>JALAZF010000127.1:12952500-13552500 GCA_022829125.1 Lathyrus tuberosus | reverse complement strand
GCATATTTTAGGTGAGTAAACCATTTTACTCATGTATGGAATCGGAATCTCGAATACATCCTCACATCCTTAGTTTTCTATATTAAAATACTAAAGCCTTGTTATTGTGATCAAGAAAATAAACACGGATAATGTATCCCCTTGTCTCAAACCTCAACTTATCTTAACCTCCTTTGTTTGGCTCCCATTTACTAACACCAAGGCTGGAGACAAACTTAGGCATTCCTTAATCCATTTCATCCATTTATCATGAAATCTCATTTTTTCCATCACAAACACTATTAAATTCCAATAGACCGAATCATATGCTTTTTTAAAATCAACTTTAAATAATATTACTTATTTCTTCTTTATCCTAAACTCGTACACTATTTCATTAGATACCAATATCTCATCCATAATATGTCTTCCAATAATTAAAGTCGATTGACTTTTTGAAGTGATTATGTCCATCTTCTTTTTTAATTTGTTTTCCGCTACCTTAGAGATGACTTTTTATATGCATCCTATTAGGGAATTGGTTTGTAGTTAGATCACTACTACGGAAAACCCATTTAACAACGGTTGGGAAAGGTATGTAATCATGCGTGCACAGGCGTTGTTATGTAGAGTGTCGTTGTATATATGATACGTACAATCGCGGACCAGTAACCGTTGTATTAAACTGAAAAGAGCGCTACCTATCATAACGGTTTATACAAACAACCGTTGTGATAAATCTATTATCCAAGGTTCGATTCCCAGCTGCACTATTTTGATATTTATTTTTTATAGATAGAACACGAGATATTATAACAATTGTGTAATATAACCGTTGTTAAAGCATAAGTTATTATTACGGTTATCATGTATAACCGTTGTTACATATTCTGCAGATTTAAGAAAAAGATTCCTGATTTTATAATTAATCTCTTTTTTTAACCTGTATTATTGTTCACCATATCACAGCAGAAAATACAACTAACATTTGTGATAAAGTAATCATAATAATGTTAATTGTATCATATTCATAATATCACATAAATATATCATATGCAATTTCAACAAATATCTTACAATATATCAGAATAAACAACCTGCAGTTTACACATTACATAACATCACATAATTGTATCATATTCAATTGTAACAAATATCTTACAATTTATCAGAACAAACAACCTAGAGTTTACACATTACATAACATTACATAGTTAATTGTATTCAATTGTAACAAATATCTTACAATTTATCAGAACAAACAACCTACAGGTTACACAGTACATAACATCACATAATTGTAACTTGGTGTTTTGGTTTCTTGTCTCTTGGTGTCTTGACTCTAAAGACCTATGATTTTAAATAATTATATTTGTTAGTAAAAATATTTATAAACTGTAATATACAATTAATATATTAGAATAAAGAGTAAATTACATACTTGTTAATTTTCCCATATGCCTTCTTCATGATCGATTCGAACAGCGTACACGACATCTCCATCAACTTCATCATATAAGGTAGGAACTTGTGTTGTGTAAGAAGGTGTGGACGGAATATCAAGACTTCCATCACTAAGAGGAATGTGTTTTCCTTGGAGAACGATTGATCATTTCCCCGATATGTCCGATGGGTCGGTAACATAGAAAACTTGTGTTGCTTGAGAAGCCATGATGAATGGTTCGGTCATAAAAGATGTCTTGCCAAGGTCGACCCGTGTGAATCCTAAGTCATAAATGTGTACACCATTACTATTATTGGGAACCCATTTGCATTTAAATAAAGCCAATTTGAAAATAACATAATCAATCTCCCAAATCTCATCAATGACACCATAAAATGCGGTAGTTGCCAATATAGGATTCTTATCTTTCGAACTAGAGAAATACATCGATTCGACTTCAAACATAACCCCACTATTTTGCATTGTACTACGATCATCTTTTGATTTTGTATAAAAGGTATAATGACCAATGTCCTATGCGGTCCAAGTAATGACACAAAATTTTGGCTCGTACGACAACCATTTAAGTATATCGGATGCACTACGATCATTAGATACACTTTTATTAAACCATTCTATAAATCTCTTGTTATGCTCTATCAACAACAACTTGTCACTCATTCGGGGATACTTTTTCCTCAAAAGTCCTTTGTGAATATCTATGAGAGGTTGAACTTCATCTATATTATTCAATATATAGAAATGTGCTTGAATAACTACATCCCAAGCCATTGACTTAACATTTAGACCTTGAATACCTCTTCCATCTGTGTCAGCATGACGAGAAATTGGAATTCCTATAGAATCTGCGTCCGATAAATAGTTTGTACAAAACTCAACAGCTTCTTCTGTGATGTATCTTTCAACAATCGAAGCTTCTGGTCGGTGATGATTCTTCGTATATCCTTTAATGATCTTTATATATCGCTCTATTGGATACGTCCACCTTAAATAAACTGGACCACAAATTCTGATTTCTCTGACTAGATGAACAAGTAAGTGAACCATAATGTCAAAGAATGATAGAGGAAAATACATCTCCAATTGACACAAGATTATGGCAGCCTCATCTTCTAATTCATCTAATTTTTTGAAATCAAGAACTTTATTACATATGGCATTGAAGAATAAGCACAATCTCATTATAGTAACTCTCTCATTTTTTGGTAGGATCCCACGTATAGCCACTGGTAGAAGTTGTTGCATCAATACATGACAAACATGAGATTTTAAACCAATTAACTTGATATTTTTCATTGATACAAGTTTCTTGATGTTTGATGAGTAACCTTGCGGAACTTTAATACCTTGCAAAGACTCGCAAAAAAGTTTCTTCTCCTTTTTAGAAAGAGTACGACATGCTGGAGGCATATAAGTTCTTTTTCATTTTTCTATTGGAGCCAACAGTTTTCTTATACCTATCGTCTCCATATCAAGACGGGAAGTCTTACTATCTTTAGTCTTGCCTGGAATGTTTAGAAGTGTGCAAATCAAACTATCACACACATTTTTCTCCACGTGCATCACATCAAGACAATGTCTAACATCAAGACTTGACCAATACGGAAGATCAAAGAAGATGGACCTCTTTTTCCAAATATTTTTCGTAACTGCCCCTTTGTCTTTTTTTCTCTTCCCAAAGACAACATTAGTGTGTTCCTGTCGTTGATAGACTTCTTCCCCAATTAAAGATTCAGGTGCCTCATCAAGCTCTTGCTCTCCATTAAAAGCCTTCTGTAATCTACGATAAGGATGACCGGGTTTTAGAAGTTTTTGATGCCCAAGGTAAACAGCCTTTTTCCCAAACTCAAGTTGGTGATAACAAGTATCATATTCACATATAGGACACACTCTATGTTTTTTTGACACTATATCCAGCCAAGTTACCGTAAGCAGGAAAGTCGTTGATTGTGCAAAATAACATTGCACGCATCTTAAATTTTTCCCTAGAATATGCATCATTAACTTTAATGCCTTCATCCCACAAGAGTCGTAAATCATCAATTAATGGACTTAGATAAACATCTATGTCGTTACCAGGTTGTCGTGGTCCAGAAATTATCATACTTAATAGTATATACTTGCGCTTCATACTCAACCAAGGAGATAGGTTGTAAATAGTGAGAAGAACAGGCCACAAAGTATGATTAGTGCTCAGATTACCAAAGGGGTTCATTCCATCGGTGGCAAGTCCAAGCCTAAGGTTTCTTAGCTCAACTCCAAAATCCAGAAACAACGAATCAATTTTCTTCCATTGCAACGAATCAGCAACATGGTGAATGTTTCCATCATAAGTCCTTTCATCTGCATGTCATCTACGATTCTTTGCGTCATTCGAATTAGCAAAAAAGTCTCTTAAATCGTGAAATAATTGGCAAGTACCATAACACTTTAGCAGGAGGATGCTTCCTACTAACATTGTCATAGTCATTGTCATCACCATTGTTGGCCTTCAGCTTGTAACACGACACACCATATTTCGGACATTGATACAAGTCTTCATACTCTTTTCAGTATAATATACAATCATTAGGGCAAGCATGTATTTTGATACACTCCAGACCCATTGGACACAATATCTTACTGGCCTCATAACAACGATCCAGCAATTTGTTATCTTTTGGTAACATTTCCTTTAGAAGTTCAAGTAATTCCATGAAACTTTTATCCGACCATCCATTTTTTGACTTCAGATTAAACAAATTTAACACCGCAGACAATCATGTAAAATCTGTGCATCCCTTATATAAAGGGGTGTCTTTATCACTACATAAAGTATCATAAATATGAACATTCTTAAAAGAATATTCCCCAATATCACAGAACATATCATCTAGTTGATCATCCATATATTCATCTTCCACGACTCTTTGACTTTGTGATGCACGACTTTCCTCCATATTATATAATTTTGACATATACCATCACAACAAAGGTGATGAAATATTTCATCCTTTCTGCACTTTTTGATATTCGCTCAAAGAACACAAGGACAATAAAAGATACCATTATTTTTGGGAAGATCTTTATCAGCGTATTCAAGAAATTCAAGAACTCATTTCTCATAAACCGGACCTAATCTACCGGCTTTCATCCAACTACGATCCATAACAACTTCTGAAATTTATACACATATAATAATGTGAATGACACACCAAAAACTTAATGCATTTTCAAATCTAAACCTAAAGCATATAAAACATTTACACTAATACTGACTTGAGCATATAGACAAAGAAAAAAGGAATGAAGATGTTGAAGAATACCGTACTTCGAAGCTGAAGAATCAAATGAACAAAGAGGGTGTGAAGATTTGAGCTACAAAGAGGGTAAAGTTTACGCCGCCGCTGTCGTCTCTGGTGGCTCGCTTGTTCAACTAGGGCGTCTTTTGGAAGAAATAATACAGAATAATTTTTGTTTTAATTTATCAGTGAAAACCTTTAATTACGGTTGGGAAACACAACCGTAGTGGAATTGACACCACTTACAACGGTTTTTTAATTCACCGTTGTAAACTATTTTACAATTTATTTTTAAAGTAATGTAATTAAGTTCTATAACAACAGTTGGTTTAAAAACCGTTGTAAAATCATTTACAATTTATTTTTATAAATAATGGACTTAAGTGACAAATGTTTAATGTACTCTAAAAAATGGAAAGAGTGTAACTGCTGGGAATCGAAGCATATTTATTACTACGATCTTTTAACACAACCGTCATTATATTTCTGTTTATACGTACAGGTAGTTACTGGGCACGAAAATTTTAACCTATTACAACAGTTTAGATGAATCTGTTGTAAACCTGGCGTTGTTGTTTGCGCGTTTTGTAGTAGTGGATATCTTTGTTGGAATATTTTTATTTAGTATAAGAACCAAGAATGAATAATTTTATCTTTTTATAATTTTGTTATTTGAATGAAATTATTTCATAAATCTCATAAAGTGAAATTTGATGTCCATACATAACTCTTTTATAAACTTGAAATTAACTCCGCTCGAACATGGGTTTTTAGTATCTTCACATTCCCATGTCGCTTTTCAGACTTTCTCTTTTGAAAATTCTTGTACCATTTCTTCCCGAACATTTTACCACACATTTTTTAATTGTATATTTACCGGTATCGACCTTTCCCCTACTAGCAAAAAGATTCTGAACGTGGTCATATAGCTCCCTTTTCATCTCTTCCGCCTCTATCAATTTTCTTACGCTCACTTCATGCGATACAATTTCATTTTCTTTCCTTTGCTTATTTATACACCCATGGTAATATTTAGTATTTTTGTCTCCTTGTTTCAACCACTTACTTCTTGCTCCTTGCCATTAAATAGTGCAATTGAAATTTAACAGTTCAAATAACTCTGTTGTTAGTTTTATCTTTTTATTCATATATTCTTCCAACATATTCACTTTTTCCTCTTTAATGTTAATATGATTGAGTTCTTCCTCGGACTCTTTGATATTTATTTCCATATTATGCGTATGTGAATTATGCCAATATTTTAATTTTTCATTGATCAATTTGCAACAATGGATTGATCCAAGAAGCTTGATCAACAAGTTTCAAATTCATCAGAACCACAATTAGGGTTTCGCGGGAAAAGTCAACTGTGCCTTTGACTTTTGATCCAGGCATGCTCCCAAACCTTGGACCATGATTCAATACACCCTATAACACCTATGAAATCTATCCATCAAGTTTGATTTAGGTCAAGTACTTGATTTCATAGAGCATCACATAGTTTGGAGTTCATCTGATAAAAAGTCAACTGTGCACAAAAGTCAACTTTGACTTTTTGAGATTTTTCACAATTTTGGTTCTTTGACCCTAAAATGATGTTAATATGTGATTGGTATCATCATTCATCAAGAAAAATAAAACAAAGTGGGATAACTTGTAAAAGGGGTAACCATAAAAAACTTAGAAATTTTCTAAGTTATGGAACAAAGTGGCTAGGGTACCAACTTCCAAGGATCATAACTTGAGATCCAAGCAACCATTTGGGCTGATCTAAAGATGGATTTGTAGCTCTCATGACATACTTTAAAGGTGTCAACTACACCTCACTCCAATTCATCATGGATTTTGAGTTATGGTTGGATCAAAATGGCTGAAAACATGAAATGTCACTTTTTCCAACACTTATTGAAATTTTCACTAAGTCAGAATCTTTCTTGCTTTTTTTCCAAAAGTAGGGGGATTTTTCACTTGGATCAAAAAAGTATCAAGACAACTATGATCACACATGTGTTTTATCATATAAGAGCTTTCCAAAATGGCTAAGAACTCCATGAAACTCCACTTAAGCCATGAGATATGACAATGACAATGTGCCTTGCTGCAAACTGTCATGGCAAGGCAGATTTATGCATTTTGCTCGATTTGAGCAAATTTTACAAATGAAAAACAAGTTTACCCATCTAAACACCTCAGGGGGAGACCAAGGAGGGACAAACACTAATCCATCAGCCTCCCAAGTCCTTGGAACCAAAAGTAGCATGCCAAACCTAGAAATGCCAAAAAGAGGGACAAGACTCCAATTTTGGTTTGAAGCATTTAATGGATGCACCAAGGTGGCGAGGACTGAGCCCTTTTCAACTGAATTCAGTCAAGACTTATCCAAGAACTAGGGAACCAGCAGCCTGTGTTCTAACCTCTAGTCAATGGCTAGAGGAGACTTGGATTCCTATTGATCAACATTTGCCAAACTTCTGCAGCAGTTGCCATTCACTATTGCTTGCAAAACAAACTTGCTCTACTATAAATGGAGCTCATTGGTGCTCAGTTTGAGTACACCAAAGCCATCAAACAGATGCTTTCCTCAAAATCTCTTCATTCACTCCAAATTTGCCTTCCAAAGCAAGGCACTATCAAGTTTTGATTTTGAGAGCTAGTCCAACCAAACCAATCACACACACACCTCATAAACATCATATAGAAGTGATCCAAACACTTAAACAACATCTGGAACACTGATTTCTCAAAATCACCATCCAACTGGTCAAACTTTTAGCAGACTTGCAGTTGGGGTACCATCTTCAGTTCCAGCTTGTTTCAAACCACTCCAAGCATTCAGACACATCACTTGGCACCTAAGGAAGCTGTGCAAATCATTGGAACCAGCTTGCAACACCTTTAACACAAAACATGATCACCAGCTGCAAGAGGTAAGCCTGAGCTCTTCTAACTCTATGATCCATGCATTTTTTGCTGCACAATAATTTGGCCATATGTTCATAATCATGCATAGAGTGTTTACCCTCAATCAATTGCTTTGTTTGAATCGTGTATGGAATTTCTGAGCCTTCATGCAAATTTTAGGGTTTTGAGGTTTCTCTTTGATTTCTTATTCCATGCTTAAAATAAATGAAATTAAAGACCATAGACATTATCGTGAGGTGAAAATGAGCAGATTGATATGTAGATTGCATGATATAATCAAGTATTCAGTGAGATTGGATAGAAAATGCAAATCTGCAGAAACAGAGGGTGGCGCGTGTTCTTGGCATGTTCTTGGCGCCATTTTTTGAATATTTGAATATTTGAATTTTGTGATTTTATTTAATTGATTCAAAAATTAATTTCTCTCTAGTTTTTAATGATTTTGAGTTGATTCTTTTTTAATAATTCACAAAAATGCTAAAATATTTTATTTTACCAAAAAATCCTAAAAATATTAATTATGTCATATACTTGATATTTTTACTAAGAATTAATATTTTATTTGTTTTTCAACATTTAAAATGTTTTTTCTCCCTTGATTTTCCAAACTTAATTGATTTCCAATCATTTTGTGGATAGAAACATGATTTTTGAAACATTGATCCAAGATCACAATTTGTTTTCACACATGTTTAACAATTTTGATCATTTTAATTGAATTTTTATTCAATTAAAATATATTTTGAAAACAAATTAGGGTTTTGATTAATTCAACCCTCATCAAACTTTTTCAAACTCTTTGGGCCTCTATTAGAGTGTAAGACCCAACCCTTTTTTTTAAACCAAAATAATTTGGGCCTCAGTGTATTGTATAAGTCCCGATATCGTCAAAACGCACGGCGCGATCGTCGCCTTTTCAAAATCATCTGGGCTTCTCCTTGAGCTATAAGACCCATCTTTATTCGTTTTTTCAAACCCTTTGGGCCTCTAATAGAGTGTAAGACCCAACCCCTTTGTAAATAAACCACCTTTTGGGCCTCAGCCATTGTATAAGTCCCACTGTATTTTCAAAAAAACAACTGCGCGATCGTCGCCTTTTTAACAAAATCAAATGGGCCTCTCCTCGAGCTATAAGTCCCAATTATTTTTCTTAAAACTTTTTGGGCCTCTAATAGAGTGTAAGACCCCATCCCTTTTTGAAACCAAAATGATTTGGGCCTCAGATATTGTATAAGACCCAGTGTGTTTTCAAAAACCTCAGCGCGATCATCGTTGCCAAACAAATAACCCCGGGCCTCTCCTTGAGTTGTAAGCCTCATCTCTTGTACAAAAATAAATCATTGGGCCTCTAATAGAGTGTAAGACCCATCCCCTTGTACATAAAAACTTTTTGGGCCTCACGTATTGTATAAGTCCCTCTGTACAGTTTTTAAAACAATGGTGCGATCATCGTTAAAACTTGGGCCTCTCCTTGAGTTATAAGCCCCAACAATCTCTTCAAAGCACTTCCTCCTTTGATTTTGAATTCAAATATACGTTGTTATCAAAACTTTCTTTGTTGAACAACTAACCAAACAGCATGGAAGCTCTACAACGGGTAAGTGTTTATCCGCTTTCATTTACCGCTTTCATATGTACATAACTGTATAGTGGGGTGTAGCGCGAGTTTTTGCGTGGTTGCGAAGCACTATCGCTTTGGGGTACTACAACTCGATTCATTTTTTATCCTATTGAAGCTGATAAAGGAAGGGAAATAGATGTTTCCAATTAACCCTGTTTGCAAACTGAGTTTGAACAGATGACTGTTGGTTTACAGATGCTACAAAGATTGTGGGTCTCTCTTAGGTTATTTTGTTAAAATAGTGCCCGGGCGATTGGTGGGAGGTTTAAGACTGATGCTTTTCGATTGATGTATGAAGGTACGGGATTTTGGGTTTTTTGATTAGTGTGCTCGCTAAGATTTTTCAATCTTATGCCTACGTATTCCCGTTTAATGAAACAGGGAAATCAGAGCGATCGTAGTTCCTATTATTCTATGGGAGGAAAAAGGTTGTTTTGGTGTCTTGTTCAAAGCCCAAGACGTGAAGCTAAATTTGTTTTGTATCTTGTTCAAAGCCCAAGATGTGAAGCTGAAGGGTCTATTTGTATCTTGTTCAAAGCTCAAGATGTGAAGCTGAAGGGTTTTAACTTTAGAGAGAGTTTGTCATCTTTAAAGGGGGATGTTTGTCGCAACTGTTGGGTGATTGATTATAAAGGAGAATTACTTTAATTTGGATATGTGAATCCAGCAATGCCATAATTTCCTTTATAGGGGTTTTTTTAACCTGAAGGAGAAGACTTTAACTCAGTTTAGAGCAATGCCATCTTTCCTTAGGAATTTCTCATGCTAAAAGAGGGACAGTGGCATGGATGTCAATAATCCAAAGGCTTGCCGCTTATAGAAATTTAGATGAAGGAAAAGGAGTTGTTGATGTTTGTATACTGTGAACAAGGCATAACTTTTGATGCTAAAAGGTTGATTGACTTAACCGAGGTTTCCTTATACAAAGCCTAAGAGGAGGCTATTGACCCAACGATAGGGTGTTTTATGTGTCTCGTACGAAACCCGAGAGAGAGGCTAAAAAGATTGACTCAACAAGAGGGTGCTTTTGTATGTGTCTTGTACGAAGCTGAAAACGGAGGCTAAAGGTTTTGACTCAACAAGAGAGTCTTTGTACCTCGTACGAAGCCCGAGATAGAGGCTGAAAATGTTTGACTCAACAAGAGAGTCTTTTATACTCAACAAGAGAGTGATTTTTATCTCGTACGAAGCCCGAGATGGAGGCTAAAAGGGGTTTGACTCAACAAGAGAGTCTTTTACACTCAACAAGAGAGTGCTTTTGTATCTCGTACAAAGCCCGAGATGGAGACTGAAAGTGGTTGACTCAACAAGAGAGTCTTTTATACTCAACAAGAGAGTGTGAATAGGTTAGCCCCGCTGGGGAGAATCATTGTACAAAGCCCAAGAGGAGGCTAGTGTGCTGGTGACTATTTCAGTTTAGTGTCAGGTCCAGTATGTTGGATAAAAGAGAAAATCAGTTCTTATAAAGGGACTGATTTAAAGGTATTGTTGTGCTTTGGCACTGATCAGAGGATCGGGGTTATTTCATATTCTTTAAGGAAATGGGAAATCCAAAGGGTATTGAGACTGCCCATGTCTACGGGTGTTTTGAGAAATCGATTCTCAGATAGTGAATGATCTTTGTACGATGCCCAATAGAAGGCTGGTATTTTAAGGGATGAAGGTCAACCCATTAACATGTCTGACACTTGACTCAGAAAGACAGCTCTAGAAAATTGATGACTAGGTTATGTTCCTATACTTGTAGAGGTCTCTGGGTCCTTGTACTAAGCCCAAGAGGAGGCATAAGAGCTTTTAAGAAGCCGTAGGGTCCTTGTACAACACCCAAGAGGAGGCATGGATGCTTTTAAGAAGCCTGTGGGTCCCCAAACCCCGAGAAGTTCAAGACATGCCATTCACCGAGAATAGATCAAGCCAGGAAAGTTCGAGAATTTGGAAGAAACTCAAGAGATGCCATTCACGGAGAAAACATCATCCTTGGGGAGTAGAGTCTCTTTGAGAATTTCTAAGGGTGACAGTCTGAGAAAGGATTCACTGAGAATGTTGCCTTTTAGGTCTCCATATTGTTTAACCCCAAGAGGAGGGAATACTGTGTCTGGTAATCCTATGTGGATCTAGTTTTGTTTGTATTTAAGAGTGACCAACAGGGCTTTACCTAGTGCTAGTCGTAGTTGTCGGGGAAAACTCTAAATAACTATACTAGTATTACACAGTTGGTATATGACGAGTATATAAAAGTTTGTGAAAGGAGACTTACAGTGAGTAGCCCCACAATACAGTTATATATATATATGAAAGCGGGTAAAGAAAGTGGGTAAACACTTACTCGGTTGTAGAGCTTCCATGCTGTTTGGTTAGTTGTTCAACAAAGAAAGCTTTGATAACAATATTATATTCTAAATCAAAGGAGAAAGTACCTTGAAAAGATTGTTGGGGCTTACAGCTCAAGGAGAGGCCCAAGGTTTTATCAATGATTGCATTGTAGTTTTGAATTTGTACAGAGGAACTTATACAAGTGACTGAGGCCCAAAAAGTTTTTCTGTACAAAGGGATGGGTCTTACACTATCTCAAGAGGCTCAAAGGTGTTTAACGAAAAATAATGAGGCTTATAACGCGAGGGTAGGCCCAGATGATTTGTTTTTGAATTGGCGATCGGCCCGAGATTTTTTCTTTTAACGCAGAGGGACTTATACAATGTCTGAGGCCTAAAAGGTTTAGGTTAAAAGGGGATTGGGTCTTACGCTCTATTAGAGGCCCAAAGAGTTATTTTTGTACAAGTGATGGGGCTTACAGCTCAAGGAGAGGCCCAAAAGGTTTTGTTTTAAGAGGCGACGATCGCGCCGTTGTTTTTGAAAATACAGTGGGTCTTATACAATGACTGAGGCCCAAAAGGTTTTGTATTTACAAAAGGGGTTGGGTCTTACACTGTATTAGAGGTCCAAAGGGTTTTCAGGAAAAGAATTGAGACTTATAGCTCGAGGAGAGGCCCAGTTGATTTATTTTGTTAAAAAGGCAACGATCGCGCCGTTTTTTTTTAAAATACAGTGGGTCTTATACAATGACTGAGGCCCAAAAGGTTTCAAAAATGAGTTGGGTCTTACACTCTATTAGAGGCCCAAAGTGTTTGAAAAAATTTGACGAGGGTTGAATTAATAAAAAACCCTAATTTATTTTCAAAATGTATCTTAATTGAATAAAAATTCAATTAAAATGATCAAAATTGTTAAACATGTGGAAAACAAATTGTGATATTGGATTAATGTTTCAAAAATTATGTTTCTATCCACAAAATGATTGGAAATCACTAAAATTTGAAAAATCAAGAGGGAGAAAATATTTTAAATGTCAAAAAATAACTAAAATATTAATTCTTTACAAAAATATCAAGTATATAAAATAAATAATATTTTTTAGCATTTTTTGGGAAAATAAAATATTTTAATATTTTTGTGAATTATTAAAAAAAGAATCAACTCAAAATCATTAAAACTCAGAGAGAAATTAATTTTTGAATCAATTAAATAAAATCACAAAATTCAAATATTCAAATATTCAAAAATGGCACCAAGAACATGGCAAGAACACGCGGCACCCTCACGATCAAAGAGTAATTTGCGTTTTATATCCAATCTCACTGAATACTTGATGATATCATGCAATCTACATATCAATCTACTCGTTTTCACCTCACGACCATGTCTATGGTCTTTAATTTCATTTATTTTAAACATGGAATAAGAAATCAAAGAGAAACCTCAAGAACCCTAAAATTTGCATGAAGGTTCGGAAATTCCATACACGATTCAAACAAAGCAATTGATTGAGGGAAAACACTCCATGCATGATTATGAACATATGGCCAAATTATTGTGCAGCAAAAAATGCATGGATCATAGAGTTAGAAGAGCTCATGCTTACCTCTTGCAGCTGGTGATCGTGTTTTGTGTTAGAAGTGTTGCAGCTTGGTTCCAAGGATATAGACAGCTTCCCTAGGTGCTATGGAGTGTGTCTGGATGCTTGGAATGAATGGAAATGAAGATGGTATCCCAACTGCAACTTGGTTAAAACCTTGAGCAGCTGGCTGGTGATTCTTAGAAATCAGTGTTCCAGATGTTATTTAAGTGTTTGGATCACTTTTATATGATGTTTATGAGGTGTGTGTGTGATTGGTTTGGTTGGAATAGCTCTCAAACTCAAAACCCGATAGTGACTTGCTTTGGAAGGCAATTTTGGAGTGAAAGAAGAGATTTTGAGGAAAGCATCTGTTTGATGGCTTTGGTGTACTCAAACTGATCACAAATGAGCTCTATTTATAGTAGAGCAAGTTTTTTTTGCAAGGAATAGTGAATGGCAACTACTGCATAGGTTTGGCCAATGTTGATCAATGAGAATCCAAGTCTCCTCTAGCCATTGACTAGAGGTTAGGGCACAGGCTACTGGTTCCCTTGGTCTTGGATAAGTCTTGACTGAATTCAGTTGGAAATGGCTCAGTCTATGCCACCTTGGTGTATCCATTGAATGCTCCAAAACAAAATTGGAGTCTTGTCCCTCTTTTAGGGATTTCTAGGTTTGGCATGCTACTTTTTGTTCCAAGGACTTGGGAGGCTGATGGATCAGTGTTTGTCCCTCCTTGGTCTCCCCCCGAGGTGTTCAGATGGATAAGTGTGTTTGTCATTTGCACAAATTTGGCAAATCGAGCAAAATGCACAAATCTGCCTTGCTTTGACAGTTTTCAGCAAGGCATATTGCCATTGTCATATCTCATGGCTCAAGTGGAATTTGATGGGGTTCTTGGTCATTTTGGAAAACCCTCATATGATACAACAGCTGTTTGATCATAATTGGTGTTGATACTTTTTCGATCCATGTGAAAAATGCCCCTAAATTTGGGAAAAGTGAAGGCAGATTCTGACTTAGTGAAAATTTCACTAAGTGTTGGAAAAAAGTGACATTTTCACTATTTGTGATTTTGATTATTCCATAACTTAAAATCCATGAGGAATTGGAATGAGTTGTAGTTGAAGCTTTTGTAGAGGGCCATGAGAGCTACAAATCCAGCTTTGAATGGGGAAAATTGGCCTTGTGGTTTAGGAGTTATGATCCTCGAAAGTTGGTACCCTAGCCACTTTGTTCCATAACTTAGAAAAATTTCTAAGTTTTTATGGTTACCCCTTTTACAAGTTATTCCACTTTTCTTGATTTTTATTGATGAATGGTGATTAAAATCACACATTAACATCATTTTAGGGTTAAGGAACCATAATTTTGAAAAATCTCAAAAAGTCAAAGTTGACTTTTGTGCACAGTTGACTTTTTGTCATATGAATTCCAAACTGTGTGATTCTCGATGAAATCAAGTCCTTGACCTAAATCAAACCTGATGAATTGATATCGTGGGTGTTATAGGGTGTATTGAATCATGTCTTAGGGTTTGGGAGCATGTCCTGGTCAAAAGTCAAAGGCACAGTTGACTTTTCCCGCGAAACCCTAATTGTGGTTCTGATGAAATTGAAACTTGTTGCTCAAGCTTCTTGGACCAATCCATTGTTGAAAATGGATCAATGTGGTGTGTTAGGGACCCTCAAATCATCTCCTGAGTTCTTGGCTCATGATTTGTCCCAAAAGTCAACTTAGGGGTGAATTAGGTCAAGAAACCCTAATTCCTGATTTTTAGTGAATGCATCCCCTGAGGCTAAATTGACTTGATGATGGGGTCTATGAGGTCCCGTGGAGTAATTCAAATTATGATTTGAAGTATTGGCTCATTCCCAGGGGAAAATTTCTATCTGGAGGCCCTGGTCGACCAAAACCCTAATTTGGTGACACTGGCGATCTTGAGGCTTGATCCACTTAGAAGGTTGCAACCTTGTGCTTAATCCTTGATGTGGGAGTACTATTGATCCCTTGTGGATGTTTGAGAGGTTATACAAGTTGAAGATCATGTCATTCCTTGATTGATCCTTTGTCTAAGACCTCTGAGAGGGCTTGAAACCCTAAGCTTGATTGTAGTGGATGCTCACCCATCTTTGGGGAGACTAATGAGGCATGATGGATTACCCATATTGTGGTGATGATTTGCACAATGATGGGAAATCTTAGTGGTCAAAATTTGGGGTATGACAGATGCCCATATTTAATCTTCTTGGACCCGAAGGTGTGAATGGCGAAGGTATTCGGGCATTCAGGGTGCATTAGGATTAAATATCGGAATACCCGAAATTTTGATGGTGGTTAAGAATGGCAGTTCACACATCCTTCTTCTTTTGCTAAGCAATGATGTTTAGAAAAGGTAAACTTCCCCTCGATCCTGGTCTTCAGGCAAGGAACTGGTCTCAGTTTCTGAAATAAACTTCCCCTCAATCTTGGTTTCCTACCAAGGAACTGGTCTCAGTTTCTGATGTAAACTTCCCCTCGATCCTGGTTTCCTACCAAGGAACTGGTCTCAGTTTCTTTTCTCATTAAGCTTTCTTGACAAGGGACTCTATGTGTAGCGATTTCCCTCAAACTTCTCGGTGAATTTTCCTGGAGAGATGCCATTTGATTGGAAAAGATCTGATGTTTGACTTACTTGGGAACCCAGTCGTCTGAGTTGTAGAGGTGCACAAACTTCTCTGTTGGAGACACCATTTGTCGACTCTATCTGGGGAAAATGAGTCTCTTGAGAGATTGCTTTCGATTGGGGATGGTGCATCATACTTTTCTCGGGATCTTCTCGGAGAAATGCCATATGATGTGATCCAATTTTGAGGTGCTTATGACCTTTTCGTCAGCGGATTTTTTGGAGAAAAACTGCCGTACTGCCGAGTCTCTGATTAAGAGGCTTTCTTTGGGGATTTTCCTTAATCTAGGAAAGCGGAGATATCATCTTCACTGGTGAAGAGTGATGTTTGTCGAAAGTTCTCTGGTCTTTCAGAGGTTCAAGTTATCAAAGTGGTCGAGGAACCATCTCTAATCCAGAAATAAACTGGAGGAGAGAGATTGTTCAGACGTGACATTTCCTGACGAGGAAAGAACTGACAACTCGATTGAGAGGACTGTTATCACTAGGGGATAAGACCGACTAGAGTGATAGTGATGCAATATGGATGTGAATGCAAATCAACAATGCATGATGTATGTATGTTTATTCTGACAAAACTGGCGCGACATACAGACTAGTAGATGAACAAGACTGGATACTCGGCCACTGCGGGGGATGAAAAGTATTAATGGTTTAGGATATCAATTCTGCCTTGCTTAGGAGAGATAGTCCCTGCGGGGACAACCGTTGGTCGGGCTTAGGAGATAAGAACTCTGCCGGGGGCATCATATGGGAAAGTCGCATCTGATACAGCTGATCCTTCATTCAGGCGCACTGGCTTAGAAGGAGTACTTTGATTCTGCACTTTGAGGCTCGAACACTTTTGGAGACGCAATCGATGTTCTTTCGATGTTCAACAGTAAAAAGAATTTGCCATCTTTATTAAAAGCAGAAAATTTTTACAAGTAAATTCATTTTTGTTTTATTTCAAGAACCGATGATCATGTTAAAATGTCGTTCTGTAAAGCTAAAACAAATAAGAATTGCAAACAAAAGCCCAAGGGCTCAAATTTTATTGATAGGATGGAAGTCAGCCAAGCGCGTGATTCCATAGAGTATTTACAAAGTTTGAAAATGATAATTTAAGGGAAAAGGGCTACATCGAAACATGGCGACCACTATCCTTCTACCAACTTTGAATTCGGGACATCCTGAGCTTCTGTCGAAGATGACCTTGACTGGAGTTTTCTTTCGATGGATAGCATTACTGCTGAGGAGTTGAACTGATCAGATGTAGTTACTTGCCATTATCCCTAACTTTTTCCTGGATTGTACTTTGAGATTTCCAACCCATCAGGATGATTTTTGATCATGTCTCTAATTTTTGCCTGGACCTCCCTTTCGGGTTTTCAATCCACCGAGACGTTTTTTTTCTTCCTTTTTTTAGGCGAAGTATTTCTTGACTACGTCAGCATTTGTGGGATAGGAAAATTCCTCTCCATCCATGGTTGCAAGTCTCAAGGCGCCGCCCGAGAAAGCTTTCTTGACCACGTAGGGGCCGTCATAATTCGGAGTCCATTTACCCCAGGAATCAGTGAGAAAAGATTGTATCTTCTTGAGCACGAGGTCTCCTTTCCTGAAGACGCGAGGTCGGAAATTTTTGTCGAACGCCTTCTTCATTCTTTGCTGATACAACTGACCGTGGCATAGTGCCGTCATTCGTTTCTCTTCGATCAAATTTAAGTCGTCGTGTTGACTTTGACACCATTCAACTTCTGTTAGCTTAGCTTCCATCAATACCCGGATTGATGGATCTCTACTTCGATGGGGAGCACTGCTTCCATGCCATATACTAGAGAGAAAGGGATTGCCCCTGTTGAAGTGCGGACAGATGTGCAATAACCGTGAAGAGCAAAGGGCAGCATCTCGTGCCAGTCTTTGTAGGTTACAACCATCTTTTAAACAATCTTCTTGATGTTCTTGTTAGCCGCTTCTACCGCCCCGTTCATCTTGGGTCGGTAGGGAGATGAGTTATGGTGTTCGATTTTGAACTCTGCGCACAACCCTTTCATCATCTTATTGTTTAAGTTAGATCCATTATCTGTAATGATCTGGCTCGGAACACCATAACGGCAAATGATATTGTTTTTGATAAATCAGACCACCACTTGTCAGGTTACATTGACGTATGACGCTGCTTCGACCCACTTGGTGAAGTAGTCAATGGCGACCAGAATGAACCGATGTCCGTTCGAAGCCTTGGGCTCAATCATGCCGATCATGTCGATTCCCCATATGGAAAAAGGCCATGGGGAAGAGAGAACTTTGAGATGTGTAGGCGGTACATGGATTTTGTCTTAGTATATCTGACACTTATGACACCTTCTCATGTACTTGTAGCAGTCAGATTCCATTGTCAACCAATAGTACCCTGCTCTTAGAATTTTTCTCGCCATTGTGTGTCCGTTGGCATGAGTGCCAAAGGATCCTTCATGAATTTCTTTCATCAGCATGTTTGCTTCTAGTCTGTCTACAGATCGGAGCAAGACCATGTCAAAGTTTCTCTTATAGAGTGTATTACTGCTCAGGAAGAAGTTGGCTGCCAACCTTCTAAGGGTTTTCCTGTCTTTTCTGGATGCCCCAGGTGGGTATTCTCGTCTCTGAAGGAAGCATTTGATATCGTGATACCAAGGTTTGTCGTCTATGACTACTTCAATCGTAAAGATGTAAGCGGGCCTTTCAAGGTGCAATATGTCGATCTTAGGTAGGTCGTTCCATTGATCTACACTAATCATGGAAGAGAGAGTGGCTAATGCATCGACCATGTGATTCTCTTCACGAGGGATATGATGAAACTCGATTCGGTTGAAGAAGGGTAACAACCTTCTTGCGTAATCTTTGTAAGGGATCAGTCCCGATTGGTAAGTGTTCCAATCTCCTTTGATCTGATTGATAAGCAGGGCTGAGTCGCCATATACATCCAAGTTCTTGATCCTCAAATCAATCGCTTCCTCGAGACCCATAATACAAGCTTCGTATTCGGCCTCATTATTTGTACACTTGAACGTAAGTCTGGCGGTGAAAGGAATGTGGGTACCCTGAGGTGTTATGATGATTGCCCCAATTCCGTTTTCGTAATGATTGACAGCTCCGTCAAAGATAAGTCCCCATTGGGAACCTGGTTCTGGCTCTTCACTGGGTAGCAGTTCATCGCAGTCTTTCATTTTTAGATACATGACATCTTCGTCTGGGAAGTCAAACCCGATTGATTCCTGATCGTCAATCAGTTGATGAGCCAAATGATCGGCTAAAATACTTCCCTTAACGGCTTTTTGAGCATGGTATTCGATGTCGTATTCTGATAACAACATCTGCCAACGGACAGTCCTTCCCATGAGAGCAGGTTTTTCAAAGACATACTTGATTGGATTCATTTTGGAGATTAACCAAGTGGTGTGACGAATTATGTACTGGCGAAGACGTTTGGTTGCCCAAGCCAAAGCGCAGCAAGTTTTCTCAAGCATAGTGTACCGAGTCTCGCAGTCGGTGAATTTCTTGCTCAAATAGTAGATGGCAGACTCTTTCCTTTTGGTTTCGTCTTGTTGGCCAAGTACACAACCCATGGAGTCTTCCAAGACTATTAAGTATATGATCAGTGGTCTTCTTTCCACTGGACACGACAGGGTTGGCGGATTCAACAGGTATTCCTTGATACTGTCGAAGGCAGTTTGACAGTCCTCTGTCCAAATGCAGTCCTGGTTCTTTTTTAATAATTTGAAAATCGGCGCACATGTCGCGGTCATGAGGAATATGAATCTGGAGATGTAGTTCAAACATCCCAGGAATCCTTTGACTTGTTTTTCAGTTTTCGGAGAAGGCACTTCTTAAATGGCCTTGACCTTGTCAGGATTAACTTCAATTCCTTTCTGGCTGACGATGAACCCAAAGATTTTCCCTGAACAGACACCGATAGTGCATTTGTTGGGATTCAAGCGGAGTTTGTACTTTCTCAACCGCTCGAATAGTTTTGACAGATGGGTCACATGCTCCACTTCTGTCTTAGATTTTGCAATCATGTCATCGACATATACCTCAATTTCCTTGTGTATCATGTCATGAAACAGAGTAGTCATGGCCTTTTGATAGGTTGCCCCGGCGTTCTTCAAACCGAACGGCATTACCTTGTAACAAAAGGTACCCCATGGGGTAATGAACGAAGTTTTCTCCATGTCTTTCGGCGCCATTTTAATCTGATTATAGCCCGAGAACCCATCCATGAAGGAGAAAACTTTGAACTTTGTTGTACTGTCAACCAGCATGTCAATGTGTGGTAAGGGAAAGTCGTCCTTCGGACTAGCCTTGTTCGGATCCCGGTAGTCCACACACATTCTGACCTTTCCGTCCTTTTTTAGAACTGGTACGATGTTGGCTAACCATTGTGGATATTCAGACGTGGCGAGGAAGCCCGCGTTAATCTGTTTCTGTACCTCCTCTTTGATTTTGATGGCCATGTCTGGATGATTCCGTCTTAGTCTTTGTTTTACTGGTGGACATTCTGACTTCAATGGTAGATGATGTTCCATGATGCTGGTATCCAACCCTGGCATGTCCTGGTAGGACCAAGTAAACACATCGGGAAATTCTATGAGAAGCTTTGTTAAACTCTCTTTGGCAGTTGGACTGAGCAGTGCCCCAATCCTGATTTCTTTTCTCTCTTTTTCTGAACCCACGTTGATCATTTCCAACGGCTTTTTGTGAGGTTCAATGGACCTTTTCTCCAGTCTGAGTAATCGGGAGATCTCTTATAGAATTTCGTTGTCAACTTCTTCTTCTGCCCCAAATGCCGGGAACTCAAAGTTGGGAGAAGGCATTGGATCGTATGTTTCAACGGGGTTTAAAATAAGCAATCTGTATGACGTGATGATTTGTGTTTAGAAGAGATAGAGAAAATGCAAGAGTGCGTGTAGTGTTTTTTTTCTGAAAAACTGCTTGTTTATTTTATTGTTTTTTAGGATTACCATTTTCTGAGAAAAGCGAAAAGAGAAAACAGCAAATGTGGAGATTACAGAACGACGTTATTTTATTTATGAACAAGTCGATTTTTGAAACTACAGCCCTATAAAATAAAACTCTGTTGCTTTGGGCGAAGTGAAGAGGGAAATTTACAGAAAGCGAGCCCTATCAAAACATCTGTTTCACCTGGGTAAGGTGAAAGGTTAAAGACGACAATTACATTGAATTATGAACAATCTTTGGAACATCGACAGAAACCCATTGGCGGCGAACTCCTCGGTGAATCACAAAGTCTGTTACCTTCCTTGATTTGTCTTCAGAAATAACGCTGATTTTTGGCGGAGCAAGATCATTGGAATCTGTCTCCTAGGTAGAGTTGTCGTTCGAGGATTCCTCTGTTGTGTTTTGCATAGTATTTTTTCTCTCAGGTAAATCTCCCCATCCAGTAGGCTGGATATCTTCGAACTTGATACGAGAGCTCTCAGGAGCGGTGTATTTGACCATGAAGTCGTATTTTCCACTTGGTTGTCCTAAGGTATCCCACACTTCTTTGGAACTGGAGGGGTCATCTATCTCGATGACGTTGACCTCGGGAAAAGCATAGTTGATGAATTCTAGTCCGACAAGCTTTGCCAATTCATCGTCGTACTGGATAGGTTTTGAATGACCTGAGTGTTGATCCCATGACATGGTGGGGACACAGGTATTCTGTTCATTGACGCTTAGCCGATTTTCATTATTCGGCTAATTTTCTTGCCCCAAGTCTCTGGGGTACGGCTGCCAGATAGGCAGGCCATCCATTGGGTCATAATAGTCGTAGTCAAAGTTGTTTTTCATTGAAGTGTCTTCCTCTAATGAGTTTGGTGGAGCACGACATCCTTCAGGATCACAATCTCCGTATATCATTTCGACATCAGGCCTCGGTATAAATCTCGGACACTGTGCGGGATAGCAAAATGGCGTAGGCACCTCTTCCTGAGACATATAACCGTCCTCGTTGAGATAGGACTTCTCTTCCTCATCCGTATCGGAGGTATCTCCCTCGTTGATGGTATTGACTGCTTGAGGCACTGGGTGAAGGAAACCTCCACTGTGGAAGAAGTCATGAATGGGATGAAGACTTTCATCGTTAGCAGCTGTCTGGGTGCAGGTTGCAGAAAAACCAAGACCCTTCTTTGTTTTATTATCAGTAGGAATGACAAGCTGTCCACATCCTTTTGCGGTTTTATTCTCGATCACTTCGAGAGCATCTCTGTATGAGGAAATCGAGGTTCCTTTCACTGATTGATTCTCATTGCTCACCGAAAGTTCTTGGAACTGAGTTCCAACAACTTCCTCGGATTCTACACAAGTAGATAATGATAAGTTACTCACGAGCAAGGCTTGCTCCCCACAGACCGTGACGAGTTGATCGTTCTTGACGAACTTCAGTTTCTGGTGCAGGGTCAAAGTGACTGCCCCAGCCTGGTGTATCCAAGGTCTTCCTAATAAACAGATGTATGTTGCCCGGATGTCCATGACCTGGAAAGTGATTAGGAAAGTGTGAGGACTGATAGTTATGGGAAGGTCGACTTCACCGATAACTGCTTTCCGAGATCCGACAAACGCTTTGACGATGACCTCACTACCCCTCATCGGGGATCCTTTGAATGATAGTCGTATTAAAGTGGACTTCGGCATAACGTTGATGGTCGATCCTATGTCTACCAGTACGCTGGCTAAAGCATCGTCTTGGTAGTTAACTGTGATATTGAGCGCCTGTTGTGACTTTTCCCCCCTCTGGCAAATCCTCATCACTGAATCCTAGGTTGTTACAGGAAGTGATGTTAAAGATGATGCTATCGAACTGTCGTATTGACACATCCTGTTCCATAAAGGCCTGCTCTAAGACATTCTGTAGAGCCTCCCTCTGGGCTTCGGAACTGAGTAAAAGTGATAGCACAGAGATCTTTGAAGGAGTTTGTAACAGCTGATCAACAATGTTGTATTCACTCCTTTGGATGAGCTTCAACATCTCATCGTTGTTGTTTTAAAGGTCGGGATCACTAGACTGACTGACTGGAGGATTAGGAACTTCTTTCTTTGTTAGGTTCACCAACTCCTCGGTTGAAGATTCGACCGCTCCGTGTTACACGACTAATGTCTGCAATATTAACGACGAAGGGTAATGGAATTTCCCTTCCATTCTCAATTACTGTTGCACCGTATTTGTAAGGGATCGCCTTAGCTGATTCATATGGTAATGGTCCCGGCAAATAAATAACTATAGGAGCCTTCTGATTTTTCTGACTGTCGTAAGTAACTTCAATCAGTTCCTTGCAAAGAACCTTTGATTCGTCCAGTAAAGGGATGATGGTACCAATATCCTTGTTCCTCTCTGGGTCAGAGATTACAACCACGTCTCTAATTTGATATGCGAAGTAGTCTGGCGTCCAGTCAATGGACCCCGAAGCTTGGTTTGGGTGAATCTCCTTACGATCCAACTGACCTTGGAGAGTTGCTCATACGAGGTAGCATCCTTGGTTATTCTCCGAGCAGACTCTACAACGTTCATAGTTGTGTGGTGGAACCTGGCCACGCCCGCTTTGAATACAGTGCAACTTTACCACGTTTGTTTCCATAGATCGGACATCCTGATTTTGACGCCGAGTAGGGTTTCCATTATGCACACTGATTTGTTGCGTGTCTTCATCCAGATAGATTGGAAGCCACCAGTGGTTTAACAAGTGTTGTAAAGTTATCTGAACGAGAGTGTACCCTTGGTTACTCTCACAACATCCTTTACAGTTCTGGTAATCATGTGAAGTGAGAAAACCGAGTTGGACCTGCCTGGCATGTAACTCTACCAAGCTGATATTCATCAAGCGAATATCGAAGATTTGAATCATGTTGATCTGATAGGGATTCCTATCATGGTAGTCCTGGATCCATCCAAGATCCATCTGACGCTGGAGGGCCTCTTGTACAAAAGAGTATCCCTGTTTGTTTACCGAGCAAGTCAGGCAGGAATTATAATCGTGACGTGGCAAATTATGATACTGGCTTTGCCTTGAGTGCATCGTCACCAAGTTAACATTCATTACACGGACGTCGTGGTTCTGAATGATGTTGGAATTCGTATAGGTCATGTTGACTCCACGAACTCGATGCTCTTGGATCCATCCGAGATCCAATTGTTCCTGTAGAGTCGATTGCACCATAGAACATCCTTAATTGTTTTTAGTGCAGATATCACACTGGTGATAATTATGAGGTGGCACATGGCCATATCCACTCTGTCTACAATGCATCTTGACCAAGTTGGCCCTTAACTAGAGTACATCGTGAATTTGATAGGTGTTGTTAGACTCTCCCTCTATCAAATTGACTGCAGCTTTCTCGTGTTGAGGCAACGGGTTTGTGAGAACATTTAGATTCGTATCTTTGAAAGATAAGACCCCGCTCCTAACAAGCTTTTGCACATCGGATTTGAAACTGAGATAGTTTTCTATGTTATGCCCTGGTCCTCCTTGATGGTAAGGACAAGTCTGATCCGTTTTGAACCAAAAAGACGGATTTTACGGCACTGTAAGAGGAGACCTGGTTTGGACATGCCCCTTGACTAGTAGTAATGGAAACAATTCTGCGTACAACATGGGTATAGGGTCGAACCCTGGTGGTCGCGTTGTACGGTTGTTGTTGTACGACAGACGAGTCTCCTGAAGAGACTGTTGATTAGGTTGGCTCTACGCAACCTGAGGTTGATACGTAGGAACTGCCACAGGGTTGATAGCAGGAGTTATAGCTGCTACTGGTTGGTAACGTCGCCTTTACTTTCCGAGAGAGATATTCCCAATATCTTGCTCTTTCTTCTTAGGGAGAGCACTACCGTATCGTTTTGTACTACTTGATGATCCAACGTCTTTTACTAAACACCCTTCTCGGACTGCTTCCTCAAGACGAACTCTCATGCCCACCATCTCGGTGAAGTCACTGGGTGCACTAGCGACCATTCTGTCGTAGTAAAATGAGCTCAAGGTCTTTAAGAAGATCTTTGCCATCTTTTTTTCCTCAAGAGGTGGAGAAATCTGAGTGGCAATTTCACGCCATCTCTGAGCGTACTCCTTAAAGGTTTCCTTGTCCTTTTGTCACATCTATCTGAGTTGGTCTTTGTTCGGTGCCATGTCCAGATTATATTTGTATTGTTGGATGAAAGCAGCACCAAGATATTTGAACGTGCCGATCGTAGCGTGGTTTAAACCCATGTACCATTTTAACGCGGCACCGGATAAACTATCCTGAAAGTAGTGAATCAGTAGTTCCCGGTTCTTTGTCTGAGCTGACATTCTCCGAGCGTACATCACTAAGTGGCTTTGAGGGCTAGAGTTACCCTTGTATATTTCAAAGTCAGGCACTTGGAACTTGTGCGAAACTTTCACATTGGGGACCAATCAAAGGTCTGCGGCGTCCTTTCCAAATAGATCCTGACCGCGAAGGGCTTGCAGCTCTTTCTGCATTTCCAGGAACTGTTCCTGGAACTAATTCATTCTGTCGAACATGCTTTCGTTTCCACCAGAAGGTATCTGGGGAATCTGTCCTTCCAGGACAGTGTCTACCACAGGCGGTGGTATAGTCATTATGGCCGAGACTCTCGGTGCCTCCCGAAGTTTGTAACCTTTAGGAGTTGTTGTCATGCCCTTGGCATCTTCGCTTTCCCGAAGTTTGTAACCTTCAGGCCCAGCGGCTCCTATTGGGGTTCCCTGATCCTCAGCGATCGGTGGAACATATCCTTCCGGGATATAGTTAATTGGCATGCCCCAGGGACGATCTTTCGGCATTTTGTACCTAGGATCATACTTCTCCACTATGGGCGTTGATGTGATCTCTGAGATCACAGTCCTTTGTTGTTGCATCTGAGCTTCTACTAGAGCTTGCATGTCGTTATGAAGCTTTCTCAGATCCTCTTTCAGAGTGTCCATCTCTTCCCTAAACTCTCTATTCTCTTCCTCGAGATCATCCATCTTTTTCTGAAGATTGGCCCGAGTATTGTACGAATGAGACAGTTTGACTCTAGAATCGAGACGCAAACGTGAGATTCGTAGGTAAGAAGAATGCGTTATGCGAGAATGATGAATGCAATGCCATGGTTTTATTAATTATCTTTGTTTATTCAAAGTAAACTTCGACAATTAGATTGCAAATATCAAACAGTGGGGAAACCCCATTTTATTGAATTCAAAGGATTGCAGAAATGAAAATACAGTAGATTACAAAGTGCTGAAAAAGGAAACCTAAACTAATGGATCCTGAGTCCTCTCGGAGGAGAGCTCAAGTGCTGGTTCTGGTACTTTCCTCTTCTTTGACCGGGGCTCTTCATCCGTTGTTGGGTTGTCATTCCTTTGCCAAGTGAAAGGAGCGAGCAAATTCCTTTGGTCATCTTGATTTTCTACAGCATGTTGCTCTAAAATCTCAATCAGAGCATCTTTTTCTCTTAACAGTTGCTGTATTTTCCTGCACTCCACATTGAAAATATGGTACTTGTTCCTCCAAGACCTCTTCTCCTGCTGAACCTTGCTGAGAGTAACTTGAAGTTTTTCCGTCTCAGACATAAAATAAAGGGCAGAGTCCCTTAATAGAAGAACTTCTTAACGAGGGTAAGGCATCCTCAGTTTGAGAGCTCTAGTTTGTACCCAATGGAGATAAGGCTCCATCGAGACACAGTCTGGTTTCCCTAGAGAATCTCGTCCTTTCCTATGAACGTGTTTCCAGAAGTGCACTATTTCTGTCTTTAGTGCCCTGTCATTTTCTCCTTCCTTAAAGAAAATACCTTCCAGATGAGCATTCCGTGGGACGTGCCTAATCGGGTATCCGAATTGACGACGAACGAGAATTGGATGATAGTTGATTCCCCCCTTAGTTCCTATAAGGGGTACATTTGGGAAATTTCCACAACGGTCAATGATCCTGATCCCGTCGTAGATTCGATTGTACCAATCGATGTCAGAGTTGGTAAGAGATATGATTCTCTGCGACCAACGTAAAGTATTCTTTTGATCCCAAAATGCAGCAGACTTGGGTAAGTGGGAAGTGAACCATTTGTAAAGCAGGGGTACACAGCACATGATCATTCCTCTGCTGTGTAAGTTCCTTAAGTGTACCGAATGATATGCATCTGCGAGTAAGGTCGGTACGGGGTTTCTAATAAGGAAAATCTTAATGGCGTTGAGATCTACAAAGTTATCGATGTTGGGAAACAAAAATAACTCGTAGGTGAGCAAAACAAAGGTGCTTTCGAAAGCGACCACGTTCACTATACTAGCAAAGGACAGGGCTTTCTTTGTTAAGAACCGGGCTGGCAAACCTTGGATTCCACCCTTAGTGGTCATGTGAGTCCTGACTTCTGACTCATCCAAATAAATTGCTCTTGTAATGGTCTGATCCTTTGGAATTTCTTCGAGTCCAGAAAAGGGAGCTTGATCAGTAATATGTAAACCAGTCAGGTGAGAATTTTTGCGGTGAGAATCGGATACCAAGCTATTGTGCTAACTTGAATCGCAAATCTTTAAATTCACCACCGGTCTTTGATTTATCCAAAGGAAAGGTTAAAGATCGAAAAAACCTAAGTTAAGAGAATCTAAGTTCGGGGGTTGGTTACGCCTAGGGAAGGTATTAGCATCCTAAACGTCTGTAGTACTCTACAGGAACCTCTTGTTAGTATTAGTGTTATTATATTGCTTGCTTGCTAAGGGTATGTTCTAAGGTAAAGACCTAGGGGGTTAGTATCTAAGTATACTCGCCAAGACATCGCATCTTGTGCCTACGTATCCTGACGGGAGTGGAATCAAAGTATTCGTAGTTCCCCTCAATGAGGGTGAGGAACTCTTGACAGTGGTCAATGTTCCAGGGGGAGGTAGCGTCTATGTCAAGGCGCTACATAGAGTGCAGTGACTCTAAAGTTAAAGTTAGGTTGAAATGGAGGGAAGATTAAGTGTCCATGGTAGAACACATGAATAGAGTACGGTGACTCCGATCCTAAGGATATGATAAAAGGGGAGGTCTTAAAATTTTCCTAAGTTGTGACATGGCAGTCAACAATGGAACCTTTCCTTTAGAAAGGGACAATGCTCACTTGATATTATCATGCAATACTTAATTAAATTCAAAATGAATTTCTAACCTGAAACTAATTAGAACCAAACAAGATTCAAAATCTAATTAATATAAAATTTTTAAATTTTAAAAATTATAATTAGCAAAAACATACAAAGAAATAACATAATAAATAAAAGAAAAATAAGTAAATCAACAAAAACATAAATATGTGTGGGCCAGTGGGACTCAGCAAACCCACACGGACCCACCAACAAACAACACATCAGGTCTTGTTAAGAGAAGAAAAAGACCAGAACAATCGACCTTCTCCATCATTCTCAATTGTTCTCACTCCTTTCATCCTTTTTTCATCCTCGCACGTCTCTCTCTCTATATCATGAACAAACAGCGAACAAACCACACCTACAACAATATCATCAAAGGAAAAAGAGGAAAAGTGTACCTGCGGCGGAAGGTTGCAATTGGAGCGGTCTCATGGAGTTTCTTGTTGTATGTCGATCGACGGTTGCGATTGAGGGGAATCTCCGAAGTTGTTCACGACGGCGACGCGATTGACAGGAATCAGCTGTAACGTTTGACAGTGCTTTGTGCATGGCGTCAGAGGTTTGTGATGGTGATGTCGGCGTCGTGCAAGGGTGTCTGATGGTGGCTTTAACGTAGCTGCGGAAAGGTACGAGTTGACGTCGACGTAGTGTTTGTGAATTGGATTTCTTCCTCTGTGTATGCGTATGAATTCTTTTAGTTGACGCTGTTCTTGATGGGAATTCTTGTGTGTGAATGTTTCTGAATGATTTTTCCTTTGTGTGATATTCTGACCTCTGTGATTTTTTCAACTCTTATTGAAAACTTGTGAATATGTGATATTGTATGTGTGGTGTCTTTTTTGTGAATTTCTCTTCCGATCTCATTGCGTGTTCGTTGTTACTGTTGTTGTTGTTGTGATGATGCTCTTTCAATTCGTGTATGTGAATTTTGAATTGCCTTTGCAATGTGTGTATCTGAGGTATGTGTGTGAGTTTAAACCGTGTGCTCCTCTCTGTGTGATTACCTCTCTATTTTCTGAGTGTGTTGGTATTGTATGATATTTTCTGGGATTTTTCACTGCTGTTTTGCTCTTCAAGTTGTGTGAATGTTCCTAAACGTATTTTTGATGCCTCCTTTATAGGCTGTAGGAAAACAATGAATTTAATTCCCCATTAACCTTGTTGAATGTTGTTTTGGGAAGCAAATTACTACTGTAATTTCCTGATTCTTTGTTGTGATTTTTCATAATGCACCTCTTGAAGAACTTTCCATTTGTGACTGAACATGTTTTGTGCTTATTATAATCTTCCCTCTTTAATCCAACCTTGTTTTGATATGCTTTGAAAACAATTGATGATGATGACATTTCCTGATTTATTGCCCTGATTTTTCTTGATACGGTGGAACGTGTTTTGGACTGAGTTTGGAAATTCTCCATATTCAGCTTGGCAACTAATAAATCATTTCCTTGAAAGTTGCTCTGTTACGGTTTCACGATGATTGTACCATATCCTAAACTGACTCATTTTCCATTCTAATACTGCCCTTGATGATGATTTGGTTTCTGTCATAATTTACTCACACTTGATGAGAATTAATGATCCTTTAAATTGTGCAGGTTCTAGAGCTGCTTGATCATAATCTCTAGCCATATTGCAATCCTGAAGCTTGATGTGCGGCTGCCAAGGCATATTGCTACAAAAGGGTGTGACTTGATACTACCAGATAAAGCAACAGTGTATTTCTCCACCGCTTTTGTATATTTTCCAATTTTGAAATTCTCATTTCCTGCTTTCTGATTAGCCTCCATAATATTTTTCTTGAATACTGCAGTTTCCTGATCATGCTTTGGGAATTGATTCCAAATCTAACCCTCAAGTACACAGCTTAGATGCAACGGCCCGTCTCCATTTACAACATAATTGCCATTTTCTAGTTCACCCAAAGAATTGAAGTCCATGGAAATTTGTCAACCAACGTAGACTAGGTGCATCGAATCTGCTTGTCTTTTAAATGCTATTCAACTCCAGTATCACTTTTCATCTCCATCCAGCATAACATAAATGTCGGCCATTGATTCCTTTGAAGAGTTTGAAATTCTTTGAATTTTTGTAATGAGAAAAATCTATTTGTTTTGTAAAGAACATTGTAAACATTGAATCTTGTACCTTGGACTTGATTTAAACTTATTCAAACTTTGGCACTTTAGACAAGTCTTGAGGCGTAACCAAACATTCTTGAGATATACACTACAATAACTTGAGGAGAACTTGAGAGAGAAAAAAAAAGTCAAGAAGGACTCGAAGACTAAAACCAATTTGCATCACAACTTGAGAAGACATGGTTTAAGCTTGAAACAACTTAACCCATTAATAAAAAGGTTTTGAAATAATTTAAGGATTAGATTGTTGTTTCCTGACGTCACTTGTAGCACACTCCTCATGCCCTAATCATCATTCCAACATAACTTAAACATATTCCTTAACCACAAGCTAATTGCGTCATGAGTCCCTTAACTCAGACTTCTCCAATAATCTAGCAAACAATTCAAACTTGAATCTCTAAAACAGAAATCAAATGACTTAAGGACAAATTATCCCTTTTTTGAAATATGAGTGGTCATTCCTTGGACATGGCTCAAAATACATTGAAACAAGACTTGGAATCACTTTGAAATATAATTCAACAACCTCTTGAAAACAAATGACCGTTCCTTGAAATGGATCCATTCATATAACAGGGGTAGTTGATCATGTCATAACTGCTTGACCATAAGCATGAGGGCATATCTTTCTTTTATCTCCACAGGAATTCAACACAACTTGTAAAGAACCAGAATCACAATGAGCACACACGTAGCTTCTATGGCCTCTGAACCTTCTGTAGCAACCCTAAATTCACAAAGGAAAACAAGCAAACACAAGTCTGGTAAATCGGTTAGTTATGCATGGATGATTGATCTAGAAATGATGTGATATGCTATGCAGGCGATGCGAAATGATAACAAAATCTTAGGGTCAAAAATTAGGGTGTGACAGATGCCCCTATTTAAGTTTCTTCTATCTGGAGATATGGAGATTAGAATCTTCATCTCGACGAGATAGGAGAGATTTAAATACAAACATGCGCAATTTTTGGCCCTAAGATGCCACAAAATGCTTATGATATGACATAGAATGATATGATATGGGATGAATGCAAAGACAAAGAGAATCCTGTGGGGGATGGTGCCACAGGGGGAAGAGGTGTTACAGTTGTGTCAAAAACGAAATGAAACAAACCAAAGTATTTGGAAAACATCATCCAAGAATGGCATTGGATGGAAAAAAGCACCAAACATCCAATAATGGCTTTGGATGAAACATAAACTCACAATATCTAAGAAGGCAACAGATGAGAATGAGACAAAATAATGTAATCCAAGAAGGCATCGGACACAAAGAAACCAGTCATCCAATAATGGCTTTGAATGAAAAGTACACTCACAATATCTGATAATGGCTTCAGATGAAAGTGAACAAGATAAAGAAATCAGACATCCAATAATGGCTTTGAATGAAAGGTACAATCACAATATCTAATAATGGCTTTAGATAAGTGTGAACAAGGTAAAGGATCCAAGAAAGCATTGGACAAAGAAACCAGTCATCCAATAATGGCTTTGAATGAAAGGTATAATCACAATATCTAATAATGGCTTTAGATGATTGTGAACAAAGACTACATTCAAGAATGGCATTGAATGCAAAGAAACCAGTCATCCAATAATAGCTTTGAACGAAAGGTAAACTCACAAAATCTAATAATGGCTTTAGATGAATGTGAACAAAGACTCGATCTGGAAGAACATCAGAAAGAGGGACACATCCGGAAGAGCATCAGATGGTAAATAAACCAGACATCCAATAATGGCTTTGAATGAAAGGTATAATCACAATATCTAATAATGGCTTTAGATAAAGTGAACAAAGACTACATTCAAGAATGACATTGAATGCAAAGAAACCGATCATCCAATAATGGCTTTGAATGAAAGGTATAATCACAATATCTAATAATGGATTTAGATGATTGTGAACAAGGTAAAGAAACCAGACATCCAATAATAGCTTTGAATGAAAGGTTTGACTCATAATATCTGAGAAGGCATCAGACGCAAATGAGACAAAAGGTGAAATCCAAGAAGGCATTGGATGTAAAGAAAACCACAACGTCTAGGAAAGCAGTGAACGACTGTGAACAAGAAAATACCCAAGAAAGCATTGGATAAAAGGAATCACAACGTCCAAGAAATAATTGGATGAAAGTGAACAATATCGGTTTGGTAGGTGCCAAGTGAGTTGGACTTAGACAACAAGGTGAGACGTTGATAACGACACGACCTATGGAGAATGCAAATGAGTGCAAATGATGGATGGCATTCTTGCTATGCATATGTATATGAATTATGCAGATGATATATGATCAAATGCAAATGTAAATGCAATGTAGACGTCGAAGACACGACTCGACTCTTTTGTGGAGAAGACAAAACTGGAATACTGATTCCTCAACACAGAGATCACTGTCATTCTGCTTTGGAACTAAAGATGCTACTGAGCACAAATCTGCCACACTCGTAAACTATATTAAGTTGACGATCCTTTTAGGAAGAATGGAAAGCTGCATGGGGATTCTTCAAGTAAACTGCCCCAGATTAGTTGACTGTTGTATATGAACTGATAATTGCTTCAGCTTGAATTGATGCTGAAAATGACTGAATTACTGTGCACTTGGAAAACTTGCCCCAGTATGAGTCTTGAAAAAGTCTTCTGTATCAACCAATTCTGAGAAGGACTTGCACTGAACAAATCTTGAACTGATTCTCAATAGGATCTGGAAGGAACTTGCCCCTGATTGGATCACTGACCAAGTTTCTCAAATGTTTGAAAATTCCTTAAGCAGAAGCCGGATTGCAAACAAAAGTGTTCATACAAACATAGTAAATGCAAAGTTCATGCAACTTTTGAAATCAAAATCATTTTTGGAAAGAGATAAAACAATAGGGTCACTGGTCAGAACACGGTGGTTCAAGACGTTTAAAAGTGAAAGATAAAGCAAAAAGGGGTGATGCCAAAAGAAATGATCTGCAAAGATCTTTAGGAGTCAGTTTACGCAACCTTGCTATAGTATGCTTTCAAAATAACCTTACTTCAATTAGGTCTTTTAAGGGTTGTAACGTGGCCTGGTTCACGGTTTAAGAAACAAAGATAAAGGTTCAAAGTTTATTTGTACCCACCCAATCTTCGTGATGATCTCCAGTCCTACACTCAGTTAACTCAGACTTTGCACTCAGGTTCCCATAGGTTAGGGATTGCATTGATGATAGTGATGATGGTTCAGAAGTTAAGGGACTTTTGAGGTGACAGTCACTACATCCTTATAACTCTTGGTTGTTTTTTTTTTCATTGAGGATTTCATGGTAAGGATTTAAAGATTTCTCCTTTTTATTATCCCTAACTTTTGCCTGAACTGTTTCTCGTGAATCTTGCAGTCAGCGGGATGCCCCAGGTTTTTGTCTGCCTAAGTCTCCTTCACAGGTTTCGACTTAGCAGGCTTTTTCCTTTTTTGATTTTTTTTATCTTTTTTTTTTAAAGAAAGTGACTGCTTGGCTTAATGATTACGGCGAACCATTATCGACTTTTGACTTGAAAGACATCTTCGACACTTACTTGTCGTGTGCGAAGGAAAATTAGTGAATGCAAACTTTTGTTGAAAGGTGTCTTGCACAATCAAGTTAACTGAGAACTACCCTGCCCCAGGTTAAGATTGCGGGTTTTTATTTGTATAGAAAAGAAACTCGTACTTCAAGGCTTAAAGGGGTTGACGAGGGATTATCTTTCTTATTTCTCCAGTGTTTGGGAATTGAAACAATGCCTTACATCTTCAGCAAAGTTTTGATTTGAAAGCATACCAACAACAATTATGAGTATAATGTTTTCATCATCCTCCCTCCAATCTTTGCATAATCAAAAAAGAAAGTGGGAAAGAGGTAAATTTTTTTGTTTTTGTTTTTGTTTTTTTTGTTTTTGTTTTTATTTTTTTTGAAAAGGAAAGCATAAAGATGTAAATAGCAAACACAAATGAATTGAATCCAAAAGTTGCAATGCTCATTTTATTAATTATGAAAGTACAAACATAAATCGAAAGCAAACAGCTAATACAAATAAGAAAAATGTAAACAATAAGAAACAAAAGACTAGTGACTAATCAGAAACAAGAGTGAGTTGTCCTGTCTGAAACACTGGCTCTTAAGAGGATAGCTGGCTGAGGTCGACCGGAGCTTCACTTAGCGTGCTCTGGCAAAGGATTGTTCTTAACATTCGGATTGGTGTCATGAAAGGAGAGAATACCAATTCTAATAAGCTCTTGTACTCTAGCCTTCAACGCAAAGCAACCTTCCAAGTTATGACCTGCACCACCTTGATGGTATTCACAATGAAGATCGGTCCTATAGCCAGCTGGAAGAGGATTTGGAGGAGGAGGCAGAAGCCTTGTAGTAATCAAACCTTTCTGAACTAGCCCAGGATAAAGTTCAGTGTATGTCAGTGGAATAGGATCAAAATTATTCCTATTACGGTACAGATTCTGTCCAACAGCTGGACGTTGAGGAGCTTGAGCTGGTCGTGGAGCAGTAACCATAGGAGTAACAGCAGCAATATCAGGGTGGTCAGCTTACTGTGGTCGAGGACGAGGCCTCCTGGTTTCAAACATAACAGCATTGGTCTGATCTTCTCTCTTCTTCGGGAAATTCCCATAGAATTTCTTAGCACCATTAGAAGATTCAGCAGCCTTGGATACTTTACCATTCTTAAGTCCTTCCTCGAAACTCTGACCAATAGTAACCAAATCAGTGAAGCTGGAGGAAACACTACCAATCATCTTCTCCCAGTAGAATGGAGACAAGGTGTCCATAAACAATCCAGTTAATTCTTTCTCTGCCAAAGGAGGTTCAACTTGAGAAGTCAACTCTCTCCAGCGCTGAGCATATTCCTTGAAAGACTCTTTATCCTTCTGAGACATGTTTTGCAACTGACGGCGGTCAGGAGACATGTCGAGGTTGTACTTGTATTGCTTCATGAAGGAATTAATAAGATCCTGGAAATAGTGAATGCTGTTCTGTTCAAGATTCATATACCATTTGAGAGAAGCTCCACTTAAACTGTCTTGAAAACAATGGATAAGCAACTTCTGATTCTTGGCATGAGCAGCCATCTTTCGGGTATACATGACCAAATGAGCTCTTGGACAAGAATCACCTTTGTACTTCACAAAATCGATAGTCTTGAATTTAGCAGGCATAACAAGGTCAGAAACCAAACCCATGTTTTCTGCATCTATGTTGAAGAAATTAGTACCCCTACGGCTTTAAGTCTCTTGTCTATAGTTTGAAAATGTTCACGGACAATCGTAGGTTCAACAAAGTCTTCACGGTCTTCACCCAGAGCACTGGCAGCATTGTACTCGTAGAGAGGGTTCTCGAAAGGAGCTCGAGTAGACTGGACTATAGGTTGAGGCTCGGCAAAAATAGGAGCTTGAAACACTGGTCTAGAAGTCTGACCAATCATAGCAGTAGATGCAAGAGGTGGCGAGTAGTTGGGAGGTAAACCAAACTCTGGCCAAGTTGAAGGTGGCACCTGAATAGGTTGAGATTCAGCAGTTGAAACTTCTTGGATGACAGTCCTTTGGGGTGATTCTCCTCTGGCAATCAAAACTTGGAGCATTTCAGTGAGCTTTTCCATGCTTGACTTAAGGTCGTCGATCTCCATTCACATCTCAGCATTGTGTGCTTCTTGCTCTGCCATTATGCGTCTGTAGTTAGCTCTAGTCTGGTATCGACGTCGAGGAATCAGCCTGACGACTCACAGGTAACACTGGAAGATAGAGACAGCTGGGAATGAGTTGCTGGACAACGGATGTATGCAATGAATCATGCAAAGATGCAAATGATATGCAATGCAATGTAATGGTTTCAAGGAACTCAAGAGTAGGTTGCAAACATTTCGGAAAGGCTGAAAAAAGTTTCATTTTATAATCCATGATTTTTATTGATTTTGCAAATAACAGAACAATTGAGTTTCTTGAAACCGAATGGTGATGCATGAATGCATGAATGGATGCATAAGCACAGGTATACACATATACACATATACAGGCAAACAAGCCAAGGCTTAGGTTTGAAGATCACGAGCATGGAGCCATGGTCTACCCTTCCTAATAGGTGTGTACTATGGTTTCAAATGTACCTGTTGAACGGGTTCTACAAAGTTCCCAGAGTCTACAATCCATCTTTCAGATATTATCGATTTTCCAGATCACTTGGTAGTCAATAATATCCTCAAGAGAATCTTGTCTGAGTGTAGTATCGCGTAGCGACTATTGTAGAAATAGACTCCTGCATAGTCCCCGCACTACGCCCTAATAGGCCAAGTAGGTTTAAAGGTAACTACGGTCCCCAGTCCCGACGACCTTTAGATCGAAACCATATCGTCTTCACGAATGAACTCGTTGGACAAATATTTTATTTGAGAGGGCCTAGACTGAGTGGTGAAGTCTCAATTCACTTTTTCAGGAATCGACTCCCTCAAAGTATCCTTGAATTCTCACCGTTTTCCTATCTTAATTTCACTCTAGTCCGGGTGTAGGACTTTGTCTCACCACACTAAGTACCAAACCTGCACAAAAAAGAAAACCAAGGAAGCAAATAATATATATAATAACATAAATAAACAAATTAGGGGAAACCCTCAATAAAAATAAAATGTCCCCAGTGAAGTCGCCATTTCTGTTGCGGTGAGAATCAGATACCAAGCTATTGTGATAACTTGAATCGCAAATCTTTAAATTCACCACCGGTCTTTGATTTATCCAAAGGAAAGGTTAAATATCGAAAAAACCTAAGTTAAGAGAATCTAAGTTCGGGGGTTGGTTACGCATAGGGAAGGTATTAGCATCCTAAACGTCTGTAGTACTCTACAGGAACCTCTTGTTAGTATTTGTGTTATTATATTGCTTGCTTGCTAAGGGTATGTTCTAAGGTAAAGACCTAGGGGGTTAGTATCTAAGGATATGATAAAAGGGGAGGTCTTAAAATTTTCCTAAGTTGTGACATGGCAGTCAACAATGGAACCTTTCCTTTAGAAAGGGACAATGCTAACTTGATATTATCATGCAATACTTAATTAAATTCAAAATGAATTTCTAACCTGAAACTAATTAGAACCAAACAAGATTCAAAATCTAATTAATATAAAATTTTTAAATTTTAAAAATTATAATTAGCAAAAACATACAAAGAAATAACATAATAAATAAAAGAAAAATAAGTAAATCAACAAAAACATAAATATGTGTGGGCCGGTGGGACTCAGCAAACCCACACGGACCCACCAACAAACAACACATCAGGTCTTGTTAAGAGAAGAAAAAGACCAGAACAATCGACCTTCTCCATCATTCTCCATTGTTCTCACTCTTTTCATCCTTTTTTCATCCTCGCACGTCTCTCTCTCTATATCATGATTAAACAGCGAACAAACCACACCTACAACAATATCATCAAAGGAAAAAGAGGAAAAGTGTACCTGCGGCGGAAGGTTGCAATTGGAGCGGTCTCGTGGAGTTTCTTGCTGTAGGTCGATCGACGGTTGCGATTGAGGGGAATCTCCGAAGTTGTTCACGACAGCGACGCGATTGACAGGAATCAGCTGTAACGTTTGACAGAGCTTTGTGCATGGCGTCAGAGGTTTGTGATGGTGATGTCGGCGTCGCGCAAGGGTGTCTGATGGTGGCTTTAACGTAGCTGCGGAAAGGTACGAGTTGACGTCGACGTAGTGTTTGTGAATTGGATTTCTTCCTCTGCGTATGCGTATGAATTCTTTGAGTTGACCCTGTTCTTGATGGGAATTCTTGTGTGTGAATGTTTATGAATGATTTTTCCTTTGTGTGATATTCTGACCTCTGTGATTTTTTTCAACTCTTATTCAAAACTTGTGAATATGTGATATTGTATGTGTGGTATCTTTTTTGTGAATTTCTCTTCCGATCTCCTTGCGTGTTCGTTGTTACTGTTGTTGTCGTGATGATGCTCTTTCAATTCGTGTATGTGAATTTTGAATTGCCTTTGCAATGTGTGTATCTGAGGTATGTGTGTGAGTTTAAACCGTGTGCTCCTCTCTGTGTGATTACCTCTCTATTTTCTGAGTGTGTTGGTATTGTATGATATTTTCTGGTATTTTTCACTGATGTTTTGCTCTTCAAGTTGTGTGAATGTTCCTGAACGTATTTTTCATGCCTCCTTTATAGGCTGTAGGAAAACAATGACTTTAATTCCCCATTAACCTTGTTGAATCTTGTTTTGGGAAGCAAATTACTACTGTAATTTCCTGATTCTTTGTTGTGATTTTTCATAATGCACCTCTTGAAGAACTTTCCATTTGTGACTGAACATGTTTTGTGCTTATTATAATCTTCCCTCTTTAATCCAACCTTGTTTTGATATGCTTTGAAAACAATTGATGATGATGACATTTCCTGATTTATTGCCCTGATTTTTCTTGATACGGTGGAACGTGTTTTGGACTGAGTTTGGAAGCTTTCCATATTCAGCTTGGCAACTAATAAATCATTTCCTTGAAAGTTGCTCTGTTATGGTTTCACGATGATTGTGCCATATCCTGAACCGACTCATTTTCCATTCTAATACTGCCCATGATGATGATTTGGTTTCTGTCATAATTTACTCACACTTGATGTGAATTAATGATCCTTTAAATTGTGCAGGTTCTAGAGCTGCTTGTTCATAATCTCTAGCCATATTGCAGTCCTGAAGCTTGATGTGCGGCTGCCAAGGCATATTGCTACAAATGGGTGTGACTTGATACTACCAGATAAAGCAACAGTGTATTTCTCCACCGCTTTTGTATATTTTCCAATTTTGAAATTCTCATTTCCTGCTTTCTGATTAGCCTCCATAATATTTTTCTTGAATACTGCAGTTTCCTGATCATGCTTTGTGAATTGATTCCAAATCGAACCCTCAAGTACACAGCTTAGATGCAACGGCCCGTCTCCATTTACAACATAATTGCCATTTTCTAGTTCAACCAAAGAATTGAAGTCCAGGGAAATTTGTCAACCAACGTAGACTAGGTGCATCGAATCTGCTTGTCTTTTAAATGCTATTAAACTTCAGCATCACTTTTCATCCCCATCCAGCATAACATAAATGTCGGCCATTGATTCCTTTGAAGAGTTTGAAATTCTTTGAATTTTTATAATGAGAAAAATCTATTTGTTTTGTTAAGAACATTGTAAACATTGAATCTTGTACCTTGGACTTGATTTAAACTTATTCAAACTTTGGCACTTTAGACAAGTCTTGAGGCGTAACCAAACATTCTTGAGATATACACTACAATAACTTGAGGAGAACTTGAGAGAGAAAAAAAAAGTCAAGAAGGACTCGAAGACTAAAACCAATTTGCATCACAACTTGAGAAGACATGGTTTAAGCTTGAAACAACTTAACCCATTAATAAAAAGGTTTTGAAATATATTAAGGATTAGATTGTTGTTTCCTGACGTCACTTGTAGCACACTCCTCATGCCCTAATCATCATTCCAACATAACTTAAACATATTCCTTAACCACAAGCTAATTGCGTCATGAGTCCCTTAACTCAGACTTTTCCAATAATCTAGCAAACAATTCAAACTTGAATCTCTAAAACAGAAATCAAATGACTTAAGGACAAATTATCCCTTTTCTGAAATATGAATGGTCATTCCTTGGACAAGGCTCAAAATACATTTAAACAAGACTTGGAATCACTTTGAAATATAATTCAACAACCTCTTGAAAACAAACGACCGTTCCTTGAAATGGATCCATTCATATAACAGGGGTAGTTGATCATGTCATAACTGCTTGACCATAAGCATGAGGGCATATCTTTCTTTTATCTCCACAGGAATTCAACACAACTTGTAAAGAACCAGAATCACAATGAGCACACACGTAGCTTCTATGGCCTCTGAACCTTCTGTAGCAACCCTAAATTCACAAAGGAAAACAAGCAAACACAAGTCTGGTAAATCGGTTAGTTATGCATGGATGATTGACCTAGAAATGATGTGATATGCTATGCAGGCGATGCGAAATGAAAACAGAATCTTAGGGTCAAAAATTAAGGTGTGACAAGAATACTCCTCCAGCGTTGGTGCAAGCTGATAATTGGGAATATGAAACAGTGATAGACCGGATCGTAGAACTAGATTAACGTGGACAAGATTCCTTCAATTACGTGGACCCTTAACAAGGACAATAACCCTCCATATTTAGCTCTGAAAGCCTCGTGGTTGGTGATCATTCTCGCCAAACTTCTCAAATCCTCCAACTTTGGAACCTTGAAGGTGTACTTATGAGTTTTCCTTCTACCGAAATCCATTATCGCAATCTCCTTTCTCTGACATTTGCAATCATTGTCTCAGTTTAATTTGAAAAAGAGAGACTAGAAGAGAAGACTTTATTTTTTTTAATATTTTTTTTAAAATGAATGTATGAATGCAGCACACAAAAACATAGAAAAAACATGGGGTCAAAGGGTCGGTGTCATGAAGTCAAAGCCCTACCCCCCCCCCCCCCCCCCCCCCCGCCAAAGGTTTATACTGGTGATTTTTTGTACCTGTCTCTCAAAATCATTGATTCCCTTAGAGATAACATCAGCGGGCCGGGAACCGTGCTAGGTGATGTATCTTAGAGCAATCTCAGATGAGGGTAGTATCGCGTGACAACTATTTCTGATAGCTTCCGCACTACAAAGTGGCTTAAGTCTGCTAAAAACCTCAGCTTCTTAAATAACCCAGTCAACCACACTACTTTCAACAACCGAAGTTGTATAGGCAATGTATCTGCAAAGGGAGTCTCTATTGAGTTTGATGGTCGATCAGGGACTCTTAACTGGAATTCACTCCCAGTAAGATTACCCGCATTGCCATCACCTATCTTAGGTGTATACTCAATCTTTCCACATGCGGCATCACACGCATTCCCATTAGCAGAAAAATAAACACATATATCAATTAGGAAAAGCAGTATATATATTTGTCTTAATCATCCTAGACCTCTAGTCTTATGATCCAATACAGACAATGACTCCCCAATAGAGCTGTTATTTCTGTGACACGAAATTAGGGTTTCGTCCCTTGGGAAAGCAAGAAAGAATGCCTCCCACTGTGGTCACCAATCTGCTGCGACACTGTCTAAGGTTTCTACCTAAGAAACAAGATCATACAATGGTTGTCCCCAGCAGAGTCGCCATTTTTCTGTAGCGCGATTTTTGTGTGGTTGTGAAGCACTATTGCTTTGCGGTACTACAACTTGATTCATTTTTTATCCTATTGAAGCTGATGAAGGAAGGGGAATAGATGTCTCCAATTAACCCTGCTTGCAAACTGAGTTTGAACAGATAACTGTTGGTTTACAGATGCTACAAAGATTATGGGTCTCTCTTAGGTAATTTAGCTAAAATAGTGCCTGGGCAATTGGTGGGAGGTTTAAGACTGATGCTTTTCGATTGATGTATGAAGGTATGGGATTTGGGGTTTTTTGATTAGTGTGCTCGCTAAGATTTTTCAATCTTATGCCTACGTATTCTCGTTTAATGAAACAGGGAAATCAGAGCGATCGTAGTTCCTCCTATTCTATGGGAGGAAAAAGGTTGTTTTGGTGTCTTGTTCAAAGCCCAAGAAGTGAAGCTAAATGTGGTTTGTATCTTGTTCAAAGCCCAAGATGTGAAGCTGAAGGGTCTATTTGTATCTTGTTCGAAGCCCAAGATGTGAAGCTAAATGGTTTTGACTTTAGAGAGAGTTTGTCATCTCTAAAGGGGGATGTTTGTCACAACTGTTGGGTGACTGATTATAAAGGAGAATTACTTTAACTGGGATATGTGAATCCAGCAATGCAATAATTTCCTTTATAAGGGTTTTTTTAACCTAAAGGAGAAGACTTTAACTCAGTTTAGAGCAATGCCATCTTTCCTTAGGAATTTCTCATGCTAAAAGAGGGACAGTGGCATGGATGTCAATAATCCAGAGGCTTGCCGCTTACAACAATTTAGATGAAGGAAAAGGAGTTGTTGATGTTTGTATACTGTGAACGAGGCACAACTTTTGATGCTAAATAGTTGATTGACTTAACCGGGGTTTCCTTATACAAAGCCTAAGAGGAGGCTATTGACCCAATGAGAGGGTGTTTTATGTGTCTCGTACGAAGCCCGAGAGAGAGGCTAAAAGGGTTGACATAACAAGAGAGTGCTTTTGTATGTGTCTTGTACGAAGCCTAAGACGGAGGCTAAAGGTGTTTGACTCAACAAGAGAGTCTTTGTACCTCGTACGAAGCCCGAGATGGAGGGTGAAAATGTTTGACTCAATAAGAGAGTCTTTTATACTCAACAAGAGAGTGCTTTTTATCTCGTACGAAGCCCGAGATGGAGGTTAAAAGGGGTTTGACTCAACAAGAGAGTCTTTTACACTCAATAAGAGAGTGCTTTTGTATCTCGTACGAAGCCCGAGATGGAGGCTAAAAGTGGTTGACTCAACAAGAGAGTCTTTTATACTTAACAAGAGAGTGTGAATAGGTTAGCCCCGCTGGGGAGAATCATTGTACAAAGCCCAAGAGGAGGCTAGTGTGCTGGTGACTATTTCAGTTTAGTGTCAGGTCCAGTATGTTGGATAAAAGAGATAACCAGTTCTTATAAAGGGACTGATTTAAAGGTATTGTTGTGCTTTCGCACTGATCAGAGGATCAGGGTTATTTCTTGTTCTTTAAGGAAATGGGAAATCCAAAGGGTATTAAGACTGCCCAAGTCTACAGGTGTTTTGAGAAATCGATTCTCAAATAGTGAATGATCTTTGTATGATGCCCAAGAGAAGGCTGGTATGTTAAGGGATGAAGGTCAACCCATTAACAGGTCTGATACTTGACTTAGAAAGACAGCTCTAGCAAATTGATGACTAGGTTCTGTTCCTATACTTGTAGAGGTCTCTGGGTCCTTGTACTAAGCCCAAGAGGAGGCATAAGAGCTTTTAAGAAGCCGAAGGCTCCTTATACAATGCTCAAGAGGAGGCGGGGATGCTTTTAAGAAGTCAGTGGGTCCCCAAACCCCGAGAAGTTCAAGACATGCCAATCACCGAGAATAGATCAAGCCAGGAAAGTCCGAGAATTTGGAAGAAACTCAAGAGATGTCATTCACAGAGAAAAGATCATCCCTGGGGAGTAGAGTCTCTTTGACAATTTCTAAGGGTGACAGTCTGAGAAAGGGTTCACTGAGAATGCTGCCTTTCACGTCTCCATATTGTTTAACCCCAATAGGAGGGAAGACTGTGTCTAGTAATCCTATGGGGATCTAGTTTTGTTTGTATTTAAGAGTGACCAACAGGGCTTTACCTAGTGCTAGACGTAGTTGCCTGGGAAAAATCTAAATAACTATACTAGTATTAAACAATTGGTATATGACGAGTATATAAAAGTTTGTGAAAGGAGACTTACAGTGAGCAACCCCACAATACAGTTATATATATATGGAAGCGGGTAAACACTTACTCGGTTGTAGAGCTTCCATGATGTTTGGTTAGTTGTTCAACAAAGAAAGCTTTGATAACAATATTATATTCTAAATCAAAGGAGAAAGTACCTTGAAAAGATTGTTGGGGCTTACAGCTCAAGGAGAGGCCCAAGGTTTTATCAGTGATTGCACTATTGTTTTGAATTTGAACAGAGGGACTTATACAAGTGACTGAGGCCCAAAAAGTTTTTCTGTACAAAGGGATGGGTCTTACACTCTCTCAAGAGGCCCAAAGGTGTTTAAGGAAAAAGAATAGGGCTTATAACGCGAGGGTAGGCCCAGATGATTTGTTTTTGAATTGCCGATCGCGCCGAGATTTTTTCTTTTAACGCAGAGGGACTTATACAATGTCTGAGGCCCAAAAGGTTTAGGTTAAAAGGGGATTGGGTCTTACACTCTATTAGAGGCCCAAGGAGTTATTTTTTTACAAGTGATGGGGCTTACAGCTCAACGAGAGGCCCAAAAGGTTTTGTTTTAAGAGGCGACGATCGTGCCGTTGTTTTTGAAAATACAGTGGGTCTTATACAATGACTGAGGCCTAAAAGGTTTTGTATTTACAAAAGGGGTTGGGTCTTACACTCTATTAGAGGCCCAAAGGGTTTTCAGGAAAAGAATTGGGACTTATAACTCGAGGAGAGGCCTAGTTGATTTTTTTTTTGTTAAAAAGGCGACGATCGCGCCGTTGATTTTGAAAATATAGTGGTTCTTATACAATGACTGAGGCCCAAAAGGTTTAAAAAATGAGTTGGGTCTTACACTCTATTAGAGGCCCAAAGTGTTTGAAAAAATTTGATGAGGGTTGAATTAATCAAAAACCCTAATTTGTTTTCAAAATGTATTTTAATTGAATAAAAATTCAATTAAAATGTTCAAAATTATTAAACATGTGGAAAACAAATTGTGATCTTGGATTAATGTTTCAAAAATTATGTTTCTATCCACAAAATGATTGGAAATCACTAAAATTTGAAAAATCAAGAGGGAGAAAATATTTTAAATGTCAAAAAACAACTAAAATATTAATTCTTTACAAAAATATCAAGTATATAAACTAAATAATATTTTTGGGATTTTTTGGGAAAATAAAATATTTTAATATTTTAGTGAATTATTAAAAAAAGAATCAACTCAAAATCATTAAAACTCAGAGAGAAATTAATTTTTGAATCAATTAAATAAAATCACAAAATTCAAATATTCAAATATTCAAAAATGGCGCCAAGCACATGGCAAGAACACGCGCCACCCTCTGTTTTTGCAGATTTGCGTTTTCTATCCAATCTCACTGAATACTTGATGATATCATGCAATCTACATATCAATCTACTCGTTTTCACCTTACGATCATGTCTATGGTCTTTATTTCATTTATTTTAAACATGGAATAAGAAATCAAAGAGAAACCTCAAGAACCCTAAAATTTGCATGAAGGTTCAGAAATTCCATACACGATTCAAACAAAGCAATTGATTGAGGGAAAACACTCCATGCATGATATGGCCAAATTATTGTGCAGCAAAAAATGCATGGATCATAGAGTTAGAAGAGCTCATGCTTACCTCTTGCAGCTGGTGATCGTGTTTTGTGTTAGAGGTGTTGCAGCTTGGTTCCAAGGATATGGACAGCTTCCCTAGGTGCTATGGAGTGTGTCTGGATGCTTGGAATGAACGGAAATGATCTGGAACTGAAGATGGTATCCCAACTGCAACTTGGTTAAAACCTTGAGCAGCTGGCTGGTGATTCTGAGAAATCAGTGTTCCAGATGTTGTTTAAGTGTTTGGATCACTTCTATATGATGTTTATGAGGTGTGTGTCTGATTGGTTTGGTTAAAATAGCTCTCAAACTCAAAACCCGATAGTGACTTGCTTTGGAAGGCAATTTTGGAGTGAAAGAAGAGATTTTGAGGAAAGCATCTGTTTGATGGCTTTGGTGTACTCAAACTGATCACAAATGAGCTCTATTTATAGTAGAGCAAGTTTGTTTTGCAAGGAATAGTGAATGGCAACTGCTGCATAGGTTTGGCCAATGTTGATCAGTGAGAATCCTAGTCTCCTCTAGCCATTGACTAGAGGTTAGGGCACAGGCTGCTGGTTCCCTTGGTCTTGGATAAGTCTTGACTGAATTCAGCTGGAAATGGCCCAGTCTATGCCACCTTGGTGCATCCATTGAATGCTCCAAAACAAAATTGGAGTCTTGTCCCTCTTTTAGGGATTTCTAGGTTTGGCATGCTACTTTTTATTCCAAGGACTTGGGAGGCTGATGGATCAGTGTTTGTCCCTCCTTGGTCTCCCCCTGAGGTGTTCAGATGGATAAGTGTGTTTGTCATTTGCACAAATTTGGCAAATCGAGCAAAACGCACAAATCTGCTTTGCTTTGACCGTTTTCAGCAAGGCATATTGCTATTATCATATCTCATGGCTCAAGTGGAATTTGATGGGGTTCTTGGCCATTTTGGAAAGCCCTCATATGATACAACAACTGTTTGATCATAATTGGTTTTGATACTTTTTGGATCCAAGTGAAAAATGCCCCTACATTTGGGAAAAAGTGAAGGCAGATTCTGACTTAGTGAAAATTTCACTAAGTGTTGGAAAAAAGTGACATTTTCACTTTTTGTGATTTTGATCATTCCATAACTTAAAATCTATGAGGAATTGGAATGATTTGTAGTTGAAGCTTTTGTAGAGGGCCATGAGAGCTACAAATCCAGCTTTGAATGGGGAAAAATGGCCTTGTGGTTTAGGAGTTATGATCCTCCAAAGTGGGTACCCTAGCCACTTTGTTCCATAACTTAGAAAAATTTCTAAGTTTTTATGGTTACCTCTTTTACAAGTTATCCCACTTTTGTTAATTTTTATTGATGAATGTTGATTCAAATCACACATTAACATCATTTTAGGGTTAAGGAACCATAATTGTGAAAAATCTCAAAAAGTCAATGTTGACTTTTGTGCACAGTTGACTTTTTGTCAGATGAATTCTAAACTGTGCGATTCTCGATGAAATCAAGTCCTTGACCTAAATCAAACTTGATGGATTGATTTCATATGTGTTATAGGGTGTATTGAATCATGTCTTAGGGTTTGGGAGCATGTCCTGGTCAAAATTCAAAGGCATAGTTGACTTTTCCCGCGAAACCCTAATTGTGGTTCTGATGAAATTGAAACTTGTTGCTCAAGCTTCTTGGACCAATACATTGTTGCAAATGGATAAATGTGGTGTGTTAGGGACCCTCAAATCATCTCCTGAGGTCTTGGCTCATGATTTGTCCCAAAAGTCAACTTAGGGTGAATTAGGTCAAGAAACCCTAATTTCTAATTTTTAGTGAATGCATCCCCTGAGGCTAAATTGACTTGATGATGGGGTCTATGAGGTCCCAAGGAGTAATTAAAGTTATGCTTTGAAGCATTGGCTCATGCCCAGGGGAAAATTTCCATCTGGAGGCCCTGGTCGACCAAAACTCTAATTTGGTGACACTGGCGATCTTGAGGCTTGATCCACTTAGAAGGTTGAAGCCTTGTGCTTAATACTTGATGTGGGAGTCCTCTTGATCCCTTGTGGATGTTTGAGAGGTTAGACAAGTTGAAGATCATGTCATTCCTTGATTGATCCTTTGTCTAAGAGCTCTGAGAGGGCTTGAAACCCTAAGCTTGATTGTAGTGGATGCTCACCCATCTTTGGGGAGACTAATGAGGCATGATGGATTACCCATATTGTGGTGATGATTTGCACAATGATGGGAAATCTTAGTGGTCAAAATTTGGGGTATGACATGGGGCTGCTTCACTGTAAGTCTTCTTTCACATCCTTTTATATACTTGTCACATATCCACTGTGTAATACTAGTATAGTTATTTAGAGTTTTCCCCGGCAACTACGTCTAGCACTAGGTAAAGCCCTGTTGGTCACTCTTAAATACAAACAAAACTAGATCCCTCGTAGGATTCCAGATACAGTTTTCCCTCCTCTTGGGGTTAAACAATATGGAACAAAGAGAAAGACAATATTCTTGGTGAACCTATTCTCAGACTGTCACCCTTAGAAATTGTCAAAGAAACTCTAACTCCCTAGAGATGATCTTTTCTCTGTGAATGGCATCTCTTGAGTTTCTTCCAAATTCTCAAACTTTCCTGGAATGATCTCTTCTCTGTGAATTGCATTTCTTGAACTTCTCTTGGTTTGGGGACCCACAGACTTCCTAAAAGCATCCCCGCCTCCTCTTGGGAGTTGTACAAGGACCCTTCGGCTTCTTATAAGTTCTCATACCTTCTCTTGGGCTTAATACAAGGACCCTGATAACCTCTTAAAGGTATAAGACAGAACTTAGTCATCCTTTGCTAGAGCAGTCTTTCCCGCGTCAAAACTCCGGACATTGTAGGGTTAATACTCATCCCTTAATGCCCGCGCCTCCTCTTGGGCATTATACAAAAGATAAAACTCTAGACTTGGACAGTAGAAACCTCTTGAGTCTCAAAGACATTCTCAAGTTCCTTTCAAACATAGGAAGAAACCCCGGTCTCTCCCATAAGAGTTCCCCACACTTGGACCCGCTTCAGGATCTCCAGAATCCACAACGGTAAACCAGCCTAATCTTGGAATTTGTACAAATGATTCTCCCTAGTAGAGCTAACCTTTTCAGACTCTCTTGTTGAGTTAATCCCTTTTTTAGCCTCCATCTTGGGCTTTGTACAAGACATATAAAACACTCTCTTGTTGAGTATAAAAGACTCACTTGTTGAGTCAATCCCCTTTTAGCCTCCATCTCGGGCTTCGTACGAGATAGAAAAACACTCTCTTTTTGAGTATAAAAGACTATTTTGTTGAGTCAACCTCCTTTTAGCCTCCATCTCGGGCTTCGTACGAGATAGGAAAACACTCTTTTGTTGAGTATAAAAGACTCTCTTGTTGAGTCAACCTCCATTTAGCCTCCATCTCGGGCTTCGTACGAGATAAGAAAACACTCTCTTGTTGAGTATAAAAGACCTCTTGTTGAGTCAATCTCCTTTTAGCCTTAATCTCGAGCTTCGTACAAGATAGCAAAACACTCTCTTGTTGAGTATAAAAGACTCTCTTGTTGAGTCAATCCCTTTTAGCCTCCGTCTTGGGCTTTGTACAAGACATATAAATCACTCTCTTGTTGAGTATAAAAGACTCTCTTGTTAAGTCAACCACTTTTAGCCTCCGTCTTGGGCTTTGTACAAGACAAATAAAACACTCTCTTGTTATGTATGAAAGACTCTCTTGTTGAGTCAATCTCCTTTTAGCCTCAATATCGGGCTTCATACGAGACAACAAATCACTCTCTTGTTGAGTATAAAAGACTCTCTCGTTGAGTCAAACAACCTTCAGACTCTCTTGTTCAGTCAATCACTTGTTCAAGACTCTCTTGTTGAGTCAACCCTTTTTAGCCTCCGTCTTGGGCTTTATACATGACAGATAAAAGTACTCTCTTGTTGAGTCAAACCATTTCAGCCTCTATCTTGGGCTTTATACAAGATACATTCTCCTCAATAGAGTCAAAATCCCTTTTAGCCTCAATCTTGGGCTTTGTACAAGTCAAAAAGAACGTTTTCCTCTGGAAAAGTCAAACTTCCCGCCTCCTCTTAGGCTTTGTATAAAGAAAACCCCGGTTGAGTCAATCAACTTTTTAGCATCAAAGTTGTGCCTTGCTCACAGCATACAAACATCAACAACTCCTCTTTAGAGATGATAAATTCTCTCTCAGCCAAAACCCTTTAGCTTCACATCTTGGGCTTTGAACAAGATACAAACCACCTTTAGCTTCACGTCTTAGGCTTTAAACAAGACACCAAAACACCTCTTTCTTCCCATAGAATAGGAGGAACTATGATCGCTCTGATTTCCCTGTTTCAGGAATACGTAGGCATAAGATTGCAAAAATCTTAGCGAGCATACTATTCAAAAAACCCCAAAAGTCCAGTACCTATATACATCATCCAAAGAAAATCAGGTCTAGTATCATAACCAAAAGCCTCACAGATAATCCAGACACTTGTATTCTTAAGAAAATAACCCTAAGAAGGATCCCCCTTATTTTGATAGCATCTGTAAACCAACAGTTTTGACTGTTTAACATCAGTATGTAAGCAGCATTAATTGGAGACATCTATTTCCCTTCCTTAATCAGCTCAACAGGATAAAAAATGAATCGAATTGTAGTACCAAAGCGATAGTGATTCAAAACCACAAAATTCGCGCTACAGAAAAGTGGCGACCACAGTGGGGGTCATTCTTTCTTACAGTTTTAGGTAGAAACCTTGAACAAGTCATTTTTACTGTGGCCGCCACAGAAAAGTGGCGACCACAGTGGGAGTCATTCTTTCTTACAGTTTTAGGTTGAAACCTTGAACAAGTCATTTTCACTGTGGCTGCCATAGAAAAGTTGCGACCACAGTGAGAGGCATTCTTTCTTGCATTCTCAAGGGAAGAAACCTTAAATTCAACAAAATGTCACAGAAATGGCGACTCTGCAGGGGAGCCATTTTCCGTATAGGATCATAAGACTAGAGGTCTAGGATGATTAAGACAAATATATATATTGCTTTTCCTAATTGATATCTGTGTTTATTTTTCTGCTAATGGGAATGCGTGTGATGCCGCATGTGGAAAGATTGAGTATACACCTAAGATAGGGGATGGCATTATACGGGTAATCTTACGGGCAGTGAATCCCAGTTAAGAGTCCCCGATCGACCATCAGACTCAGTGGAGACTCCCTTTGCAGATACATTGCCTATACGACTTCGGTTGTTGAAAGTAGTGTGGTTGATTGGGTTATCTGAGAAGTTGAGGTTTTTAGTTGACTGAAACCATTTTGTAGTGCAGAAGCTACCGGGAATAGTTGTCACGCGATACTACCCTCATCTGAGATCACTCTAAGATACATCAGCTCGCTGGCGATCCACTTGCTGTTGTTATCCCAAGAGGGGTCAATGATTTTGCAGACAGGTACAAAAAATCACCAGTATAAACCTTTGGGGATGGGTAGAGCCTTGACTTCTTGACACCGACCCTTTGACCCCATGTTTTTTCTATGTTTTTGTGTGCTGCATTCATACATTCATTTAAACAACATTAAAAAACAAAGAAAAATATTCTCTTCTAGTCTCTCTTTTTCAAAATAAACTAAGACAATGATTGCAAATGTCAGATAAAGAGATTGCGCTAATGGATTTCGGTAGAAGGAAAACTCATAAGTACACCTTCAAGGTTCCAAAACTAGAGGATTTAAGAGGTCTGGTGAGAATGACCACCAACCCTGAGGCTTTCAGAGCTAAGTATGGAGGACTGTTGTCCTTGTTAAGGGTCCATGTAATCGAAGGAATCCTGTCCACACTAATCCAGTTCTATAATCCGGTCTATCACTGTTTCACATTCCTGGATTATCAGCTAGCACTAGCACTGGAGGAGTACTCTCACCTGACTGATTTGCATATTACTGATCAAGCTCCCTTTTTTGGACTGGAAGAAATTCCAAAGGATCAAACCATTGCAAGAGCAATCTATTTGGACGAGTTAGAAGTCAGGACTCACATGACCACTAAGGGGGGAATCCAGGGTTTGCCAGCCCAGTTCTTGACAAAGAAAGCTCTATACTTTGCTATTATAGGGAACGTGGCCGCTTTCGAGAGCATCTTTGTTTTGCTCACCTACGGCTTATTTTTGTTTCCCAACATCGATAACTTTGTAGATATCAATGCCATTAAGGTTTTTCAGATTGGAAACCTTGTACCGGCCTTGCTCGCAGATGCTTATCATTCGGTACACTTAAGGAATTTGTACAGCAGAGGAATGATTACATGCTGTGTACCCCTGCTATACAAATGGTTCACTTCCCACTTACCCAAGTCTGCTGTATTTTGGAATCAAAAGAATACTTTACATTGGTCGCAGAGAATCATGTCTCTTACCAACTCTAACATCGATTGGTACAATCGAATCTACGAAGGGATCAGGATCATTGACCGTTGTGGAAATTTCCCAATTGTACCCCTTATAGGAACTAAGGGAGGAATCAATTATCATCCAGTATTAGTTCGTCGTCAATTTGGATACCCGATGAGACATATTTCGCGTAATGCTCATCTGGAAGGTCTTTTCTTCAAGGAATGAGAAAATGACAGAGCACTAAAGACAGAAATAGTGCATGCCTGGAAACACGTTCACAGGAAAGGAAGAGAGTCTCTAGGAAAACCAGAGTGTGTCTCGGTGGAGCCTTATCTCCACTGGGTACAAACTAGAACTCTCAAGCTGAGGATGCCTTACCTTCATCAGGAAGTTCTTCCATTAAGGGACTCAGTCCTTTATTTTATGTCTGAGATGGAACAACTTCAAGTTACTCTCAACAAGGTTCAGCAGGAGAAGAGGTCTTGGAGGAACCAGTACCGTATTCTCAATGTGGAGTGTAAGAAAATACAGCAACTATTGAAAGATAAAGATGCTCTGATTGAGATTTTAGAGCAACGTGCTGTAGAAAATCAGGATGACCAAAGGAATTTGCTCGCTCCTTTCACTTGGCAAAGGAATGACGACCCGAAAACGGCCCAAGAGCCCCGGTAAAAGAAAAGGAAAGTACCAGAACCAGCACCTGAGCTCGCTTCAGAGAGGACTCAGGACCCATAAGTTTAGATTTCCTTTTACAGAACTATGTAAATTACTCTATTTCTATTTCCACAATCGTTGAATTCAATAAAATGGGGTTTCCCCACTATTTGATATTTGCAATCTAATTGTCGAAGTTTACTTTGAATAAATGAAAAATATATACAATTAATATAATCATTGCATATCATTCGTAACGTATTCTTCTTACCTACGAATCTCACATTTGTGTCTCGATTCTAGAGTCAAACTGTCTCATTCGTACAATACTAGGGCCAATCGTCAGAAAAAGATGGATGATCTCGAGGAAGAGAACAGAGAGTTGAGAGAAGAGATCAACACTCTGAAAGAGGATCTGAGAAAGCATTATAACGACATGCAAGCTCTAGTAGAAGCTCAAATGCAACAACAAAGGACTGTGATCTCAGAGATCACATCAACGCCCATAGTGGAAAAGTATGATCCTAGGTACAAAATGCAGAAAGATAGTCCCTGGGGCATGCCTATCAACTATATCCCGGAGGGATATATTCCGCCGATCACTGAAGATCCGAAAACTTCAGCAGGAGCCACTGGGCCTGAAGGTTACAAACTTCGAGAAAGCGAAGATGCCAGGGGCATGATAATAACTCCTGAAGGTTACAAACTTCGGGAGGCACCGAGAGTCTCGTCCATGACGACTATACCACCACCCGTGGTACACACTATCCCGGAAGGACAGATTCCACAGATACCTTCTGGTGGAAATGAAAGTATGTTCGACAGAATGAATGAGTTCCAGGAACAATTCCTAGAGATGCAGAAAGAACTACAAGCCCTTCGCGGTCAGGATTTATTTGGAAATGACGCCGCAGACCTTTGTTTGGTCCCCAATGTGAAAGTTCCGCACAAGTTCTAGGTACCCGATTTTGAAAAGTACAAGGGTAACTCTTGCCCTCAAAGCCACTTGGTGATATACGGTCGGCGAATGTCAGCTCAGACAAAGAACCAGGAGCTACTGATTCACTACTTTCAGGATAGTTTAACCGGTGCCACGCTCAAATGATACATGGGTTTAAACCACACTAAGATCGGCACTTTCAGAGATCTTAGCGCTGCTTTTGTTCAACAATATAAGTATAACCTGGACATGGCACCGGACAGAGATCAACTCAGATCGATGTCACAGAAGGACAAGGAAACCTTTAAGGAATATGCTCAGAGATGGCGTGAAATTGCCGCTCAGATTTGTCCACCTCTTGAGGAAAAAGAGATGACAAAGATCTTCTGGAAAACCTTGAGCTCATTTTACTACGACAGAATGGTTGCCAGTGCGCCCAATGACTTCACCGAGATGGTGGGCATGGGAGTTCGTCTTGAGGAAGTAGTCCGAGAACGACGGTTAGTTAAAGTCGCTGGATCATCAAGTAATACAAAATGATATGGTAGTGCTCTCCCTAAGAAAAAAGAGCAAGATATTGGGAATATCTCTCTCGGAAAGTAAAGGCGACGATACCAACCAGTAGCAGCCGTAACTCCTGCTATCAACCCCGTGCCTGTTCCTACGTATCAACCTCAGGTTGCTCAGAGCCAACCGAATCAACAACAATATCAGCAAAGGACACAACAGCCTCTTCAGCAGGCTCTCCCTCCGTACAACAACAATCGAACAACGCGACCACCAGGGTTCGACCCTATACCGGTGTTGTACGCAGAATTGTTTCCATTATTACTGGTCAAGGGACACGTCTAAACCAGGTCTCCTCTTACAGTACCGGAAAATCCGCCTTTTTGGTTTAAGGCAGATCAGAGTTGCCCTTACCATCAAGGAGGACCATGGCATAACATAGAAAACTGTATCAGTTTCAAATCCGATGTGCAAAAGCTTGTTAGGAGCGGGGTCTTATCTTTCAAAGATACAAATCCGAATGTTCTCACAAACCCGCTGCCTCAACACGAGAAAGCCGCAGTAAATTTGATAGAAGGAGAGTCTAACAACAGCTATAAAATTCATGATGTACTCTTATTAAGGGCCAACTAGGTCAAGATGCATTGTAGACAGAGTGGATATGACCATGTGCTACCTCATAATTATCACCAGTGTGATATCTGCTCTAAAAACAATCAGGGATGATCTGTGGTGCAATCATCTCTACAGGAACAGTTGGATCTCGGATGGATCCAAGAGCATCGAGTTCGTGGAGTTAACATGACTTATACAAGTTCCAACATCATTCAGAACCACGGCATCCGTGCAATGAATGTCAACTTGGTGGCAATGCACTCAAGGCAAAGCTAGTATCATAATCTGCCACGACATGATTACAATTCCTGTCTGACTTGCTCGATAAACAAACAGGGATGCTCTTTCGTACAAGAGGCCCTCCAGTGTTAGATGGATCTTGGGTGGATCCAGGACTACCGTGATAGAAATCCCTATCAGATCAACATGATTCAAATCTTCGATATTCGTTTGATGAATACCAGCTTGGTGGAGTTACACGCCAAGCAAGTCCAACTCGGTTTTCTCACTTCACATGATTATCTGAGCTGTAAAGTATTTTGTGAGAGTAACCATGGGTGCGCTCTCATTCAAAGAACTTTACAACACTTGTTAAACCACTGGTGGCTTCTGATCTATATGGATGAAGACACGCAACAAATCAGTGTGACAAACGGGAACCCTACTAGGCATCAAAGTCAGGATGTCCGATCTATTGAAATAGACCTGGTGAGGTTACAATGCATTCAAAGCGGTCGTGGCCAGGTGCCACCACATAACTACGAGCGTTGTAGAGTCTGCTCGGAAAATAATCAAGGATGCTACCTCGTGCGAGCAGCTCTTCAGAGTCAGTTGGACCGCATGGAGATTCAACAATATTCGGTTTCGGGGTCTATCAATTGGACGCCAGACTATTTTGCCGACCAGATCAAAGATGTTGTTGTAATCTCTGATCTTGAGAGGACCAAGGATGTTTGTACCATCATCCCTCTACTTGACGAATCAAAGGTTTTTAACCAGGAACTGATTGAAGTTACTTACGACAGTCAGAAAAATCAGAAGGCTCCTGTAGTTATCTATCTGCCGGGACCATTATCGTATGAATCAGCTAAGGCGATCCCTTACAAATACGGTGCAACCATAATTGAGAATGGAAAGGAAATTCCATTACCCTCTGTCATGAATATTGTAGACATTAGTCGAGTAACACGGAGCGGTTGAATCTTCAATAGAGGAGTTGGAGAACCTAACAGAGAAAAGGAACCTCAAACAGAAGTTCCTAATCCACCAGTCGGTCAGTCTAGTGATCCCGATTTTTCAAAGAATGATGATGAGATGCTGAAGCTCATCCAAAGGAGTGAATACAACATTGTTGATCAACTGTTACAAACTCCTTCAAAGATCTCTGTGTTATCTCTTTTACTCAGTTCCGAAGCCTACAGAGAGGCACTACAGAAAGTCTTAGAACAGGCCTTTGTGGAACAGGATGTGTCAATACGATAATTCGACAGTATCGTCTCTAACATCACTTCCTGCAACAACTTGGGGTTTAGTGATGAGAAATTTCCAGATGAAGGCAAAAGCCACAACATGGCGCTCAATATCACAGTCAAATGCCAGGACGATGCTTTAGCCAGCGTACTAGTAGACACCGGATCGACTCTCAACGTTATGCCGAAGTCCACTCTAATACGACTATCATTCAAAGGATCTCCTATGAGAGGTAGTGAGGTCGTCGTCAAAGCATTTGACGGGTCTAGAAAAACAGTTATCGGTGAAGTCGGCCTTCCCATAACTATCGGTCCTCACACTTTCCAGGTCACTTTCCGGGTCATGGACATCTGGGCAACATAAAGATGCTTATTAGGAAGACCTTGGATACACCAGGCTGGGGCAGTGACTTTGACGCTTCACCAAAAACTGAAGTTCATCAAGAACGATCAACTCATCACGGTCTATGGAGAACAAGCCTTGATCGTGAGTAACCTTTCAACGGCCACTTCTGTAGAACCAGAGGAGGTCGTTGGAACTCAGTTCCAAGCACTTTCGGTGAGCAATGAAAATCAGTCAGAAAAAGGAACATCGATTTCCTCATACAAAGATGCTCTCAAAGTAATCGAGAGTAACAACGCAAAAGGATGGGGACAACTTGTCATTCCTACTGGTAATAAAACAAAGAAGGGTCTTGGTTTTTCTGCAACCTGTACCCAGACTGCCGCTAACGGTGAAAGTCTTCATCCAATTTAGAACGTCTTCCATAGTGGAGGTTTCCTTCACCTAGTGTCTCAAGAAGTACATACCATCAATGAAGGAGATTCCTCCGACACAGATGAGGAATGGAAGTCATATCTTTATAAGGACGGTTATATGTCTCAGGAAGAGGTGTCTACGCCATTTTTCTATCCCGCACAGAGTCCGAAATTTATACCGAGGTTAGACGTCGAAATGATATACAGAGATTGTGATCCTGGAGGATGTCGTGCTCCACCCAAATCATTAGAGGAGGGCACTCCAATGAAATACAACTTTGACCACGACTATTATGACCCAATGGATGGCCTGCCTATCTGGCAGCCGTACCCCGGAGACTTGGGGTAAAGAAAATCAGCCAAACAATGAAAATCGGCTGAGCGTCATTGAACAAAATACCTGTGTCCCCACCATGTCATGGGATCAACACTCTGGTCGTTCAGAACCTATCCAGTATGACGATGAATTGGCAAAGCTTGCCGGACTAGAATTCATCAACTATGCTTTTCCCGAGGTCAACGTCATCGAGAGAGATGACCCCTCCAGTTTCAAAGAAGTGTGGGACACCTTAGGACAACCAAGTGGAAAATACGACTTCATGGTCAAATACACCGCTCCTGAGAGCTCTCGTATCAGGTTCGAAGACATCCAGCCTACTGGATGGGGAGATTTACCTGAAAGAACAAATACTATGCAAAATACAACAGAGGAATCCTCCTACGACAACTCTGCTTGGGAGACAGATTCCAATGATCCTGCTCCACCAAAAATCAGCGTTATTTCGGAAGACAAATCAAGCAAGGAACATACTTTGTGATTCACCGAGGAGTTCGCCGCCAATGGGTTGTTGTCGATGTTCCGAAGATTGTTCATAAGTATAAGTAATTAATGTCTTTAACTTAACCTTTCACCCTGCCGAGGTGAAACAGATGTTTTGATAAGGCTCACTTTCTGTAAATATCCCTCTTCGCTTCGTCCAAAGCGACAGAGTTTTGTTTTATAGGGATGTAGCTTTAAGAATCGACAAGATCATAAATAAAATGACGTCGTTCTGTAATTTCCGCATTAATTACTGTTTTCTCTTTTTGCTTTTTCAGAAAATGGTAATCCTAAAAACCAACAAATAATAAAAACAAGCAGTAAAAAAAATACACTGCACACACTCTTGCATTTTCTCTATCTCTTCTAAACACAAATCATACCGTCATGCAGATTACTTATTTTAAACCCCGTTGAAACATACGATCCAACGCCTTCTCCCAACTTTGAATTCCTGGTATTTGGGGCCGAAGAAGAAGATGACGACGAAATTCCAGAAGAGATCTCCCGACTCCTCAGGCAAGAGGAAAGGTCCATTAAACCTCACAAGGAGCCGTTGGAAATAGTTAACTTGGGCTCAGAGGAAGAGAGAAAATAAGTCAAGATTGGGGCACTGCTCAGTCCGACTGTCAAAGAAAGTTTGAAAAAGCTTCTCAAAGAGTTTCCCGATGTATTCGCTTGGTCCTACCAGGATAGGCCAGGGTTGGATACCAGCATCGTGGAACATCATCTACCGTTGAGATCAGAATGTCCACCTGTAAAACAGAGGTTGAGACGAACTCATCCATACATGGCCATCAAAATCAAAGAGGAGGTATAGGAATAGATTGACGCGGGTTTCCTCGCCACATCAGAATATCCTCAATGGTTAGCCAACATAGTACCAGTTCCAAAAAAGGAAGGAAAAGTTAGAATGTGTGTAGATTATAGGGATCTGAACAAAGCAAGTCCAAAGGAAGACTTTCCTTTAACACACATTGACATGCTGGTTGGCAGTACAACAAAGTTCAAAGTCTTCTCCTTTATGGATGGATTCTCGGGCTATAACCAAATCAAAATGGCGTCGAAAGACATGGAGAAAACTTCGTTCATTACCCCATAGGGCACCTTTTGCTACAAGATAATGTTGTTCGGTTTGAAGAATGTCGGGGCAACCTATCAAAAGGCCATGACTACTATTTTTCATGACATGATATACAAAGAAATAGAGGTATATGTCGATGATATGATTGCAAAATCTAAAACAGAAGAGGAGCATGTGACCCACCTGTCAAAACTATTTGAGCGGTTGAGAAAGTACAGACTCTGGTTGAATCCCAATAAGTGCACATTCGGTGTCCGTTCAGGGAAACTTCTAGGGTTTATCATCAGCCAGAAAGGAATTGAGGTTGATCCTGACAAGGTCAAGGCTATTCAAGAAATGCCTTCTCCGAGGACTGAAAAACAAGTCAGGGGATTCCTGGGACGTTTGAACTACATTTCCAGATTTATATTCCTCATGATCGCGACATGCGCGTTGATTTTCAAATTACTAAAAAAGAATCAGGATTGCATTTGAATAAAAGACTGCCAAACCGCTTTCGACAGTATCAAGGAATACCTGTTGAACCCACCGATTCTATCACCACCAGTGGAGGGAAGACCACTGATTATCTACCTAACAGTCTTGGAAGACTCGATGGGTTGTGGACTTGGCCAACAAGACGAAACAAAAAGGAAAGAGTCTGCCATTTACTATTTGAGCAAGAAGTTTATGGACTCTGAAACTCGGTACATTATGCTTGAGAAAACTTGTTGTGCTTTGGCTTGGGCAGCCAAACGTCTTCGCCAATATATGATTCGTCACACTACTTGGTTAATCTCAGAAATGGATCCGATCAAGTACGTCTTTAAAAAACCTGCTTTCACGGGAAGGATTGCCCGTTGGCAGATGTTGTTATCAGAATATGACATAGAATACCACACTCAGAATGCCATCAAAGGAAGTATTTTAGCCGATCATTTGGCTCATCAACCGATTGACGATCAGGAATCAATCGGGTTTGACTTCCCAGAAGAAGATGTCATGTATCTAAAAATGAAATATTGTGATGAACCTCTACCCAGTGAAGGGCCAGAACCAGGTTCCCAATGGGGACTAATCTTTGATGAAGCTGTCAATCATTACGGAAACAGAATTGGGGCAATCATCATAACACCTCAGGGTACCCACATTCCTTTCACAGCTAGACTTGCGTTCAAATGCACAAACAACAAGGCCGAATACGAAGCTTGTATCATGGGTCTCAAAGAAGTGATCGACTTAAGGATCAAGAACTTGGATGTATATGGAGACTCAGTCCTGGTTATCAATCAAATTAAAGGAGATTGGAACACATTCTAATCAGGACTTATTCCTTACAAAGACTACGCAAGAAGGTTGTTACCTTTCTTCAACAGAATCGAGTTTCATCACATCCATCGTGAAGAGAATCACATGGTTGATGCATTAGCCACTCTCTCTTCCATGATTAGTGTAGGTCAATGGAACGATGTACCTAAGATCGACATAATACGCCTAGAAAGGCCTGCCTACATTTTCACGATTGAAGTAGTCATCGATGACAAACCTTGGTATCACGATATCAAATGCTTCCTTCAGAAACAGGAGTATCCACCTGGGGCATCCAGAAAGGACAGAAAGACCCTCAGAAGACTAGCAGGCAGCTTCTTCCTGAACGGTGATGCACTCTATAAGAGAAACTTTACATGGTCTTACTCTGATGCGTAGACAGACCAGAAGCAAACATGCTGATAAAAGAAATTCACGAAGGATCCTTTGACACTCATGCCAACAGACACACAATGGCGAGAAAAATTCTAAGAGCAGGGTACTACTGGTTGACCATGAAATCTGACTGCTACAAGTACATGAGGAAGTGTCACAAGTGTCAGATATACTCAGACAAAATCCATGTACCGCCAACACATCTCAAAGTTCTTTCTTCCCCATGGACTCTTTCCATATGGGGAATCGACATGATCGGCATGATCGAACCTAAGGCTTCAAACGGACATCGGTTTATCCTGGTGGCCATTGAACACTTCACCAAGTGGGTCGAAGCAGCGTCATATGCTAATGTAACCCGACAAGTGGTGGTCCGATTCGTCAAAAACAATATCATCTGCCGTTATGGTGTTCCGAGCCAGATCATTACTGATAATGGATCTAACTCGAACAATAAGATGATGAAAGAGTTGTGTGTTGAGTTCAAGATCGAACACCATAACTCATCTCCCTACCGACCCAAGATGAATGGAGCGGTAGAAGCGCCTAACAAGAACATCAAGAAGATCGTTCAAAATATGGTTGTAACCTATAAAGATTGGCACGAGATGATACCCTTTTCTCTTCATGGTTATTGCACATCTGTCCGCACTTCAACAGGGGCAACCCCTTTCTCTCTAGTATATGGCATGGAGGCAGTGCTCCCCATAGAACTAGAGATCCCATCAATCCGGGTATTGATGGAAGCTAAGCTAACAGAAGTTGAATGGTGTCAAAGTCGACACGATGAACTGAATCTGATCGAAGAAAAATGAATAACGGTACTATGTCATGGTCAGTTGTATCAGCAAAGGATGAAGAAGACGTTTGACAAAAAGGTCTGACCTCGCGTCTTTAGGAAAGGATACCTCGTGCTAAAAAAGATACAATCATTCCTCACTGATTCGCGGGGCAAATGGACTCCGAATTATGACGACCCTTATGTGGTCAAGAAAGCTTTCTCAGGCGGCGCCTTGAGACTCACAACCACGGGTGGAGAAGAGTTTGTCTACCCCACGAATGTTGATGTAGTCAAGAAATACTTCGCCTAAATAAAATAAAATAAAAATGTCTCGGTGGATTGAAAACCCGAAAGGGCGGTCCAGGCAAAAATTAGAGGCATAATAAAAAATCATCCCTGTGGATTGGAAATCTCAAAGTACAATCCCGGAAAAAATTAGGGATTAATGGCAAGTAACTACGTCTGATCAGTTCAACTCCTCAACAGTAATGCCATCCATCAGAAGAAAAACTCCAGTCAAGGTCATCTTCGACAGAAGCTCAGGATGTCCAGAATTCAAAGTTGGTAGAAGGATAGCGGTCGTCATGTTTCAATGTAGCCCTTTTTCCCTTAAATTACCATTTTCTAAACTTTGTAAATACTCTATGGAATCACACGTTTAGCTGATTTCCATCTTTCCATCCTATCAATAAAAATTGAGCCCTAGTGCTTTTTTTTGCAATTTTTATTTGTTTTAGATTTACAGAACGACGTTTTAACGTGATTAACGATTCTTGAAATAAAACAAAAATGAATTTACTTGTCAAACTTTTTCTGCTTTTAAAATAAAGATGGCAATTTCTTTTGACTGTTGAACATCGAAAGAACATCGATCGTTTCTCTAGAAGGAATTGAGCTTCAAAGTGCAGAATCAAAGTACTCATTCTTAGCCAATACACCTGAATGAAGGATCAACTATGTCAGAGACCAAGTTTCGTCTGACACCCTCGGCAGAGTTCTCATCTGCTAAGCCCGACCAACGTAGCTCCCAACAGGGACTATCCCTCCTAAGCAAGGCATTGCTATTTTCTGAACCAGCGATACTTTTCATCTCCCGCTGTGGCCGAGTATCCAGTCGTGTTCATCCACTAGTCTGTATGTCGCGTCAGTTTTGTCAGCATACACATGCATACATCATGCATTATTGATTTACATTCATATTCATATTGCATCATTATCATTCTAGTCGGTCTTGTTACCTAGTGATAAACGTCTTTTCAACCGAGTTGTCAGTTCTTTCCTCGTTGGGAAAGGTGGCGTCTGACCAATCGGTCCTCCACTTTGCTGCTGAATTGAAGTGGGTCCCTTGACCACTTTGATAACTTGAACCTCTGAAAGGCTAGAGAACCTTCAACCAACGTCACTCTTCACCATCGAAGATGATGTATTCGCTTTCCCGGATTAAGCAAAATCCCCATAGAAAGCCTCTTAATCAGAGATTCGGCAATGCAACCATTTTTCCCCGAAAATCCGCTGACGAAATGGTCATCAGCACCTCAAAATTGGATCACATCATATGGCATTTCTCCGAGAAGATCCCGAGAAAAGTATGATGTAACACCCCCAAGCGACAACAGTCTCTCAAGAGACATGCTTTCCCCAGTAAAGCCGACAAATGGCGTCTCCGACAGAGAAGTTTGTGTACCTCTACAACTCAGACGAATGGATCTCCCCAGCAAGACTGACATCAAAAGTTTTTCTATCAAATGGCATCTCCCCAGGAAAATTCGACGAGAAGTTTGAGGAAAACCGCTATGAATAGCATCCCTTGTCAAGAAAGTTTATTGACAAAAGAAACTGAGACCAGTTCCTTGGTAGGAAACTAGGATCGAGGCGAGGTTTATTTCAGAAACTGAGACCAGTTCCTTGGTAGGAAACCAGGATCGAGGGGAAGTTTATTTCAGCAACTGAGACCAGTTCCTTGGTAGGAAACCAGGATTTAGGGGAAGTTTATTTCAGAAACTAAGACCAGTTCCTTGGTAGGAAACCAGGATCGAGGGAAGTTTACCTTTTCTAAGCATCATTGCTTAGCAAAAGAAGAAGGATGCGTGAACTACCATTCTTAACCACCATCAAAATTTCAGGTATTCCGATATTTAATCCTCTTGCACCCCGAATGCCCGAATACCTTCGCCATTCACACCTTCGGGTCCAAGAAGATTAAATAAGGGCATCTGTCATACCCTAAATTTTGACCACTAAGATTCCCATAATTGTGCAAATCATCATCACAATATGGATGGACCATCATACCTCATTAGTCTCATCAAAGATGGGTGAACATCCACTACAATCAAACTTAGGGTTTCAAGCCCTCTCAGAGCTCTTAGACAAAGGATCAATCAAGGAATGACATAATCTTCAATTTGTCTAAACCTCTCAAATATCCACAATGGATCAAGAGGTCTCCCATACCAAGAATCAAGCACAAGGCTGCAACATTCCAAGTGGATTAAGCCTCAAGATCGCCAGTGTCACCAAGTTAGGGTTTTGGCCGACTGGGGCCTCCAGATGGAAATTTTCCTCTGGGCATGAGCCAATGCTTCAAAGCACAACCTAAGATACTCCAAGGGACATCATGAACCCAATCATCAAGCCAATTTTTCCTCAGGGGATGCATTCATAAAAAATCAGGAATTAGGGTTTCTTGACCTAATTCACCCCTAAGTTGACTTTTGGGACAAAACATGAGCCAAGACCTCAAGAGAGGATTTGAGGGTCTCCAACACACTACAATGATCCATTTTCAACAATGGATTGATCCAAGAAGCTTGATCAACAAGTTTCAAATTCATCAGAACCACAATTAGGGTTTCGCGGGAAAAGTCAACTATGCCTTTGACTTTTGACCCAGGCATGCTCCCAAACCTTGGGACATGATTCAATACACCCTATAACACCTATGAAATCAATCCATCAAGTTTGATTTAGGTCAAGGACTTGATTTCATAGAGGATCGCACAGTTTGGAGTTCATCTGACAAAAAGTCAACTATGCACAAAAATCAACTTTGACTTTTTGAGATTTTTCACAATTATGGTTCTTTGACCCTAAAATGATGTTAATATGTGATTGGGATCATCATTCATCAAGAAAAATCAAAGAAAGTGGAATAACTTGTAAAAGGGGTAACCATAAAAAACTTAGAAATTTTCTAAGTTATGGAACAAAGTGGCTAGGGTACCAACTTCCAAGGATCATAACTTGATATCCAAGCAACCATTTGGACTGATCCAAAGATGGATTTGTAGCTCTCATGGAATAATTTAAAAGTTTCAACTACACCTCACTCCAATTCATCATGGATTTTGAGTTATGGTTGGATCAAAATGGCTTAAAACATGAAATGTCACTTTTTCCAACACTTAGTGAAATTTTCACTAAGTCAGAATCTGTCTTTCTTTTTTTTCCAAAAGTAGGGAGATTTTTCACTTGGATCCAAAAAGTATCAATACAAACTATGATCACACATGTGTTGTATCATATAAGAGCTTTCCAAAATGGCCAAGAACTCCATGAAACTCCACTTAAGCCAAGAGATATGACAATGACAATGTGCCTTGCTGCAAACTGTCATGGCAAGGCATATTTGTGCAGTTTGCTCGATTTGAGCAAATTTTGCAAATGACAAACAAGTTTATCCATCTGAACACCTCAGGGGGAGACCAAGGAGAGACAAACACCGATCCATCAGCCTCCCAAGTCCTTGGAACCAAAAGTAGCATGTCAAACCTAGAAATGCCTAAAAGAGGGACAAGACTCCAATTTTGGTTTGGAGCATTTAATGGATGTACCAAGGTGGCATGGACTGAGCCCTTTCCAACTGAATTCAGTCAACACTTATCCAAGAACTAGGGAACCAGCAGCCTGTGCTCTAACCTCTAGTCAATGGCTAGAGGAGACTTGGATTCCTATTGATCAAGATTTGCCAAACTTCTACAGCAGTTGCCATTCACTATTGCTTGCAAAACAAACTTGCTCCACTATAAATAGAGCTCATTTGTGCTCAGTTTGAGTACACCAAAGCCATCAAACAAATGCTTTCCTCAAAATCTCTTTCTTCACTACAAATTTGCCTTCAAAAGCAAGGCACTATCGGGTTTTGAGTTTGAGAGCTAGTCCAACCAAACCAATCACACACACACCCCTCATAAACATCATATAGAAGTGATCCAAACACTTAAACAACATCTAGAACACTGATTTCTCAAAATCACCATCCAACTACTCAAGCTTTTAGCAGACTGGTAGTTGGGGTACCATCTTCAGTTCCAGCTTGTTTCAAACCACTCCAAGCATTCAGACACGTCACTTGGCACCTAAGGAAGCTGTGCAAATCATTGGAACCAGCTTGCAACACCTCTAACACAAAACACGATCACCAGCTGTAAGAGGTAAGCCTGAGCTCTTCTAACTCTATGATCTATGCATTTTTTGTTGCACAATAATTTGGCCATATGTTCATAATCATGCATAGAGTGTTTACCCTCAATCAATTGCTTTGTTTGAATCGTGTATGGAATTTCTGAGCCTTCATGCAAATTTTAGGGATCTTGAGGTTTCTCTTTGATTTCTTATTCCATGCTTAAAATAAATGAAATTAAAGACCATAAACATGATCGTGAGGTAAAAACGAGCAGATTGATATGTAGATTGCATGGTATAATCAAGTATTCTGTGAGATTGGATAGAAAATGAAAATCTGCAGAAACAGAGGGTGGCGCGTGTTCTTGGCATGTTCTTGGCGCCAGTTTTTGAATATTTGAATATTTGAATTTTGTGATTTTATTTAATTGATTCAAAGATTAATTTCTCTCTAGTTTTTAATGATTTTGAGCTGATTCTTGTTTTAATAATTCACAAAAATGCTAAAATATTTTATTTTACTAAAAAATCCTAAAAATATTAGTTATGTCATATACTTGATATTTTTACAAAGAATTAATATTTTATTTGTTTTTCACCATTTAAAATGTTTTTTCTCCCTTGATTTTCCAAACTTAATTGATTTCCAATCATTTTGTGGATAGAAACATGATTTTTGAAACATTGATCCAAGATCACAATTTGTTTTCACACATGTTTAACAATTTTGATCATTTTAATTGAATTTTTATTCAATTAAAATATATTATGAAAACAAATTAGGGTTTTAATTAATTCAACCCTCATCAAACTTTTTCAAACTCTTTGGGACTCTAATAGAGTGTAAGACCCAACCTATTTTTTTAAACCAAAATAATTTGGGCCTCAGTGTATTGTATAAGTCCTGATACCATCAAAACGTACGGCACGATCGTCGCCTTTTCAAAATCATATGGCTTCTCCTTGAGCTATAAGACCCATCTTTATTCGTTTTTTCAAACTCTTTGGGCCTCTAATAGAGTTTAAGAACCAACCCTTTTGTAAATACACCACCTTTTGGGCCTCAGCCATTGTATAAGTCCCACTGTATTTTCAAAAAAACAACGGCGCGATCGTCGCCTTTTTAACAAAATCAACTGGGCCTCTCCTCGAGCTATAAGTCCTAATTCTTTTTCTTAAAACTCTTTGGGCCTCTAATAGAGTGTAAGACCCAACCCCTTTTTGAAACCAAAATGATTTGGGCCTCAGATATTGTATAAGACCCACAGTGTTTTCAAAAACCTCGGCGCGATCGCCGTTGCCAAACAAATAACCCTGGGCCTCTCCTTGAGTTGTAAGCCCCATCTCTTGTACAAAAATAAATCATTGGGCCTCTAATAGAGTGTAAGACCCATCCCCTTGTACATAAAAACTTTTTGGGCCTCACGTATTGTATAAGTCCCTCTGTACAGTTTTTAAAATAATGGTACGATCATCGTTAAAACTTGGGCCTCTCCTTGAGCTGTAAGGCCCAACAATCTCTTCAAAGCACTTCCTCCTTTGATTTTGAATTCAAATATATGTTGTTATCAAAACTATCTTTGTTGAAAAACTAACCAAACAAAATGGAAGCTCTACAACGGGTAAGTGTTTATCCGTTTTCATTTACCGCTTTCATATGTACATAACTGTATTGTGGGGCTGCTTCACTGTAACTTTTCTTTCACATCCTTTTATATACTTGTCACATATCCACTGTGTAATACTAGTATAGTTATTTAGAGTTTTCCACGGCAACTACGTCTAGCACTAGGTAAAGCCCTGTTGGTCACTCTTAAATACAAACAAAACTAGATCCCCCGTAGGATTCCATATACAGTCTTCCCTCCTCTTGGGGTTAAACAATATGGAACAAAGAGAAAGGCAGTATTCTCGGTGAACCTTTTCTCAGACTGTCACCCTTAGAAATTGTCAAAGAAACTATAACTCCCCAGAGATGATCTTTTCTCCGTGAATGGCATCTCTTGAGTTTCTTCCAAATTCTCGAACTTTCCTTGAATGATCTTTTCTCTGTGAATTGTATTTCTTGAACTTTACTTGGTTTAGGGACCCACAGGCTTCCTAAAAGCATCCCTGCTTCCTCTTGGGCGTTGTACAAGGACCCTTCAGCTTCTTAGAAGTTCTCATGCCTTCTCTTGGGCTTATTACAAGGACCCTGACGACCTCTTAAAGGTATAAGACAGAACTTAGTCATCCTTTGCTAGAGCAGTCTTTCCCGCGTCAAAACTCCGGCCATTGTAGGGTTGATACTCATCCCTTAATGCCCGTGCCTCCTCTTGGGAATTATACAAAAGATAAAACTCTAGACTTGGACAGTCTAAACCTCTTGAGCCTCAAAGACATTCTCAAGTTCCTTTCAAACATAGGAAGAAACCCCGGTCTCTCCCATGAGAGTTCCCCACACTTGGACCCGCTTCAGGATCTCCAGAATCCACAGCGGTAAGGCAGCCTCCTCTTGGGCTTTGTACAAATGATTCTCCCTAGCAGAGCTAACCTTTTTAGACTCTCTTGTTGAGTCAATCCCTTTTATAGCCTCCGTCTTGGGCTTTGTACAAGACATATAAAACACTCTCTTGTTGAATATAAAAGACTCTCTTGTTGAGTCAATCCCCTTTTAGCCTCCATCTCGGGCTTCGTACGAGATAGAAAAACACTCTCTTGTTGAGTATAAAAGACTCTCTTGTTGAGTCAACCTCCTTTTAGCCTCGTTCTCAGGCTTCGTATGAGATAGAAAAATACTCTCTTGTTGAGTATAAAAGACTCTCTTGTTGAGTTAACCTCCTTTTAGCCTCCATCTCGGGCTTCGTACGAGATAGAAAAACACTCTCTTGTTGAGTATAAAAGACTCTCTTATTGAGTCAATCTCCTTTTAGCCTCAATCTCGGGCTTCGTACGAGATAGCAAAACACACTCTTGTTGAGTATAAAAGACTCTCTTGTTGAGTCAATCCCTTTTAGCCTCCGTCTTGGGCTTTGTACAAGACATATAAATCACTCTCTTGTTGAGTATAAAAGACTCTCTTGTTAAGTCAACCACTTTTAGCCTCCGTCTTGGGCTTTGTACAAGACATATAAAACACTCTCTTGTTGAGTATGAAAGACTATCTTGTTGAGTCAATCTCCTTTTAGCCTCAATCTCAGGCTTCGTACGAGACAGCAAATCACTCTCTTGTTGAGTCAAACAACCTTCAGACTCTCTTGTTGAGTCAATCACCTGTTCAAGACTCTCTTGTTAAGTCAACCCTTTTTAGCCTCCGTCTTGGGCTTTATACAGGACAAATAAAAGTACTCTCTTATTGAGTCAAACCATTTCAGCCTCCATCTTGGGCTTTATACAAGATATATTCTCCTCAATGGAGTCAAAATCTCTTTTAGCCTCAATCTTGGTACAAGACAGAAAGAACATTTTCCTCCGAAAAAGTCAAACTTCCCGCCTCCTCTTAGGCTTTGTATAAAGAAAACCCTGGTTGAGTCAATCAACCTTTTAGCATCAAAGTTTTGCCTTGCTCACAACATACAAACATCAACAACTCCTCTTTTGAGATGATAAATTCTCTCTCAGCCAAAACCCTTTAGCTTCACATCTTGGGCTTTGAACAAGATACAAACCACCTTTAGCTTCACGTCTTGGGCTTTGAACAAGACACCAAAACACCTCTTTCCTCCCATAGAAAAGGAGGAACTACGATCGCTCTGATTTCCCTGTTTCGGGAATACGTAGGCATAAGATTGCAAAAATCTTAGCGAGCATACTAATTAAAAAACCCCAAAAGTCCAGTACCTATATACATCAGCCAAAGAAAATCAGGTCTAGTATCCTAACCAAAAGCCTCACAGATAATCCAAACACTTGTATTCTTAAGAAATAACCCTAAGAAGGACCCCCTATTTTGATAGCATATGTAAACCAACAGTTTTGACTGTTTAAACTCAGTATGCAAGCAGGGTTAATTGGAGACATCTATTTCCCTTCCTTAATCAGCTCAATAGGATAAAAAATGAATCGAACTGTAGTACCAAAGCGATAGTGATTCGAAACCACAAAAATCGCGCTACAATCATCATATGCCATAAGTTATAAGGACTACTTCCAAAAACCGACTATTGATTACACTACATTCCTATCATATGTGCTCTCGAGTCCGGGTTAGGACTTATCTCACCACACAATAGTACCATGCCAACAGAAGATCTCAAGAAAAACAGGCATACAGATTTATATACAGATATGTACAATCAAGCAAGCAAAACATAAATATTATAAACAAAACAAGGTGGGCTTAACCCTCAAATTTGTATCCCCAGTGAAGTCGCCATTTCTGTTGCGGTGAGAATCGGATAACAAACTATTAATTAACTTGCATCACATTTCTTTGAATTCACCACCGACTTTGATTTATCCAAAGGAAAGGTTCAAGATCGAGAAAACCTAAAGGGGGGAGACCTAAGGTTCGGGGTTGGTTATGTTATGTTATGTTTGCTTGCTAAGGAATCTATTAAGGTTAAAGGTAAAGACCTAAGGATATGTACACTAAGTTTGCTCGCCAAGACATCGCATCTTGTGCCTATGTATCTAACTAAAGAATCAGAGAAACCGTAGTTCACCTAACCAAGGGTGAATTTGAGGAACCATTGACTATGGCCAAATTTCCAAGGGGAAATGAGTATGAGCTCATTTCAGAGTTTAAGGAAACTCTCTAAGTCTATGTTATAGTGGGGAAAAGTGGATACTCAATGTGATGAGCCCACGTAGAGTTTAGAAACTCTATCTGTAACACCCCCAATCTATACCCCCAATTAATTAAAGCGATAAAAAATAATCAGAGTATAATTAAGACATTCATGGCATAGATGGAGGCGTCACATCAATTGAAACAAAATATAACAACACACTCATATAGATATGCAACAATCAGCTAGCACACAACAGAGGAACTCAGTTCTTAACACCCACTATTCAGATACAGAATAAAAGCGGAAAATCTGCAACTGAATCTCATATACATATAACATAAAAGTTTGTCTGTCATACACAGAGTCATACATGTACAATCCAAAAAGAACATATACATATACGCATAATCACAAACGATCTCCCCAACTACCCGGTGCTACATATTAGAGCCGACCGACAAAAGAATGAAGACCTAAGCTTCACAAAAAGACCTCAAACATCTAATCTGCAATGCCTCATAGAGCATTCAAAACAACAAAAGGGTGAGAAACACAATCATAATATAATTGCATACAATTATATAATAACACAAAAATACACAGGTAAAATATTCTCACCACAACTTACACCAGAATTCAAATACAAAACAACACAATGCATATCTCATATATCCATCACCAAGGCATATCAATCATGCACAATACAATTATCACCAATATATATATATATATATATATATATATATATATATATATATATATATATATATATGTATCTCAATTCATCAATTCCATTCACAATTCCACACAAAATCAATCCATTCATGATTTATGCAAATGCAAAGAGATCGACACAACGACTCTATGCAAATGCAATGCGGTACCGTTCCATCCATCATTCTCATCATTAGTTCACTCAGGAACTATTGGAATCCTCGCTTGTTACTTAGTGTAACTCCCCGTCGGGAAAACGATGTTCCCCGTCGCTTTAGGTCCTCTTGGTATAAGGCTCACGACGTTTATGGATCGCTTTAGGTCCTCTCAGTATAAGGCTCACGATCCGATCGCTTTAGGTCCTCTTTGTATAAGGCTCACGATCGTCTATAATCATCGCTTTAGGTCCTCTCGGTATAAGGCTCATGATGTTATAGCGGATTCCCTCTGGAACCGTTTCATCGCTCACACCCACTAGGGCACACGACATCACAAGAATGCATACCATGATGCTTGGCATACAATGACTCATGATATTCAAATGCACACATATACACATCCATAATCATGCATATATAATCAAACACAACACAATGCATTTTCTTGCCCTTAGGCCACAAACCATCATCACAATGTTTCATCACATGCATTTATGTCATACAACAGCACACAAGTCATACGATATATATCAAAAGCACATTGCATGATAACACATCAATTACACGCAATTAAAACGGTAAAAGTCGACAAAACGACACATTTCCAAATTCCCGACATAATTAAATCGGCCAACAATCTCAAAACCATTTTAATAAGAAAGAACATTTTATTAGATTTCCAACGATACCAAGGATGTTTAAAACGGATAATCGGAACATAAGTTATGGAATTAAAAAGAAAGGGAATCGCGAACTGGCAAAATTCTGCACCCTTGCTGGCCATACGCGTATTGCCCTGAGCCATACGCGTAATGCCCAGCCCCATACGCGTACCATTACACATTTCAGCAGATGGCCGAGAAAAATGGATTTCTATACGCGTATTGCCCTCAATTACACCTGCCATACGCGTATTGCCCAACCCAATACGCGTATTGCCTTGCCTGATACGCGTATGGGCAGAGAAAACCCAGAATTTTTCCTGCATAATTTCTGCTGCGAAATTCAACCAAAACACTCCCAAATCTCATCTAAAACCAGAAAATTACCAATTCAATGCCCAACAACATCTATCTAACATGTATCAACAATAAGGAACCTTAAAACATGATTTCAGACACAATTTAATCAAATTCTAACAATCTCAACATATTAATGGTTTTGGTTCTATATCCAATTTCAACCCAATATCACACCAATACATACATACATAATCATACACAAGTATAAGATAATCGAGTTTCGCACCCTTACCCGATTTAATCGTGTTTGGAAAGTCGGTTGGATCAATTTCTTTCTCTCCAAGTTTGTCCCTCTTTTTCTTCTTCTCTTTCTCTTTTCCTTCTTCTCTTTTTCTTTCTATCTATTTTTCTCTCTATGTTACTAACTTAAGAAAAATAAGTAAAATGACCAAAATACCCCTACACTCAAATATCTCGCAAACGCTCCCAAAACGCGATAAAACATAACAACAATGAAAAATAATATATTGCCAAATAAAAGTCAAGAATAAAATAATATAAAAACAAAAATAATTAAATCGACTCGATTAAGTAAATCTAACAAAAACTGGGGCGTTACAACTCTCCCCCACTTAGAAATTTTCGTCCTCAAAAATATTACCTGAGACGAACAACTCCGGATACGACTCCCGCATCCGACTCTCCAACTCCCAAGTCAAATTGCCCTCAGCAGCGCCTCCCCACGCTACTTTCACAAGCGCAATATCCTTGCCTCTTAACTGCTTCAACTCGCGATCCAAACTCCTAACTGCTAATGCCTCAATCGTAAGGTCCTCCCTTACCTCAACCTCATCCATCGGAATCACATGCGACGGATCCAGAGCATACTTCCGAAGCTGTGAAACATGGAACACATCATGCAAATTCGAAAGATTCGGCGGCAACGCCACCCGATAAGCCACAACACCCACTCTCGTGGATATCTGATAAGGACCAATAAACCGAGAAGTAAGCTTCTTCGACTTCAATGCACGACCAACACCCGTCACCGGTGTAACTCTCAAAAATACATGATCTCCTTCTTAAAACTCAAGATTTTTCCTCCTTCGATCATGATAACTCTTTTGCCTACTCTGAGAAGCCTTCATTTTCTCACGCATAAGTTTCTCCTTTTCCGTAGTCTGTTGCACTAACTCGGTCCAACCACCGAACTCTCACCCGATTCATGCCAACACAAAGGTGTTCGACATCTCCTTCCATACAACGCTTCAAAAGGTGCCATTCCAATACTCGAATGGAAACTGTTATTATACGTGAATTCCACCAACGCAAGATAACTATCCCAAGCACCACCTTGCTCAAGAACACAAGCTCTCAGCAAATCTTCCAACGACTGAATAGTTCTCTCGGTCTGACCATCCGTCTGCGGATGATAAGCCGAACTCAATCTCAACTTGGAACCTAACGCCTTTTGCAAACTTTCCCAAAATCTGGAAGTAAACCTCAGATCTCGATCTGAAACAATACACAACGGAACACCATGTAGCTTCACAATCACACGGATATAAATCTCAGCCAACCTCTCCAAAGAAAAACTGATGTCAATCGGAATGAAATGCGCCGATTTAGTCAGCCTAACCACAATCACCCAAATGGCATTATGTCCCCTCTGTGTATTCGGCAACCCTGTCACAAAATCCATAGAAATGCTGTCCCATTTCCACTCGGGAATATCCAACGGTTGCAACAATCCACTAGGCTTCTGATGTTCTACCTTTGACTTCTGACACGTCAAACATGCATAAACAAACTGAGCCACATCCCTCTTCAATTCGGACCACCAAAAGATCTTCTTCAAATCTTGATACATCTTATTAGCTCCCGGATGTATACTCAAACTACTCCGGTGTACTTCCTCTAAAATCATCTTTTCCAAGTCCGAATCATCAGGAATACAAATTCTACCACGGAATCTCAAAACACCCTTATCATCCACTTTAAAGTCACCATTCACACTTTGATCTCCAAACGTCAACAAATCAACAAATTTTACATCCAACTTCTGTTTCTCGCTAACAGTTAACAGAAACTCATTAGTAACCTTTAACATACCAAGCCTCACGCTATCAGATGTCAATTCACACACCAAACTCAAATCTCTAAATGCTTCCAAAAGTTCCCACTCTTTAACCATCAAAACGGACAAATGCAAAGACTTCCAGCTCAACGCATCGGCTACCACATTAGCTTTACCAGGATTGTAATTCAAGCTAAAATCGTAGTCTTTAAAAAATTCCAAACATCTCCGTTGCCTCATATTCAACTCTTTCTGATCAAACAAGTATTTCAAACTTTTATGATCACTAAAGACTTCGAATCTTGCACCATAGAGATAATGCCTCCAAATTTTCAATACAAACACCACAACCGCTAATTCTAAATCATGAGTAGGGTAATTCTTCTCATGAACCCTCAATTGCCTCGAAGCATAAGCCACAACCTTACCTTCTTGCATCAACACTCCACCTAAACCAATCAAAGACGCATCACAATACACCACAAACGGTTCCGTAGGATTCGGTAAGACCAAAATTGGAGCTGTAGTCAATCTTCTCTTCAGCTCACTAAAACTTTCCTCACACTGAATATCCCAAATGAACGCTTTACCTTTACAAGTCAGCTGGGTCAAAGGAAGTGCTAACTTGGAAAAGCCTTCAATGAATCTTCGATAATATCCAGCTAAACCCAAAAAGCTTCTAATTTCAGTAACAGATCTAGGAGCCTCCCATTGTAGAACTGCATCTACTTTAGATGGATCCACAGTAATACCATTACCTGAAATCACATGCCCAAGAAAACTCACTCCTGACAACCAGAACTCACACTTGGACAACTTGGCATAAAGTCTCTTCTCCTTCAAAATTTACAACACAACACGCAAATGTTCCGCATGTTCCTCCCTGGACTTAGAATAAATCAAGATGTCATCAATAAACCCAACAATAAATCGATCCAAATGCTCATGGAAAATATGATTCATATACTCCATAAACACACCTGGCGCATTAGAAACCCCGAACGGCATCACAGAATATTCGTAATGTCCGTAGCGTGTCCTAAAAGCCGTCTTCTGAATATCTTCCTCTTTCACTCTAATCTGATGATAACCTGACCTCAAATCAATTTTACTAAACACACACACACCTACCAACTGGTCCATCAGATCATCAATTCTCAGAAAAGGATACTTATTCTTAATCGTCACCTTATTCAGCTGGCAATAATCAATACACAATCGCATACTTCCATCTTTCTTTTTCACCAATAAAATTGGAGCACCCCAAGGCGATACACTCGGCCTCACAAACCTCTTCTCTAACAATTCAATCAACTGCTTCTTCAACTCAACCAACTCAGATGCCGACATACGACATGGTGCCATAGACACAGGTCTAGTACCAGGAACTAGATCTATAGAAAACTCCACCTCTCTTTCTGGCGGCACATCTGAAATATCCTTTGGAAACACCTCTGGAAAATCACACACAACTGGAAACACATCCAGTGCAACTTGACTATCCACTGTCAACGATGCAAACAATCCGAACAACTGAGCTTCATCCGCAAAAAGTTTCATCAACTCTTTGGTAGATAAGAAACTCGATTCCTCTTCTTCTTCAAGAGAAGGAAAACGCACCAAATTATGATAACAATCGATATGAACCCGATTGAACTGCAACCAATTCATTCCTAGAACCACATCTAAACCCTCTAACGGCAGACACACCAAATCCATCTCAAAATCTTTACCATAAATGGTCAAAGGACAACTTAAACAAACCAAAGAAGTAGTTACCGACCCCATTGCTGGAGTATCAATAACCATCTCTCCACCCATCGAAGACAACAAAAGATTCAAATGATATGCGCACTCAGGCGAAATAAACGAATGAGTCGCTCTGGTATCAATAATAGCAACTAAAGGCGTACTATTAATAAAACAAGTACCTCTGATCAGACGGTCTGCACTAGTAGTCTGAGTTCCTGCCAATGCAAATACTTTCCCTCCAACTGGAGCTTGCTTTGGTTTCGGACACTTCGTACTAATATGACCAGGTTCACCACAGTTGAAACACTTCACCACATTCTTCATACAATCAGCTGCGACATGTCCTAAACCTCCACAAATGGAACACTTCCTCATATCCTTTCTGCATTCAAACTGACGATGTCCTAAGTCACCACACCTAAAACATCTCAGAGGATTAGACATACCTCCCCCACTTGGCCTTTTATCAAAACTACCCCTTTGCTTACCCTTATCAGCTGGTGACACATAAGGACCACCACGAAACGGTTACTTCCCTTTCCTTTCGTTCACACTCTTATAGTGAGTAGAACGAGCTTTTCTATCCTCCTCATAAATTCTACAACAATCCACCAAATCTGAAAACCTTCTAATCCTTTGATAACCAATTGCCTGCTTGATCTCAAGACGCAATCCGTTCTCAAACTTCACACATTTGGAAAACTCTGCAGTTGCTTCAGCATAATGTGGATAAAACTGAACAAGCTCCACAAACCTAGCAGTGTAATCAACAACAAACATGTTACCTTGTTTCAACTCTAATAACTCTATCTCTTTCTTTCCTGTAACATCTTCAAGAAAATACTTCCTCAAAAACTCCCTGCTAAACAAAGTCCTGCTAAACACAATCATAATATAATTGCATACAATTATATAATAACACAAAAATAAACAGGTAAAATATTCTCACCACAACTTACACCAGAATTCAAATACAAAACAACACAATGCATATCTCATATATCCATCACTAAGGCATATCAATCATGCACAATACAATTATCACCAACACACACACACACACACACACATATATATATATATATATATATATGTATGTATCTCAATTCATCAATTCCATTCACAATTCCACACAAAATCAATCCATTCATGATTTATGCTAATGCAAAGAGACCGACACAATGACTCTATGCAAATGTAATGTGGTACCATTCCATCCATCATTCTCATCATTAGTTCACTCAGGAACTATTGGAATCATCGCTTGTTACTTAGTGTAACTCCCCGTCGGGCAAACGATGTTCCCCGTCGCTTTAGGTCCTCTTGGTATAAGGCTCACGACGTTTATGGATCGCTTTAGGTCCTCTCGGTATAAGGCTCACGATCCGATCGCTTTAGGTCCTCTTTGTATAAGGCTCACGATCGTCAATAATCATCGATTTAGGTCCTCTCGGTATAAGGCTCACGATGTTATAGAGGATTTCCTCTGGAACCGTTTCGTCGCTCACACCCACTAGGGCACACAACATCACAAGAATGCATATCATGATGTTTGGCATACAATAACTCATGACATTCAAATGCACACATATACACATCCATAATCATGCATATATAATCAAACACAACACAATGCATTTTCTTGCCCTTAGGCCACAAACCATCATCACAAAGTTTCATCACATGCATTTACATCATACAACAGCACACAAGTCATACGATATATATCAAAAGCACATTGCATGATAACACATCAATTACACGCAATTAAAACAGTAAAAGTCGACAAAACGACACATTTCCAAATTCCCAACATAATTAAATTGGCCAACAATCTCAAAACCATTTTAATAAGAAATAACATTTTATTAGCTTTCCAACGATACCAAGGATGTTCAAAACGGATAATCGGAACACAAGTTATGGAATTAAGAAGAAAGGGAATCGCGAAATGGCAAAATTCTGCACCCTCGCTGGCCATACGCGTATTGCCCTGAGCCATACGCGTAATGCCCAGCCCCATATGCGTACCATTACGCATTTCAGCAGATGGCCGAGAAAAATGGATTTCCATACGCGTATTGCCCTCAATTACACATGCCATACGCGTATTGCCCAACCCAATACGCGTATTGCCTTGCCTGATACGCGTATGGGCAGAGAAAACCCAAAATTTTTGCTGCATAATTTCTGCTGCAAAATTTAAGCAAAACACTCCCAAATCTCATCTAAACACCAGAAAATTACCAATTCTATGCCCAACAACATCTATCTAACATGTATCAACAATAAGGAACCTTAAAACATGATTTCATACACAATTTAATCAAATTCTAACAATCTCAACATATTAATGGTTTTGGTTCTATATCCAATTTCAACCCAATATCACACCAATACATACATACATAATCATACACAAGTATAAGATAATCGAGTTTCGCACCCTTACCCGATTTAATCGTGTTTGGAAAGTCGGTTGGATCAATTTCTTTCTCTCCAAGTTTGTCCCTCTTTTTCTTCTTTTCTTTCTCTTTTCCTTCTTCTCTTTTTCTTTTTCTTCTATTTTTCTCTCTATGTTACTAACTTAAGAAAAATAAGTAACATGACCAAAATACCCCTACACTCAAATATCTCGCAAACGCTCCCAAAACGCGATAAAACATAACAACAATGAAAAATAATATATTGCCAAATAAAAGTCAAGAATAAAATAATATAAAAACAAAAATAATTAAATCGACTCGATTAAGTAAATCTAACAAAAACTGGGGCGTTACCCTATCCTAGTTCTAAGTCGTAAGATTCATGGCTCTTAGGAGGCCAAGAAAAAGAGAATGGCTCTTAGGAGGCCTAGGGGGAAGATGGCTCTTAGGAGGCCAAGATGGTATGTGAATTGTTTATTGACCTATGAGTCAAGATAAAAGAACTTTCCTTTGGAATCAGAGAGAATAACAGTTCTTATGGACAAAAGTTTGTAGAGATATTTACATGAAAATATGACAATAAACAATACATTAGGCATTACTTAAACAAGATGAACAAAATGACATATTGAAAGAATCAAAACAGTCAAAAGTATTCATAACAGAAACCCTAAAAGGTCTTCTACTTCCAACATGATAAAATACCTCAAAAATATTTGTTTCCACCAATTTCTTTTTATGTTCTAAAAATAGACAATCAAGGAGCATTTTGCAAAAAGAACGGGCAAAAAATAGCAAAAAATAAACAAGTTACAATTTCTTGAAAACCATGCATAAACCATAAAACACAAAGTGAACAAGTAATAAAAATATAAGGAAAGGGCTCTTATGGGTGTTGAACCCGTGCCCTTGTGCTTGTAGTCTAAAACATTTGCCATTTCGCCCAGTGTATGCGTCTTAACATGTTATGGCATCAAAACATCATATGTGAAACAAAAACGCCTTTGGAAAAAAAACAAAAGGACTGGGGCGAGTTGGATTCGAACCCCAGTCCTTATGGTATGTGCGCATGTATTCTTGCCACTGGGGTGGCCCTTACATTCGGTATTAAACACAACTTCAAACCCTTATAAATCATCGTGCGAAACTTAAAGAAACCAATCCTTGCCACAACAAAACCATGTTTTTTTCTGGGCTGAGATAACATGATCCCTAACTGCTGCATAGATCCCTCTTACCAATTATGTAACAAACCAAACAATAAGGATGACAAGTAACAGTCAATTCATTTGCCACATTAATTTGAACAAAACCTAACCAAAACAAAAAAGGTGAATCCTATTCTTCTTGGCTTAGCACACGAGTTTCCAATGAGTTCTTGGTGGCTTGACAAAAAGAGCATACTCAAGATCAAGGGAAAATACATTCAAACAATGAGATGACATAATAATCATGCTATACACATTAAAATGGTAGTGCTCTCAATCTTGTTACATCAAAGCAAGACTCCAACATCAAGTTTTCAGTTATCAATTTATGCCAAGGGTATCAACTCGTATGTCAAGATATGCAAACAAACAGGCAATTAGAAATCACAACAAGAAAGTGAAGTTGATACAAGCACATGAATTAACCAAGACAACCACCAATAACAAACAGGAACTTCTTACGATCAAAATAATGGAGAGCTTCTAAAACCTATATCAAAGAGCAAACATTTTTTTCACTGGTAAACATGAGACTAAGAATGCCTCTACACTCTTTTGTGACTTGGATATGAACAAGGGTTGACAATTAGCAGGTTCTGTACAAAACCTGCCAAATGGTATCAACAAAGTTGTTATCTCAAACTCAAACTTGGCTCATGCTCACTAGTCAACAGAGATAGGATTTTACAAACTTAATCAAAACTGCACCATGTCAGTCATAACTAATAGCAATAAAATGTGTTCTGAACAAAGAGTAGTAGCTTAAGAAAAATTGATGGACACATATATAACACTTCAGAAAAAGGAGAAGGCAACAAGGTAATGCACATTCATGACCAGGGATCATGCAAACTAAACACATGCATTTTTAGGCAAAGAAAACATATGGATATGAAAGGAGAGCAAGATAACAACAGCTCATTCAGGCATTAACATTCAAACCAGGCAGTTATACATTTATAGCATAGTGAGGGCACAAGGCAAAGACATCAAGGAGCTAGCAGCTTAATACATCAGTAAAGCAATTACAATGAAAACATAAAATAACATGGCAACAAAAACTCCAAAAAAAAAAGTGACAGTCCCCACAAACATCCTATGCTCATGGTCATGCATCATTTAGTGAGTGCACTAGTCATGACATTCATATCAACAATAACTCAGCCATGTAGAAACACTCTTGAATCAAGGCAGTTCAAAACTAACTCAGCAAAATAGCTATATACATGGCTATATGATAGTAAGATACCTTAAGAAAAGAAACATGATCATGCCTAACACAGACCTTAAGCCCAAATTTTATGTCAGTTAGATTAGGACTAGCATGGTATGGGTAAGGAGACAAGTTAGGCACATAAACTTATAGAAGAAGTACATGGACATCAAACACACTCTCAAACCTCTATGCACATGATCTAGAGCAACAAAATATTATAACATTGCAATATCAGACCAATTCCCATGTTGTTCACACGTAAAATCAAGACTTGGCATGCTGACGTGAAAGGAAAAGATTCAAGGACTGACTTACATGAACTTCATAGTTTTATCCACATGATTATTTGATCAAGATGCAAGAAAGCAATAAGTCTAAATGGCAACAGTCATGAATATGGCATGGTAAGCATACATTCATATGTAGGACAGTCAAGGCAAGCGGTCTAGAACAAACATTTCTAAGGCAACCTAATCATATGAATTTTAGCATGAACATAAAGAAATGGCCTCAGCTGTAATACTCTAAACATAAGCATGTGATGAAAACAACATTCCTCCTAACAGTAGTAAAACAAGATTTTGGCTATGTTTCCAATATACACAAAGTTATGTGTCAACAAGATGAGTAAACAAACATAGTTCATAGAGTTGTTATTTACAGGATTCTGAGCAAACCTTCATGGTATGCCAACAAAATCAGATTAACATGGACACATAGTCGAATGCAAAAACAGATGACATAGGCGACAGTTGACACACTTATACATGTAGTGCAAATAAACCAATCTCCCTGCTAGCAAAAACTCTACATAGTTATTACTACAAATGGGTTACACAAACAAAGGCAAGTGGTCTGTAACAGTTTCATAATCTATCAATACCCCAAGTTAGTAATTATGAAATAAATGTTGACAAGGGTCTCACCTGTTCTTACTCAAACCATAATATCCAAGCCATCAACCAAAGCAGTTACATGTCTGTTAGCATCATATCAGCAAAACACATACATTTGTTTTATCTCATCTTGACATACCATAGATAGGTGGTTAAACTCAAAACATAAAATTATGAACAGAAAAAAAAAAACTCTACATTAAGAACAACAAGGGGAATGATATGAAAACAACATCACATGAATAATCAGAATAAAGGCATAATGGCAATATCAATGCACATAAATATGAATATGGAGTATGAAGAAGAAATGTTACCAAGTGGAATATGTCCACTGCACCTTCAAGTGTATGCTGACTTTTCCTCTTTTCTGAACTAGCAAGGAACTCCAAGGCAAGTCTCCTCCTCTTTCTCACTTGTGAAGCTCAAACTCAGAGATTTTTTAGAGTGTTTTGTGAATAATCTTGGTGTCAAATGAAGGAAAACAACCTGCTATTTATAGGAGAGGATTGAGAATCCAAGGCATGGCCAAATTTGCAACAAATGCCAAATCTGCCCTTTCCATCGTGTGAGATGTGGTGTTTGCTGAATACATATCTTCCAATATCTCTGAACATCTAAGCATAAGCTGGTGAGAAGTGATTGGTGAGAGGCTCAAGGAATAAACAAATACTTATTGCTTTGTAAAGTTTCTCTTTCCTCATACCACTTGCACCAACATGACAAAAACCAATATTTTAATGTAAACCAATTTGAAATTTCGTGGCCAGGCTTGGATTAAGTTTAAATCCATCATTAGAACTCAAAAACATGTGGTTTTGGTTATTAGAGAAGGGTTTGAGTCATTACACAAAAGTTGGTTTCATGAGTTTTAAGAAATGAAACCTCCATATTTGAGGCTTCGAAACTCCCAGCTCACTCAATGGATTGAGGAATTCTAGTAATTTTTGGAAAGCCCTCAATGCCCTCTACAACTTTCATGTTCAAAGATTTTTGATTTGAGGCTTGGAACTATATGAAAAATTGAGTTGAAGTTGTCTGCAAATTAAGGGAAAAAGCTGAAATTTCACTAAGTCCCCAAGGGTGATTTATCTTCCAAGTCTTGTAACTTTAAAACCATGCATTTTTTGAAAGAGCGTCCTCTAATATGTTTTGAAGATCATGGAAAGAGCTTCCATTTGAGCTTTGATTCACTCAATTTGGATGTATGGTTTGAAAGTTATGACTATTTCAATTTTTGCACAAGTAGTGAAATTTCCACATTTGAAAAGTTTCATGAACCAAATTTGCTTCCTTTGCAAGAAACTTCTTAAAACTTGATTTATCATACCTTAACTCATCAATGAGACATGCTATGATGGATAGATGACTTGGATGCTTCATTTTGGATCAAAATCTCAAGGGTTAGGGCCTCAGTCAAAACCCTAATTTCACCTGTGAAAGCACTTGAATGATCTCTGATGATCTTGCTTCTTCAATCACATCTAAGGCTCATAAATGGTCTCTAGGGATGTCTACTACCATATGGAGTCATGGTTCTAGGGTTTGGGAACAACCCTTGATCAAATTCAAAGGCCAGGATTAACTTGTCTTGACAAAACCCTAATTTTGAGGCAAGGTGAAATTGTGACTCTTTATACTAATGATGAAAGCCAGATGATCTTGATTTCTTGTTGGACAAGACATCTTAAATGTAGGTAAGTTCAACTAGTTGATGAACCAATCAAACCTTGACTGATCATTACAAAACTCTTCAGTGATTCTTCGGGTTAAAACCCTAATTCCACAATTTGGTCTGGTGGTCTTTTGTTGACTTGATTTGATTCAATGTCTTGAGATCCTGGTTCCAATCAACTGGTGAATCCTTGTGAGGATTTTATGGTGCTAGAGAATGCCTTAGGAGGCTTTGCCTTCTTCTTTGTATAAGTCTTGGCTTTTCACAAAAGAATCAAACTAGCAAAATGAAGTGGTTAGTTAACAATGCATAGATGATTGAACCTAAATGTCAATGCAAGATGTTATGACATCTAAGAGGTAAAATTTGGGGTACAACAACTATTTATATTTCTCTCATACCTCAAATGTCAATATATCATTCTTTGAATATTTTCATGTAGATAGCTTATCCATTAGATGTTTTGAGAAAATAATTAGGTATTGAACTTGGGTGTTGAACAATAATAGAGGTTTGAGATTTGGCTTGTTTAAGAATTTTTCTTAGATTTCCTGTATTTAATGAACCAAATTGTGCCTTTTCTAGGTTGTCTTGAGCATATTAAAAGAGAAAGGTTTTGCATCTTTCTACTATGGCCTTGGGCCTTCTCTTCTTGAAATAGCTTCATATATTCAGTTAACGTTTTTGTTTTTGAGTTGTGAGTTCATTAGTAATTTCTTTATCTTTTAAGTACATTGGAGTTTGGATATTGAAATTGAAATTAAAACATCCTAACCTTGTAATGAGTAATAGAGTAAAGAGGTCATTGCGGTAGAAATAATAAAAAAGAGCTGAAGCATCTTGAATCATCGTCTTGCTTTCAGCATCTCTTACCACACTTACATGCTATCCTCAAGACACAATTCAAAGACAGATGCAACTGAAGGGTACACCTGATAAGACACTATTAGATACCATTTCAGGTTAGTTAGGATTGCTCAACTTTTCTTTTAGCATCACCATTTTATAGTCATGGACAATCTTATATTTGTGCACACATTTATAGATTAATAATTTGAGCTAGCTAGAAATGTATAAGTTTAATTAATTTCATTTATTGGTGAAAATTTTCAATATTCTTTGGTTATAAGCATACACTAATGGATAAAAAGTGAAGCTTAAATTCTTCAATCTTCATGTGTAACTGTCATATTAATTTTTTGGTTGCTGCAGGTATTGTAGCACGAGATGGAGTTATTGGCATGTATCGTGGATTCGTACCTAATTCCTTAAAAAACCTACCAAACAACAAATATTTATAAGGTGGAATTATTGGCTTTTATATGTTTCAGGGATGATGCCAGGCAAGTGATTTGTTCTTTTATTGGTTCAGATAGTAGTTTTTCTGTGTTGAAGCATAGTTTGGATTCTGATCCATAGCGAGGCCGATTGGGGAACTGCCTAAAAAATACTTGTATCTCTCTCTCTCTCTCTCTCTCTCTCTCTCTCTACTTTCATAGCAAATTGTTAATCCATTGATTGTTCAATAGATACATTGAGATAATTTCTTTGTTTAATACTTTAAACTATTTTATTGAAGTTGATTACAATCCATTTGATTGTAATTGGTTTTTCTTATCAATAAAAACCAAGAAAAATATGAGTTGAATTGATTGCACACCAAGTGTTCGACAAATTGCTTAAGTCAAATTTTTTATCAACATTTCATTGGAAATCGACTACCTTTGTGTGGTTTTATTCAAACTTCATTGTTAAAAAGTATTATTTGCTCTCTCATATTTCAAATACATTTTATAAGGTTTAACGCATATTTGATCTTTTCGATAACGGTTCGGGATAGACGATTGTTGATTCGGGATTGTTCCCGCTAGCCATTGTTTAAAAAAAATTTCTAAAACATATTTTAAACAAGAAATTTTTATTTTCGTTATATTCACCCCCTCTAGATCGTAGCCTATTGTCTAACAATTGGTATCACGAGCACCAGTTTATCTTGTGCTTCGAATTTCGCTTATTAGATTATAGCTTCCGAACCTAAAGGGGCGTGTAATAAAGCCTCAATTTTCAATGGCAAGGACTATTGTCATACCCCAAAATTTACCCCTAGATTCCATCATCATTTGCATAACATCTTAGGTGTATCATTCATGCATAGCTAACCCCCTAAGATTATCAAGATTTTGTCTTGCTTTGTTTTTTGTCTGTGAATTAGGGTTTGCATCAAGGAGATTTGGTTGATTAGTCAATGTTTTGGATTGATCATCAATATATCAAGTCCTCGTGATCAAGAGCTTCCCTAAATCAACAATCAAGTGTATTGTGGCCTCATTACAAGTTCATCAAGCTTCAAACTCATTTGGTCCACAAATTAGGGGTTTTAAGTCAAAGTCAACTGCACCTTTGACTTTTGACCAAGACATGTCCTCAAGCTGTGGGACATGATTCAAGACACTCAAATACACCCTTGGAGTCCATCCATAGTGTTCAAATAGCTCAAGGGTTTGATTTCATTGAAGATTACAAAGTTCAAGTCATCTGGTACAAAAAGTCAACCACTGATCAAAGTCAAGTTTGACTTTTGACTTTTTGGTCAAACATGGATTTCTCAAGTCAAGGACCATGAAAACATGTGGTTTAGATCATAATAAATCAAGAAAATCAAGGAAAACATCAAAGAATCAAGATTTGTGAAAATTATGGTTTCATAATTTTTTCAAAGTTATGAAGTTCAATGGTTTTTACTCAACTTGCCAAGGCCATAACTTCCAATCCAAGTAACCATTTTCTTTGCTCCAACGACAAATTTGAAGAGCTTGTTCCATACTAGAACTTTTTCCTTGAGGATGAATACCCAAAAATGCATAGATTGAGAGATATGAAGCCATGAAGTTGGAAGTTCCACACTTTTGAACCTAGACACTTAGAAATTTTTCAACAAAATCTCCCTTGTTTTGGAGCCAACTTTGAGGCCATTTTTTTTACCATAATCCTTTTTTATTCAAGAAAAACTCAAAACATGAAAGTTGTAGAGGATGTTTCAAGCTTTCCAAAGAGTCCAATAACACATATTTATCATGCTTGAGCTAGGAGTTTCAAAGAGATGAAGTTAGCCATTTCAAGCTAAATTTTAGTTGATGTCATGGCAAGTTCTTGTTGCACATCCTAGACAAACCTATGAGATCCTCCCTTGCAGATTATATTGCTTCCAAATCTTCACATAATTAATGAATTACACATATCCTAATTGCATTACACAAGTGATTAAGGCTTTATCCAATTCAACATCCCATATGTGGATCATTTTGCCAAAAAGTGACATTTCCACTTTGATAAAGTAAGCTTTTTTCACCAAATTTGGTTTTAAGCCCATACTTTGCTAATTCGGATCTTGCTTTATCAACTTGGCTTGGAATTAATCTCCCTATGTGCAGAAAAGGAGACCCTATCATCCATGAATCAAGGGATCTCACCTTGAAACCATAATTTCTCATGAAACTACCACTTGCATTTCAACCAAGCCAATTGCTTCAAACATAGTTCTGCATGATCCTCAATCTCTCAACATTTCCCTATAAATAGAGACATCTTCACAAGTCCAAAACACACAAGAAATACATCAGAAATCCCTCTAAAACACATAGTGCACTTTGAGAACTTCATAAAAGCTCAAAAGTCCATTTCTTTGAATCTCTTTCCCCTTGCAATTTATTTCCAAACAAATCACTCAAACATATTCTAAACACCCTTTAGAACTTGTTTGCACCCTTAAACAATTTTTGTAGCATAAATACCATCACCTTCCATATCTCACTTTACATTTTGCAAGAAGGTTCGTGTGAATGTTTTGAAGTTGTTTCAAACTGAACCAAGTATCCAAGCATTCTCTTTGAGGTTTAAGGGTATCAAATGCACCATTACATAACTTATGGAAGTGTTAAGAAGGGGCATTGGACCTTGCTCCAATAGGTAAGATTCTTGCATTTTGAAACTCATCAAACTTGCATCATTCTTGGTTGATTTCTGAAGCAAAAATGTAGATACTAATGTGTTGAGTATGTCCTATAAAGTGTTTGTAAGCCATGATGTTTGTATGAGAAATTCATGATGTTAGAAACCTAGGATTTATTGACTGGTTTTGCCCTTCGTATGCTTTATTCTTTGAGTGCTAGCTTATACAAATCATACCATTCAATTCCTTGTTGAATTCTGAGCAATTTTGGTTTTTATAGTTTTGAATTTCATGGAGAAATGAGAGAGATATATTTGAGGAATGTTTGAGAGAAAAAATGAAAAGTGAGAAAGAAAGAGAAAACACGTGAAGGGAAGAAGAAGATGTTGAGGTGGCATTTTCCTTTTTTAAAATGTAGTCATATATTTTATGGGATGCGTTTTATGAACGACTTGGGCATTGCGCCACAGTGGAGAAAATGTATGTTTGAGAGTGTTTACCATCTATGAGGCATGGGGTTCGAATCCCCCACGACCTAGACCTTTTGTTCCTTTTTTATTTCAATGTTTTTCAACTTGGCTTCACATATATTTTACTAAGCGCGTTGTATAACTGGGCCAAGCAACTGGCCCAGTGGCTATTGTTTTAAGCCTGCAACCTAGGACGCGTGAGTTCAACCCTTGGCTGGACCATTCCCTTATTTTTAGCACTTGTTCCTTCATTTTTTTTTTCAAATTTCATTTGATTATATCTCATTAAATATTCATCATTTTGGGCTAATTTTTTGTACACTTATTCTTTATCATTCCTATTTTGTGAATCCTTGAAAAAATTCCAAATAACTATTATTTTTCACCCATTTACATTGTTTAAATGTTGTGTTCATGTTGCCTACCTTGATTAAATGTGCCAAAATGTCACCATAAGCAAGCTTTTCTTTCATAAACTTAGATGTATCAAAGCATGCTTATGTCTCTTATGTTTAGGGTTAGTCTTATGCTTATTATGCCTATGTATACCCTCTTGTACAAGATGATCCTATTTAGGGTTTAGTATTGTATTTTACTATGCTATTTTACTAAGCGCGTTGTATATTTGGGCCAAACAACTGGCCCAGTGGCTATTGTTTTTAGCCTGCAACCTAGTGTAGCGCGGTTTTTGTGGTTTCGAATCACTATCGCTTTGGTACTACAGTTTGATTCATTTTTTATCCTGTTGAGCTGATTAAGGAAGGGAAATAGATGTATCCAATTAACCCTACTTGCAAACTGAGGTTAAACAGTCAAAACTGTTGGTTTACAGATGCTATCAAAATAGGGGGTTCGTTTTTTAGGGTTATTTGCTTAAAAACAGGATCTGGACTATTTGTGAGGTTTTAGGTCTGATGCTTTTGACGGGTATATGAAGGTACTAGATTTCGGGTTTTTGATTAGTATGCTCGCTAAGATTTTTGCAATCTTATGCCTACGTATTCCCGAAACAGGGAATCAGAGCGATTGTAATTCCTCCTATTCTATGGGAGGAAAAAGGTTGTTTTGGTGTCTTTTTCAAAGCCCAAGACATGAAGCTGAAGGTGGTTTGTATCTTGTTCAAAGCCCAAGATGTGAAGCTAAAGGGTTTTGGATGAGAGATAATTTGTCATCTCTAAAGAGGAGTTGTTGATGTTTGTATGCTGTGAGCAAGGCACAAATTTGATGCTAAAAGGTTGATTGACTCAACCGGGGTTTCCTTATACAAAGCCTAAGAGGAGGCGGGAAGTGTGACTTTTCTGGGGAAAATGTTCTTTCTGTCTTGTACAACGCCCAAGATTGAGGCTAGAAGGGATTTTGACTCCGTTGGGGAGAATGTATCTTGTATAAAGCCCAAGATGGAGGCTTAAAGGGTTTGACTCAATAAGAGAGTAATTTTATCTGTCCTGTATAAAGCCCAAGATGGAGGCTAAAAAGGTTGACTCAACAAGAGAGTCTGTTTGGCAGGTGATTGACCAAACAAGAGAGTCTGAAGGTTGTTTGACTCAACAAGAGAGTCTTTTATACTCAACAAGAGAGTGATTTGTTGTCTCGTACAAAGCCTGAGATTAAGGCTAAAAGGAGATTGACTCAACAAGAGAGTCTTTTATACTCAACAAGAGAGTGTTTTGCTGTCTCGTATGAAGCCCGAGAAAGAGGCTAAAAGAAGATCGACTCAACAAGGGAGTCTTTTATACTCAACAAAAGAGTGTTTTATATGTGTCTTGTATGAAGCCTAAGATGGAGGCTAAAAGCTGACTCAACAAGAGAATCTTCTATACTCAACAAGAGAGTGGGTTTTTATATGTCTTGTACCAAGCCCAAGACGGAGGCTAAAAGGGAGACTGACTCAACAAGAGAGTCTGAAAAGGTTAGCTCCGCTAGGGAGAATCATTTGTACAAAGCCAAAGAGAGGCTATCTTACTGCTGAGGATTAGATCTATAGGCAGGCCCAAGGGTGGGGAGCTCTCATGAGAGAGACCGAGTTTCAGAGTGATCAGTGGTTTTTCCTATGTTTGAAAGGAACTTGAGAATGTATTTGAGACTCAAGAGGCTTAGATTGTCCAAGTCTAGAGTTTTATCTTTTGAACAATCCCCAAGAGGAGGCACGGGCATTAAGGGATGAGTATCAACCCTAGAATGGCCGAAGTTTTGACGCTGGAAAGACTGCTCTAGCAAAGGATGACTAAGTTCTTGTCTTATACCTCTAAGAGGTCGTCAGGGTCTTTGTATGAAGCCCAAGAGAAGGCATGAGAACTTCTAAGAAGCCTAAGGGTCCTTGTACAACGCCCAAGAGGAGGCAGGGATGCTTTTAGGAAGCATATGGGTCCCCAAACCACGAGAAGTTCAAGAAATGAAATTCACAGAGAAGAGATCATTCCAGGAAATTTTGAGAATTTGGAAGAAACTCAAGAGATGCCATTCAGGGAGAAAAGATCATCTCTGGGGAGTTAGAGGGTCTTTGACAATTTCTAAGGCTGACAGTCTGAGAAAAGGTTCACCGAGAATATTGCCTTTCTCTTTGTTCCATATTGTTTAACCCCAAGAGAAGGGAAGACTGTATCTGGAATCCTACGGGGGATCTAGTTTTGTTTGTATTTAAGAGTGACCAACAAGGCTTTACCTAGTGCTAGACGTAGTTGCCGGGGAAGACTCTAAATAACTATACTAGTATTACACAGTGGATATGTGACAAGTATATAAAAGGATGTGAAAGAAGACTTACAGTGAAGCAGCCCCACATTACAGTTATATACATATGAAAGCGGTAAATGAAAGTGGGTAAACACTTACCCGTTGTAGAGGTTCCATGTTGTTTTGTTAGTTGTTCAACAAAGAAAGTTTTGATAACAACATATATTTGAATTCAAAATCAAAGGAGAAAGTGCTTTGAAAAGATTGTTGGGGCTTACAGCTCAAGGAGAGGCCCAAGTTTTAACGATGATCGCACCGTTGTTTTGAAAACACAGTGGGTCTTATACAATATCTGAGGCCCAAAAAAGGTTTTGGTTATAAGGGGATTGGGTCTTACACTCTATTAGAGTCCCAAAGAAATTTAAATAAAAGAAATGGGGCTTATAACACGAGGGTAGGCCCAGGGTTTTATTTTGAACTGGCGATCGTGCCGAGGTTTTTCTTTTAACACAGAGGGACTTATACAATATATGAGGCCCAAAAAGGTTTTATTTACAAAGGGGTTGGGTCTTACACTCTATTAGAGGCCCAAAAGGTTTTTGTTTTTGAAAAGGATTGGGACTTATAGCTCGAGGAGAGGCCCAGTTGTTTTTGTTAAAAAGGCGACGATCGCACCGTTGTTTCTGAAACTGTATCGGGACTTATACAATGCACTGAGGCCCAAATTATTTTATTTACAAAGAGGTGGGACTTACACTCTATAAAGAGGCCCAATGAGTTTTTAAAGAAAATAAATAGGTCTTATAGCTCAAGGAGAGGCCCAAAGAAAGACAGTGATCGCACCGTCGTTTTGGAAATTATATCGGGGCTTATACAATGACTGATGCCCAAATTATTTTTGTATAAAGGGGGTTGGGTCTTACACTCTATTAGAGGCCCAAATCATTTTTATTTCAAAAAGGAATTAATTTTGTTTAAAAATTAATAAAAATTGATGAGAACATGTGAAAAATGAGTGGTGATCTAGGATCAATGCTTCAAAAATCATGTTTATATCCACAAAATGATTGAAAATCAATTAAATTTGGGAAATCAAGAAGGAACAAATATTTCAAATGTTAAAAACAAATAAAACATTAATTCTTTGCAAAAATATCAAATATATGAAATAAATAACATTTTTGGGAATTTTTGGCAAAATAAAATATTTTAACATTTTTATGAATTATTAATTTTTGAATCAATTAAATAAAATCACAAAATTCAAATATTTGAATTTTCAAAAAAGGCGCCAAGAACATCGCAAGAATATACGCGTGTTCTGAGTTTGGCCTGATTTGTATTTTCTATCCAATCTCACTGAATACTTGATGAAATTATGCAATCCACATATCAATATACTCGTTTTCACCTCACGATCAAGTCTATGGTCTTTAATTTAATTTATTTTAAGCATGGAATAAGAAATCAAGACAAAACCTCAAGAACCCTAAAATTTGCATGAAGGCTGAGAATTTTGATACACGTTTCAAACAAAGCAATTAATTGAGGGGAAACATTCTATGCATGATTATGAACATTTGGCAAAAGTATTGTACGAGGAAATATGCATAGATTAAGAGATGACTAAGTTTAGGCTTACTTGAAGGTCGTGACAGCAAGGGCAATGTGATTTTTGAGTTGGAGGTGTTGCAAATGAGTTTTGATAATATGAACAGCTTCCCTACACCATATGGAGTGTGTTTGAATGCCTGGACTTGATTGGAAATGGCTGGATCACTTCATGGCATCTCAGCTGCAACTTGGTTAAAACCTTGAGCAACTGGCTGGTGATTATGAGAAATCAGTGTTACAGTTGTTGTTTAAGTGTTTGGATCACTTCTATATGATGTTTATGAGGTGTGTGTGTGATTGGTTTGGTTGGAATAGCTCTCAAACTCAAAACCCGATAGTGACTTGCTTTGGAAGGCAAATTTGGAAGTGAGAAGGTGATTTTGAGGAAAGCATCTGTTTGATGGCTTTGGTGTACTTAAACTGAGCACAAATGAGCTCTATTTATAGTAGAGCAAGTTTGTTTGCAAGCAATAGTGAATGGAAACTGCTGCAGAGCTATGGCCAATGGCTGCATTTTGGAATCTCAAGTCTCCTCTAGCCATTGACTAGAGGTTAGAGCACAGGATATCGGTTCCCTAGTTCAGAGATCATCCTTGACTCATTCAGTTGGAAATGGCTCAGTTCATGCCACCATGGTGTATCCATTGAATGCTCCAAAACAAAATTGGAGTCTTGTCCCCTCTTTAGGCATTTCTAGGTTTGGCATGCTATTTTTAGTTCTAAAGACTTGGGAGGCTTATGGATCAGTGTTTCTCCCTCCTTGGTCCCTCCCTGAGGTGTTCAGATGGATAAACTTGTTTGTCAGTTGCAAAATTTTCTCAAATCAAGCAAAATGCACAAATCTTCCTTGCCATGACAATTTGCAGCAAGGCACATTGCCATTGTCATATCTCATGGCTTAAGTGGAGTTTCATAAAGTTCTTGACCATTTTGGAAAGCTCTTATATGATACAAAACATGTGTGATCATAGTTTGTCTTGATACTTTTTGGATCCAAGTGAAAAATCTCCCAACTTTTGGAAAAAAAACAAGACAGATTCTGACTTAGTGAAAATTTCACTAAGTGTTGGAAAAAGTGACATTTCATGTTTTCAGCCATTTTGATCATTCTATAACTTAAAATCCATGAGGAATTGGAATGAGGTGTAGTTGAAACTTTTAAAGTATGCCATGAGAGCTACAAATTCATCTTTGGATCAGCCAAAATAGTTGCTTGGATCTCAAGTTATGATCCTTGGAAGTTGGCACCTTAGCCACTTTGTTTCATAACTTAGAAAATTTCTAAGTTTTTTATGGTTACCCCTTTTACAAGTTATCCCACTTTCTTTGATTTTTCTTGATCAATGTTGATTCAAATCACACATTAACATCATTTTAGGGTTAGGGGACCATAATTGATCAAAAAATCAAAAAGTCAAACTTTGACTTTTGGGCACAATTGACTTTTTATCAGATGAACTCCAAACTGTGCGATCCTCTATGAAATCAAGTCCTTGGCCTAAATCAAACTTGATGGATTGATTTCATAGGTGTTATAGGGTGTATTGAATCATGTCCCAAGGTTTGGGAGCCTGTCCTGGTCAAAAGTCAAAGGCACAGTTGACTTTTTCTTCAAAAACCCTAACTGTGGTTCTGATGAACTTCAAACTTGTGAATCAAGCTTCTTGGATCAATCCATTGTTGAAAATTGATCAATGTAGTGTATTAGAGACCCTCAAATCATGTCTTGAGGTCTTGGCTCATATTTTATCCCAAAAGTCAACTTATGGGTGAATTAGGTCAAGAAACCCTAATTCCCGATTTTTGATGAATGCATCCCCTGAGGTTAAATTGACTTGATGATGGGGTTCATGATGTCCCTTGGATCATCTTAGGTTGTGCTTTGAAGAATTGGCTCATGCACAGAGGCAAATTCCATTTGGAGGCCCTGGTCGACCAAAACCCTAATTTGGGTGACACTCGCGATCTGGAGGCCTAATCCACTCAGAATGCTACAAACTTGTGCTGATTCTTGATGTGGGAGTCCTCTTGATCCTTTGTGGATGTTTGTGAGGCTAGACAAGTTGAAGATCATGTCATTTCTTGATTGATCCTTTGTGTAAGAGCTCTGAGGGGGCTTGAAACCCTAAGTCTGATTGTAGTGGATGCTCACCCATCTTTGGGGAGACTAATGAGGTATGATGGTCCATCCATATTGTGATGATGACTTGCACAATGATGGGAAATCTTAGTGGTCAAAATTTAGGATATGACAGATGCCCCTATTTAATCTTCTTGGACCCGAAGGTGTGAACGGCGAAGGTATTCGGGCATTCGGGGTGCAAGAGGATTAAATATCGGAATATCTGAAACTTTGATGGTGGTTAGGAATGGTAGTTCACGCATCCTTCTTCTTTTTCTAAGCAATGATGCTTAGAAAAGGTAAACTTCCCCTCGATCCTGGTTTCCTACCAAGGAACTGGTCTAAGTTTCTGATGTAAACTTCCCCTCAATCCTGGTTTCCTACCAAGGAATTTGTCTAAGTTTCTGAAATAAACTTCCCCTCGATCCTGGTTTCCTACCAAGGAACTGGTCTAAGTTTCTGATGTAAACTTCCCCTCGATCCTGGTTTCCTACCAAGGAACTGGTCTAAGTTTCTGATGTAAACTTCCCCTCGATCCTGGCTTTCTACCAAGGAACTGGTCTCAGTTTCTTTTGTCAATAAACTTTCTTGACAAGGGACGTTGTTCGTAGCGGTTTTCCTCAAACTTCTAGCCAAATTTTCCTGGGGAGATGCCATTTGATAGAAAAAATTTTGATGCAGCGTTGCTGGGGAACCCAGTCGTCTGAGTTGTAGAGGTGTACAAACTTCCCTGTTTGGAGACGCCATTTGTCGACTCTACTGGAGAAAACGAGTCTCTTGAGAGACTGCTTTCCGCTTGGGGCTACTACATCGTACTTTTCTTCGAGATCTTCTCAGAGAAATGCCATATGATGTGATCCAATTTTGAGGTGTTGATGACCTTTTCGTCAGCGGATTTTTCGGAGAAAAACTGCTGTATTGCCGAATCTCTGATTAAGAGGCTTTCTCTGGGGATTTTCCTTAATCCGGGAAAGTGAAGATATCATCTTCAATGGGAAAGAGTGATGTTTGTCGCAGGTCTTCTTGTTTTTCAGAGGTTCAAGTTATCATAGTAGTCAAGGGACCAACTTCAATCCAGAAATAAACTAAAGGAAAGATTGTTTAGATGGTTCACTTCCTGACGAGGAAAAAACTGACAACTCGATTGAGAGGACTTTTATCACTTGGGGATAAGACTGACCAGAGTGATAGTGATGCAATTTGAATGTGAATGTAAATCAATAATGCATGATGTATGTATGTTTATGCTGACAAAACTGACGCGGCATACAGACTAGTAGATGAACACAACTGGATACTCGGCCACAGCGGGGGATGAAAATTATCACTGGTTCACGATAGCAATTCTGGCTTGCTTAGGAGAGACAGTCCCTTAGGGGAACAACCGTTGGTCGGGCTTAGGAGGTGAGAACTCTGCTGGGGGGATCAGATGGGAAAATCACATCTAATACAGTTAATCCTTCGTTCAGGCGTACTGGTTTAGAAGGAGTACTTTGATTCTGCACTTTGAAGCCTGAACACCTCTGGAGAAGTGATCGATGTTCTTTCGATGTTCAACAGTCAAAAGAAATGCCATCTTTATTTTAAAAGCAGAAAAATTTTGACAAGTAAATTCATTTTTATTTTATTTCAAGAATCGTTGATCATGTTAAAACGTCGTTCTGTAAAGCTAAAACAAATAAGAATTGCAAACAAAAGCACAAGGGCTCAAATTTTATTGATAGGATGGAAATCAGCCAAACGCGTGATTCCATAGAGTATTTACAAAGTTAGAAAATGGTAGTTTAAGGGAAAGGGGCTACATTAAAACATAACGACCGCTATCCTTTTACCAACTTTGAATTCTGGGCATCCTGAGCTTCTGTCGAAGATGACCTTGACTAGAGATTTTCGATGGATGGTGTAACTGCTGCTGAGGGGCTGGCCCCTTTGTTAGACATAGTTACTTGCCATTATCCCTAACTTTTGCCTGGACTGTACTTTGAGATTTCCAATCCACCAGGATGTTTTTTGATTATGTCTCTAATTTTTTCCTGGACCGCCCTTTCGGGTTTTCAATCCACCGAGACGTTTTTTTTTATTTAGGCGATGTATTTCTTGACTACGACAAAATTTGTGGGGTAGGTAAATTCCTCTCCATCCATGGCTGCAAGTCTCAAGGCACCGCCTGAGAAAGCTTTCTTGACCACATAGGGGCTGTCATTATTCGGAGTCCATTTGCCCTGGGAATCAGTGAGAAATAATTGTATCTTTTTGAGCACAAGGTCTCCTTTTCTGAAGACGCGAGGTCGAACCTTTTTGTCGAACGCCTTCTTCATCCTTTACTGATACAACTGACCGTGGCATAGTGCCGTTATTCTCTTTTCTTTGATCAGACTCAGTTCGTCGTGTCGACTTTGACACCATTCAGCTTCTATTAACTTAGCTTCCATCAATACCCGGATTGATGGGATCTCTACTTCTATGGGAAGCACTGCTTCCATGACATATACTAGAGAGAAAGCGGTTGCCCCTGTTGAAGTGCGGACAGATGTGCGATAACCGTGAAGAGCAAAGGGTAGCATCTCGTACCAGTCTTTATAGGTTACAACCATCTTTTGAACAATCTTCTTGATGTTCTTGTTAGCCGCTTTTACTGCTCCGTTCATCTTGGGTCTGTAGGGAGATGAGTTATGGTGTTCGGTCTTGAACTCTGCGCATAACTCTTTCATCATTTTATTGTTCAAGTTAGATCCATTGTCAGTAATGATCTGGTTTGGAACACCATAACGGCAGATGATATTGTTTTTGATTAATCGGAGCACCACTTGTAGGGTTACATTAGCGTATGATGCTGCTTCGACCCACTTGGTGAAGTAATCAATGGCTACCAGGATGAACCGATGTCCGTTTGAAGCCTTGGGTTCGATCATGCCAATCATGTCAATTCCCTATATGGAAAAAGGCCACGGGGAAGAGAGAACTTTGAGATGTGTAGGTGGTACATGGATTTTGTCTGAGTATATCTGACACTTGTGACACTTCCTCATGTACTTGTAGCAATCGGATTCCACTGTTAACCAATAGTACCCTGCTCTTAAAATTTTTCTCGCCATTGTGTGTCTGTTGGCATGCGTACCAAAGGATCCTTCATGAATTTCTTTCATCAGCATGTTTGATTCTGGTCTGTCTACGCATCGGAGCAAGACCATGTCAAAGTTTCTCTTATAAAGTGTATCTCCGCTCAGGAAGAAGCTTCCTACTAGCCTTCTGAGGGTCTTTCTGTCCTTTCTAGATACCCCAGGTGGATACTCTTGTTTCTGAAGGAAGCATTTGATATCGTGATACCAAGGTTTGTCGTCTATGACTGCTTCAATCGTGAAGATGTAAGCGGGCCTTTCAAGGCGCATTATGTCAATCTTAGGTAGGTCATTCCATTGACCTACACTAATCATGGAAGAGAGAGTGGATAATGCATCAGCCATGTGATTCTCTTCACGAGGGATGTGATGAAACTAGATTCTGTTGAAGAATGGTAACAACCTTCTCGCATAGTCTTTGTAAGGGATTAGTCCTGGTTGGTACGTGTTCCAATCTCCTTTGATCTGATTGACGACCAGAGCTGAGTCGCCATATACATCCAAGTTCTTGATCCTTAAGTCGACCGCTTCTTCGAGACCCATGATACAGGCTTCGTATTCGGCCTCGTTGTTTGTACACTTGAATGTCAGTCGGGGCGGTGAAAGGAATGTGGGACCCTGAGGGGTTATGATGATTGCCCCAATTCCGTTTCCATAATGTTTGACAGCTCCGTCAAAGATTAGTCCCAATTGGGAACCTGGTTCTGGCCCTTCACTGGGTAGTGGTTCATAATCTTTCATTTTCAAGTACCTGAAATCTTCGTCTGGGAAGTTAAACCCGATTGATTCCTGATCGTCAATCGGTTGATGAGCCAATTGATCGGCTAAAATACTTCCTTTAATGGCTTTTTGAGCGTGGTACTCTATGTCATATTCTGATAACAACATCTGCCAACGGGCAATCCTTCCCGTGAGAGCAGGTTTTTCAAAGAGGTACTTGATTGGATCCCTTTCTGAGATTAACCAAGTAGTGTGACAAATCATATACTGGCGAAGATGTTTGGCTGCCCAAGCTAGAGCACAACAAGTTTTCTCAAGCATCGTGTACCGAGTCTCGCAGTTGGTAAACTTCTTGCTCAAATAGTAAATGGCAGACTCTTTTCTTTTCGTTTCGTCTTGTTGGCCAAGTACACAGCCTATTGAATCTTCCAAGACTGTTAAATAGATGATCAGCGGTTTTCCCTCCACTGGAGGTGATAAGATAGGTGGATTCAACAGATACTCTTTGATACTGTCGAAGACGGTTTGGCATTCATTTGTCCAAACGCAATCCTGATTCTTTTTGAGTAATTTAAAAATTGGCGCGCATGTCGCGGTCATAAGGAATATAAACCTGGAGATCTAATTCAAATGTCCCAGGAATCCCCTGACTTGTTTTTCAGTTTTCGGAGAAGGCATTTCTTGAATGGCCTTGACCTTGTCAAGATCAACCTCAATTCCTTTTTGGCTGATGATGAACCCTAAGAGTTTCCCTGAACGGACACCGAAGGTGCACTTGTTGGGATTCAAGCAGAGTTTGTATTTCCTCAAACGCTCGAATAGTTTTGACAGGTGGGTCACATGCTCCTCTTCCATCTTAGATTTGGCAATCATATCATCGATGTATACCTCGATTTCTTTGTGTATCATGTCATGAAACAGAGTAGTCATGGCCCTTTGATAGGTTGCCCCGGTGTTCTTCAAACCGAATGGCATTACCTTATAACAAAAGGTGCCCTATGGGGTAATGAATGAAGTTTTCGCCATGTCTTTCGGTGCCATTTTGATTTGATTATAGCCTGAGAATCCATCCATGAAGGAGAAAGCTTTAAACTTTGTTGTACTGTCTACCAGCATGTCAATGTGTAGTAAAGGAAAGTCGTCTTTTGGACTAGCCTTGTTTAGATCTCTGTAATCCACACACATTCTGACATTTCCGTCCTTTTTTGGAACTGGTACTATGTTGGCTAACCATTGAGGATATTCTGATGTAGCGAGGAAACCCGCGTCAATCTGTTTCTGTACTTCCTCTTTGATTTTGATGGCCATGTCCGGATGAGTCCGTCTCAACCTTTGTTTTACTGGCGGACATTCTGATCTTAAAGGTAGATGATGTTCCACGATGCTGGTATCCAACCCTGGCATGTCTTGGTAGGACCAAGCAAATACATCGGGAAATTCTTTGAGAAGCTTTCTCAAACTCTCTTTGGCAATTGGACTGAGCAGTGCCCCAATCCTGATTTCTTTTCTCTCTTCTCTTGAACCCAAGTTTACTGTTTCCAACGGCTCTTTGTGAGGTTTGATGGACCTTTCCTCTTGTCTGAGTAGCCTGGAGATCTCTTCGGGAATTTCGTCGTCATATTCTTCTTCAACCTCAAATAACGGGAATTCAAAGTTGGGAGAAAGCATTGGATCGTATGTTTCAACGGGGTTTAAAACAAGCAATCTGCATGACGTGATGATTGTTTTTTAGAAGAGATAGAGAGAATGCAAAAGTGTGTGCAGTGTATTATTTTTTTTACTAGTTTTTATTATTTGAATTGTTTTTTAATGTTACCATTTTCTAAAAAATCGAAAAGTGAAAATAGCAAAAAATGCGGAAATTACATAACGGCGTTATTTTATTTATGATTTTGTCGATTCTTGAAACTACAGCCCTATAAAACAAAACTCTGTCGTTTTGGCCGAAGCGAAGAGGGATATTTACAGAAAGTGAGCCCTATCAAAACATCCATTTCACCTGGGCAGGGTGAAAGGTTAAAGACGGCAATTACTTTGACTTATGAACAATCTTCGGAACATCGATAGCAACCCATTGGTGGCGAACTCCTCGGTGAATCACAAAGTCTGGTACCTTCCTTGATTTGTCTTCAGAAATAACGTTGATTTATGGTGGAGCCGGATCATTAGAATCTGTCTCCCAGGCAGAGTTGTCGTAGGAGGATTCCTCAGTTGTATTTAGCATAGTATTTGTACTCTCAGGTAAATCTCCCCATCCAGTTGGCTGGATGTCTTCGAGCCTGATACGAGAGCTTTCAGGAGCGGTGTACTTGACCATATAGTCGTATTTTCCACTTGGTTGTCCCAGGGTGTCCCATACTTCTGTGGAACTGGAGGAGTCATCTCTTTCGATGACGTTGACCTCGGGAAAAGCGTAGTTAATGAATTCTAGTCCTGTAAACTTTGCGAATTCATTATTGTGCTGGATATTTTCTGAATGACCAGAGTGTTGATCCTATGACATGGCGGGGACGCAGGTATTCTTTTCAACGGTGCTCAACTGATTTTCATTGTTCGGCTAATTTTCTTGCCCCAAGTCTCCTAGGTACGGCTTCCAGATAGGTAGACCATCCATCGAACCATAATAGTCATGGTCAAAGTTGTCTTTCATCAGAGTGTCTTCCTCTAATGAGTTTGGTGGAGTACGGCATCCTTCCGGATCACAATCTCCGTAGATCATTCTAACGTCTGACCTTGGTATAAATCTCGGACTCTGAGCGGGATAGTAAAATGGCATATGCACCTCTTTTTGAGAGATATAACCGTCCTCGTTAAGATAGGACTTCCACTCTTCATCTGTATCAGAGGAATCTCCCTCGTTGATGGTATGTACTTCTTGAGATACTGGGTGAAGGAAACCTCCACTACGGAAGAAGTCCTAAATGGGATGAAAACTTTCATCGTTAGTAGCAGTCTAGGGACAGTTTGAAGAAAAACCAAGACCTTTCTTTAGGGTATGACACCTAGGACGCGTGAGTTCAACCCTTGGCGGGGTCATTCCCTTATTTTTAGCACTTGTTCCTTCATGCTTGTTTCAAATTTCATTTGATTATATCTCATTAAATATTCATCATTTTGGGCTAATTTTTTGTACACTTATTCTTTATTATTCCTATTTTGTGAACCCTTGAAAAAATTCCAATAAAATATTATTTTTCACCCATTTGCATTAGGTTGAGAACATGACCTTTTTATGTGATTTTTTAGGGCTTTTCATGATGTTTCTTGATTTGTTTACGTAATCTAATGGTTATTAAATGTTTGTATGGTTATAATATGTCTTGTACCATGTTTAAATGTTGTGTTCATGTTGCCTACCTTGATTAAATGTGCCAAAATGTCACCATATGCAAGCTTTTCTTTTATAAACTTCTATGTATCAAAGCATGCTTATGTCTCTTATGTTTAGGGTTATTCTTATGCTTACTATGCCTATGTTTACCCTCTTGTACATGATGATCCTATTTAGGGTTTAGTATTATATTTTACTATGCTATTTGTGATGTTTATATTTGATAACATGTCCACTTGTATGCTTTGATACATGTCATTGTTTGACTTCAAGTTTAAATATTTTTGAAATGCTTAGACTTGTTGTAATCACAATGTACCCTTTGACATGAACCTTTGGTTGTTTCCTTTTTGTTTTGAACCATTTCTTAAATTGTATTCATGATTAAGTGGTGTCTTAAACTTGTTTATAATTGTTGAAATCCTGAATTGTATTCATGATTAAGTGGTGTTAGTTGTAAAACCTAAACCATGTCATTATCTTGACTTTAGCTCATCCATGTTTGATATTGTTATATCCATGTTGATTTGAATCTTTGTTTATATCCATTCTCATATGTTGTTACATTGGGCCTAAGCCCACTTGTTATTGTTATAAACATGGTAGGATATTTGTGTTGTTACTTTGGTCTTGTTAGAACCATGTCATGTGTATGCTTTGATTGTGTATCATCCATGTTTGTATGTCATCCTTGGTTGTTACCATGTATTGGTTTATGACTTTGTTAGGTCTTATATGTTGTCACATCTATCTTTATGTATTTTTTGTTACCATGATCACTTTAACTTTGTTATCTCATTGCATCTCATAGTTAATATCATGTATGAATGTCATCTTTCCATGAGTCGTATGCCTTTTGATGTCATATTTAAACATCATTTTCATTATTATTTATCCATCTTGGTTGATATCATGTTTGAATGTCATCCTTTATCATGTTTACTTAGATATCATGTTTGAATATCATTCTTGTTCATTTCATCCATTATCACCCCTATTATCATGTTGTTTTTGAATTTGTCAAGTCATCCCCTAGTGTGTTTAGCTTGTTAGCTATATATCTTCTTTTCTCTTGTTTCCTAAATCCAAAGGAATGATCTTTTTGTTGACTTTATGTCACAGGTAATATAGCACTCCCTCAACTATCCCTTTTGACTTTGTTAAGCCATTAACCTTTCAACATAGTCTTAGGTTAAAGTTTGTAAACTCTTTGACTTTGTTAAGTCTTGTAAGTATTATTGTTATAAACACTTACTTCCCCCTTTAGAACCTTGATCACTATCAAGTGTTCTTCACCCGTTTAGGTGAACTACGATTGCTCTGATTCCTTCCTTGTTAGGATTATGTAGGCATAAGACTGTGAAGTCTTGGCGAGCACACTAGCAATAAACTTTCTTCGGTTCCCTATCTAAAACCCAAAAATAGAACATTTTTAAACTTTAGCAAGCAAATTACCATAACACAAATACTTTCAAGAGGTTTCTATAGGATACTATAGATACTTAGGGTGCTAATACCTTCCCTTAGTATAACCAACCCCCGAACATTTAGATCTCTTTGCATTGTTGTTACATTGTACAATTAAGGTTTTATTCGATCTTTTCCCTTTACTTTGGATAAATCAAAGTTCGGTGGTGAACATTCAATGTTTTGTGATTCAATTTAATATAATAGCATGATATATGATTCTCACCGTGACAGGAAATGGAGACTTCACTGGGGACCCCCAAGAGGGTTAAGCCTATCTTGTTTATATTTGTGTTATTATTTTTTGCTTGCTTGTGTTGTTTAGTTTCTTCTTTTTCTTAGGGTTGTGACCTTTGTGTGGTGAGGTAAGTCTTAACCCGGACTTGAGTGTACATAAATAAGATAGGATTGTGGTATAATCAAAAGTTAACTATTGGTATTAGTCCTAACTTGATTAACATATGATATAATCATGCTCAGTGGAGGCCCCTTTGGGATTACTGATGTCATGCGAGTAGTCGTATTGGCATTACTTTTTCCGACCTGAGCGTCCGTGAAGTTGAGGACCTTAGTATCCCTTCACCACTCTTAACCTTTTTAGGATGTAGTGTAGTGATTATCCAGGTGTAAACCTGAGGTAGTTGTCATGCGATACTACGCCCAGATTAGTTTATCTTGAGAATATTATTAGCCCGTATGAGTAGTCGTGCTAGCCGATAATATCTGAAAGATGAATCGATGACTTTAGGAACTTTGTAGAACCCGTTGTATAGGTACAATAAACCAATAATATATATCCTTGTGGGAGGGTTAAAATTTTACTCCATGCTCATTGTTGACCTTTAAACTTGTGTAACCTTGTTTGTGTGCATTGCATCAACATACATTCATGCATTCATGAAAACTCTTTTTTTGGTTTCAAGGAACTCAGTTGTCCATTCATTTTCCAAAATCAATAGGTAATATGGATTATGGGAAGAGAAACACCAAGAAGTACAACTTCAAGAAACCTGATGTGATAGAGTTGAGAAAGCTAGGGGCTATGGTTTCAAGTCCTGAGGATTTCAGAAAACTCTATGGGAGACTTTTGGGTATTATCAAGGCCAAGATGGAAGATGGAGTTCTTAACACACTTGTGCAGTTCTATGATCCCCTCTACCATTGCTTCACATTCATAGATTACCAAATTGTCCCTTATTTGGAAGAATATTCATATTGGGTTGGTCTGCTAATGTTGGATAAGAAGCCTTTCAGTGGTTTGGAAAAGATTCCCACGCCTTAAGACATTGCAGATGCCATTCACCTAGAAGCATCCGAGATCAAAGCTAATCTTACTACAAAAGGAGGATTCAAGGGTTTGTGTTCCAAATTCTTGATAGAGAAAGCCACCTCCTTAGCCAAGGAAAACAGTATGGATGCCTTCGAAGCTATACTCACACTACTCATTTATGGCTTGTTTTTGTTCTCAAACATTGACGAATTTGTGGATGTTAATGCCATCTGAATCTTTTTGATTAGAAATCCAGTACCTACGTTGCTTGGTGACACTTATCACTCCATCCATCATAGGACCCTCAAGGGAGGTGGGACTATTCTGTGTTGTGCTTCTCTACTCTACAGATGGTTCATTTCAAACTTGCCACGAACCGGACTCTTTAAGGAAAATACAGACAATCTCAGATGGTCTCAAAGGCTCATGGCTCTTACTCACACAGATTTGCATTGGTATGATCCAACTTATGAAAAGGGAGTAATCATTGATAGTTGTGGCCAGTTTCCTAACGTACCTCTTCTTGGTATTCAAGGGGGAATTAACTATAATCTTATTCTTGCAAGGCGTCAATTTGGGTTCCCTATGAAGGAAAAACCTAGCAACATTCTGTTGTTAGGTTTCTTTTATCTTAACAAGGAAGCTAGTGCAGATTCGAAGGACAAAGTTGTGCATGCTTGGAACATAATTCATAAGAAGAGTAAGAATAATTTGGGGAAGAGGAATTGTGTAGCCTTTGACCCTTTCACTCAGTGGGTTCGATCTAGAGCTCATGACCTCAAAATACCTTATCTTCTTGAAAGACCTTCACAACCAATTGTTGCATCATCGTCACTATCCCTATTGAGCGCATGGAGGAGTATCAAGAAGTGTTAGCAAGGATGAAGCTAGATTGAGATACTTGGGAATGAAAGTATCATGCCATCAGTGCTGAGAAGATAGAGTTGGAGAAGCAGCTAAAGGAGAAAGATGACTTTATCGAGTTACTTGAGAGGCGTGTTGTGGAGAGACATGTGGCGCAAGAGAATTTATTTTTCTTTAGAGTGCAGCTAGTTCCTAGCGTTCATGAGTATTCTAACATCCCTCTCACGTCAGATGCTTGGAAGAGAATCGTCGACAAGCTTATGATGGAGAACACGCGGTTGAAAAAGCATAAGAGGATGCGTCAGCAGGGAGTAGGACCTTCTTTAGATGGGTCTCCTTAGGACCCATTAGACTTAGCTTTTTCCTGTTGTATTTTGGGTTTCTTGAATTGTACTTCAAAGATGTAATTCTTCCTATCAATGAAGTTTTTGTTCCAAAAATGTGTTTTAACGTTTGCAATTTACTTCTTGAGTTCCTCGAAACCATTAAAATTTCATTTGCATTCCATTCATGCACATGTCATCACATTTGAATTTCTATTACATTAGCTCATTCCATTGTCTTCTCTCCAGTTTCCACATTGAGTCCCTCACACCAGTATAACACTAAAGCTCAAGCCAGAAGAGAATGGATCAATTACAACAGGAAAACCATGTACTTCGCGAGGAATTCGCCACTCTGAGAGACCATATGGGGAGGTTTTCTACCATGATGAAGACTCTAGTGGATAATCAAGAACAGGAGAACCAAGAACTCCGTGAAGAGGTTGCAAACTTGAAGATTGCTAAAAAGTGCCAGATTGATTTGGTCGAGGACCTAGTCATTTCTCAGCATCATACTGATCATTCTTCTTCTACTCATTAGCAGCCTAATCAGAGGGATGAGTCTGAGGATATTCCAGTGACCTATGCTAAGTTGTTTCTTGTCCTAATACAGAAGGGTTTGGTGAAGACAGAAACACCACCTGTCATCCTGATGATTCATAGGAGTTACTTCAAGGTTGACTCCTTCTGTGCATTCCATCAAGGGGCACCCAACCATGACATTGAAGAATGTTATGTCCTCAAAGAAAAAGTGAAAGAGTTTATCCAAAAGGGCATTATGTCCTTCAAGATGTGTGAACCCAAGGTTCAAGTCAGCTTGATGCTAGAACTTGGAACAAGCTCCTCTGTGCACATGGTGGATTGATGTTGTGGAATATAAAGACTGTTCTTTAGGCCTACGCCTTTTCAAATATTTAGCTCATTTGCTGCTTTTCCATATGTAATTTTCTTCATTTGTTAATGCATTTGTTTTGGCATAGAAGAACTTGTTTATTTTGAATGATTAATGCAATGAATATGTTTGTCTTGAAGAAATCCATTCGTATTCACTCATTTAATTGCTTTTATGCTTTATAATGCCAATACGGCCCCGTCTCTTGCTTAGGCAAAGAATTGGAGAGAGGATGACAAAAGTGAAAATGCAAGATCTCTTCTTGTATCTTTTGAATAAAACCTTACTGATGATGTAAGGCATTGTTTCAAATTCCCAAACACTAGAGATATAAGGAAGATAATCCCTCTTCAACCCCTTTGAGCCTTGAAGTAGGAGTTTCCTTTCGTACAAAAAACCTTCAAACTAAGCTGGGGCAGGGTAGTCTTCAGTTAAGTTGATCGAGCGCCCAAACATTCAAAAAATGAGTGAACATTCGAGGATCCACTTCACCTATCCCTCAGACATTAGGAGGCTAGGAGTCAAATTCATAATGATTATCCCTTAACTATCTAAGGAATGAGGCAGTCAGAAATCCTTTCAACAGGTCAAAGTGACTTAGATTCACACGATTTGTTCATGAATAAAAAATGAAAAGAGAAAGCCCACTAAATCAAAACCTATGAAGGAGATTTAGGCAAAATTGGGGCCTCCCGCTGGACTTCAAGGTCAAATCCAAAAAGACTTAGTCCAAGAAAAAGTTAGGGAAAACAAAGAGTGAAAAAAAACAAAAAGCGCAAATCCAAAATCCAATTGTCATTGGTACCCAACGTCTAGTTGTTACTAGCACCTTGTTAAAAAGCATCTGGTTATCACCAGTCCTTTCTCGAAGTCCAGTTGTCACTGGCATTCTTGTTTAAAAATCCACAATAAATAACCAAGTCGTGTGATCAGAAAAGAAAAAAACAAAAAGGTGAGTGACTATCATGTCCACAGCCTCAGAGGTTTCTTAACCATATCAAAAATCTACTTGAGAGATGTGTGCTCGCGTCGAGTTAAGCTGAACATAGGATTGGAGAATATCACGAAGAAGTGGTAGGTACGAATAAAATTTGAGCCTTATATCCTTTGTTTCATAAACCGTGAACCATGCCACATTACAACGCTCAAAATACCTAATTGAAGTAGGGTTCATTTCTAAAGCGTACTCAATGAGACAATGTTTCCTGACTCCTATGAGCTATGCTCAAAATTTGTGTTGGCTTTGTAAACTTCATATCCTAACTAGTGATTCGGTCACAGGTTATCGCGATATCTTTCGAATAAAAACTTCAAGACTAATATGTGTGTTGCATTACCATTCTCAGAATTAACATTTTTTTGCTTGCTAACATTGCTTAATATCATAGAAGCTTGCATATGAACATTAGCGATGAGTTTAATCTTTTGAAACTTGAAACTCTGATGAGTAAATGGCGAATCATTTCACAATAATGATCATATCTAGGGGCATATTGCTTGAAGACTCTGCTACACAGGGCAAGTTGTTTCCCAGTCTGACCATCCCTAAAGGACAAGTTCGAAGACTCTATTGTGCAGAATACAATTAATCTGGGGAAGTTGCGTCGAGATTTTCTAATGATTCATATACTTTGCATCATTCCAAAAATGGTTTTGATTTCAAAAGTTGCATGAACTTTGCATTTACCATGTTTGTATGAATAACTTCGTTTGCAAACTGACTTTCCTCTCAAGGAATTTTCAAACAATTGAGAAACTTGGTTAGTGATCCAATCAGAGGCAAGTTCCTTTCAAATCCTCTTGAGAATCAGTTCAAGGTTTGTTGCTCAGTGCAAATCATCCTCACAATTGGTTCATTCAAAAGACTTTTCAAGACTCAGACTGGGGCAAGTTTTCCAAGCGCACAGTAAAAGCAGTCATCTCCAGCATCATTCCAGCTGAAGCAATGATCAGGTCACCTACAACAGTCAGCCAATCTGGGGCAATTACATTGAAATTCAATAAATCTCTCCAAGAGTTTGAAGTCACTAGTGCATTTTGGATGCCAAGTTTTCTGTAAAATCCCCCTGAGATGACTTCATCTTATAAACCATGTGACACGGGGCATTGGAGAATTGAAGCTTATTTTGAACACAAGTGTTGTACCCCAAATTTTACCCTTAGATCCATTGATCTTTTGCATGTCATCTTAGGTCAATCATGTTGCATAGCTAACCCTTTTATCAGGTTTTGTTTGTTTTTGTTTCATTTGTGAATCAAGTTTTATTTCAAGAGGATTCAAGGGTTAATCAGTCAAGGTTTTGGATGAAGCATTGAATCAAGCAAGTTTCTCAAGTCCAAAGAGATATTTCCATAACCCTCTCCATAACAATTTTTATCCACCTTACTTACCCTCAATTGTCATTCTAAATTCCAAACCAATTTCAATAATGTTCCATTAACCAAATTTTTATCCAATTTCATTTCTATTTGTCAATATCAATTTTCCTAACCATAACCATTTCACCTACCAAAATTCACTTCTTCTTTTAATTATTTTCTTTTCTAAATCATTTCTTTTTATAACAAAAAAGAAGAGAAAACCAAACCTTAAAAACATTTGCTCTTAAGCCCATCACCATAAGCCCATCTACGTTGCAAAACTATGTTACAAATTGTTGTTGGAAATAAAACCATCTGATAATGACCAATAGGAATCGTGCAATGTGGTTTGACTTTTCAACTCATTTCCCTCAGCCAATGAAAGGATGCCGCGTGGCTTGGAAAGAAGCAAAATAACCAAAAACATCTCCTCTCCTTCTTCATGTCTTCGTGTTTCAGAAGAGAAGAAGAAAATTCAAGACAAATCGTATCAAATTCATCATAAACCACTTCTACAATCCAATCCATGGCGCGTTAATTCACACTTTTGAAATCTCCAAATCATTTCCCTTTTGAGCTTTCATTGTTTTGGTTCATTAAAAGTTGCTCTGAAGATTTACTCGGTTCAGCATAAGGACTGCCTTCGCCTGCAGATATCTTTGTGCAATCCCAACCATTGCCTCATTTGATACCCACTCTTATGACAACAAAGAAGGAGTTTTTAAGCAATACACAAAGTCATGAAATTTGCCCTGCATCTCTAAGGTTCTTGTGCAGTAGGGGAAGCGTGTTTGTCTCCAAGGATTGACCAAATTTGAATTTGAAAGGAGACGTTGCAAACCCTAATTAATTACTCAGTATACCATGTGTTTGTCCATTGGTCTCAAATAGCCAAAGCCAATCTGCTCAGCCTATAAAAAGGAGGTCACCCCAACACTTGAACACACTAACAATTTTCAGAAAATACTCAAATAGTCTCTGAGTCTTAAGTTTCACGAGTAAGAAAGGAGAAGGGTTGCCTTGGAGTTCTCTTGCTAGTTCAGAAAGGAGAGCATTCAGCACACTTGAAGGTGCAGTGGACATTACTCCACTTGGTAATTATAATTTCCCTTTCGATATCCATGCTCAACTGATATCATCATATCATATCTTAGTCATAACTGTTGTAATGTGCTTTATGTTGTTTTTCATACATCTATAACTTGCTAATGTGCATTTCAATCTGCTTAACTGTTTGTCCATGGCTTGATACCATGAAGTAAGTTTGGTTTCATTTGCTTTACTGATATGTTGAGATAGACATGTATGCTGCTGTTTGTTTTAAGTTATTATGACTGAGATGTCACCATGTTGATAATGCATAGGTCTTGTTCATTGACTGGCTATAAGAATATAAGATTGTACTTTGGTTTGTACTGTCAAACTTAGATGGATAGAAATGTTAACTTACCTATGTATGTCTTGATGTTTGGATGAGTTGAGATCTTTGAATTTTAGTTCCATACTTGTTTCTGAGATGCTCATGTGTTTTATGGTTGTTGAGCCTATTTATCATTGTTAGCTCGTGTAATACTAGATCGGAAGTTACTTTCACTGAAAGTCATTTGTGTTCTTTTTCTGTCATCACTAATGTATGATCAGTTTGTGTACTTAAAATCATTGGCTTACTTTGTGTCCAAAGATCTGTTCGAGTGTTGATGCTTGTTGAGTTGTTTTTGTGAGCATGGAAACTATTTTTGACCTACTCTGTCACAGAGGTTACTTTTGGTATTCTTGTATTTAACTACATCCTGATATGCACTTTCTGTCCATGGCATGATCTTTATTTTCTTGACTTATGTGCTCAAGTGTTTGAATTGCTAAAATACACAACTGGTTATGCTTGTTGATTGACCTTTTGTTTAACTTGAAAACTTGTTGCTATATTTCTAGCTTAAGTTTTGTTTTTCTAACCATGTACTTATAAACACTTCACCATTTGTTTGAATTTGTGTACTATATTATGACTTGGCTATCTGTTTGTATGCCTAAATTGATACATCTAAACTGCTGAATGCATGCTGAATGTTTACTTGTTGTGTACAACTTGCTGCTATGATAAGTTTAAGAATGTTCTTCCAAGCATGTTCATCATTGTTCCACCAGTATTTTGGTCCATAATATGCCATGTTTACTTTGCTGTCATTGTGATTTGTGACCAATTTGTGAACCTAGAATCCATGTTAGATATCCCTTGCTATGCTTAACTGTTTGTCCATGTGCCACTGCTGACAGTTTGGTATCTCCAATTTATGTACAAGTTTTTAAAGTGCCAAGTATGATGTGTGTTTGTCTGCCATGTAACTTTGCCTTAAATTAGAACTGGTTTTGATTCATGCCTCTAAGTTTGTTTTTATATCCATTGAATGTTAGTGCAACAAGTATTTGTTTCCACCATGCCCTGCCACTGCCTGTTTTGAATGGTATTACTTGAATGAACTTGTTGCTATGCTGTCATGCCTTGTGCCCTTTTTTGCCTTGAATACATGTGTTAGCTTATATGGCCCTTGACCATCAGATTGGTGTTTTAGTTGTGTATTTATCATTAGAAGCATGACTGATCATACTTGTATCAATATGAGGAGTGTGTAGCCTTTTGTTTATGGTTATATTCATGCCTAACTACTATTTGATTTGGATGTCACTATATGTGTACAATTTCTGTTTGAATCTATGTTTTATGACAGCATTGTGTATCTAAAATGCCATGAACATGTAGCATAACTTACCCTTGCCTTTGCCCTTGCCTTTGCCATAAGCTATCAATCAATGTTGAACCTTGCTGTTATGATTATGCCTCACAGCTTTTCTCCTGAATTTGTGTTTATGTTATCATGTTGTTTCCATCTATTTGAACTATCATTTGACAAACATTTCTAGCACATCTCTATCCATGCTATATTGTTGTTTTAAACCAATGTGATTTGTGTGTTTATCTCATAATGATACATTTCCAACTCTTGCCATGCTGTTTGTTTTCGAATTAATGTATTTTGTGTGCCTATGACTAATGAATGAGCATACTCCTGCTGCATTTCTAACCATGCCATGCTCTAACCAAGTTGCTCCTAGGACAAACAACCTTAGACAGCTTTGTGAATCTACTGAACTCCTTGTTTGATGCCATTTCCCTTGGTTTCTTTCTAAATGTCATGCTTAATCTGAACCAATTTGGTATGTTGATATCTTCTAAAGGCCAGCGCATTGAACTTTGCTAAATCTCTCATGGTTTGTATGCCCTATGTTGTCTTTTCTTTGATGTGTTGCTGCTCTGAACTTCCATATTGTATGCTGATGTTGTTGAGTTTCAATACTTGAAATAAAATGCCCTTTTCTACTGACATGATTGAGTTGTTGTTGAACATAGAAATCATGCTATTACTTTGAGTGTATGATGCTGCTATCTTGTTCCATTGCATTTCTTGCCCATTGATCAATTAACCATTGGATATATGTAATCTGATCCTAAAACAGCTTTGCTTTCTTTCATTCAACATGTTAAGTATTTAACTTTTGATATTCATGAAATCAACCTAATACCATGCTGTTTTGAATCTCTAATTCGCACGAATGTTTGTTTGTTTGCATCAAAGTCATGTTTAATTTCCATGGTTTTCAATGAATGTGTCATGTGTTTGATTGAACCTCTGTGCAATACATGTTTGTTAATTTTTATTTGAATCTGGCTCACTCCATGTTCAAAGTTATGATATGTATTTTCATTACTAATGTAAGAGCTTATTTGAAATATTTGGTATGTGTGTTTTGGTTTTGCTTGGTAGCTCGTATAATGTTGAGGAGTTAATCAAATGTTACTGCTTCTTATTGATACTGTGTGCATGACTAAGGGCATGGCGTGTTGTTTCATTCTTATCTGAGCCGATTGCTATTTGATTTTGTTTGTTTGGTTTCCTTTGGTTTATGCACTCATGAAGGCTTACATATTTATTAAGTTGTGTTTTATACCGGATGTAACAGCCACCCCAGTGGCAAGCACACACATACACACTCGCCTTTGACCCTTGGGACTGGGGTTCGAATCCCCCTCGCCCCAGTCCTTTTATTTTATTTTTCCAATTTACTTCGCTTCATATATATATCATTGCTGCCATTATATGTTCAGAGCGCGCGCATAGCTGGTTTGGTATTGGTTTTGGACTGCACGCGTTTGGTCCTGGGTTCAATCCCTAGGAGGGCCTTTCCCTTATTTTTTTACCACTTGATTATTTCATTTCTTTTAGTTTACACTTTAATTTCAAACCTTCACAACTTATTTGTTTTTCATCCTTTTTCTTCCATTCTTTTTTTTAATTGTTTCTAATTGATTTCACTTGTTGAATATAAAAAGAAATGGTTGAAAATATTTAATCTTAATAGCTTTTATTCATGTGGAAGTTGGAAATTCTTTTAAGGTTTTATTGCACTTTTTTTATTCATCTCATGATGATATCTTTGTTTATTTTGTTTGAGCATTGTCTAATATGAGTAATTCTAACCTTGCATGATATTATAAACTTTGTGCCATCCTAATATCTTGTTTATGTCTTGTTATATTTTCATATAATTCATATAACTCTTTATTTCTTAGTAATTTTAAAACTGTTATCTTCCCCATTCCAAAGGAAAGTCCTCCTAAATTGACTCATGAGTCACTAAACAAATCACCCTACCTTAGCCTCATAAAAGCTTGTCCCATTTCTTGGCCTCATGAGAGCCATGAAATCATAACTTAGTAATAGGTTAGAGTTTTGAACTCTATGTGATTCTCACCATCATGAGAACTCACTTTCCCCTATAACTTAGATTTAGAGAGTTATCGTGAACTCTAAAATGAGCTCACACTCATTTCCCCTTGGAATTTTGGCCATAGTCAATGGTTCCTCTTTCACCCTTTAGTTAGGTGAACTACGGATACTCTGATTCCACCCCCGTCAGGATACGTAGGCACAAGACGCGATGTCTTTGCGAGTATACTTAGATACTAACCCCTAGGGTTTCAACCTTTAGCGTAGCACCTTTAGCAATCGAGTAAGACATAACACAAACTAAACAAGAGGTTCCCGTAGAGTACTACAGCCGTTTAGGATGCTAATACCTTCCCTAGGCGTAACCAACCCCCGAACCTTAGATCTCCCCCCCTTTAGGTTTTTCTCGATCTTGAACCTTTCCTTTGGATAAATCAAAGTCGGTGGTGAATTTCAAAGTTTTGCGATGCAAGTTAATTAATAGCTTGTTATCCGATTCTCACCGCAACAGAAATGGCGACTTCACTGGGGAATTTTATTTTTTAGGGTTAAGCCCACCTTGTTTCTTCTTGTGTTATTTATGTTTGTTTGCTATATTTGTATATATCTGTATGATTACCTGTATATATGCTTTGCTTGAGATCTTGCTGGCGTGGTTCTTGAGTGGTGAGATAAATCCTAACCCGGATTTGAGTGTACTTATTGATAGGACGATGGTATATTCAAGGAGGCTTTGAGGGAGTCAATTCCTGAAAAAGTTGACTTGAGACACCATCACTCAGTTGAGGCCCTCTTGAGAGTCTAGTCATGTTGAACGAGTCTATTCGTGAAAACGTGCTACTCTCGACCTAGGTGCCCTTGATATTGAGGACTGTAGTTTCCAAACCACACTTGGCCTTTTAGGATGTAGTGCGGTGACCATGATGAAGTCTATTTCTGAAATGGTTGTCACGCGATACTACACTCAGACGAGATTCTCTTGAGAATTTTATTGATTACCAAGTCATTTGGGAAGTCGATAAAATCCGAAAGATGGGTTGTCGACTCTGGGAACTTCTTAGAACCCTGTTCAACAGACGAAAACCAGTAGTACATACCCATGGGAAGGGTAAACCTTGGCTCCATGCTTAAACCTGGACCTTTTGCTTGTGTATATTTGTATCTTTTTGTGTATCTTTGTGTGTGATTTGCATTCATACATCATAAGCATTCATGTTGCATCGGTTTCATGGAACTCAGATTTCTTTTCTTGTGAAATATCAGAGGGATATCATGGATAGTTTAAGAAGAAATACTATCAAATACACTTTCAAGAGTCCAAAATTGGATGACCTAAGGAGATTGGGAGATTTGCTAACAGACCCTAAAGGATTCAAAGACAGTTATGGGAAGTTATGGATCTTGTTAAAGAAAAACATTGATGAAGGACTCCTCTCAACTCTGCTTCAGTTTTACGATCCAAGGTATCACTGCTTCACGTTTCCTGACTATCAACTCTTACCTACCCTTGAGGAATACTCTCAGATAATTGGTTTGTCTATCAAGGATGAGTCCCCATTTCCTATCTTCGAGAAGGATCCTAAATAGGAAGAGATAGCTAAGAAAACTCATCTGGAGTTAGTTGACATCAAAAGCAATTTAACTTCCAAAGGAGGAATTTTTTAGTTAACTGCTAAGTTTTTATTTGAAAGGGCCCATTACTTTGCTAAACACTTCAACCGGAATGCCTTTGAAGCTGTTTTTGCATTACTCATCTATGGACTTTTCTTGTTTCCAAATATTGACAACTTTGTGGATCTGAATGCAATCAAAACCTTCTTGAAACAAAATCTGGTACCTACTCTGCTTGCTGAAGCTTATCACTTAGTCCATACAAGAAATGCTCATGGTAAAGGACAAATTACTTGTTGTGTCCTCATACTGTATAGATGGTTTATTTCGCATCTACCGAAGGTAGGCGCATTCTGGGATTCCAAGAAAGGATGGTGGTCCCATAAAATCATGGCACTCTTCCATGCAAACATTGACTGGGACAATCGGGTGTATGATGGAATTCTGATTACAGATAGTTGTGGAAACTATGGCAACGTACCTCTCCTTGGCATTAAAGGTGGAATCAGCTACAACCCTGTATAGGCACGACGCCAATTAGGGTACCCTTTGGAAGATAAACCTCTTAGTGTTCATTTGGAAAACATTTACTTTGAAGAGTATGACAAGAACGAAGAATAGAAGAAGTTGATCCTAAACGCCTGGGGTAGCAAACGCAAAAGAGGAAGAAGTTCTTTGGGAAAACCTAACTGTGTGTCATTGGAACCCTACCTCCAATGGGTCCGAAGAAGAGCCATAGAGTTAAAGATGCCCTATAAGAGGCAGGAACCAATTGCTTTGAAGTGTGAGTCTGCCTTATACTTTATGTCGAGAGAGGAAGAGTTGGAGATTTCTTTAAGACAAGCCCAACGGTCAGAGGAAGCCTGGAAACTCAAATATCAAGTGGTTATTGAAGAAAACCTAGAACTCCAGAAACAACTACAAGCCAAGAATGAAGAGTTACTTTCATACAAGAAGAGAAAAGCCCAGGAAGATACAAGTTCCTCTAGCACTCAACCTCCCGCTTGGAAATCCATCATCAACAACCTTGTCGCAGAAAGGGATCAGATGGAGAAAGAAATCAGAAGACTCAACATGAGACTCTTAGGAGAATCTCCTTAGGACTTTCTAGCTTTTATTTAGCTTCGTGTTTAGGGCTTTTGAAAGTGTATCAACTCTTGTAATTCACCTTTTTATTAATGAGAATGAGGTCTTTTGATATCTCTTGATATTCTGCGAGTGTCTGAATTCCATGAAACTTTGCATTGCATCTTGCATTCTTTGCTAGACTATCAAGATACTAATTTTGTTTTGCAGATTTTGTAGACAAGGATGCTGCAGGGAAAAGAGTTTGGCCTTATTTCTTTGAACTACCAGAGTTGGAGCGATTGTTGTGGTTGGGAGAGATGGTTGAAGACCAGTCAGCCTTTGCTGATAGATATGGGTGTATCATTCCACTGATGAGGATACCAGTGACTGTAGGACCCCTTGAAGTTTTGGTCCAGTTGTATCATCCTGTGTACCGTTGTTTCTTGTTTCCTGAATTCCAGTTGGTGCCAACCCTAGAGGAATTCTCCGCCATGATAGGGATTCCTGCCAGAGAAGCTCCCATTTTTTCTGGGATTGAAGAAGTGCCCTCCGCCAGAGACATTGCCAGAGCAACCAAAATCAGATTATCTGACATTCAGACTAATCTGACTAACAAAGGAGGAAAACGCAGACTGCCCACTCAATTCTTGCTGGAAAAGGCTCTTTACTTCAATAACAGAGGAAACGAGGCTTTGTTTGAATCAACCCTCGCTCTGATGATCTACGGTTTGTTTCTGTTCCCAAACGCCAAAAATTTTGTGGATGTCCAACCCATTCAGATCTTCACAATCAACAATCCGGTCCCAACTTTGCTTGCGGATGTTTACCACTCAATCCATACCAGATACTCAAGAGGTTGTGGGCCAATTGTCTGCTGTGTGGCCCTCTTTTACAAGTGGTTTACCTCTTATCTGCCAAAAACTCCGACTTTCTGGGAGGTCAAAGATTGTAAGATATGGTCCAAAAAGCTGATGGAATTGAAGCATACCGACATCGAATGGTATGATTCAACTGAAGAAGGAATTATTATAATCCATAGCTGTGGGGATTGCCCCAATGTGCCCCTTTTGGGGAGGAACAGTTGAATCAATTACAACCCTATCCTTGCATGCCATCAGCTAGGTCATCTGAAGGAGGGAATTCCAGATGATGAGGATATGCAAATTATGTTTTATGATGAGAAGGGAGTTTTTGAAATAAAGATGTGATTGGAGCGTGCTTGGCGCCAAATTAACAGACAAATATATAAAGCTGATTGCCCAGTCACAGAGGCCCACTTACAATGGTCTCGTGACATAGCCCGCATGATGAGGAAGCCACTTCCTCGCCACGAATCACCCCCAAAGGAAAAGCAGAGGATGGTGGAAGCTTTAGGAGAACTGGTTCTTACAAGAGAAGAGACAAAAGAACGTATCAACAAATTGATGAGAATAATTAATGGAGGAGAGAGATCATCAAACAGTGGATCCAATCCTTAGTTCCCTTGATGTTACTGTTGTTATTTCCTTTGTTGTTAATGTTCCCCTTCGTATTAATATATTTCTACTTATGTACTTGGAGTATGAGTATACTCTGATCTTGATGTATTACTCACCAAACTCTTGAATGAAGAAGTTTATTTTGTCAAAGATTCTAGTGTCTATATTACTTGCAAAATTTTTTGGTTTCTTGATAGTTTAGCTTGCATTTGCATTTGCATTTGCATCCTCATTTGTATCACCATGTGCATTTTTCCTTGTCTTTATCTCATGTCACCGTGTTCTCTCCAGAATCGTCACACTGAATTTCTGACACAACTACAACACTCGGGCCCAAGCTCGATTAAGGATGTCAGAGGCATACGGAGAAATGGATAGAGTCAACAATGAACTGAATGAGATACGAGGAGGGATGGGACAAATCCTCGAGGCTATCAATGTTATGAGAGAAAAGATGGACACCCAGGCCACTGTGGTCTCCGAAATCGTCACCACAATGGTAGAACCTCCTATCGCCTATGTCATGAACCATACGTTGGGCATGCCAGGTGATTTTATCTGTGCTACAATTCCTTTGTCAACTCAGCAAATAGTTCCTCTGGTCAATGAGACTCTGCAAGCTATTCCGACGTTCGCTCCACCAGCAGTACAAACACAAGTGCATCCGGTTTTCCAAAACCATTATCCTTATAATTACGTTGATGTGTCAGAGGAAGGGGATGATCGACACGAGAAATTGAGAGAGAGTGTCGAGACAATGCAAAGAAAAATGAAAGCAATGGAGTTAAGTAATGCATTTAGCACTGACATTAAGGATATGTGCTTGGTTTCAGACTTGGTAATTCCACCCAAGTTTAAATTGCCAAATTTTGAGCTGTATTCAGGGACCACATGTCCCAAATCCCATCTGATCATGTACTATCGAAGAATGGTTGCGCACGTACGTAATGACAAGCTAATGATCCATTGTTTCCAAGACAGTTTAAAGGGAGCTGCTGCTAAATGGTATTTAAGCCTAGACCAATCCCAAGTCCATTGTTTCCAGGATGTGACTGATGCCTTTGTAAAACACTACAAGTACAATATGGATCTAGCCCCTGACTGTAGGCAGTTATTAAGTATGGCCCAGAGTAGTACAGAATCCTTCAAAGAGTATGCACAACGATGGAGAGAAACGACATCTCAAGTTGAACCACCGTTGACCGAGAAGGAGTTGGCAGATTTGTTTGTAGACACAGTAAAGCTTGAATTTTATGAGAGAATGATCAGCAGTGTCAGTACTAACTTCGCTGATATTGTTGCAATTGGCGTGAAGGTGGAGGCAGGATTAAAAAGTGGAAAGGTATTCAGTTCTTCGAGCAGTCCAATTGGCACTAGTACTAAGAAATCTCCTAGTCACTCTCACAAAAAGAAGGAAGGAGAAACTAATGTCTTCATGGCAGGAAAGAAACAGAGCCCTCAATGGAAACAATCATTGTACCAGCAGCAACAGAGACCAAACTTCTCTCAGCATTCAATCTATTTATTGCAGTATGCTCATCAACCTTACATAGCTGCTGTTACACCTACTTTCAACCACCAAGCAGCGAAGCAGGTGCCAACCTACCAACAAACAGCTTACCAGCAATGCCTAAAAACCAGAATTATCAACAACCAAGACAACAAATTCCATAGCAGAATTCTCCCCACAAGAGGCAAGGGGGAAAGCTAGTGTTTCCACCTATACCAATGTCATATACGGAGCTCTACCCTTCCTTAGTGGAGCAAGGGTTGATCATTACTAGACCTTTGGGACCACCAACCGAGAAATCTATGCCTTTCTTCAACCCAAATGCGAATTGTGCTTTCCATCAAGGAGGGGCTGGTTATGATTTGGAGAACTGTTTAGCATTGAAAAATGTAGTGAAGGGGTTGATGGAGAAGAATATCCTTTCATTTGCTGAAAATCAACCAAATGTGAAAAACAATCCTTTGCCTACCCATGGGGCTACTAATGCCATCGAAGATGAAAAGGATGAGGTATTAGTTTTGGATGCAACAAAGATCAAAACCCCTATCAAGGCCTTTCATGCTAAGCTGTTTAGAGCTGGGTTAGTTAAAGTTTGCCATGATGACTGTGAAGAATGTAATGTCAGTATCAAAGGCTGTCGTTTAGTCCAAGACGATATTCAGTATTTGATCGATGAAGGTTTCCTACAGGTGTTCAGCAAAGAAAGGGAAAATAAAATTGCAGCAATCGAACCTGTGTTTAACCTACCAAAGCCAAGAGGGCAGGCATTCGGGTCTAACACACCTAAGTCTGGGTCTGTAATTCCTATATTTAATAAACCAGTACCAGTTTTCAATAATTCTGGAACGACTGATGCTTCCACCATCAATCATTCCAAGCAATATGACACCCGACAACCTGTTCCATTTAGGTTCAGATGGACCAATGTCGTACCATGGGTCTATGAGAATGTCATGGGTAACAAAAGACGAGAAGACGTGATTCCAAGGAAAAAGGTGGGAATCACTGTTGGAGGCGTAGTTCCAAGGAAAGAGGTGGGAACTACTGTTGAAGATGTGACCAACATAGTTGGAACTGGAAAGATGACCCGAAGCGGTAGAGTATACACTCCTTCTTTCAAAGAAACCACACCCAGGGAAACCACTGTCCCCATACCGCCTAAAGACAAAGGAAAAGAAGTAATTTCTAAAGAAGAAAACGAAGAATTCCTAAGGATTATCAAGAGGAGTGATTACAAGGTGGTAGATCAGCTCCATCAGACCCCATCCAAGATTTCAATCTTGTCTCTGTTAGTCAATTCACCTGTTCATAGATCAGCTTTGCAGAAGGTATTAGCTCAGGCACACGTAGCCCAAGATATAACAGCTGGATAATTTGACCATGTCGTTGCCAACATTACAGCTTGTAACACTCTTAGCTTCAGTGACGAGGAGTTACCTCGAGCAGGAAGGAGCCATAATCTTGCCTTACATGTATCAGTGAAGTGTCAGGAGGATACGATGGCCAGGGTTCTTGTACATACCGGTTCATCCCTGAATTTTTTTACCGAAAAGAACTCTTGAGAAGTTATCTTACTAAGGAGCCATGATGAGACCCGCTTCACTCATTGTTAAAGCCTTTGATGGCTCAAGAAGATCAGTGACGGGAGAGATTGAGCTGCCTATCTTGATTGGCTCCCAAGTATTCAATATCCTTTTTTCAAAACCTGGATATTAACCCTGCCTACAGTTGTTTGTTGGGTAGACCATGGATATATGAGGCTGGCGCTGTGACCTCTACCTTGCATCAGAAGATGAAGTTCGTGGCCAAAGAGAAATTAGTTATTATACATGGCGAGGAAGACCCGATGGTCAGCAACTTGTCCTCGTTTCGTTATATTGAAGCGGATGAAGATGCTTTGGAAACTTCTTTCCAGGCTCTTGAAATAGCGAATGCCGTTATGCTTGATGATAAGGAGCCAGTAGCCTCCTGTTGTCCATCTTTTGTTTCTTTCAAAAGCATTCAATCTGCTCTACGAGGAGGAGTACCTGAAGGCTGGGGCAAGATCGTCGAAGTCCCAGAGAGAGAGAAGTACCAAGGGTTGGGTTACAAACCAACTCTTGTGGGAAAAGCTGCTCCAACAAAGGGAATACCAAGGACCATTCAAGAGGTGTTTGTCAGTGGAGGACAGCAAGTCCATTCCATCATTGAAGACGCTGAAGACGAAGATATCAACCACTTGGTGTTCGGTGTGACGCCGCTTTAAGTAATTGGGAAGCTATCAAGATCCCCACTTTGTACCCTATGCCAGAGTAATTTGTTTGCTCTTGTTGATGTTTTCAATTTCGCAGCCTTGCCCGAGGCTTTCGGATTATTTTGTATGGACCACCGCTTTTAAATCTTATTAATGAAAGTGTTTTGTTTTGTTAAAATTCTTTGTCTTTACTCTTATTTTTACTTTAAGAAAAATGGCAATCTTTTCAAAAACTACAAAATTCTCATTCTTGCTTTCATGTTTGTGCATTTTAATAAAATAAATCCCTCCATCATGCAGAGTAAATCCTAAACCCGTCGTATTCAATGACCCTACTCCCATTATCGACTTTGATTTGCCTGTTTACCAAGCTGAGGAAGAGGAGGATTATGAGGTCCCCGATGATTTAGCAAAAATGTGTGAGTATCAGTACACGGATCTCCAGCCACACGAAGAAAAAGTTGACGCCATCAACCTTGGCACCGAAGAAAAGAGGAAAGAGGTCAAGATTGGGGCAACACTTGGGGAAGAAGTCAGACAACGGCTAGTACTGCTTTTGGAAGAATATGTAGATGTGTTTGCTTGGTCTTATCAAGACATGCCTGGCTTAGATACAGACATAGTAGTTCATAAGCTACCACTCAAGCCTGAATGTCTGCCCATGAAACAGAAGCTCCGTAGAAGCAGACCTGACATGGCTCTCCAAATCAGAGATGAGGTTAAGAAGCAACTGGATGCAGGATTCTTGGCAGTTTCGAAATATCCGGAGTGGGTAGCCAACATTGTGCCAGTTATGAAGAAAAACGGTAAAGTGCGAATGTGCATAGATTACAGGGATCTCAACAAGGCTAGCCCCAAAGACGATTTTCCTCTACCGCACATCGACACCCTTGTAGATAATACAACCAAGTTTGCAGTTTTCTCCCTCATGGACGGTTTCTCCGGTTACAATCAAATCAGAATGGACCCAACTGACATGGATAAAACTACATTTATCACCCCATGGGGAACCTACTGTTACAAAGTTATGCCCTTTGGTTTGAAAAACGCAGGGGCAACCTATCAGAGGGCCATGGTGACCTATTCCATGACATGATCCACAAGGAAATTGAAGTATACGTGGATGATATGATTGCTAAGTCCCGGGGCGAGGAGGAACATTTGGACCATCTCTTGAAGTTATTCAAAAGACTCCGGAAATATCAGTTGAAGTTGAATTCGGCCAAATGTACTTTCGGTGTCAGGTCAGGGAAATTGCTTGGTTTTATCGTTAGTCAAAGAGGAATTGAAGTAGATCCAGACAAGGTACGAGCCATTCGAGATATGCCAGCTCCACAGACCGAATCTCAAGTAAGAGGATTTCTGGGTCGTTTGAACTACATATCCAGATTTATATCCAACATGACTCCTATTTGTGAACCGATCTTCAAATTTCTCCGCAAAGAACAGACTGTAGAGTGGAATTCTGATTGCCAACAAGCTTTTGAAAAACTCAAAAACTATTTGCAAGAACCACCTATTCTGATTCCTCCTATTCCTGGAAGGCCTCTCATTATGTACATGACTATTTTGGAAGGATCAATGGGTTGTGTTTTGGGCCAACGTGATGAAACTAGTCGTAAAGAGCATGCCATCTATTACTTAAGTAAGAAGTTCACTGATAGCAAAAGTCGTTATTCACTGCTTGAGAAAACTTGTTGTGCTTTAGCATGGGCCGCCAAACGTTTGAGGCATTATTTGATATGTCACACTACTTTGTTGATCTCAAAAATGGATCCAATAAAGTACATCTTTGAGAAGCCTGCTCAAACAGGAAGACTTGTCCGTTGGCATATGTTATTGTCAGAATACGATATCCAATATGTTCCTCAAAAGGTTATCAAGGGAAGCGTGTTATCAGAGTACCTTGCGGACCAGCCTGTTGAAAATTATGAACCTCTTAAGTTTGATTTCCCAGATGAAGACATCATGGTAGTAAAAGATTGTGAAGAGCCTGACCCTGATGAAGGTCCTGAGTCTGGTTTTAGATGGAAGATGATGTTTGATGGTTCTTCCAATTTCAAAGGACATGGTGTAGGTGTGGTATTGATAAACCCCGATGGCGGTTATACTCCTTTCACAGCAAGATTGGACTTTGGATGCACGAACAATATTGCCGAGTACGAAGCATGTGTTTTGGGTCTAGAAGTTGCAATTGACCTTGGAATCAATGATCTTGAAGTCGTGGGTGATTCTGCCTTGGTCATTTACCAAGTCAAGGGTGAATGGGAAAGTAAGGATGAAAAGCTCATTCCATACCGAGCTTACATTATGGAATTGATTAAGTGCTTTGATGAAATCACTTTCCGTCATGTACCTCGCACTGAAAATCACATAGCTGATTCCCTAGCCATGTTGGCTTCAATGTGGCAAGTCAGGCTTCAAAACGAAGCACCTCTCATTAGTATCGAGCGCAAGACCGAACCCGCTTATTGCCAGTCAGTTGAAGAAGAGACAGATGGGAAACCATGGTTTCACGATATCATGAATTATCTAAAGACTGAAGAGTACCCTGCCAATGCTTCCAGTCTTGATAAGAAAACTTTGCGAAAACTGTCATCCAAATTCTTTCTCAGTAATAATGTACTTTACAGAAGGAATCATGACATGGTCCTGCTAAAATGTGTTGATAAACTAGAAGCGGATTTATTGATTCACGACATTCACGAAGGAGCCTTTGGCACTCACGCCAATGGATATGCCATGGTTAAGAAAATCTTGAGGGCTGGATATTATTGGTTGACTATGGAAGCTGACTGCATCCAATACGCCAGGAAGTGTCATAAGTGCCAGATCAATGCTGACAAGATGCATGTTCCTCCGACCTTGCTGAATATGTTGTCATCCCCTTGGCCTTTCTCCATGTAGGGCATTGACATGATTGGAGCTATTGAACCGAAAGCTTTTAATGGCCATCGCTTCATTCTAGTGGCCATTGATTATTTTACCAAGTGGGTTGAAGTTGCTTCTTATACCAATGTGACCAAGCAAGTGGTTGCTCGTTTCATCAAGAATAATATCATTTGTCGTTATGGAATCCCCAACAAGATCATAACCGACAATGGGACAAATCTGAACAACAAGTCAATGAAAGAGTTATGTGACAATTTCAAGATTGAGCATCACAATTCTTCACCTTACCGTCCCAAGATGAATGGAGCTGTCGAAGCTGCTAATAAAAACATCAAGAAGATCCTGCAGAAGATGGTCAAGACTTATAAGGACTGGCACGAAATGTTACCATTTTCTTTGCACGGATACAGAACTTTAGTTCGAACCTCAACAGGGGCAACCCCTTTTTCTCTGGTATATGGAATGGATGCGGTTCTCCCTATTGAAGTAGAAATACCATCTCTGAGAATCCTGATGGAAACTAAGCTTGACGAAGCTGAATGGGTCAGAGATACATATGATCAACTTAACCTCATCGACGAGAAGCGACTGACTGCTATGTGTCACGGCCATCTGTATCAGAAAAGGATGAAGAGAGCTTTTGACAAGAAGGTCTGTGTGCGGGAATTTCGAGAAGGAGAGCTTGTACTCAAGAAAATCCTGCCATCTCAAAGGGATGCTCGCGGAAAATGGGCATCCAACTACGAGGGTCCATTTGTGGTAAATATTGTGTTCTCAGGAGGTTATTTACTCCTCACAACAATGGATGGTGAACAACTCACACACCCTGCAAATGCCGACGCAGTACGAAAATATTACGCCTGAGAATCCAGGCCCATTTGTCCTCATCAGCAAAAGAATTCTAGGATTTCTAGTCATTAGGGATGGTAGTGGTCATTGAATATGATGTAATCCTTTCCCAAATTACCATTTTTCAATTGTAATGATCCTTGGAACTTCGCTATTGGCAAGTTACCAATCTAATGAAATCAGATTTTTGAGCCAATTCTTTGTTCGATATTTATCATTACTCTGATATTTTCCTTGTTATGCAAAACTTCACTTATTCGTTAATAACAGTTTTAAAAGTGGAAAATGTTTTGAAAACTTTGAACTCTCATTTCTTTGTTACTAAAAGAGGATTGGCAATACTTCCCTGAATTAAACATTTTGACTATGGCTGACCACTAATGCAAAGGACTTCTCACCAGTATCTTCACGAGATGTTTGTAGAAAATGTGTTTCCCCAAAGAAATAAGGACGTTCTCACATTGGCTTCAAGACTGACTACCTACCCAGATTTCAGTGTGATACCCTGTAGAGGATACAACGTCTTTCCTGTTGCGGTCCCTTGTCCGTCGTCTCTTGTCTGAGTCGTTTCTTGCATATCATTAAGCATTCGCATCATACCATAGCATTGAGCATCTTTGCATTTGGGTGTTTTGTTTGTGGGGTCTTTATCCCTCTTTTTTTTTTCCTTTTTGTTGGTCTTTGGATCTTTGTCTTTGTTTTGCTTGCGTCCGGTTTTTCACCTTTGTGCGCCAGATTTTGACTCCTTGTGCAGTATTCCCCAGGAGGTCTAACCAGCAACCCCGGTACCGACCTATCTGACACTTAATCTCCTCATATGGATACCTAAAGTCTAGTAACTGCTGACATTGTTTATTTCAGGTCAGATGTGAACCTAAACTTCAGGTTATCGTGAACCCGTCGTTTGAAACCAGGTCAGATGTGAACCTAAACATCGGATTATCGTGAACCCGTCGTTTGAAACCAGGTCAGATATGAACCTAAACTTCAGGTTATCATGAACTCGTTGTTTGAAACCAGGTTAGATGTGAACCTAAACTTAAGGTTATCGTGAACCTGTTGTTTGAAACCAGGTCAGATGTGAACCTAAACTTCAGGTTATCGTGAACCCGTTGTTTGAAACCAGGTCAGATATGAACCTAAACTTTAGGTTATCGTGAACCCGTTGTTTGAAACCAGGTCAGATATGAACCTAAACTTCAGGTTATCGTGAACCTGTTGTTCGAAAGCTAGGTCAGATGTGAACCTAAACCAAATTTAAAATCCAGCTCATACTGTTTCTTTTCATAAAACAAATCATGTTGTTATCTACACCAACTCATATGAGTATCAGAGTTCATTCATGGCTCATTAACCTTATACCCAATTAAACTCCAGTTATCATTTGGCGCGCAAAGTTCGTCTCTGTCTTTTCTTGAAGATCCCGTTTGAACTCTTCAGTATAAGAAAATCCCAGAAAATCTTTTAGCGTGTGTCTATCCTTTTATTTGAAATTGATCCCTGGTGGATCATGTATTCTTTCTGGTTCCATGCCCAGTAAGAAGGCATTTTTTCCCAGTGTCGTCAGGTCACGCGTGAACCTGTCGTCCATCTCCTTGGATCATTCTCCAGTGAGGACCTGTAGGGGTTTTCCCTCGGTCTCTTTTTTTTCTATCCCCTGTGTTTCCTCGGAGTCTCCCCTTTGAGTCTCTTTTGTTAGTTAGCCTGTATTCCCAAGTGAGTTTTTCCTCATGGATACTAGCCTTCATCCTTCCCCTCAAGGCTCACCTGTGTTTGTTTGCTGTCTTTTTGTCCTCTGGTGTCCCGTTTTGTCTGCATCTTTGCACTATCATGGCATCATATCATCATACTAGTAGCATTGCATATCTTTGCATCTAAGGGCTAAATTTTTGGTTATCTGTATTTAAATATCTTTCACCATGATTTCATGAGGATTTTCATCTCTCATGACATCCAGTGAAGATATTTAAATAGGGGCAACTGTTGTACCCCAAATTTTACCCTTAGATCCATTGATATTTTGCATGTCATCTTAGGTCAATCATGTTGCATAGCTAACCCTTTTATCAGGTTTTGTTTGTTTTTGTATCATTTGTGAATCAGGTTTTATTTAAAGAGGATTCAAGGGTTAATCAGTCAAGGTTTTGGATGGAGCATTGAATCAAGCAAGTTTCTCATGTCCAAAGAGATATTTCCATAACCCTCTCCATAACAATTTTTATCCACCTTACTCACCCTCAATTGTCATTCTAAATTCCAAACCAATTTCATTAATCTTCCATTAACCAAATTTTTATCCAATTTCATTTCTATTTGTCAATATCAATTTTCCTAACCATAACCATTTCACCTACCAAAATTCACTTCTTCTTTTATTTATTTTCTTTTCTAAACCATTTCTTTTTATAACAAAAAAGAAGAGAAAACCAAACCTTAAAAACATTTGCTCTTAAGCCCATCACCATAAGCCCATCTACGTTGCAAAATCATGTTACAAATTGTTGTTGGAAATAAAAGAAACCATCTGATAATGACCAATAGGAATCGTACAATGTGGTTTGACTTTTCAACTCATCTCCCTCAGCCAATGAAAGGATGTCGCGTGGCTTGGAAAGAAGCAAAATAACCAAAAACATCTCCTCTCCTTCTTCATGTCTTCGTGTTTCAGAAGAGAAGAAGAAAATTCAAGACAAATCGTATCAAATTCATCGTAAACCACTTCTACAATCCAATCCTTGGCGCGTTAATTCACACTTTTGAAATCTCCAAATCATTTCCCTTTTGAGCTTTCATTGTTTTGGTTCATTAAAAGTTGCTCTAAAGATTTACTCGGTTCAGCATAAGGACTACCTTCGCCTGCAGATATCTTTGTGCAATCCCAACCATTGCCTCATTTGATACCCACTCTTATGACAACAAAGAAGGAGTTTTTAAGCAATACACAAAGTCATGAAATTTGCCCTGCATCTCTGAGGTTATTGTGCAGCAGGGGAAGCGTGTTTGTCTCCAAGGATTGACCAAATTTGAATTTGAAAGGAGACGTTGCAAACCCTAATTAATTACTCAGCATACCAAGTGTTTGTCCATTGGTCACAAATAGCCAAAGCCAATCTGCTCAGCCTATAAAAAGGAGGTCACCCCAACACTTGAACACACCAACAATTTTCACAAAATACTCAAATAGTCTCTGAGTCTTAAGTTTCACGAGTAAGAAAGGAGAAGGGTTTCCTTGGAGTTCTATTGCCAGTTAAGAAAGGAGAGCATTCAGCACACTTGAAGGTGCAGTGGACATTACTCCACTTGGTAATTACACTTTCCCTTTTGATATCCATGCTCAACTGATATCATCATATCATATCTCAGTCATAACTATTGTAATGTGCTTTATGTTGTTTTTCATAAATCTATAACTTGCTAATGTGCATTTGAATCTGCTTAACTGTTTGTCCATGGCTTGATACCATGAAGTAAGTTTGGTTTCATTTGCTTTACTGATATGTTGAGATAGACATGTATGCTGCTAATTGTTTTAAGTTATTATGACTGAGATGTTACCATGATGATAATGCATAGGTCTTGTTCATTGACTGGCTGTAAGCATATAAGATTGCACTTTGGTTTGTACTGTCATACTTAGATGGATAGAAATGTTAACTTACTTATGTATGTTTTGATGTTTGGATGAGTTGAGATCTTTGAATTTTAGTTCCATACTTGTTTCTGAGATGCTCATGTGTTTTATGGTTGTTGAGCCTATTTATCATTGTTAACTCGTGTAATACTAGATCGGAAGTTACTTTCACTGAAAGTCATTTGTGTTCTTTTTCTATCATCACTAATGTATGATCAGTTTGTGTACTTAAAATCATTGGCTTGCTTTGTGTCCAAAGATTTGTTCGGGTGTTGATGCTTGTTGAGTTGTGTTTGTGAGCATGGAAACTATTTTTGACCTACTCTGTCACAGAGGTTACTTTTGGTATTCTTGTATTTAACTGCATCCTGATATGCACTTTCTGTCCATGGCATGATCTTTATTTTCTTGACTTATGTGCTCAAGTGTTTGAATTGCTAAAATACACAACTGGTTATGCTTGTTGATTGACCTTTTGTTTAACTTGAAAACTTGTTGCTATTTTTCTAGCTTAAGTTTTGTTTTTCTAACCATGTACTTATAAACACTTCACCATTTGTTTGAATTTGTGTACTATATTATGACTTGGCTATCTGTTTGTATGCCTAAATTGATACATCTAAACTGCTGAATGCATGCTGAATGTTTACTTGTTGTGTACAACTTGCTGCTATGATAAGTTTAAGAATGTTCTTCCAAGCATGTTCATCATTGTTCCACCAGTATTTTGGTCCATAATATGCCATGTTTACTTTGCTGTCATTGTGATTTGTGACCAATTTGTGAACCTAGAATCCATGTTAGATATGCCTTTCTATGCTTAACTGTTTGTCCATGTGCCACTGCTGACAGTTTGGTATCTCCAATTTATGTACAAGTTTTTAAAGTGCCAAGTATGATGTGTGTTTGTCTGCCATGTAACTTTGCCTTAAATCAGAACTGATTTTGATTCATGCCTCTAAGTTTGTTTTTATATCCATTGAATGTTAGTGCAACAAGTATTTGTTTCCACCATGCCCTGCCACTGACTGTTTTGAAAGGTATTACTTGAATGAACTTGTTGCTATGTTGTCATGCCTTGTGCCCTGTTTTGCCTTGAATACACGTGTTAGCTTATATGGCCCTTGACCTTCAGTTTGTTGTTTTTATTGTGTATTTAACATTAGAAGCATGACTGATCATACTTGTATCAACATGAGGAGTGTGTAGCCTTTTGTTTATGCTTATATTCATGCCTAACTACTATTTGAATTGGATGTCACTATATGTGTATAATTTCTGTTTGAATCTATGTTTTATGACAACATTGTGTATCTAAAATGTCATGAACATGTAGCATAACTTACCCTTGCCTTTTCCATAAGCTATCAATCAATGTTGAACCTTGCTGTTATGATTATGCCTCACAGCTTTTCTCCTGAATTTGTGTTTATGTTATCATGTTGTTTCCATCTATTTGAACTATCATTTGACAAACATTTCTGGCACATCTATATCCGTGCTATATTGTTGTTTTAAACCAATGTGATTTGTGTGTTTATCTCATAATGATACATTTCCAACTCTTTCCATGCTGTTTGTTTTCGAATTAATGTATTTTGTGTGCCTATGGCTGATGAATGAGCATACTCCTGCTGCATTTCTAACCATGCCATGCTCTAACCAAGTTGCTCCTAGGACAAACAACCTTAGATAGATTTGTGAATCTACTGAACTGCTTGTTTGATGCCATTTCCCTTGGTTGCTTTCTAAATGTCATGCTTAATCTGGACCAATTTGGTATGTTGATATCTTCTAAAGGCCAGCGCATTAAACTTTGCTAAATCTCTCATGGTTTATATGCCCTATGTTGTCTTTTCTTTGATGTGTTGCTGCTCTGAACTTCCATATTGTATACTGATGTTGTTGAGTTTCAATACCTGAAATAACATGCTTTTTTTCTGCTGACATGATTGAGTTGTTGTTGAACATAGAAATCATGCTATTACTTTGAGTGTATGATGCTGCTATCTTGTTCCATTGCATTTCTTGCCCATTGATCAATTAACCATTGGATATATGTAATCTGATCCTAAAACAGCTTTGCTTTCTTTCATTCAACATGTTAAGTATTTAACTTTTGATATTCATGAAATCAACCTAATACCATGCTGTTTTGAATCTCTAATTCGCACAAATGTTTGTTTGTTTGCATCCAAGTCATGTTTAATTTCCATGGTTTTCAATGAATGTGTCATGTGTTTGATTGAACCTCTGTGCAATACATGTTTGTTAATTTGTATTTGAATCTGGCTCACTCCATGTTCAAAGCTGTGATATGTATTTTCATTACTAATGTAAGAGCTTATTTGAAATATTTGGTATGTGTGTTTTGGTTTTGCTTGGTAGCTCGTATAATGTTGAGGAGTTAATCAAATGTTACTGCTTCTTATTGATACTGTGTGCATGACTAAGGGCATGGCGTGTTGTTTCATTCTTATCTGAGCTGACTGCGATTTGATTTTGTTTGTTTGGTTTCCTTTGGTTTATGCACGCATGAAGGCTTACATATTTATTAAGTTGTGTTTTATACCGGATGCAACAGCCACCCCAGTGGCAAGCACACACATACACACTCGCCTTTGACCCTTGGGACTGGGGTTCGAATCCCCCTCGCCCCAGTCCTTTTATTTTATTTTTCTAATTTACTTCGCTTCATATATATATCATTGCTGCCATTATATGTTTAGAGCACGCGCATAGCTGGTTTGGTATTGGTTTTGGACTGCACGCGTTTGGTCCTGGGTTCAATCCCTAGGAGGGCCTTTCCCTTATTTTTTTACCACTTGATTATTTCATTTCTTTTAGTTTACACTTTAATTTCAAACCTTCACAACTTATTTGTTTTTCATCCTTTTTCTTCCATTCTTTTTGTTAATTGTTTCTAATTGATTTCACTTGTTGAATATAAAAAGAAATGGTTGAAAATATTTAATCTTAATGGCTTTTATTCATGTGGAAGTTGGAAATTCTTTTAAGGTTTTATTGCACTTTTTTTTATTCATCTCATGATGATATCTTTGTTTATTTTGTTTGAGCATTGTCTAATATGAGTAATTCTAACCTTGCATGATATTATAAACTTTGTGCCATCCTAATATCTTGTTTATGTCTTGTTATATTTTCATATAATTCATATAACTCTCTATTTCGTAGTAATTTTAAAACTGTTATCTTCCCCATTCCAAAGGAAAGTCCTCCTAAATTGACTCATGAGTCACTAAACAAATCACCCTACCTTAGCCTCATAAAAGCTTATCCCATTTCTTGGCCTCATGAGAGCCATGAAATCATAACTTAGTAATAGGTTAGAGTTTTGAACTCTATGTGATTCTCACCATCATGAGAACTCACTTTCCCCTATAACTTAGATTTAGAGAGTTATCGTGAACTCTAAAATGAGCTCACACTCATTTCCCCTTGGAATTTTGGCCATAGTCAATGGTTCCTCTTTCACCCTTTAGTTAAATGAACTACGGATACTCTGATTCCACCCCCGTCAGGATACGTAGGCACAAGACGCGATGTCTTTGCGAGTATACTTAGATATTAACCCCTAGGGTTTCAACCTTTAACGTAGCACCTTTAGCAATCGAGTAAGACATAACACAAACTAAACAAGAGGTTCCCGTAGAGTACTACGGACGTTTAGGATGCTAATACATTCCCTAGGCGTAACCAACCCCCGAACCTTAGATCTTCCCCCTTTAGGTTTTTCTCGATCTTGAACCTTTCCTTTGGATAAATCAAAGTCGGTGGTGAATTTCAAAGTTTTGCGATGCAAGTTAATTAATAGCTTGTTATCCGATTCTCACCGCAACAACAATGATTGTTGTTGTAACACCCTGATTTATTTAATTATTTTTCTTAATTAAATTATATGATGTTGTGCATATGTGCGTGTTTGTGTGTGGTTGGTTGAGGCTGGGTTGCCCTTAGTATAGGGTAGTGACCTTTGAATCATAAAGATTAAGGGTCGGGAGGAGTGGTGTGGTTAGTAATTTATTAATTAATATTGGGAATATTGATTAATAATATTAACGTGAATTATTAAGAAATATCGTTATTATTATTTAATTAGTAAGATAATAATAATAATAATATATTGGAAAAACAAGAAATAGGGAGGGCAAAGTGGTCCTTTCGTGGTGGTTAGTGAGGATAAAGAAGGAAAAGCATAATTGGGGTCCAAGGGTCATAGTTGGAATAAGGGAGAAATTGGAAAGAGGGAAGCAGAGTGTTGATCGATCGATTTCGGAAGAGAAGAGAAAAGGGAACGGGAGCAGAGCTACAGCTTAGAGAGACCTCTGAAGAATCTTCATCTCAGGTAAGGGTGGGGTTCTTCTATCACTTAAGGGGTAAATGATATATGTATGAGGGTAGATAAGTCGTTAGGTTTTATTCCCGTATTTTGTTGATCGTTGAGCGTTTCCGGTGAGAAGTTGAAGTTACGTGTCGGTAATAACGAAAATGCTCTAATTGTGTGAAATTATTGATTGAATTGGTGCTTTGTTGTGTTATGAGAGTTCATATTATATGTATAATGTTTCATACTGATTTTGGGGGTCCAATTATGTGGTATATGTGGTTTGGGGTTATTGGATTGGGGTTGAAAAGTGATTTTCGTAACAGAAACAGTAGATAATTGATTCTGCAGGTCAAGTAACTGGTTACCGTATGGGACGTAACCGGTTACATAGTGCAAATTTGGGGTTTTTGGCCATTTTTCAACTGTGTAACCGGTTACCACTGAACGTGACAGTTTTTCTAAATTTTCGAAAATTCATAACTTTTGATCTGTAAGTCCGTTTGGGCCGCCGTTCGAATCGTTGGAAAGCTGGTTTTATGTACTTTATGTTAAAATTATTTTCGATGACAGAATTCCAACTATTCAACATGTGGTGTATGTTTGTGTTTTGTATGGGAATATGTTGAACCGTGAAATGTGGAAATTAGTTGTGTGATGCGTGTTGTTGTGGTGGATTAGAATGTTTGCATGCTTGAACAAGTGTATACTGTATATTGGGCAGTTGCGAGGTAATGTATTGGTTGTATTCTAGTCATATGCATTACGTCGTTGTTGTATGATGTTGTTGAGTGCAATAGTTGTTGCTTATGATGTAGTATGATGTTGTTGTTGAGTTGTTGTGGCATAACTTGTAAATGCAATAGTTGTTGCTTATGATGTAGTATGATGTTGTTGTTGAGTTGTTGTGGCATAACTTGTAAATGCAATAGTTGTTGCTTATGACGTGGTATGATGATGTTGTTGATTTGTTATGACATGTTGTGTTGTGGCCTACAGTGGCGTGATGCATTGATTTCATGAGAGTCATTGTATATTGTCGTTGATATGCATTCATGTTGCATGAGTTGTGAGATAAGACGTGTGCCCATGTGGGGTGTGAGCGTCTTATCCAGATCCTTTAAAATAGAATCGAGTCGATGTTGTTGTTGTTGAGGTAATCGTGTGCCCATGTGGGGTGTGAGCGATTACGGGTGATCGTGTGCCCATGTGGGGTGTGAGCGAGCACGGATGTCTTGTGCGCATGTGGGGTGTGAGCGACTATTATGAAGTCCCGACGGGGATTGTGACCATGAAACAGGGGTCGAATGGGTGCCACATGCATTTGTAGCACCCCAAAATTTTCCCTTTCTTTTTTTTACCTTTAATTGGCTTATGTTTCATTTCATTCTTTGCATAATCATCTTTGCATATCATTGGTGCTTGGCATGGGATCAAGGTACATGAGCAATCTCAAGTGAATCATATTCTCCTGACCAGTGCAAAATTAGGGTTGTGGTGAAAAGTCAGTGCAAGTGTGTTTTTGAGCCAAAGTTTGATTTCAAGGTTTTCCATATGGTTTTAATTGTCTAAGGATGGAGTATTGACCATTGGTTCATTTCAGAAGGTTTTCAATTGATCAATTGGTTGAGGATTAATCAGATTGAGGAAAAGTCAACTGTGCAGAGGAAAAAGTTAACTCCTGACTTTTTGAGGTCAAAATCTTTTTCCTCATGTCAAATATGTCCATTGATGGAGATTTGATAAAGAAATGTCAAGAGATTCACAAGAAATCAAAAGATGTGAAAAGTTTCTAAAAATAGAAACTAGGGTTTCTAAATTTAGTAAGTTTTGGCAAGCTGAACACCCATCTTTGGAGCTCTCTTTATTCATGATGCAAACTTCAAATTGAAAATTTCAAGAGGCCTAATGAAAGTTCACATCCTAAGCTTCAAAACCATAACAAGAACTCCTCCATTGGATCAAAATTGAAGGAGTTATGATTGATTCAAGTTGGAGGTTTCCAAGGCATTTTGGGCCAGCCAGGTAGGTCATGGACGAGCCAACTCTGCGTAATTTCCACAAACACCTTGTGTGCATGCAGTGTCAATGTTCCAAGGACAATTACTCTATGATGGAGGCTTCAAATGAAAAAATGTTCAACATGAGTTTTGTTCTTCTCAATCCCCTCTACAACTTTGATGTTGGGGAATTTTTCATATAACCAACCATTTGGGAGATATGGTGAGGCAAAGTAGGGTTCCAAACTGATTCATTTCACATGCATATGGGCTGGGCACGAGCAAGTCAAGGTAGCATGCCAACTCAGCTATGACCAAACACTTTCATGATCATTTTTACACTTCTTAAAGGATTCAATTGTGATTGTTATCAACACCAATCTTGTTCTCCTTCATTTCCTCTTTCCAAAGACACCAAAATTGCTCAAATTGATTTAATATTCATGGAGATTCAAGGTTTCAAAGTGAGACACATGATATTTGGCTTTCTTCAATACCAAGTAAGGGAAATTCAAGACAAAACATGCTTTTTGATGCCATATGCTAAGGTTACTCATCATGGCCATACAAAAGCCTTACCATGCATGATATTACATTGCCTTTTCAAGCCAAACGACACTCTTACATACCATGCACACTCATGCACACTATTTTCTCTTTTGTTCAAACAAAAAAAAAAGAGAGAGGAAAGCTTAGTGGAGAAGGTATTACTGCTGCAAACTAATTCATCATCACCACCCTTCATTTTCTTAAACCACACCATAAGTTCCATGATCCTTACCACATGAGTAACATGAGCTTACTATTCACTTCATTCTCACTTCCATTTTCATTTTCATTTCAACTCAACTAACCTAACCTTGCTTCTAACTGTTAACCACAGTGGTTAACTCTTAACTCACTATATATAAATAATTTCTAACTAACTTTTCATACTCACTCATCATTCTTCACTTCACTCATTCACATTCACAAACTCACTCACACTCACACTGAAATTTTCTCATTCTCTCACTTTCTCGAAGCTTCATTTCTCTGAACTCTCTTCATCTTTCATCAATCATCAATGGAGTATGGAAGGAGATTGAAGTTGCTACATATCATTCAAGCTTGATTTCACTTTTCTTCCACTGATTTTTCTAAGCAAATAACAAGTTCTTCACTGCCTTTATTTGGCCAGTAACAATCTCCAAAGATCAAGGATCTTTTCTCTTCTTTCTTGTGTTGAAAGCTTCATCAAAATCACAGGTTTACACATTCAAATCTCCTTGTGTTTCACTTTGATTTTAAGTTGATTTTGCTTGTTTTGAAGCTCAATAGGAGCGATTTGAACCTCTGGCTAGTTGATAGGTACCATAGGGCATAGTTTGAAAAGTTAGGGCAAACTGTTTCCCTTCGATTTGCTTTATTCATGAATCATATGTGAAATCTAAGCTCGGATTCATAACCTACGTGTTGAGAGGAAGAGAATGATATGTAGTTTGTACATTTATGGGATTTTTGGTCACTGACCACGGTGGAGGTACGTCGGAGAAGACGACCGGAGTCTTCTCCAGCCACCTGAGTTCATCACATCTCATAAACCCTAGAACCTTGCCAGTTTAGATCTCAGCCATTGATGTATCCTGATCCAACGAACATAAGGCTGCCAGCGCATTAATGAGAAGGGCCTCCCTCTCACGTGTCTTTCTTCAGAATATATTTAAATTCTTTGATCTCGTGTGCATTGCTCATCATAATTACAATATGCTTGCATCATCAGCCACATGATTTGCATGCTTTGCCTGATCATCTTGTTTGACTTGATCTAGTGGCTCTCATTGAGTCAAGATTTTGACTGAGAACATGGCATACACCTCAGACCCCACGCGTGTGGGCCGGATCTTAGATTGATATCCTCACCCCTTCCTTTTGAGCCCATATCATGCTTGAACTGGATTTTTACTATCCATACACCCCCTGGCTATTTCCTTTTGTTTTTTTATTTTCTTTTCATATTGTTTGCATTTTATTTTTTTAAAAATACTTGTGCATTCTTAAAAATCCTAAATAAATTCATGAGGCATCCAAATCCATTTAAATAATTTTTGACACTTTTATTTTCCATTTTTGGATTATTTTGCTATTTTTCATGAATTTTTCATTATTTTACATTTTGTTTGAGCTTTGTTCATGACACATGATGCATTGATGAATTGTTTGACCTAGTTGTGAGTTGAATTTTGACATGAAACTTGATACATGCTTGTACGATATCTGGAGGCACTTCATGTAATTTTTGTGGATTTTTGGGAGCATGTTTTGTTAATGTTTGAATGTCCTATTTGTGCCTAATGCTTGTGCCACTTATGTGAACTTGTGAAGCATGTTTTAGCAAGATTCTTAATGAGTTTATGTCCATTACTTTGAGGCATGTTTACTTGCTGTTTTCACTTTAATGAAATTGCCTTCTTCCAATTTTCTTGACCTCTTAACATGTTCTTTAGGAACTCATAAATGCATCATTGTTTATGTGAATGTTAAAGACCATATGCTAGGGTTTTGATATGCATTGTATGCAATCCTCTTTGACACTTGTTGAGACCTCTTGATACATGTTGTGTGAACATTATAGGTCCTTTTTCGCATATTATAGGTCATTACTTATTCATCTTGGATTGACTTGTATGCACTTATTCAAACTTGAATTGTTTTGTGGACTTGTGCTTTTCTTCTTACATATCTTTGATGACTTGTCTTCATTAATGCTTGTGTGATCTTGTACATACATGAAAACATGATTCACATGATGTTTGTGATCATTCTCAATCATATAATGTGATTTCTAATTGCATCTAGCATGTTTCATAAGTTCATGAATATTTAGTACTTGTTTGACTTTACTTGTGCATGTTTGCATATACTTTTGAACTTGCATTAACATGAGACTTATGTGTACTTTGTGTGCTCATACTTGCATTCTAAATGTCATCCCACATACCATATGCTACTGACTTGCATCCATTAAACATGTATGATCATCTTGCATCTTCATTCTTTACTTGTGTTACAAGTATGCATAAATATATGAACTTAAGTGGTGTTTGTTTTCACCTCTTCTTGCTTCACCTTCTCTAATGCTTGCATTCATGATTCACATGACATCTTAATGACATCTCCATACATTTGTAAATGTCATTTACTTCTGACTTTAATGTTTGCATGTGCATTTATTCATGTTTATGAACCATATGCTTTCATCTTGCATAGTTAGTGCATAACTTGCCTTTGTATGATCTTTTGATGCATAGTTTGACTTTGTTTGGTTTCATTTGGCATGTTAACCTTAGTAGGATACCTTGACCTATACCTACTGACCTTGGATGGTTCTTAACCCTAAAGACTCATTCCTTTTGGTTCAAACCTTGTTTGCTTCTTAGGATGTTTCCTTAAGACAACTAGCTTTGTTTGGTTTACTTTTTGTCATCTATATTCAATACTTGTGTTGATTTGGTACTAACCTTTTACGTAGGGGAAGAGGTAAGACATATGAGTATGTGGATGATTATCCATGCTCATTCCTTCTTTCATCTCTCATCTCTTTTACCTTCTCTTTTATGTGTGGATTACATGATATAATGCTTGATTGTGTAGAACTTCTTCGCATCCCTTTGGGATCTTAGCTCATCCTTAATTTTTTATTAAGGTGAGGTAGGATAAGCATTAGGTAGTGCTATCCCTATCTCTTTGTTAGACTTAGGTTGTTCTTAAACCTCCCCTTAGGGCCATCTTTTGCATGATAACTCTAGGATAGAATTCCCCTTAGTGTTTTCTTTTCTTTGAGTCTTCTCTTCTCATCTTATAACCCTTCTAAAACACTTAACAGAGGTTAACGTGTATTGCGCATAAGCCTTATATGTGGGAAGTGAGGAATGGGGGGTCTCCCTTCATTCTTCTAGGATGTTTAGTGTACGTCCTGTTGGGGACGATATGCGACGCATTCGTTCCTATGTTGTAGACTTGGGTGCAATGCAAGTTACAAACTAACTTCAATGCATTTCTGTCTAAAAAACACAAAAACAAACTCAAACCTTTTCATCCTTCGGGATTGTTAAGTTTCAAATCATTTTCAGAAAAGAGCACGTTATTTCCATTTTGTCACAAACAGGTATCAACCCTAATTGCCGGACGCGAACTTAACGTCGCTCATAAAAACACTAAAACCTCGTTAGGTCGAACTACGACTGCTCTGATTTCCTCCTTCTGGTTAGATTGAGGATATGTAGGCACAAGACGGCGATGTCTTGGCGAGCAACCTGCCCCCTTAGTTCGTGTCCGAACTACGTTGACTCTGACTTTCCCATTGCACGAGGGAATATGTAGGCATAGGACGCCGATGTCCTATCGAGTCACTTCCTTTTTTTCTTTTCTTCCTCGTTCCTTCATTCTTCTCCGTTCCTATTCCCTTCCCTTTCCAGTAGCAGTGGAGCTCCAGATGATGACACCCTTTGATCGAGACAACAAGCGTGGATCCCATCGAGTATGATGGACGCGTGGGGGTGCTAATACCTTCCCCCCGCGTAACCGACTCCCTTACCCGTTTCTCTTGGTTGCGAGACAATGCTTTTCCTTTCCCTCAGGTTTATGCAGTGTTTCCTTTCCCTCTCTTGGGATAAATACACATTGCTGGCGACTCTGTTTCTGCACCACTTTCGCATTTGTACCTGGATGAAAATCCCGGGAGCGAGAGCTGGTGACTCTGCTGGGGAATCTGGTTCCCTGAGCGAGTCAATCCTAGCGTTTGGTTGTTTATTTTCATTGGGTGTTTATTGTGGTGCTTTATTTTGTTGTATATTAATGTATTATTGTATTACTGTTTTACTGTATTTACCGCATTTATGGCATTGCATTTCATTATTATGCCGGACTGTGTTGTGTTGTACTGGATTTTCTGTTTGGCAGGTTGGGATTTCTGAGAGATAAGCCCACTACCCAGGCTTGAGCATACACATAGGTATTAGCGAGGGCAGGCGTGTCACTCCCGGGGTGTTGGCCACGTGAGGGTGTTCACGAGACCCACAACCAGACGAGGTTCTATCGGGAGATATCTGCTACTGTATGTTGATACATGCCAGTAGTTATTCTCCTGAGGAACTTTCGACTCTGGTGACCATTCCCGAGGACTCAGTAACGGTACTCCTCCCGAGATGCGATAATGGCAGACCAGAAATGGCAACCCCATTACACATTCTTGATCCGAGGACCCAATGCTGGGAACTTACTATAAGATATCCTTTTTTAGGGGAATCAGTTGAGGCCTCCTCGATTAATGATGATGCCAAATCAGAAATGGTGAACGTATCATCATTTCTTGACATGAGAGTCCGTGATATTGAGGATCCTCGCCTTTCTAGTACCCACATGTGAGAGGGGGGTTGCATACAGGTTTGCAGGTAACCCTGACTTTCAGCATACCCGGTTGTAATACCCCAAATTTTGACCACTTAGATTTCCCATCATTGTGAAAATCATCATCACAATATGGATGAACCATCATGCTTCATCAGTCTCCCCAAAGATGGGTGAGCATCCAGAAAAATCAAAATTAGGGTTTCAAGCCCTCTCATAGTTCTCAGACAAAGGATAAATCAAAAAATGACATGATCTTCAACTTGTCTAACCTCCCAAGTAACTACAAAGGATCAAAAGGACTTCCACTTCAAGGATTAAGCACAAGGATGCTCCCTTCTAGGTGGATCAAGCCTCAAGATCGCCAGTGTCACCAAATTAGGGTTTTGGTCGACCAGAGCCTCCAGATGGAAAATTTTCATCTGGGCACAAGGCAATGATCCAAAACATGACCTAATATACTTCATGGAACCTCATGAACCCATGCATCAAGTCAATTTTGCCTCAGGGGATGCATTCATCAAAAATCAGGAATTAGGGTTTCTTGACCTAATTCACCCCTAAGTTGACTTTTGGGACAAACCATGAGCCAAGACCTCAAGACATGATTTAAGGGTCTCTAATATACCATATTGATCCATTTGGAACATTGGATTGATCCAAGAAGTTTGAGCAACAAGTCTCAATTTCATCTGCACCACAATTAGGGTTTTAAGAGAAAAGTCAACTGTAACTTTGACTTTTGACCAGGACATGCTCCCAAACCCTAATACATGATTGAATATACCCTATGACACCCATGGAACATGTCCATCAAGTTTGATTTAGGTCAAAGACATGATTTCCTGAAGAATTGCACAGTTTGGAATTCATCTGATAAAAAGTCAACTGTGCACAAAAGTCAACTTTGACTTTTTGAGATTTTTCACCAAAATGGATTTTTAACCCTAAAATGATGTTAATGTATGATTTGAATCATCATTCATCAAGAAAAATCAAGAAAAGTGAGATAACTTGTAAAAGGGGTAACCATAAAACTTAGAAATAGTTAAAAATAAAGTGGCAAAGGTACCAACTTTGGAAGACCATAACTCCTAAACCACAAGGCCATTTTTTATCATCCAAAGATGGATTTGTAGCCCTCATTATCACCTACAAAAACTTCAACTACAAGTCATTCCAATTCATTAAGGTTTTTGAGTTATGGAGTGATCAAAGTGGCTGAAAAGTGAAAATGTCACTTTTTCCAACACTTAGTGAAATTTTCACTAAGTCAGATTCTGCCTCACTTTTTGCCAAATGTAGGGGGATTTTTCACTTGGAATCAAAAGAGATCAAAACCAAACTTGTTCAAACAGTTGTTGTATCATGTAAGAGCTTTCCAAAATGGCCAAGAACATTGCCAAATTCAACCTACACCATGAGATACAACATTGCCAAGTTGCCTTGCTGAAATCTGTCAAGGCAAGGCAGAATTTGCAACTTTGGTCGATTTGCCAAAATCAGCCAAATTCAATTGCTCCTATCCACTTGGACACCTCAGAGGATTGAATCTAAATGGGACAATCACTGAGCCAAGCCTCCAAAGTCCATGGAACAAGAAATAGCATGTTGAACCTAGAGTGGCCAAAATAGGGACAAGACTTCAAATTTGGAATGAGGCATTCAATGGAACCATCAAGGTGGCATGGACTGAGCCATTCTCATCTGAAATCAGTCAAGACTTATCCAAGACCAAGGGAACCAAAGCTCTGTGCCCTAACCTCTAGTCAATGGCTAGAGGAGACTTGGATTTTCATTTGCCAACATTGGCCAAACCTACTTACCAGCTGCCATGCACTATTCCTTGCAAAACAAACTTGCTCTACTATAAATAGAGCTCAATTGTGGTCAGTTTGAGTACACCAAAGCCATCTAACAGATGCTTTCCTCAAAATCTCTTCTTTCACTCCAATTTTGCCTTCTAAGGCAAGTCACTCTCGGGTTTTGAGTTTGAGAGCAATTCCAATCAAACCAATCACTCACACACCTCACATACATCACATATGAGCTGATCAAACACTTAGATTACTTCTGAAACATCAATTTCACAAAATCACCAGCTGGTTGCTCAAGGTTTTAACCAAAGTGCAGCTGAGGTACCACAAAATGATCCAGCCAATTTCAATCAAGTCCAACCATCCAAACACAATCCATAGGGTGTAGGGAAGCTGTTCAGATCATCACCACTCATCTGTAACACCTCCAAACCAAAAATCACTTTGAACTTGCTGTCACGACTTGGAGGTAAGCACATACTTGGTCATCTCTCAATCTATGCATATTTCCTCGCACAATAATTTGGCCATATGTTCATAATCATGCATGGAACGTTTTCCCTCAATTAATTGCATTGTTTGAATCATGTATCAAAAATCCTAGCCTTCATGCAGAAATTAGGGTTCTTGAGGTCTCTTCGTGATTTCTTGTTGTATGTTTAAGTTAAATGAAATAAAAGTACATAGACATGATCGTGAGGTTGAGGCGAGCATAATGATATGTGGATTGCATGATATGATTACGTATTCATGGAGATTGGATAGAAAATGCAAATCTGAGAAACCAAGAACACGCGTGTGTTCTTCAGCTTGTTCTTGGCGCCATTTTTAGAAATTCAAATATTTGAATTTTGTGATTTTGTTTAATTGATTCAAAAATTAATTTCTCTCTGAGTTTTAATGATTTTGAGTTGATTCTTTTTTTAATAATTCACAAAAATGTTAAAATATTTTATTTTCACAAAAAATCCCAAAAATATTATTTATTTAATGTAATTGATATTTTTGCAAAGAATTAATATTTTAATTGTTTTTGACATTTTAAATATTTTTTCTACATTGATTTTGCAACTTTTAATGCTTTCTAATTATTTTGTAGGTCAATACTTAATTTTTGAAGCATTAATCCAAGATCACAATTTGTTTTCCATGTGTTAAACAATTTTTGATCATTTTAATTGAATTTTTATTCAATTAAATACATTTTGAAAACAAATTAGGGTTTTGGATTAATTCAACCCTCATAAATCATTTTCAAAATTTTTTGGGCCTCTTGAGAGAGTGTAAGACCCATCCCCCCTTGTACAAAAACTTTTTGGGCCTCACTCATTGTATAAGTCCCTCTGTACAAGTAAACGGCGCGATCGTCGCCCGTTTAAAAATAAAAATCATCTGGGCCTCTCCTTGAGCTATAAGACCCATTCAAAACACTTCGGGCCTCTATTAGAGTGTAAGACCCAATCCCCCTTTTAACCAAAACATTTTGGGCCTCACTTATTGTATAAGTCCCTCGGCGTTAAAAGAAAACCTCGGCGCGATCGCCATTTTTAAACGAAAAATCATTTGGGCCTACCCTCGTGTTATAAGCCCCTCTCTTTTCTTTAAACCTTTTTTGGGCCTCTTGAGAGAGTGTAAGACCCATCCCTTTGTACAGAAAACCTTTTTGGGTCCCAGTCACTTGTATAAGTCCCGCTGTACAAAGTCAAACAGTGCACTCACTGATAAAACCCTGGGCCTCTCCTTGAGCTGTAAGCCCCAAATCTTTCTTTTTCAAAGCACTTTCTCCTTTGATTTTGAATATACTGTTGTTTTCAATCTTTCTTTGTTGAACAACTAACCAAACAGCATGGAAGCACTACAACCGAGTAAGTGGTTATCGCTTTCATTTACTGCTTTCATATTATAAACTGTATTGTGGGGCTGCTCACTGTAAGTCTCCTTTCATAAACTCATATCTACTATGTAATAATAGTATAGATATTTCGAGTTTCCCCGGCAACTACGTCTAGAACTAGGTGACGTCGTTTCATTTATTCGTAGAAATAGACGCCTAGATCCCCAATAGGAGCACCAGATACAGACTTCTCTTTGGCTGTCCTCCTTAGGAATCGTCAAGAAGCTCTACTCCCCAAGATGAATGTATTCTCCGTGAATGGCATCTTTGAGTTTCTTCCAAATTCTCGAACTTTCCTGACTTGATCTATTCCTTATGGATAGCTTGCCTTGAATGTCTCGGGGTTTGGGTACCCACTACGGTCATAATCTTGGACCTTAACTAAGGAACCCTCTTTAAAAGCTAAAAATCGCTGGATAGTAAACCTCGCACGTTTACCAGTGATTTTTATCTTTAAAAGAGTTATCTCTCCTAATGGAAAGGAGATGATAGACCCACGGGCTTCTTAAAAGCATCGGCCTCCTCTTGGGCATTATTCAAGGACACTACGGCTTCTTAGAAGTATTCACAGCCTCCTCTTAGGCTTCGTATAATGATCTCTTCCTTCGAGAATGATAGCCTCCTCTTGGGCTTAGTACAAGGACCCGTCGGCTTCTTAAAAGTTTCCAGCCTCCTCTTGGGCTTCGTACAAATTGTCCCGACGACCTCCTAGAGGTATAGGAACAAAACCTAGTCATCCTCATAGAACAGTCCTTTCATAGAGTCTACTACTGTTTCTCAAAGCATAGTACGAAAGATAAAACTCTAGACTTGGACAGTCTAACTTCCTTGAGTCTCAAAGACATTCTCAAGTGACCCCTTCGTTAAATAGGAAGGAAACCCGCAGACTCGGACAGTCTCAATTGGATTTCCCGTTTCCTCAAAGAGAAGGAAATATCCCTGATCCTCAGATCAAATCCCTGAGTACAGTGTTGCTCATATAAGAACTGATTTTCTCTTTTAAAATCAGTATACTGGATCTGTCACTCAACTGAAACAAACCTTTAGCCTCCATCTCGGGCTTCGTACGAGATACAAAAACACTCTCTTGTTGAGTATCAAAGACTCCCTCGTAGAGCCAAACAAACAATAGCCTCTATCTCGGGCTTCGTACGAGACACAAAAACTCTATCGTCGGGTCAAAAACTTTTAGCCTCTCTCTCGGGCTTTATACGAGACACAAAATAGCCTCCTCTTAGGCTTTGTATAATGATTTTCCTAGCAGAAATTAGCCTCCTCTTAGGCTTTGTATAAGAAAACCACTGGTTGATCCAATCAACCTTTTAGCATCAAAGTTGTGCCTCGTTCACAGTACACAAACATCAACAACTCCTTTCCTTTCATCTAATCGCTGTAAGCGGCAAGCCTCTGGATCATCTATATCCATGCCACTGTCCCTCTTTTAGCATGAGAAATTCCTAAGGAAAGATGGCATTGCTCTACACTGAGTTAAAGTCTTCTCCTTCAGGTTAAAACCCTTTCTTCGGAAATAATGGCATTGCTCGGATCCGCGTATCCCAGTTAAAGTAATTCTCCTTCCCCCTCTTTAGAGATGACAAATTCTCTCTAAGGTCGAGGTCTTTCAGCTTCACGTCTTGGGCTTTGAACAAGACACAAATAGACCTTTCAGCTTCACATCTTGGGCTTTGAACAAGATACAAACCACCTTTCGCTTCACGTCTTGGGCTTTGAACAAGACACCAAAAACACCCATTTCCTCCCATAGAATAGGAGGAACTACGAACGTTCTGATTTCCCTGTTTCGGTAAACGGGAATACGTAGGCATAAGATCGAAAGAAAAGATCTTAGCGAGCACACTAAACAAAAAAACCAAATCCCATATCTCCATCAATCAAAAATCAGTAATTCCAAAGCATCAGTCCTAACATCCTAATCCTTGTTCCCCGCCAGAAACCTTCTACCCAGGTAAAAGAGAAAGAAAACAGTATTGGCGAAAATACAAATAACCAGTACAAAGGCCCCCCCACATTGATAGCATTCGTAACTTAACAGACCGCTGTTTAAACTCAGTATGCAAGCAGGGTTAATTGGAGACATCTATTTCCCTTCCTTATTCAGCTCACAATAGGATAAAAAATGAATCGACCTGTAGTTTAAGCTCAAACCGCAGAGAGCGACCAGCGCTTAAGAACCGCGTCCAAAATCGCTCGCTACAGAAAAATGGCGCCCACCGTGGGGCCCAAATCTCATTTTGCTTTAGGGCATCGTCCCCGTTTTCCACGGAAAATGGGAACTCTGCTGAGGAGAAAGATTGACCTATGCTGGTCCATCTCTTAAGCTGAGAACCACAGATTGGGGCTTCTGCTGGGGAACCCATTTTCTGTCAGGAACTTAGGATTCATAGCTTTAAAGGTCTAGGATGGTTAGGACAAATATATACTACTTTTCCTAAATGCTATACGTGTTTATTTTTCTGCTAATGGGAATGCGGGTGATGCCGTATGTGGAAAGATTGAGTATACACCTAGAAAAGCCAACCTTTTCGTAGTGCGGAAACTATCGGAAATAGTTGTTACGCGATACTACCCTCATTTGAGGCTGGTGATCTATTCTCGGTGAATGGCACTTACTCTAAGATTGCACACAACTCGCTGGCGATCTGCTTGTTGTCTGCCTTCCTGGGAGGAGCTGATGATAATGAGTACAGGTACAAAAATCACCCTAGTATAAACCTTTGGGGATGGGTAGAGCCTTGACTTCATGACAACGACCCTCTGACCCCATGTTTTTTCTATGTTTTTGTGTGCTGCATTCATGCATCCATTTAATAAAACATTAAAACATTCAAAAAACTTTCTCTTCTAGTCTCTCTGTTTTTCAAATTAAACTAAGACTGTGATTGCAAATATCAGAGAAAAAGATTACGCTAATGGATTTCGGTAGAAGGAGAACTCGCCAGTATACCTTCAAGGTTCCAAAACTAGGGGATTTGAGAAGGTTAGCAAGGATGATCGTTAACCCAGAGGCTTTCAGAGCCAAGCACAGTGGTTTGCTACCACTGTTAAGAGTCCATGTGATTGAGGGGATCATGGACGCGCTCATTCAGTTCTACGATCCGGTTTATCACTGTTTCACATTCCCGGATTACCAGCTATCACCAACGCTGGAGGAGTATTCTCATCTGATCGATCTACATATCACTTATCGAGCTCCATTTTCTGGACTGGAAGAAATTCCAAAGAATCAGACTATTGCAAGAGCAATTCATTTGGATGAGTCTGAGGTCAAGACTCACATGACCACTAAGGGTGGCATCCAAGGTTTGCCAGCCCAGTTCTTGACAAAAAAGGCTCTATACTTCGCTAGTATAGGGAACGGGACTGCTTTTGAAAGCATCTTTGTCTTGCTCACCTACGGATTATTTTTGTTTCCCAACATCAATAACTTCGTCGATATCAACGCTATTAAGGTTTTTCTCATTGGAAACCCTGTGCCGACTTTGCTCGCAGATGCGTATCATTCTATACACTTGGGAAATTTGTACAGCGGAGGGGAGATCACATGTTGTGTACCTTTGCTCTACAAATGGTTTATCTCTCACTTGCCCAAGTTTGCTGCTTTTTGGGATTGCAAGAGTGTCTTACGTTGGTCGCAGAAGATCATGTCTCTCACCAATTCCGATATAGATTGGTGTAATAGGATTTATGAGGGAATCAGAATCATTGACCGTTGTGGAAACTTCCCCAGCGTACCCCTCATAGGAACTAAAGGAGGAATCAACTATCATCCGATATTGGTTCTTCGTCAATTTGGATACCCGATGCGACACATCCCACTGGGTGTTCATCTGGAAGGTCTTTTCTTCAAAGAAGGAGAAAATGACAGAGGACTAAAGATGGAAATAGTGCAAGCTTGGAAACAGGTTCATAAGAAAGGACGAGAGTCTCTGGGAAAACCGGACTGTGTCTCGGTGGAGCCTTATCTCCATTGGGTACAAACCAGAGCTCTCAAGCTAAAAATGCCTTATCCTCGTTACAGAATTCTTTCGCCGAGAGAATCTGTCATGTACTTCATGACGGAAACTGAAAAGCTTCAGGTTACTCTCAACAAAGTTCAAAAGGAGAGAAGATCTTGGAAGAACAAGTACCGCACCCTCGACGTAGAGTGTATCCAAATACAGCAACTACTAAAAGACAAAGATGCTCTGATTGAAATTTTGGAGCAGCATGCTGTAGAGAATCAAGATGACCAAAGGAATTTGCTCACTCCTTTCACTTGGCAAAGGAATGATAACCCGACAACGGCCCAAGCGCCCCGGTCAAAGAAAAGGAAGATACCAGAATCAGCACCCGGTTTCTCCTCAGAGAGGACTCGGGACCCATTAGTTTAGGTTTCTGTTTCTGCACTTTGTAATCTACTGTATTTCCATTTCTGTAATCCTTTGAATTTCAATAAAAAGGGGTTTCCCCACTGTTTGATATTTGCAATCTAATTGTCGAAGTTTATTTTGATTAAATCAAAAATACAATTAATATAATCATTGCATTCATCATTCTCACATCGCGTATTCTTCTTCCCTACGAATCTCACGTTTGTGTCTCGATTCTAGAGTCAAACTGTCTCATTCGTGTAATACTCGGGCCAATCGTCAGAAAAAGATGGATGATCTTGAGGAAGAAAACAGAGAGTTGAAAAAAGAGATCGACGCTCTGAGAGAGGATATGAGAAAGGTTAGTAACGACATGCAAGCCATGGCAGAAGCTCAGCTACAAAGAACTGTGATCTCAGAGATCACCTCAACGCCCATCATAGAAAAGTATGATCCTAGGTATCAGATGCCGAAAGATCGCCCTTGGGGCATGCCTGTTAACTATATCCCGGAAGGATATGTTCTGCCGATCACTGAAGATCAGGGAATCGCAACAGAAGCCGCTGGGCCTGAAGGTTACAAACTTCGGGAAAGCAAAGATGCCAGGGGCATACTGAAGACTCCTGAAGGTTACAAACTTCGGGAAAGCAAAGATTCCAGGGGCATACTGAAGACTCCTGAAGGTTACAAACTTCGGGAAACGCCAAGACTTACTGCCGTAGTCACGGTACCACCCCCTGTGGTGCACACTGTCCCGGAAGGACAGATTCCGCCAACACCTTCTGGTAAGAAGGAAACTATGTTTGACAGAATGGATGAATTCCAGGAGCAGTTCTTGGAAATACAGAAAGAGCTGCAAGCCATTCGCGGTCAGGATCTATTTGGAAAGGACACCGCAGACCTCTGCTTGGTCCCAAATGTGAAAGTCCCGCACAAGTTCCAAGTGCCCGACTTTGAAAAATACAAGGGTAACTCTTGCCCTCAGAGCCATCTGGTGATGTACGCTCGGCGGATGTCAGCTCAGACGGAGAATCAGGACCTGCTGATTCACTACTTCCAGGATAGTTTAACCGGTGCCGCACTCAAATGGTACATGAGTTTAAACCGTACTACGATCAGTACATTCAGAGATCTTGGTACTGCCTTCGTCCAACAATACAAGTACAATTTGGATATGGCACCCGACAGAGATCAACTCAGATCAATGTCGCAAAAGGAAAAGGAAACCTTTAAGGAGTATGCTCAAAGGTGGCGTGAAATTGCCGCTCAAATTTGTCCACCTCTTGAGGAAAAAGAGATGACAAAAATCTTCTTAAAGACCTTAAGCTCATTTTACTATGACCGAATGATTGCCAGTGCACCCAGTGATTTCACCGAAATGGTCGTCATGGGTGTACGTCTTGAGGAAGCCGTCCGAGAAGGACGTTTGGTAAAAGACACTGGATCAACGAGCGGTACTAAAAAATACGGTAGTGCTCTCCCTAAGAAAAAAGAGCAAGATATTGGGAATATCTCTCTCGGAAAGCAAAGGCGACGTTATCAGCCAGTAGCAGCTGTTACGCCTGCTATCGGCCCCGCGCCTGTTCCTATGTATCAACCTCAGGTTGCGCAGAGCCAACCTGACCAACAAAGGACACAACAGCCTCTTCAGCAGGCTTGTCCTCCATATAACAACAACCGTACAATACGGCCACCAGGATTTGATCCTATACCCGTAACGTACGCTGAGCTGTTTCCGTTACTACTGGCTAAGGGGCACATCCAGACAAAGTCTCCTCTTACAGTACCGGAAAATCCGCCTTTTTGGTTTAAAGCGGATCAAACATGCCCTTATCATCAAGGAGGTTCAGGGCATAACATTGAGACTTGTCTCAATTTCAAATCCGACGTGCAAAAGCTTGTTAGGAGCGGGCTCTTATCTTTCAAAGATACGAATCCTAATGTTCTTACGAACCCGCTGCCTTAACACGAGAAAGCTGCAGTCAATCTGATTGAGAAAGAGACTAACAATGTCTATCAAATTCACGATGTACTCTTATTGGGGACCAATCTGGTCAAGATGCATTGTAGACAGAGTGGATATGGCCATGTGCCATCTCATAATTATCACCAGTGTGATATCTGCTCTAAACACAACCAGGGGTGTTCTGTAGTGCAAGCAGCTCTACAGGAACAAATGGATCTTGGATGGATCCAAGAGCACCGATTTCGTGGAGTTAACATGGTTTACACGAATTCCAACGTCATTCAAAACCACGACATCCGTGCGATGAATGTCAACTTGGTGGCGATGCACTCAAGGCAAAGCCAGTATCATAATCTGTCGCGGCACGATTACAGTTCCTGTCTGATTTGCTCGGTAAACAAACAGGGATGCTCTTTCATACAAGAGGTCCTCCAGCGTCAGATGGATCTTGGATGGATCCAAGACTACCATGATAGGAACTCTTATCAGATCAATATGGTTCAGATCTTCGATATTCGCATGATGAATACCAACCTGGTAGAGTTACATGCTGAGCAGGTCCGACTCGGATTCTTAATATCACACGACTATCAAAGCTGTAAAGCAGGTTGTGAAAACGATCGAGGTTGTACCCTTGTCCAGGAGGCACTTCAGCACTTGTTAAATCACTGGTGGATGCCAATCTATATGGACAAAGATACTCAGCAGATTAGTATCAATAACAGGAATCCTACTCGTCGTCAAAGTCAGGATGTTCGATCAATGGAAGGTAACCTAGTGAGGTTACATTGTATTCAAAGTGGCCGTGGCCAGGTGCCACCACACAACTATGACAGTTGTAGCATCTGTGCAAAAAGTAACCAAGGGTGTTACCTTGTGAGAGCAGCTCTTCAGGGTCAGGTCGATCATGGAGAAATTCATCCATATCCCGGTTCAGGACCCATCATTTGGTCGCCGAACTACCTTGCCGAGCAAGTTGAGGATGTTGTCACGATCTCTGGTCATCACAGGACCAGGGATGTTTTTGCCATCATCCCTCTACTTGACAAATCTAGAGTTCCCAACCGGGAACGGATCAAGGTTACTTATGATGGTCAGAAAAATCAGAAGGTTCCCATAGTCATCTATCTACCGGGGCCACTACCGTATGAATCAGCTAAGGCAATCCCTTACAAATACGGTGCAACAATAATCGAGAATGGAAAGGAAATTCCATTACCCTCCGTCGTGAATATTGCAGACATCAGTCGTGTAACACGGAGCGGTCGAATCTTCAACCGAGGGGTTGGAGAATCCAACAAAGAAAAGGAACTTCCGGCGGAAATTCCTGATCCACCAGTCAGTCAACCTGGTAATCCCGACTTTTCAAAAGACAAAGATGAGGTGCTAAAGCTCATCCAAAGGAGTGAATATAACATTGTTGATCAACTGTTACAGACTCCTTCAAAGATCTCAGTATTATCACTGTTACTCAGTTCAGAAGCACACAGAGAGGCTCTACAGAAAGTCTTGGAGCAAGCCTTTGTGGAACAGGATGTAACAATCAAACAATTCGATAGCATTGTCTCTAACATCACTTCCTGCAATAATTTGGGATTTAGTGATGAGGAATTACCTGAAGAGGGTCGTCGTCATAACATGGCGCTCAACATTACAGTTAACTGCCAGGGCGATGCTTTAGCCAATGTACTGGTAGACACAGGGTCAGCCCTGAATGTTATGCCGAAGTCCACTTTGACGCAATTATCATTTAAGGGCCCTCCGATGAGAGTCAGCGAGGTTGTCGTCAAAGCATTCGACGGATCCAGAAAAACAGTTATCGGCGAAGTTGATCTTCCCATAACTATTGGTCCTCACACTTTCCAAATCACTTTCCAGGTCATGGACATCCGGGCAACATACAGTTGTTTATTAGGAAGACCTTGGATACATCAGGTTGGAGCGGTTACTTCAACCCTCCACCAAAAGCTAAAGTTCGTCAAGAACGATCAACTTGTCACGGTTTGTGGGGAACAAGCCTTGCTTGTGAGTAACCTATCATCATCTACTTGTGTGGAACCCGAGGAGGTTATTGGAACTCAGTTCCAAGCACTATCGGTGAGCAAGAACGATCAATCCGAAGAAGGAACTTCAGTTTCTTCATACAAAGATGCTATCAAAGCGGTCGAGAGTACCGATACGACAGGATGGGGACAGCTTGTCATTCCCACTGACAATAAAATAAAGAAGGGTCTTGGTTTTTCTGCAACCTGTACTCAGACAGCCGCCAACGATGAAAGTCTTTATCCCCTTCAAAACTTCTTCCACAGTGGAGGTTTTCTTCACCCAGTGTCTCAGACAGTTCATGCTATCAATGAGGAAGATCCCTCTAACACAGATGAAGAATGGAAGTCCTACCTTAACGAGGACGGCTATATGTCTCAGGAAGAGGTGCCTATGCCTTTTTGCTTTCCTACAGAAAGTCTGAGATTTATACCAAGATCAGATGTCGAAATGATCTACGGAGATTGTGATCCGGAAGGATGCTGTGCTCCGCCAAATTCATTAGAGGAAGACACTCTGATGAAAGAAAACTTTGATCACAATTACTATGGCCCGATGGATGGTCTGCCAATGTAGCAGCCTTACCCAGGAAACTTGGGGCAAGAAAGTCAGCCGAGTAATGAAACTCAGCTGAGCGTCATTGAACAGAATACCTGTGTCCCCGCCATGTCATGGGATCAACACTCAGGTCATTCGGAAACTACTCAACATGAAGATGAATTCGCAACATTTGCAGGACTAGAATTCGTCAACTATGCTTTTCCTGAGGTCAACGTCATCGAGAGGGATGACTTCTCCAGTTCCAAAGAAGTTTGGGACACTTTGGGACAACCAAGTGGAAAATACGACTTTATGGTCAAGTACACTGCTCCCGAAAGCTCTTGTATCAGGCTCGAAGATATCCAGTCAACTAGATGGGGAGATACAGCTGAGAGCACCAATGCTATGCAAAGTGCAACAGAGGAATCCTCCTACGACAATTCTGCTTGGGAGACAGATTCCAATGATCCTGCTCCACCAGAAATCAGCGTCATTTCTGAAGACAAATCAAGGAAGGTGCCAGACTTTGTGATTCACCGAGGAGTTCGCCGCCAATGGTTTGTCGTCGAGGTTCCGAAGGTCGTTCATCAGTCAAAGTAATTGCCATCTTTAACCTTTCACCCTGCCCATGTGAAACGGATGTTTTGATAGGGCTCGCTTTTTGTAAATTTCCCTCTTCGCTTTGCCCAGAGCGAGTGAGTTTTGTTTTATAGGGTTGTAGTTTCAAGATTCGACTTGTTCATTAATAAAATAACGTCGTTCTGTAATTTCCGCATTAATTGCTGTTTTCTTTTTTTTGCTTTTTCAGAAAATGGTAATCCTAAAAAAAAAAAACAATTCAAAAATAAAAACAAGCAGTAAAATAAATACACTGCACACACTTACATTTTCTCTATCTCTTCTAAACACGAATCATCACGTCATGTAGATTGCTTGTTTTATACCCCGTTGAAACATACGATCCGATGCCTTATCCCAACTTTGAGTTCCCGGTATTCGAGGCTGAAGAAGAAAATGACGACGAAATTCCAGAAGAGATCTCCCGACTACTCAGACAAGAGGAAAGGTCCATTGAACCTCACAAAGAGCCGTTGGAAACGGTAAACTTGGGTTCAGAAAAAGAGAGAAAAGAAATCAGGATCGGACCACTGCTCAGTCCAACTGTCAAAGAAAGTTTGATAAAGCTTCTTAAAGAATTCCCCGATGTATTCGCTTGGTCCTATCAGGATATGCCAGGGTTGGATACCAGCATCGTGGAACATCACTTACCGCTAAGATCAGAATGTCCGCCAGTAAAGCAAAGGTTGAGACGGACTCACCCGGACATGGCCATCAAAATCAAAGAGGAGGAACAAAAACAGATCGACGCGGGTTTCCTCGCTACATCTGAATATCCTCAATGGTTAGCCAACATCGTACCCGTTCCCAAAAAGGATGGAAAGGTCAGAATGTGTGTTGATTACAGAGATCTAAACAAGGCAAGTCCAAAGGATGACTTTCCTTTACCACACATTGACATGCTGGTTGACAGCACAGTAAAGTTCAAAGTATTCTCCTTCATGGATGGATTCTCGGGCTATAATCAGATCAAAATGGCACCGAAAGACATGGAGAAAACTTCGTTCATTACCCCATGGGGTACCTTTTGTTACAAGGTAATGCCGTTCGGTTTGAAGAATGCCGGGGCAACCTATCAAAGGGCCATGACTACTCTGTTTCATGACATGATACACAAAGAAATCGAGGGATATGTCGATGATTTGATTGCAAAATCAAGAATAGAGGATGAGCACGTTGAACATCTGTCAAAATTGTTCGAACGTCTAAGAAAATTCAAGCTCTACTTGAATCCTAACAAGTGCACCTTCGGTGTCCGTTCGGGGAAATTACTAGGGTTCATCGTCAGCCAGAAAGGAATTGAAGTTGATCCTGACAAGGTCAAGGCCATTCAAGAAATGCCTTCTCCGAAAACTGAAAAACAAGTCAGAGGATTCCTGGGACGTTTGAACTACATCTCCAGATTCATATTCCTTATGACCGCGACATGTGCGCCGATTTTCAAATTACTCAAAAAGAATCAGGATTGCGTTTGGTCAGATGATTGCCAAACCGCCTTCGACAGTATCAAGGAATATCTGTTGAATCCTCCGATTCTATCACCTCCAGTGGAAGGAAGACCCCTGATCATTTACCTCACAGTCCTAGAGGACTCAATGGGATGTGTACTTAGCCAACAAGACGAAACTAAAAGGAAAGAGTCTGCCATTTACTATCTAAGCAAGAAATTCACCGACTGCGAGACTCGGTACACAATGCTTGAGAAAACTTGTTGCGCTTTGGCTTGGGCAGCCAAACGTCTTCGCCAGTACATGATTCGTCATACTACTTGGTTGGTCTCCGAAATGGATCCAATCAAGTACGTTTTCGAAAAACCTGCTCTCACGGGAAGGATTTCCCGTTGGCAGATGTTACTATCAGAATATGACATAGAGTACCATGCTCAGAAAGCCGTTAAAGGAAGTATTTTAGCCGATCATTTGGCTCATCAACCGATTGCGATCAAGAATCAATTGGGTTTGACTTCCTAGACGAAGATGTCATGTATCTAAAGATGAAAGATTGCGATGAACCGCTACCTAGTGAAGGGCCAGAACCAGGTTCCCAGTGGGGACTTATCTTTGACGGAGTAGTCAATCATTATGGAAACGGAATTGGGGCAATCATTGTTACCCCTCAGGGTTCCCACATTCTTTTCACTGCCAGACTTACGTTCAAATGTACGAACAACGAGGCCGAATACGAAGCTTGTATTATAGGTCTCGAAGAAGCAATTGATTTAAGGATCAAAAACTTGGACGTATACGGCGATTCAGCCCTGGTTATTAACCAGATAAAAGGAGATTGGAACACATACCAATCGGGATTGATTCCTTACAAAGACTATGCAAGAAGGTTGTTAACCCTTCTTCAACAGAATCGACTTTCATCACATCCCTCGTGATGAGAATCACATGGCTGATGCATTAGCCACCATCTCTTCCGTGATTAGTGTAGGTCAATGGAACGACTTACCTAAGATCGACATAATGCGCCTTGAAAGGCCCGCTTACATCTTCGCGATTGAAGCAGTCATAGACGACAGACCTTGGTATCACGATATCAAATGCTTCCTTCAGAAACAAGAGTACCCATCTGGGGCACTCAGAAAAGACAGGAAAACCCTCAGAAGATTGGCTGGAAACTTCTTCCTGAGCGGTGACACTCTTTATAAGAGAAATTTTGACATGGTCTTGCTCCGATGTGTCGACAGACCAGAAGCAGACATGCTCATGAAAGAAATTCATGAAGGATCCTTTGGCACTCATGCCAGCGGACACACAATGGCGAGAAAAATCCTAAGAGCAGGGTACTATTGGTTGACAATGGAATTCGACTGCTACAAGTACATGAGGAGGTGTCACAAGTGTCAGATATACTCTGACAAAATTTATGTACCGCCATCACATCTCAAAGTTCTTTCTTCCCCGTGGCCATTTTCCATATGGGGAATCGACATGATTGGTATGATTGAGCCCAAGGCTTCAAACGAACATCGGTTCATCCTGGTAGCCATTGACTATTTCACCAAGTGGGTCGAAGCAGCGTCATTCGCCAATGTAACCCGACAAGTGGTGGTCCGATTTATCAAAAACAATATCATCTGCCGTTATGGTGTTCCAAGCGAGATCATTACTGATAATGGATCTAACTTGAACAATAAGATGATGAAAGAGTTGTGTGCAGAGTTCAAGATCGAACACCATAACTCATCTCCCTACCGACCCAAGATGAATGGAGCGGTAGAGGCGGTTAACAAGAACATCAAGAAGATCGTTCAAAAGATGGTTGTAACCTATAAAGATTGGCACGAAATGCTACCCTTTGCTCTTCACGGTTATCGAACATCTATCCGCACTTCAACAGGGGCAACCCCTTTCTCTCTAGTATATGGCATGGAAGCAGTGCTCCCCATAGAAGTAGAGATCCCATCAATCCGGGTATTGATGGAAGCTCAGCTCACCGAAGCTGAATGGTGTCAAAGTCGACACGACGAACTGAACCTGATCGAAGAAAAGAGAATCACGGCACTATGCCACGGTCAGTTATATCAACAGAGAATGAAAAGGGCGTTTGACAAAAAGGTCCGACCTCGTATTTTCAGAAAAGGAGACCTCGTGCTCAAGAAGATACAATCATTTCTCACTGACTCTCGGGGCAAATGGACCCCAAATTATGATGGCCCCTATGTGGTCACGAAAGCTTTCTCAGGCGGCGCCTTGAGACTTGCCACCATGGACGGAGAGGAATTTGCCTACCCCACGAATGTTGATGTAGTCAAGAAATACTTCGCCTAAAACTAAAAACAAAAAAAAAACGTCTCGGTGGATTGAAAACCCGAAAGGGCGGTCCAGGCAAAAGTTAGAGACATGAAAAAAAATCATCCCGATGGATTTGAAATCTCATAGTACAATCCAGGCAAAAATTAGGGATAGTGGCAAGTAACTATGTTCAACAGAGGCAAGTCCCTCAGCAGCAGTTACAGCATCATCTATCGGAGGAAATCTCCAGTCAAAGGTCATCTTCGACGGAAGCTCAGGATGTCCCGAACTCAAAGTTGGTAGAAGGATAGTGGTCGTTATGTTTCAACGTAGCCCTTTTCCCTGTAAATTACCATTTTCTAACTTTGTATATACTCTTTGGAATCACGCGTTTGGCTGATCTCCATCTTATCAATAAAATTTGAGCCCTTGTGCTTTTGTTTGTAATTCTTTACTTGTTTTAGCTTTACAGAACGACGTTGTTTAAACTTAATCAGCGATTCTTGAAATAAAACAAATTTAATTGTTAAACTTTTTCTGCTTTTAAATTAAAGATGGCATTTCTTTTGACTGTTGAACATCAGAAGAACATCGATCGCTTCTCCCGAAGTAAGCGAACTTCAAAGTGCAGAATCAAAGTACTCCTTCTAAACCAGTTCGCCTGAATGAAGGAATCAACTGTGTCAGAGACCTTGTTTCGTCTGACATCCTCGACCGAGTTCTCATCTCCTAAGCCCGATCAACATAGCTCCCAACGAGACTATCTCTTCTAAGCAAGGTGGAATTGCTATTTTGAATCAACGGTACTTCTTCGCCCCGCGATGGCCGAGTATCCAATTGTGTTCATCTCTTAGTCTGTATGTTGCGTCTGTTTTGTCAGCACATACATACATACATCATGCATTTTTTATTTGCATTCACATTTCATATTGCATCACTATCACTCTAGTCAGTCCTGTCCCCTAGTGGTAGAAGTCCTCTCAATCGAGTTGTCAGTTCTTGCCTCGTCAGGAAATACTGTGTCTGAACAACCTCGCTTCCAGTTAATTCTGGAAAGAAGTTGGTCCTTGACCACTTTGATAACTTGAACCTCTGAAAAGCCAGAGAAAACTTTCAATAAGCATCACTCTTCGCCATTGAAGATGATATCCTTGCTTTCCCGGATTAAGGAAAATCCACAGAGAAAGCCTCGTGATCAGAGATTCGGCAGCACGCCAGTTTTGCTCCGAAAAACCACTGATGAGAAGGTCATCGGCACCTCAAAATTGGATCCCATCATATGGCATTTCTCCGGGAAGATCCCGAGAAAAGTATGATGTAACCCCAAACGAAAACAGTCTCTCAAGAGACTCGCTTTCCCCAGTAGAATCGACAAATGGCGTCTCCAAAACAGAGAAGTTTGTGTACCTCTACAACTCAGACGAATGGGTTCCCCAGCAAGTCTGACATCAAAACTTTATCCACTCAAATGGCATCTCCCTAGGAAAATTCGGCGAGAAGTTTGAGGGAAAGCCGCTACGAATAGCGTCCCTTGTCAGTAAAGTTTATTGACAAAAGAAACTAAGACCAGTTCCTTGGTAGGAAACCAGGATCGAGGGGAAGTTTAAATCAGAAACTAAGACCAGTTCCATGGTAGGAAACCAGGATCGAGGGGAAGTTTGTTTCCACAACTGAGACCAGTTCCTTGGTAGGAAACCAGGATCGAGGGGAAGTTTATGTCAAAAGAGACTGAGACCAGTTCTTGGTAGGAGACCAGGATCGAGGGGAAGTTTACCTTTTCTAAGCATCATTGCTTAGCTAAAGAAGATGAATGTGTAAGCTACCATTCATAACCACCATCAAAATTTCGAGTATTCCGATATTTAATCCTCTTGCACCCCGAATGCCCGAATCCCTTCGTCATTCACACCTTCGGGTCCAAGAAGATTAAATAGGGGCATCTGTAATACCCCAAATTTTGACCACTTAGATTTCCCATCATTGTGAAAATCATCATCACAATATGGATGAACCATCATGCTTCATCAGTCTCCCCAAAGATGGGTGAGCATCCAGAAAAATCAAAATTATGGTTTCAAGCCCTCTCATAGTTCTCAGACAAAGGATCAATCAAGAAATGACATGATCTTCAACTTGTCTAACCTCCCAAGTAACTACAAAGGATCAAAAGGACTCCCACTTCAAGGATTAAGCACAAGGATGCTCCCTTCTAGGTGGATCAAGCCTCAAGATCGCCAGTGTCACCAAATTAGGGTTTTGGTCGACCAGGGCCTCCAGATGGAAAATTTTCATATGGGCACAAGGAAATGATCCAAAACATGACCTAATATACTTCATGGAACCTTATGAACCCATGCATCAAGTCAATTTTGCCTCAGGGGATGCATTTATCAAAAATCAGGAATTAGGGTTTCTTGACCTAATTCACCCCTAAGTTGACTTTTGGGATAAACCATGAGCCAAGACCTCAAGACATGATTTGAGGGTCTCTAATATACCATATTGATCCATTTGGAACAATGGATTGATCCAAGAAGTTTGAGCAACAAGTCTCAATTTCATCTGCACCACAATTAGGGTTTTAAGAGAAAAGTCAACTGTAACTTTGACTTTTGACTAGGACATGCTCCCAAACCCTAATACATGATTGAATATTCCCTATGACACCCATGGAACATGTCCATCAAGTTTGATTTAGGTCAAGGACATGATTTCCTGAAGAATTGCACAGTTTAGAATTCATCTGATAAAAAGTCAACTGTGCACAAAAGTCAACTTTGACTTTTTGAGATTTTTCACCAAAATGGAATTTTAACCCTAAAATGATGTTAATGTATGATTTGAATCATCATTCATCAAGAAAAATCAAGAAAAGTGAGATAACTTGTAAAAGGGGTAACCATAAAACTTAGAAATAGTTAAAAATAAAGTGGCAAAGGTACCAACTTTGGAGGACCATAACTCCTAAACCACAAGGCCATTTTTTATCATCCAAAGATGGATTTGTAGCCCTCATTATCACCTACAAAAACTTCAACTACAAGTCATTCCAATTCATTAAGGATTTTGAGTTATGGAGTGATCAAAGTGGCTGAAAAGTGAAAATGTCACTTTTTCCAACACTTAGTGAAATTTTCACTAAGTCCGATTCTGGCTCACTTTTTGCCAAATGTAGGGGGATTTTTCACTTGGAATCAAAAGAGATCAAAACCAAACTTGTTCAAACAGTTGTTGTATCATGTAAGAGCTTTCCAAAATGGCCAAGAACATTGCCAAATTCAACCTACACCATGAGATACAACATTGCCAAGTTACCTTGCTGAAATCTGTCAAGGCAAGGCAGAATTTGCAACTTTGGTCGATTTGCCAAAATCAGCCAAATTCAATTGCTCCTATCCACTTGGACACCTCAGAGGATTGAATCTAAATGGGACAATCACTGAGCCAAGCCTCCAAAGTCCATGGAACAAGAAATAGCATGTTGAACCTAGAGTGGCCAAAATAGGGACAAGACTTCAAATTTGGAATGAGGCATTCAATGGAACCATCAAGGTGGCATGGACTGAGCCATTCTCATCTGAAATCAGTCAAGACTTATCCAAGACCAAGGGAACCAAAGCTCTGTGCCCTAACCTCTAGTCAATGGCTAGAGGAGACTTGGATTTTCATTTGCCAACATTGGCCAAACCTACTTACCAGCTGCCATGCATTATTCCTTGCAAAACAAACTTACTCTACTATAAATAGAGCTCAATTGTGGTCAGTTTGAGTACACCAAAGCCATCTAACAGATGCTTTCCTCAAAATCTCTTCTTTCACTCCAATTTTGCCTTCTAAGGCAAGTCACTATCGGGTTTTGAGTTTGAGAGCAATTCCAATCAAACCAATCACTCACACACCTCACATACATCACATATGAGCTGATCAAACACTTAGATTACTTCTAAAACATCAATTTCACAAAATCACCTGCTGGTTGCTCAAGGTTTTAACCAAAGTGCAGCTGAGGTACCACAAAATGATCCAGCCAATTTCAATCAAGTCCAACCATCCAAACACAATCCATAGGGTGTAGGGAAGCTGTTCAGATCATCACCACTCATCTGTAACACCTCCAAACCAAAAATCACTTTGAACTTGCTGTCACGACTTGGAGGTAAGCACATACTTGGTCATCTCTCAATCTATGCATATTTCCTCGCACAATAATTTGGCCATATGTTCATAATCATGCATGGAACGTTTTCCCTCAATTAATTGCACTGTTTGAATCATGTATCAAAAATCCTAGCCTTCATGCAGAAATTAGGGTTCTTGAGGTCTCTTCGTGATTTCTTGTTGTATGTTTAATTTAAATGAAATTAAAGTACATAGACATGATCGTGAGGTTGAGGCGAGCATAATGATATGTGGATTGCATGATATGATTACGTATTCATGGAGATTGGATAGAAAATGCAAATCTGAGAAACCAAGAACACGCGCGTGTTCTTCAGCTTTTTCTTGGCGCCATTTTTAGAAATTCAAATATTTGAATTTTGTGATTTTGTTTAATTGATTCAAAAATTAATTTCTCTCTGAGTTTTAATGATTTTGAGTTGATTCTTTTTTTAATAATTCACAAAAATGTTAAAATATTTTATTTTCACAAAAAATCCCAAAAATATTATTTATTTAATGTAATTGATATTTTTGCAAAGAATTAATATTTTAATTGTTTTTGACATTTTAAATATTTTTTCTACATTGATTTTGCAACTTTTAATGCTTTCTAATTATTTTGTAGGTCAATACTTAATTTTTGAAGCATTAATCCAAGATCACAATTTGTTTTCCATGTGTTAAACAATTTTTGATCATTTTAATTGAATTTTTATTCAATTAAATACATTTTGAAAACAAATTAGGGTTTTGGATTAATTCAACCCTCATAAATCATTTTCAAAACTTTTTGGGCCTCTTGAGGGAGTGTAAGACCCATCCCCCCTTGTACAAAAACTTTTTGGGCCTCACTCATTGTATAAGTCCCTCTGTACAAGTAAACGGCGCGATCGTCGCCCGTTTAAAAATAAAAATCATCTGGGCCTCTCCTTGAGCTATAAGACCCATTCGAAACACTTCGGGCCTCTATTAGAGTGTAAGACCCAATCCCCCTTTTAACCAAAACATTTTGGGCCTCACTTATTGTATAAGTCCCTCGGCGTTAAAAGAAAACCTCGGCGCGATCGCCATTTTTAAACGAAAAATCATTTGGGCCTACCCTCGTGTTATAAGCCCCTCTCTTTTCTTTAAACCTTTTTTGGGCCTCTTGAGAGAGTGTAAGAGCCATCCCTTTGTACAGAAAACCTTTTTGGGCCCCAGTCACTTGTATAAGTCCCGCTGTACAAAGTCAAACAGTGCGCTCACTGATAAAACCCTGGGCCTCTCCTTGAGCTGTAAGCCCCAAATCTTTCTTTTTCAAAGCACTTTCTCCTTTGATTTTGAATATACTGTTGTTTTCAATCTTTCTTTGTTGAACAACTAACCAAATAACATGGAAGCACTACAACCGAGTAAGTGGTTATCGCTTTCATTTACTGCTTTCATATTATAAACTGTATTGTGGGGCTGCTCACTGTAAGTCTCCTTTCATAAACTCATATCTACTATGTAATAATAGTATAGATATTTCGAGTTTCCCCGGCAACTACGTCTAGAACTAGGTGACGCCATTTCATTTATTCGTAGAAATAGACGCCTAGATCCCCAATAGGAGCACCAGATACAGTCTTCTCTTCGGCTGTCCTCCTTAGGAATCATCAAGAAGCTCTACTCCCCAAGATGAATGTATTCTCCGTGAATGGCATCTTTGAGTTTCTTCCAAATTCTCGAACTTTCCTGACTTGATCTATTCCTTATGGATAGCTTGCCTTGAATGTCTCGGGGTTTGGGTACCCACTACGGTCATAATCTTGGACCTTAACTAAGGAACCCTCTTTAAAAGCTAAAAATCGCTGGATAGTAAACCTCGCACGTTTACCAGTGATTTTTATCTTTAAAAGAGTTATCTCTCCTAATGGAAAGGAGATGATAGACCCACGGGCTTCTTAAAAGCATCGGCCTCCTCTTGGGCATTATTCAAGGACACTACGGCTTCTTAGAAGTATTCAAAGTCTCCTCTTAGGCTTCGTATAATGATCTCTTCCTTCGGGAATGATAGCCTCCTCTTGGGCTTCGTACAAATTGTCCCGACGACCTCCTAGAGGTATAGGAACAGAACCTAGTCATCCTCATAGAACAGTCCTTTCATAGAGTCTACTACTGTTTCTCAAAGCATAGTACGAAAGATAAAACTCTAGACTTGGACAGTCTAACTTCCTTGAGTCTCAAAGACATTCTCAAGTGACCCCTTCGTTAAATAGGAAGGAAACCCGCAGACTCGGACAGTCTCAATACCCTTTGGATTTCCCGTTTCCTCAAAGAGAAGGAAATATCCCTGATCCTCAGATCAAATCCCTGAGTACAGTGTTGCTCATATAAGAACTGATTTTCTCTTTTAAAATCAGTATACTGGATCTGTCACTCAACTAAAACAAACCTTTAGCCTCCATCTCGGGCTTCGTACGAGATACAAAAACACTCTCTTGTTGAGTATCAAAGACTCCCTCGTAGAGTCAAACAAGCAATAGCCTCTATCTCGGGCTTCGTACGAGACATAAAGACTCTATCGTCGGGTCAAAAACTTTTAGCCTCTCTCTCGGGCTTTGTACGAGACACAAAATTGCCTCCTCTTAGGCTTTGTATAATGATTTTCCTAGAGGAAATTAGCCTCCTCTTAGGCTTTGTATAAGAAAACCACTGGTTGATCTAATCAACCTTTTAGCATCAAAGTTGTGCCTCGTTCACAGTACACAAACATCAACAACTCCTTTCCTTTCATCTAATCGCTGTAAGCGGCAAGCCTCTGGATCATCTATATCCATGCCACTGTCCCTCTTTTAGCATGAGAAATTCCTAAGGAAAGATGGCATTGCTCTACACTGAGTTAAAGTCTTCTCCTTCAGGTTAAAACCCTTTCTTCGAAAATTATGGCATTGCTCGGATCCGCGTATCCCAGTTAAAGTAATTCTCTTTCCCCCTCTTTAGAGATGACAAATTCTCTCTAAGGTCGAGGTCTTTCAGCTTCACGTCTTGGGATTTGAACAAGACACAAATATACCTTTCAGCTTCAGATCTTGGGCTTTGAACAAGATACAAACCACCTTTCGCTTCACGTCTTGGGCTTTGAACAAGACACCAAAAACACCCATTTCCTCCCATAGAATAGGAGGAACTACGAACGCTCTGATTTCCCTATTTCGGTAAACGGGAATACGTAGGCATAAGATCGAAAGAAAAGATCTTAGCGAGCACACTAAACAAAAAAACCAAATCCCATATCTCCATCAATCAAAAATCAGTAATTCCAAAGCATCAGTCCTAACATCCTAATCCTTGTTCCCTGCCAGAAACCTTCTGCCCAGGTAAAAGAGAAAGAAAACAGTATTGGCGAAAATACAAATAACCAGTACAAAGGCCCCCCCACATTGATAGCATTCGTAACTTAACAGACCGCTGTTTAAACTCAGTATGCAAGCAGGGTTAATTGGAGACATCTATTTCCCTTCCTTATTCAGCTCACAATAGGATAAAAAATGAATCGACCTGTAGTTTAAGCTCAAACCGCAGAGAGCGACCAGCGCTTAAGAACCGCGTCCAAAATTGCTCGCTACACCGGTATTTTGGATTTTCTTATCAGTGTGGATTTACCGGTGTGGTTATTCTGGAATTTGGGCAGAATCTTGAGATTATTCAGTCAGTTCAGTACAACAGTTGTCCAGTTTATGTGGCAACCTTGATCACATGCTTTGTATTGCATCATCATTTTTCTGGCATCCATATTTTTTCATTTCCAGGTAGTATCTGATCTTTTGATTACAATCAACAGGCAATCATCGGGATGGACACTAAGAAGAGTAAGAAGAATATCATTGTTTACAAGTTCCCGAAGCTCACTCTTGGCTAGCTTGGCAGCTTACGGAATATTATTGGTCCGAAAGTGTTGGGAGTTGTCAAAGAGAAGTATGGTTGGATCTTATCTCTCGTTCGTAACCTCAACGACTGTGAATATAATGGCTTACACACCTTGATGCAATTCTACGATCCTCCCCTGAGATGCTTCGTGTTGCCAAATTATGTGTTGGTGCTACTCTGTAAGAATATTCAAACATCTTGGGAATTCCCATTAAAGAAAGCGCTTTGTTCTTTGGTTCTAAAGCAGACCTTGATTTCAAAGTTGTGGCTCATGCTCTTTATTTGAGCAAATCAACTTTGGAGGCTGACATTTCTAGCAAGGGAAAGTTTCGTGGCTATCACTTGGCGTACTTGGTGAAGAGATCTCAAGAAGCGGCTAAAGAGAAGAGGTGGACAGCTTTCAATGCAATACTGGCTCTCTGTGTATATGGTATTGTCCTATTTCCTAATGAATATGATTTTGTTGATACGGATGCTATCCGGATCTTTACAACTTAGAATCCAGTGTCGACCTTGTTAGGATATCTTCACTATGCCTTGTACAATAGGAACGAGAAGAGACGAGGCGGGATAGTTCATTGTTGTGCATCTCTTTTCTATAAGTGGTTTGTAAACCGTCTACCTCGGTCAGGTGCTTTCGTGGATACTAAGACTTCTTTGGAATGGAGCAAACGTCTGATGGGTCTAGCTGCTAAGGATATTGTTTGGGTGGATCAGGGATTGCTTGGTAAAGACATTATGCATAACTGTGGAGATAACCCCAACGTACCATTGAGAGGGAGAAAAAGAGGTATTAATTAAAATCCTTCTTTGGCTATCAGGCAGTTTGGATATGCTCTGAAAGATCCTCCGGTTGAAAAAGATTTGAAAGAGTCTTTGTATTTTCAGTGGACAAAAGAAAGGAAAAGTCATCTTGGGCAAACCCAACAATCAAGCTTTCTCTCCGTATACAGACTGGGTAAGGAGAAGAGTGGAAGAGTTCTACTTGCCTTTTGATTAGGTGCCTCCCTTGTATCCTGAGACTGTGGAGGAGAAGCTCACCGTACCCATTGAAGAATTTGATAAGCAGCGAGAATTGGTGCATGATTTGAGGGTGGAGAATGCTGGTATGAGTAGTCAGCTACAAGGTGTTTTACATGACAACTTGGAGTTGAAATGGAAAGTTCAAGACATGACGGAGCGCCTGGAAGACAAGGAGAAGGATCTCACTGACAGGGCTCAGCACTTCAGAAAAGTCAGTATAACTGCTGAATCCTCTGGCAAGGCCTACAGGAAAAACAAGAAGCTCTTGACCGAGACTGAAGCCAAGCTTGCCACATATCAGAAGATGTGGAAAGAGGTCAAGATTGAGAACGGGGAGTTGAAAAAAGAACTTTAATGGATGAAAGCAAGAAGAAAGCATTTCTCTGGCAAGTGGAGAGAGGCTCAAAAATAAATTGAGGAGCTCAAGTTGCAAGCCGAAGTCAAGAAATCAAGGCGCGAAGGCAACAATGTTGAAGAACAAATTGCTAGGCTGAATCGAGATATTGAAAAGAGAAACAAACTGATCAAAGGGCTAATAGAGCGACCTACACATCCAAACACTGTGGATCTTCTTGAAGAAGTGGAAGCCAGCTTGTTTGGAATTAATTTGTAGTGATTTTGTTGTTATATTTTGATGTGATTACCATCAGGATTGTTGATGGAATCACCTTTGGTTATATCAGACCCGTCTGTATGAATTCTTATGACATGATATAAAATGCTTGGTTTAATTATATACAGCTTAACAGCTCTCATTTTTGAAGGGTGCGCTTCCTCTGTATTGGTTCTGCAGTATTTCTGTGGTTGGATTTATTTTCCAGTATTGTGTTCAATCCCTCACCCGGTTTCAAAGACTGGAATCAAAGCGGATACGCCCTAGAAATGTTTAAATATGATGTTTGCATTTGTATTTGCATGATCATAATCATTTTTGCATAGCAGGTTTATCTCTGGTATTCTTATTGTGTTCTTCTTCAGACAGGATTGATGACCATCAGATTCATCAGTATTCCACCAGACTCAATTAAAAGAGAGCTATGGAACAGATGCAAGTTGAGATGGCTGCCATGCAGGCTCGCATGACCCAATTCATGGAATTAATACAAGGCGTTGCACAAGGGCAAGAACAGCTGAGGACCCTTGTCCAACCCTTGGTGGCGAAAGTTGACGAGGATGGCATTCTTTATGGCGGCCTTCATAATAATGTCGTTCCTCTGGGCAAAGGTGTTGGGGGTAATGGTATTCTTGTTGGTCCTCCGGCCAGGGGTGTTCTTGTCCCTTCTGTTGTCATCCCTCCGGGCGGAGTGGAGAATACTGTGATTCCTTCTATAGTGGGAGGAGGAAATAGTGTATGTGCAGTTCATGGTCGTCGTTATGATGACCAACAGGATGACCTATTTTCTGTGCAAGGGGGATGTTATTCCCCAGGTTGATAATGATCAGAGAATCAGGTTGATTGAAGAACAACTAAAGGGGGTTGTGAATCACAACTCTGTGGGTATAAATTTGGATGATTTAGGGCTGGTCCCCGGTGTCAGGATTCCGCACAAGTTCCAAGTTCCTACCTTTGAGAAATACAGTGGTACCACTTGCCCAAAGACTCACGTCCGGGCATACGCAAGGAAAATGGTTGCGTATTCTAGTGATGAGAAATTACTAATATATTTCTTCCAGGATAGCCTATCTGGGGCATCCTTGGAGTGGTACATACAATTGGAGAGATGTCACGCCATAATTAGAGAGAACTGGTAGAGGCTTTTGTCAAACACTATCAGTATAACACTAGTATGGCTCCCAATAGGACTCAACTGCAGAATATGTCTCAGAAGAACAGTGAAAGCTTCAAAGAATATGCCCAGAGGTGGCGAGAACTGGCAGCGAGGGTTCAGCCTCCCATGTTAGAATGGGTGATGTTGAATATGTTTATGGCTACCTTGCCAGGTCATTATTACGAGAAGCTGATACCTTGTATGTCCGGAAAATTTGCCGACTTGATCTTGGTTGGAGAGATGTTGGAAAGCGGAATTAAAGCCGGAAAGATATCGGGTAGTGATTGGTTGTCTTCTGGAGGAGGGAAGAAACCTTACGTAAGTTACAAGAAAAAAGAAGGAGATGCTAATTCTGTTTCATCATATCGCGGTAAGAGAAAGCAGCGTCAGAATTATAATCAGCAGGTGGCCTCAGTAACTATTCCTGCAGTACTTCCGCCACAAGCAGGACAACAACAAAATACTGCTCCCCGTCAGTACCCAGCTAGACAGAGAATGGCTGATAGGCATTCTGCAACACCACCCATGCCTTACTCTCAATTGTTCCAGCATTTTCTACAACTACAGTTGGTGCAGAAGAGGACTCTGGCCCCTCTTACCGGTAATCCACCTCCCGGTTATGACGCCAATGCTCATTGCGAATTCCATGCTGGAGCGTCGGGACATCACATTGATAATTGTAAAGCATTTAAACACAAGGTTCAGGATCTGTTGGACTCAAAAGCCATTAATTTCTCTAATGACGTGCCAAATGTAAACCGGAACCCGATGCCAGATCACGAGGGGCCAAGGGTTAATACAATTATTAAAGACGGTGAGTCCTTGGATTTGGTCTTAGATGTGAACGAAGTGAAGACTCCTTTGTTTGTGGTGAAGGAAAGGTTACTGAAGGGAGGAGTGTTCCCTGGTTGTGATGAGGGCTGTTTTGAATGTGGGCTTCAATCAAATGGGTGTGGTCTGTTGAAATCTGGTATTCAAAAGCTAATTGATAAAGGTCGGTTGCAGTTTGATAGGTGTGACCAACAGAAGAAAGTTAATGGAAAAAAGAATGAGGTTGCCACTATTACAATCCCCTTCAAGACGATAACTATTTCAGCGTCGGGGAGACCAGCACCGGTCATTATCACAGCTCCTAGGCCCGTTCCGTATGAGAGCACAAAAGCTATCCCCTGTAATTACGGTGCCAAAGTGTTTGTTAACGGGCAGAAGCAAGAGTTGGTGGGAACGTCAGTGGTGAACTCCAGTTCTAAAAGTAATGATGAAGCAGGAGCTATCATGAGGAGTGGTAGAGTCTTTATCCCATCTGATGATCAGGCTGGTGGTGCTAGGCAGGATAAAGGAAAGCAGGTTATGGATAATTCGGTGCAGACGCAGGTAGTGGGTGATTCTGCAGCAAAGCCAGTTGACAACTCCTTCTCAGAGAATGTGGAAGAGTTTATGAGGCTGATTAAGAAAAGTGACTACAAGATCGTTGATCAATTGCACCAAACACCGTCCAAGATATCCATTTTATCTCTGCTATTGTGCTCTGAGGCGCATCGAAATGCACTGTTGAAGGTATTGAATGCAGCGTATGTACCCCAGGAGATATCAGTTAATCAACTGGAGGGGGTCGTGGCTCATGTAAATGCAGGAAATGGCATGGGATTTACTAATGTAGATTTGACTCCAGCTGGGAGAAATCATAACAATGCTTTGCACATTTCAGTCGAATGTCGAGGATCTTTAATGTCGCGGGTGCTTGTTGATACTGGGTCATCTTTGAATGTTTTACCGAAGAAAGCTCTAATGAAGTTGGACACTCGTGGGTTGATCTGCACGCCATGTGATTTGGTGGTGCGTGTTTTCGATGGTTCTAAGAGATCTGTCTTCGGGGAAATTGTGCTGCCAATTAAGGTTGGTCCAGAGGTTTTTGAAGCCACTTTCTATATCATGGACATCCAACCTGCTTACAGTTGTCTACTGGGCCGTCCATGGATTCATAGTGCTGGGGCTGTGACGTCCACACTGCATCAGAAGCTGAAGTACATGGTAGACGGACATGTAGTGACGGTTTGCAGTGAAGAAGATATCATGATAAGTCACCTGTCTACTTTCAAATATGTGGAGGTAGATGGAGAAATACATGAAACTTTATGTCAGGCTTTTGAAGCAGTGAAGATCCCTGAGGAATCTCTCAAGGAAGTCAGCCAATCTGAAGTGGTAAAGCAGCCTGCAGTGGTAGATCAGCCAGAGGTCTCCATGTCTTCCTTCAAGGATGCACGGGCTGTGGTTGAAGCCGACAGTTCACAGAAATGGGGTCAAGTTATCGAGGTCCAGAAAAAGCAGAATACTTACGGGCTGGGATATAATCCACCCAGGCGTCCTGAGGATCCTCCCAAGTTTTATGGTCCGGTTCGTTTCACCAGTGCTGGTGTGTTCTTTGACAGAGTTAATGCTATAGATGATGAAGGGGATAGCGATTGCGATATGGATAATTGGATCCGCCCCTGCATTCTAGGCCAAAGTCTTTGCAACTAGTTGTCTCAGAAAGTCATTCAAGTGACCGCCCCAGAGTAATTGCCTCTGTTTTTCATCTATGTTAATCCTACAATCTGCCCAAGACGTAGCAATTCTTTTTTGTAGGGCTTTAATATTTTGTGTGCTTACTTTATCATTAATAAAGGACGTTTTCGCATTCAAATATTTTAATCCCTGTTTTTCTGTTTTTACTTTTTGCATTAAATCACATCAAAATGGCAATGTGTTTTTGTTTGTTGCATTCATAATAAACATAAATCATCAATCATGCAAGTTTCCTTGTTCAGATACCACCAATCATGATTCAGCTATGGCTCGGTATGATTTCGACAATCCCATTTATCAGGCTGAAGAAGAGACTGATGAAGATTGTGACTTACCCGAGGAATTGGCCAGACTGTTGAAACAGGAGGAAAAAGGTCATTCTACCTCATCAGGAGGAAATTGGGATTGTTAACTTGGGAACCGAGTACGCAAAGAAAGAAATAAGGATTAGGGCTGCTTTGGAAGACACTGTCAAGGGAAGATTGATTGAAATGCTTCGAAAGTAAGTGGATATCTTCTCCTGGTCTTACCAAGACATGCCTGGGCTTGACACTTACATTGTGGTACACCGGCTGCCGCTCAAAGAAGGTTGTACTCCGGTTAAACAGAAGCTAAGAAGGACAAAACCGGATATGTCTATCAAAATCAAAGAAGAGGTTCAGAAACAGTTAGATGCTGGGTTTCTTGCTGTAACAAATTATCCTCCGGGGTTGCTAATATTGTACCTGTACTTAAGAAAGATGGAAAGGTCAAGATGTGTGTCGGCTACAGAGATCTAAATAGAGCAAGCCCTAAAGACGATTTCCCGCTTCCCCACATTGACGTGTTAGTGGACAACACTGCTCAATACTCGGTATTTTCCTTCATGGATGGCTTCTCTGGGTACAACCAAATCAAAATGGCCCTAGAAGACATGGAGAAGACGACGTTCATAACACCGTGGGGAACATTCTGTTACAAGGTAATGCCCTTTGGATTGAAAAATGTTGGGGCAACTTATCAGCGGGTAATGGTGACTCTCTTTCATGATATGATTCACAAAGAGATCGAGCTCTATGTTGATGACATGATTGCGAAGTCGCAAACGGAGGAAGAGCATCTGGTAAATCTTCAGAAGCTGTTTGAAAGGTTGATAAAGTTCAAACTGAGGTTGAATCCGAACAAGTGCACCTTCGGGGTGAGGTCTGGAAAATTACTGGGGTTTATTGTTAGCGAAAAAGGTATCGAGGTTGATCCTGCTAAAGTAAAAGCCATACAAGAAATGCCTGAACCAAGAACAGAAAAAGATGTTCGTGGTTTCTTAAGGAGGTTGAACTACATTGCTAGATTCATCTCTCATCTTACAGCCACGTGTGAACCAATATTCAAATTGTTAAGAAAAGACCAAGAGGTCAGGTGGAACAAAAATTGTCAAAAGGCGTTTGAAAAGATAAAATAATATTTGCAGGAACCTCCGGTCCTTACGCCGCCAATGCTAGGAAGGCCATTGATTATGTATCTTACGGTTCTTGAGAACTCAATGGGGTGTGTGCTCGGTCAACACGACGAGTCAGGTAGAAAAGAGTATGCCATCTACTACCTGAGTAAAAAGTTCACTGATTGTGAGTCAAGGTACTCTATGCTGGAAAAAACATGTTGTGCACTCGCTTGGGCAGCTAAACGTTTTGAGGAAGTATATGTTAAAACACACAACCCTATTGATTTCGAAGATGGATCCGATCAAGTATGTGTTTGAGAAGCAGGCGCTTTCTGGAAGATTAGCCTGTTGGCAGATGGTTTTGACAGAATACGATATTCAATATGTTTCCCAAAAATCCATTAAGGGAAGTGTTTTGTTAGAATATCTTGCTGAACAACCGATCGAGGATTATCAACTGATGAAGTTTGAATTTCTGGATGAACATATTATGTTTCTGAAGATGAAGGATTGTGAAGAGCCTTTGCCTGACGAAGGATCCGACATTGGATCTCAATGGAAGCTAGTCTTTGACGGAGCCGTCAACTTATATAGTAACGGAATTGGGGCAATCATTACAACTCCAAGGGGTTCTCAGATACCCTTCACCGCCCGATTAGCGTTCATATGCACCATCAATGAGGCAGAGTATGAAGCATGCATCATGGGTTAGGAGAAGCGATTGATTTGAGAATCAAGAACCTCGATGTTTATGGTGATTCTACGTTGGTAGTTAATCAGATTACGGGAGAATGGGAAACTCGTCAAGCAAATTTGGTGCCTTATAACAACTATGCCAGAAGGTTGTTACCTTTCTTTGACAGAGTTGATTTCCATCATATACCCCGGTTGGAGAATCAGATGGCAGATGCGTTGGCAATGTTGTCTTCGATGTATCAGGTGAATCGTTGGAATGAAACTCCCTCAATCAAAATCATGCGGTTGGATAGACCAGCTTTTGTGTTGCGGTTGAAGATGTGTCAGATGGAAAACCTTGGTATCATAATATTAAGGTTTTTCTGAAGAGTCAAGAGTTTCCAGAGGGTGCATCTTCTAAGGACAAGAAAACTCTTAGGAGGTTGGCAGGAAAAATCTTTTTTTGACCAAAGATGATGTGTTGTACAAGAGGAACTTCGACATGGTCTTGCTACGTTGTGTTGATGAACACGAGGCAAGCCTGCTAATGGAAGAAGTTCATGAAGGATCTTTCGGCACCCATGCCAATGGGCATACTATGGCTAGAAAGTTGTTGAGAGCGGGGTATTACTGGATGACTATGGAGTCTAATTGTTTCAAATACACCCGAAAATGTCACAAATACCAGATTTATGCAGATAAGGTGCATGTGCCACCTACTCCTCTGAATGTGTTGTCATCACCTTGGCCCTTTTCCATGCGGGGCATTGATATGATTGGAAAGATTGAGCCGGCTGCTTCCAATGGGCATCATTTCATTTTGGTTGCAATTAATTATTTCACGAAGTGGGTGGAAGCAGCCTCGTATGCCAATGTCACCAGACAAGTGGTAGCCCAGTTTATCAAGAAGGACATCATCTGCCGATATGGAGTCCCAGAGAGAATCATTACTGATAATGGTTTAAATTTGAATAACAAGATGATGAAGGAGCTATGTCAGAGCTTTAAGATTGAACATCACAATTCTTCTCCCTATCGTCCGAAGATGAATGGGGCTGTTGAAGCAGAAAATAAAAATATCAAGAAGATTGTGCAGAAGATGGTGGTAACGTATAAAGACTGGCATGAGATGTTGCCTTATGCTTTACACGGTTATCGTACTTCGGTGCGTACATCAACTCGGGCAACTCCTTTCTCATTGGTATATGGTATGGAGGCAGTTCTACTAGTAGAGGTTGAGATTCCTTCTTTAAGAGTACTGGCAGACGTGAAGCATGATGAAGCTGAGTGAATATGTTCCCGGTTGGATTAGATGAACCTTATTGAAGAGAAGAGATTGGCAGCCATTGCACATGGCCGGTTGTACCAGAGCAGGATGAAGAAAGCCTTTGATCAGAAAGTGCGTCATCGGTGTTTTCAAACTGGTGAATTGGTTTTGAAAAGGATCATTCCTCCTTAAACAGATCACAGGGGAAAATGGACCCCAAATTATGAAGGGTCATATGTAGTAAGAAAGGTTTTCTCTGGTAGAGCCTTGTTACTCTCAACTATGGATGCGAAGATTTTACGTCCCCTGTGAACGCAGACGTAGTCAAAAAATACTTTGCATAAAAGAGACCTGCTGGACATAAAAAGAAAGTCCAGGCAAAAAAGGGGCATCCCAGCGAACCATAAAAAGAAAAGGTTTGGGAAAAAATTAGGGATAAAAAGAAAAGAAAAGAATAAACCCGCGAAGTTGAAAACGTGGAAAGGCAACTTTGGCAAAAATGGGTATCCCGGTGGATTGAAAACCCGAAAAGGGTGATCCAGGAAAAAGTTAGGAATTCGAAAGCAATAGGCTACGATCTGCGTTCAATCTGTGAGCACTTTTGATACATGGAAGTTTCGAAGGAAAGGAATCAGTCCAGTCAGTCTCTTCGAAGGTCAGAGCATCTGCGGATGAGCGAGACATATGGGTCATAGCTGAATTGAATCATGGTGGATATTTGTTCCGCACATTGCCGACATGTGTATTTTCTTTTACTTTTTTTTTTGTGCAATTACCTCTTTTCAGGAATTGCTTCCAGATGTAAATGCCTATTTACAGGCCAATTCATTCAATAAAATTTCCATTTCACTCAAAAAAAGCTTTCTATTTATGTTTTCGCTTTTACTGTTTTGTTTGTCAAAACGTCCGATATTTTTTATAAACATTGCATGCGAAAATGTTAAGCTTTGCGAAGCATATCGGAAAATAGTGAAAATTGCTTCAGGTAACGGTCATTAGGATGGTAATCGAGTTAGCCATTTTTGCATATAGAACTTGCCGTTGATTTTGTTCGCAGGGTAGCGAGATTTCTCTCCAGTAGAGCTACTCTCCTCGGCAATGAAATTCATCCTCCTTAACAGGTAGTTGCTCTCCCCAGCCAGGGTACAGAGGATTATTTCCCCAGCTAGAGTTGTGGTTGATTTATTACTCTCAACAAGCAGCCAGAAGTTGATCCTTCGGCATCCCCAGTAGGAGATTGATGGAATACCTTCTTTGGACAAAGATGTTATTTTCCCCACAGAGTCTTGGCTAGGGGTGGCAAAACGGGCCCGGCCCGTTGAGCATGCCCGTTTTACCCGCACTTTAGTGCGGGGTGGGCTAAGGATTTAGGCCCTCACCCTCTAATGTGTCCGCCCCGCCCCGCCCCGTTTTCTTCGCGGGCATTTGCGGGCACGAACATTTACATAAAATTTTGCATTTTTAAGCTTAAAAGGTGCGGTGCCCGTGGGTTTTCCCCGCCCCGCCCTCACTTTTTTGCGGGGTGGGCCTAAGTTTTAGACCCGCATCCTCGACTATGACCGCCCCGCCCCGCCCCGTTTTTTTGCGGGCATTTGCGGGGCGGGCCTAAACGGGGCGGGCATGCCCGTTTGCCAGTCTTGGCATCCATTTTCCTCAGCTAGTCAGGAAATGTTTTTTCTCACCAGAAATGGTATGGTCAGATCCCTAACAGATAAGTAAGCTTGATGTTGTCCTCTAGTAGAGTGTATGTCGTCAACCACCATTCACTAAGCAGATTCATTGGCAGTGGTTGATATTCCCCAGCAGGGTGAAGGTACAGATTTCTCCTAGCAGCAGGTTAAGTTCAGTAATATCCTCAAGCAGGTTCGGTATTATTAATTGGTTCCCCAAGAAGAGTTTGGTGGTGATCCTCACAGTGGTTTGTCCAACGGTAGTTGACATCCCCAACAGGTTTTAAATCCAATTGTTATTGGCATTTTTCAGATCCGGGTTCTGAGTTCTGTAGAAATCATTGGTAATCCCCAGTGGAGGGAATTTCTCTTTGGGTTCCATCTCCAATATTCATTTTTATCCATCTCCAACAGAGTGGAATTTCTCTCGGAGTTTTCATCTCCAGCAGAGTTGGTGATTAGGAAGTCGTTCAGTGTAATCTTCCTCAGCAGGGTCTTTTAATTCAGGAGACCATTGTCATCCCCGGTGGAGTTGCCTTCATCTTCAGCATTTATTTTGCTGGAGCGCTTCTTTTATATTGCATAAGCATCATTTGCATGGCATCTCCCAAATGCGTAGCATTTCCATTTTGTATGGAGCATTACGCCATAGAAAAATTCAAACATATGCATTTGAAGCATAAGCCAGATACGATTCTTTTTTCTATACTTTTTCCCCAGCAAAAGTGGCATAACTCAGGATGTGTTGTTTAACTTTATACCCTAATCGATTGTTGTTCTCTTTCGGAAGAACTGTCGCATGCTCCCCTGCAGAGTTGTCTGTTTAAGCTTCTTTTTTCCCCAACGGAGTCATCTTCTTTTCAGATTGTAAGTCCGTTGATTCTACTACCTGTACATTTTCGGCTGTTATCCCAACTATTGGTTGGTCTCTTTCATTGTGATTGCGCCTTTGGTCGGCGTCCTTGTTATCCCAACTCTTGGTTGGTACCCTCTGGTTGTATCCCGACTTTTGGTTGGTACCCTTTTTCTTTCATCCCAACTCTTGGTTGGTACCCTTTGTGGAGTTTCATTCCAACACTTGGTTGGTAATCCTTGTTAAATCCCAACTATTGGTTTGTCTCCTTTGTTGTGAGGTCGCCTTTGATCGGCGTCCTCGTTATCCTAGCTTTTGGTTAGTGTATTTCATTCCAACTCTTGGTTGGTATTCTTCGTTGTGAGTTCGCCTTTGATCGACGTCCTCGTTATCCAAACTTTTAGTTAGTGTATTTCATTCCAACTCTTGGTTGGTATTCTTCGTTGGGAGCTCGCCTTTGATCGACGTCCTCGTTATCCTAACTTTTAGTTAGTGTATTTAATTCCAACTCTTGGTTGGTATTCTTCGTTGTGAGTTCGCCTTTGATCGGCGTCCTTGTTATCCTAACTTTTGGTTAGTGTATTTCATTCCAACTCTTGGTTGGTATTCTTCGTTGTGAGCTCGCCTTTGATCGGCGGCCTCGTTATCCTAACTTTTGGTTAGTGTATTTCATTCCAACTCCTGGTTGGTATTCTTCGTTGTGAGCACGCCTTTGGTCGGCGTTCTCCTTATCCTAACTATTGGTTGGTATCTTGTATCCCAACTATTGGTTGGTCTCCTTGGTTATCCTAACTTTTGGTTAGTATACTTCATCCCAACTATTGGTTGGTCTCCTTTGTTATCCCAACTATTGGTTGGTACCCTGTATTTTGTCCCAATATTGGTTGGCCTCCCTTGTTTTATCCCAACTATTGGTAGGTTTCCTTGGTTTCATCCTAACTATTGGTTAGTATCTGTTATCCCAACTATTGGTTGGTCTCTGTTGTATGTCCCAACTATTGGTTGGTACCCCTTTTCATCATAACTTTTGGTTAGTATCTGTTATCCTAATTATTGGTTGGTCTCTGTTGTTTGTCCCAACTATTGGTTGGTACCCCTTTTCATCCTAACTATTGGTTAGTATCCTTTATCCCAACTATTTGTTGGTCCACCCTGTTATCCTAACTATTGGTTAGTGTATTTCATCCCAACTATTGGTTGGTCCCCTTCGTTTGTCCCAACTATTGGTTGGCACCTTTCATCCAAACTATTGGTTGGTATCCGCTATCTCTAAGTCCAGCTTCGGCTGGCGTTCACTCTGCCTTCCATTTTCCCATAGGTTGCAAATTTCAGGGTTCTTTTGGTATTCAATCTCCGTGTATCCTTGAATGTCTAAAAGTCGTTGCTATCATACCTTCAGGACCAAGTAGATTAAATAGGGCCAACTGTAGCACCCCAAAATTTTCCCTTTCTTTTTTTACCTTTAATTGGTTTATGTTTCATATCATTCTTTGCATAATCATCTTTGCATATCATTGGTGCTTGGCATGGGATCAAGGTACATGAGCAATCTCAAGTGAATCATATTCTCCTGACCAGTTCAAAATTAGGGTTGTGGTGAAAAGTCAGTGCAAGTGTGTTTTTGAGCCAAAGTTTCATTTCAAGGTTTTCCATATGGTTTCAATTATCTAAGGATAAATTATTGACCATTGGTTCATTTCAGAAGGTTTTCAATTAATCAAGTTGTTGAGAATTAATCAGATTAGGGAAAAGACAAATGTGCAGAGGAAAAAGTCAACTCCTGACTTTTTGAGGTCAAAATCTTATTCCTCATGTCAAATATGTCCATTGATGGAGATTTGATCAAGAAATGTCAAGAGATTCACAAGAAATCAAAAGATGTGAAAAGTTGCTAAAAATAGAAACTAGGGTTTCTAAATTTAGTAAGTTTTGGCAAGCTAAACACCCATCTTTGGAGCTCTCTTTCTTCATGATGCAAACTTCAAATGGAAAATTTCAAGAGGCTTAATGAAAGTTCACATCCTAAGCTTCAAAACTATAACAAGAACTCCTCCATTGGATCAAAATTGAAGGAGTTATGATTGATTAAAGTTGGAGGTTTCCAAGGCATTTTGGGCCAGCCAGGTAGGTCATGGATGAGCCAGCTCGACGTAATTTCCACAAACACCTTGTGTGCATGCAGTGTCAATGTTCCAAGGACAATTACTCTATGATGGAGGCTTCAAATGAAAAAATGTTCAACATGAGTTTTGTTCTTCTCAATCCCCTCTACAACTTTGATGTTGGGGAATTTTTCATATAACCAACCATTTGGGAGATATGGTGAGGCAAAGTAGGGTTCCAAACTGATTCTTTTCACATGCATATGGGTTGGGCACGAGCAGGTCAAGGTAGCATGCCAACTCAGCTATGACCAAACACTTTCATGATCATTTTTACACTTCTTAAAGGATTCAATTGTGATTGTTATGAACACCAATCTTGTTATCCTTCATTTCCTCTTTCCAAAGACACCAAAATTGCCCAAATTGATTTGATATTCATGGAGATTCAAGGTTTCAAAGTGAGACACATGATATTTGGCTTTCTTTAATACCAAGTAAGGGAAAGTCAAGACAGAACATGCTTTTTACTACCATATGCTAAGGTTACTCATCATGGCCATACAAAAGCCTTACCATGCGTGATATTACATTGCCTTTTCAAACCAAACCACACTCTTACATACCATGCACACTCATGCACGCTATTTCCTCTTTTGTTCAAACCAAAAAAAAAGAGAGAGGAAAGCTTAGTGGAGAAGGTATTACTGCTGCAAACTAATTCATTATCACCACCCTTTATTTTCTTAAACCACACCATAAGTTCCATGATCCTCACCACATGAATAACACAAGCTTACTTTTCACTTCATTCTCACTTCCATTTTCATTTTCATTTCAACTCAACTAACCTAACCTTGCTTCTAACTGTTAACCACAGTGGTTAACTCTTAACTCACTATATATAAATCATTTCTAACTAACTTTTCATACTCACTCATCATTCTTCACTTCACCCATTCACATTCACAAACTCACTCTCTTTCACACTCACACTCACACTGAAAATTTCTCATTCTCTCACTTTCTCGAACCTTCATTTCTCTGAACTCTCTTCATCTTTCATCAATCATCAATGGAGTATGGAAGGAGATTGAACTTGATACATCTTATTCAAGCTTGATTTCACTTTTCTTCCACTGATTTTTCTCAGCAAATAACAAGTTCTTCACTGCCTTTATTTGGCCAGTAATAATCTCCAAAGATCAAGGATCTTTTCTCTTCTTTCTTGTGTTGAAAGCTTCATCAAAATCACAGGTTTACACATTCAAATCTCCTTGCGTTTCACTTTGATTTTAAGTTGATTTTGCTTGTTTTGAAGCTCAATAGGAGCGATGTGAACCTCTGGCTAGTTGATAGGCACCATAGGTGCATAGTTTGAAAAGTAAGGGAAAACTTTTTCCCTTTGATTTGCTTTATTCATGAATCATATGTGAAATCTAAGCTCGGATTCGTAACCTACGTGTTGAGAGGAAGAGAATGATATGTAGTTTGTGCATTTCTAGGAGTTTTGGTCACTGACCACGGTGGAGGTACGCCGAAGAAGACGACCGGAGTCTTCTCCGGCCACCTGAGTTCATCACATCTCATAAACCCTAGAACCTTGCCAGTTTAGATCTCATTCATTGATGTATCCTGATCCATTGAACGTAAGGCTGCCAGCGCATTAATGAGAAGGGCCTCCCTCTCACGTGTCTTTCTTCAGCATATATTTGAACTCTTTGATCTCGTGTGCATTTCTCATCATAATTACCATATGCTTGCATCATCAGCCACATGATTTGCATGCTTTGCCTGATCATCTTGTTTGACTTGATCTAGTGGCTCTCATTGAGTCAAGATTTTGACTGAGAACATGGCATACACCTCAGACCCCTACGCGCGTGGGCGGGATCTTGGATTGATATCCTCACCCCCTCATTTTGAGCCCATATCATGCTTGAACTGGATTTTTGCTATCCATACACCCCCTGGCTATTTCCTTTTGTTTTTTTTTATTTTGTTTTTTTAATTTTCTTTTCATATTGTTTGCATTTTATTTTTTTTTAAATACTTGTGCATTCTTAAAAATCCTAAATAAATTCATGAGGCATCCTAATCCATTTAAATAATTTTTGGCACTTTTATTTTCCATTTTTGGATTATTTTGCTATGTTTCATGAATTTTTCATTGTTTTGCATTTTGTTTAAGCTTTGTTCATGACACGTGATGCATTGATTAATTGTTTGACCTAGTTGTGACTTGAATTTTGACATGAAACTTAATACATACTTGTGTGATATCTGGAGGCACTTTATGTAATTTTTGTTGATTTTTGGGAGCATTTTTGGTTAATGTTTGAATGTCCTATTTGTGCCTAATGCTTGTGCCACTTATGTGAACATGTGAAGCATGTTTTAGCAAGATTGTTAATGAGTTTATGTCCATTACTTTGAGGCATGTTTACTTGCTGTTTGCACTTTAATACAATTGCCTTCTTCAAATTTTCTTGACCTCTTAACATGTTCTTTAGGAACTTATAAATGCATAATTGTTTATGTGAATGTTAAAGACCATATGCTAGGGTTTTGATATGCATTGTATGCAATCCTCTTTTACACTTGTTGAGACCTCTTGATACATGTTGTGTGAACATTATAGGTCCTTTTTCTAATATTATAGGTCATTACTTGTTCATCTTGGATTGACTTGTATGCACTTATTCAAACTTGAATTGTTTTGTAGTCTTGTGCTTTTCTTCTTACATGTCTTTGATGGCTTGTCTTCATTAATGCTTGTGTGATCTTGTACATACATGAAAACATGATTCACATGCTGTTTGTGATCATTCTCAATCATATAATGTGATTTCTAATTGCATCTTGCATGTTTCATAAGTTCATGAACATTTAGTACTTGTTTGACTTTACTTTGTGTGCTCATCCTTGCATTCTAAATGTCATCCCACATACCATATGCTACTGAATTGCATCCATTAAACATGTATGATCATCTTGCATCTTCATTCTTTACTTGTGTTACAAGTATGCATAAATATATAAACTTAAGCGGTGTTTGTTTTCACTTCTTCTTGCTTCACCTTCTCTAATGCTTGCATTCATGATTCACATGCCATCTTAATGACATCTCCATACATTTGTAAATGTCATTTACTTCTGACTTTAATGTTTGCATGTGCATTTATTCATGTTTATGAACCATATGCTTTCATCTTGCATAGTTAGTGCATAACTTGCCTTTGTATGATCTTTTGATGCATAGTTTGACTTTGTTTGGTTTCATTTGGCATGTTAACCTTAGTAGGATACCTTGACCTATACCTACTGACCTTGGATGGTTCTTAACCCTAAAGACTCATTCCTTTTGGTTCAAACCTTGTTTGCTTCTTAGGATGTTTCCTTAAGACAACTAGCTTTGTTTGGTTTACTTTTTGTCATCTATATTCAATACTTGTGTTGATTTGGTACTAACCTTTTATGTAGGGGCAGAGGTAAGACATATGAGTATGTGGGTGCTTATCCATGCTCATTACTTCTTTCATCTCTCATCTCTTTTACCTTCTCTTTTATGTGTGGATTACATGATATACTGCTTGATTGTGTAGAACTTCTTCACATCCCTTTGGGATCCTAGCTCATCCTTAATTTTTTATTAAGGTGAGGTAGGATAAGCATTAGGTAGTGTTATCCCTATCTCTTCTTTAGACTTAGGTTGTTCTTAAACTTCCCCTTAGGGCCATCTTTTGCATGATAACTCTAGGATAGAATTCCCCTTAGTGTTTTCTTTTCTTTGAGTCTTCTCTTCTCATCTTATAACCCTTCTAAAACACTTAACAAAGGTTAACGTGTATTGCGCATGAGCCTTATATGTGGGAAGTGAGGAATGGGGGGTCTCCCTTCAATCTTCTAGGATGTTTAGTGTACGTCCTGTTACGGACGATATGCGACGCATTCGTTCCTATGTTGTAGACTTGCGTGCAATGCAAGTTACAAACTAACTTCAATCCGTTTCTGTCTAAAAAACTCAAAAACAAACCCAAACCTTTTCATCCTTCAGGATTTTTAAGTTTCAAACCATTTTCAGAAAAGAGCACTTTATTTCCGTTTTGTCGCAAACAGGCATCGACCCTAACTGCCGGACGCGAACTTAACGTCGCTCATAAAAATCACTAAGACCTCGTTAGGTCGAACTACGACTGCTCTGATTTCCTCCTTCTGGTTAGATTTAGGATACGTAGGCAAAAGATGGCGATGTCTTGGCGAGCAACCTCCCCCCTTAGTTCGTGTCCGAACTACGTTGACTCTGACTTTGCCATTGCACGATGGAATACGTAGGCAAAGGACACTGATGTCCTATCAAGACACTTCCTTTTTTTTCTTTTCTTCCTCGTTCCTTCATTCTTCTCCGTTCCCGTTCCCTTCCCTTTCCATCAGCAGTGGAGCTCCAGATGACGACACCTTTTGATCGAGACAACAAACGTGGATTCCATCAAGTACGATGGATGCGTGGGGGTGCTAATACCTTCCACTTGCGTAACCGACTCCCTTCCCCGTTTCTCTTGGTCGCGAGGCCATGATTTTCCTTTCCCTCGGGTTTACGCAGTGTTTCCTTTCCCTCTCTTGGGATAAATACACATTGTTGGCGACTCTATTTCCGTGCCACTTTCGCGATTGTACCTGGATGAAAATCCCGGGAGCGACAGCATTGAGTCTAGTTGGAGTCTCATTGCATTTTTTATTGGTTGTGTTGCATTATGATTTGCTTGGTTACCTGTGTGTATGTTGGAGAGTGTGATGCTTGTTGATATTTATGATATGGGTGAATTACTTGATGATTTATACTTTTATATTTATATCATCTTCTTCTTTTGTTGATTTGAGAATCTCACCCCTTCTGTTTGAATGTTACCTCCACGTGGGTAACGTTCAAATAATCAGGAGTGGTTTGGAAGTCAAGGTCGGTGAAGACGAGGTGCTTCACTTTAGTGGTGTCTGCTCTGATATGTAACATTGGGAGTCGGGAACGCTTTTATGCATGTTTTATTTTGGTTAAAGAATTTTGGTTGCCTTTACAGTTACAAAAACTAATTTTTGGTAAATTGAAACCGTTATGCTTTATTATTCGAATGATTCATTTCCGCTGCGTAATAAAGAGTATTTTTGGATTAAAGTATGCTTTAAGTTATGTTACATACCTATTTATGAGCAAGTTTTTGTTGAAATTAATGCCCTTTATTTCTGAGTTGTAATATTTTACTCTGATTATTCGATTAATTTATGCGGGGGAATTTAGGGTGTTACAAGTGGTATCAGAGCAGGTCAGTCCGTCCGGCCAAGTTGTCGAGTCGTTGTCGTGTGACAGTTGAATACTGTCGATGTTGTCCGTTCTTTAGTACGTGATATGTGTGTGAACCACTATCAGTGCTTTCTTGTTTTTCTAATCCCTTGTCTGCAGGATGAGAGTGAGACAAGTGGGGGGAGAAGCTTGCGTTTCTCCGAGATGCTTCGGGTGTGGAGTGTTGGCTTAGTGTGTCGTTGATTGCAAGAGTGCAATTGTTGAGGGTGACAGTGTTGTTTCTGTTGTTGAAGAGATCAGATATCATATTACTGCATGAGAGAGTGCAGTGTTGGATTGTTCACCTATTTGAGAATGGTGTGACCCTCGAGAGAAGACGGACATGTGTCCTCGCTGTTCGCTTCCTTGTGAGGGGGAAGGCGATGTTTGGCTAGAGGTTGTCAGCAATGTGTAGAGTATCGTGACGTGTTTCTTAAGGATGGGCACAGTTTGTCTTTAGTTGGAGCAAGACGATGTTATTCTTGAGACAGATAAGTAGGAGCTAAACCTTGTGTTTACCAATAGTTGGATGAGTAGGGTAGTGTGCTGCTGATATCAAGAACGTAGAGGTTGTGAGAGATGTGTTATTTCTGAAATTGAAGGAAATACAGAAAGAGGGCTTGTGTCAACTAAGGATTGTGCCTTAGGTAGCTTGTGCACAAGATGCAAGGAACACTATTATAGTTGGTAAAGATGATTTATGCCCCATCATGATGGCCGGCTGTCTATTGACAAATTGAGGAACTGATCACCCTTAATCTCTTGTTGATAGTAGACGGGATCATGCGGGATGGAATAGACGTATCTTGTCGGATTAGATAGTGTGTTCAGTGAATTATTCGGAGTTAAACAAAGTGCTTACCAATGGTTTTGATGAGCCGATGCAGGTTCTTATATATCTGAAGATGAGGCAGATTTTAGGTTTTGTATGTCGGTAAGTTGGGATATCTCTGAGAGGAACTGATCTGGTATTGTTGATGGTTGCTTCTTAGAGGGTAAAGAGTGAACTTAACCTTAACGAAAGTGAAGAGTTAAGGTTGTACCTGCTAAGTAAATAGAAGAACTCTCGAGAAATGATGCTCAGATGTTTGCCATGTTTGCGACAATGGTGTTCTGGAGTTTAGCGGTAAAGTCACAATGACAAACTTCCAGTTGTGCGTGAGTTCCAGACGTGTTTTTGGATGACATATCAGATGTACTATTAAATATAGAGGTGGAATTCTCTGTTGATCGTGTCCATGGTACCATATTCTATGGCATCATACATGATCTCGGCGTTAGAATTAGTAGAACTGAAAGAGCAGTTAAAGGATTTACTAGGAAGAAGATTTGTGAGACCAAGGGTGCCGCCTTAGAGAGCTTCAGTATGGTTAGTAGTATGGAAACTCACAATTGTGTTCGGGATGGTTTGAGTTTTGAATTGTGATGAATCGCAAATGATTTGAGGTTCCTTGATGGTATTACTTTTGTTATGGGTTGAGATTTTGTGTCAACAGAAACATTGAGTAGGTCGAAACCCCGTAAGAAGAATGGATGTGGAACGTGGTAACCAGAACCAGAGGTTGTTAAGCTATTTTGGATAAATTGTTTCGAACCTAGGACGAATTTTGAAGGTTGCGTATGTTACGGTTGTAGTAGTATTACTCTTGCATCTCTATCATTGGAGAGTGTTGAACCTATGCTAAACGGTTGTTTATGGATAGGGAGGTTATTCTATTGATGGACATAAATGAGATTTGTGTACTAATTGATGGGTAGGCACTCCAGTGGATAAGTGGGTTTTTATGCAGATGGATAACTCTCCAAAGTGCTTATGGATAACTCTCCAAAGTGCTCAAGGATAAGTGTTCACTTTCAAGAATATATGACTTGGAATCTTTGGAACACGATTTGGAGTATTACAGTATAGGATGGTGTTGTTCGGTGCTTGTAATGCGTTGGTATGTGTGTGGGAATTACGAATCATATCTTCCGTACTTAATCGAATAAGTTCAAAATGGTGTTCGTTGGGGTATTCTGATCTGTTATAAAATCATAAGAAGGACGTGTAGGGTATCTGAGAATTGAGTTACAAGTATTGAAGGAAGATGAAGTTTATGTTAAGTTATCAAAGCGTGATTTTTGGGTTGATAAAGATGAGTTCTTGGTTATGTTATTGCAGATAAGAGTGTTGTCGTGGATCTATCCAAAGTAGATGCAGTTCTACTGTGGGAAAGCTCCGAAGTTGGTTAAGGAGATTAGAGGATTCTTTGGATTCAATGGGTGATTACCGCAGGTTATGGAAGACTCTTCCAAGTTAGTATTTTATCTCAGTTGACTTGCGAAGGGTAAGTTATTTTGTGTGGGGATGTTCTTTGTGAGGAAAGTTTTAGAGAGTTGAAGTAAAAGCTGACTACCACTCCAGTTTTGATTCTGCCTGAGCCTAATAAACCTTTTGTGGAGTATTAGGATGTGTTTGTAATGGGTTAGACAATGTACTAATGTAAGATGGTGAAGTCGTAGCTTATACCTTACGACAAACGAGGATTCATAAGGGGATCTATCCTATTCAAGAGTTGGAATTGGCTGCAGTTGTAATTGTGTTGAAGATCCAGAGGTATTATTTTTATGGATCTGGATTTGAAGTGTTTAGTAACCGTAAGAGTGTAGTACACCTGTTTAGTCAGAAGGAATGGAGTATGAGACGACAAGGATGGCTGGAATTCTTGATGAGTTAATTCGAAAGTCTTTTCATATGTCTGCTTTGATGGTTAGAGAATTAGAATTGAGTAGCAGTCCAAAGACTTATAGCTGGTGTGTGAGATGACATGGTAGAGTGAGAGGTTGGGTATATAAAAGGTGAATGATGACTCCCTAGTGAATATTAGAGAGATTCAGAAGTTGGATGTAAAGTTGGTGGATTTGATAGTTGCGAGTAATCAGAGTGTGCAGCCGAAACGTGATGTAGCGCGGTTCGAATATGCGTGCGTCAACGGTAGGAGCTCAAAGGTTGAACGTTAGGACCTGCAGGAATGGAAGCGATGTGGTGAAAGGTTTAAATATTAATCATGTACTACTAGTTACCTATTCGATTGGTGAAATCGTAGAATTATTGTCTTGAGGATTGTGTGACTACGAGGTTGGTGTTCCGGTTAAGTTGAAGTGGTTAGGACGACGTTGTGTCGTGGGACTTTATGTTCTTATGGTTGTCGTGCCTCATTTCCTATGGTGATGGTAATGATCGTGTTGTGTTCTGGTTTAAAAGTGAACTTGTGTGTGTAACTCGGTTATTCGTTGCGTCTTGAGTTGGTTGTCGAGTGCATTGTGTGGGCATTGCATCTTGTTGTTATTGATGAGGTAGTTGTGGGTTCGTGTTATTCGTGGTGCTGTTTCTACATGTGGGGGTAGAGCGCGGGATGCGAGGGCCGTATCCGGAGTTACTCGCATGAGGTAAATTTTCGAGGACGAAAAAGTGGGGGAGAGTTGTAACACCCCGATTTATTTAATTATTTTTTGTAATTAAATTATATGATGTTGTGCATATGTGTGTGTTTGTATGTGGTTGGTTGAGGCTGGGTTGCCCTTAGTATAGGGTAGTGACCTTTGAATCATAAAGATTTAGGGTCGGAAGGAGTGGCGTGGTTAGTGTAGCGTGATTTTTGTGGTTTCGAATCACTATCGCATTGGTACTATAGTTCGATTCATTTTTTATCCTGTTGAGCTGATTAAGGAAGGGAAATAGATGTCTCCAATTAACCCTGCTTGCATACTGAGTTTAAACAGTCAAAACCGTTGGTTTACAAATGCTATCAAAATAGGGGGTCCTTCTTAGAGTTATTTTCTTAAGAATACAAGTGTCTGGATTATCTGTGAGGCTTTTGGTTAGGATACTAGACCTGATTTTCTTTGGCTGATGTATATAGGTACTGGACTTTTGTGGTTTTTTGATTAGTATGCTTGCTAAGATTTTTGCAATCTTATGCCTACGTATTCCCGAAACAAGGAAATCAGAGCAATGGTAGTTCCTCCTATTCTACCGGAGGAAAGAGGTGTTTTGGTGTCTTGTTCAAAGCCCAAGACGTGAAGCTAAAGGTGGTTTGTATCTTGTTCAAAGCCCAAGACGTGAAGCTAAAGGGTTTTGGCTGAGAGAGAATTTATCATCTCTAAAGAGGAGTTGTTGATGTTTGTATGATGTGAGCAAGGCACAACTTTGATGCTAAAAGGTTGATTGACTCAACCGGGGTTTTCTTTATACAAAGCCTAAGAGGAGGCGAGAAGTTTGACTTTTCCGGAGGAAAATTTTCTTTCTGTCTTGTACAAAGCCCAAGATTGAGGCTAAAAGGGATTTTGACTCTGTTGAGGAGAATGTATCTTGTATAAAGCCCAAGATGGAGGCTGAAAGGTTTTGACTCAACAAGAGAGTACTTTTATCTGTCTTGTATAAAGCCCAAGACGGAGGCTAAAAAGGGTTGACTCAACAAGAGAGTCTTCAAAAGGTGATTGACTCAACAAGAGATTCTGAAGGTTATTTGACTCAACAAGAGAGTCTTTTATACTCAGCAAGAGAGTGATTTATTGTCTCGTACGTAGCCCGAGATTGAGGCTAAAAGGAGATTGACTCAAAAGGAGAGTCTTTCATACTCAACAAGAGAGTGTTGTATATGTCTTGTACAAAACCCAAGACGGAGGCTAAAAGTGGTTGACTCAACAAGAGAGTCTTTTATACTCAAACAGAGAGTGTTTTGCTATCTCGTACGAAGCCCGAGATGGAGGCTAAAAGAAAGGATTGACTCAACAAGAGAGTCTTTTATACTCAACAAGAGAGTGATTTATATGTCTTGTACAAAGCCCAAGACGGAGGCTAAAAGGGATTGAATCAACAAGAGAGTCTTTTATACTCAACAATAGAGTGTTTTGCTATCTCGTACGAAGCCCGAGCTTGAGGCTAAAAGGAGATTGACTCAACAAGAGAGTCTTTTATACTCAACAAGAGAGTGTTTTATATGTCTTGTACAAAGCCCAATAAGGAGGCTAAAAGTGGTTGACTCAACAAGAGACTCTTTTATACTCAACAAGAGAGTGATTTATATGTCTTGTACAAAGCCCAAGACGGAGGCTAAAAGTGGTTTGACTCAATAAGATATTCCTTTATACTCAACAAGAGAGTGTTTTTCTATCTCGTACAAAGCCCGAGATGGAGGCTACAAGGGGATTGACTCAACAAGAGAGTGTTTTATACTCAACAAGAGAGTGTTTTTCTATCTCGTACGAAGCCCGAGATGGAGGCTAAAAGGAGGTTGACTCAACAAGAGAGTCTGTTATACTCAACAAGAGAGTGTTTTTCTATCTCGTACGAAGCCCAAGATGGAGGCTAAAAAGGGTTGACTCAACAAGAGAGTCTTGAACAGGTGATTGACTCAACAAGAGAGTCTGAAGGTTGTTTAACTCAACGAGAGAGACTTTTATACTCAACAAGAGAGTGATTTGTTGTCTCGTACGAAGCCCGAGATTGAGGCTAAAAGGAGATTGACTCAACAAGAGAGTATTTCGTACTCAACAAGAGAGTGTTTTATATGTCTTGTACAAAGCCCAAGAAGGAGGGTAAAAGTGGTTGACTCAATAAGAGAGTCTTTTATACTCAACAAGAGAGTGATTTATATGTCATGTACAAAGCCCAAGACGGAGACTAAAAGGGATTGACTCAACAAGAGAGTCTTTTATACTCAACAAGAGAGTGTTTTGCTATCTCGTAGGAAGCGCGAGATTGAGGCTAAAAGGAGATTGACTCAACAAGAGAGTCTTTTATACTCAACAAGAGAGTGTTTTTCTATCTCGTACGAAGCCCGAGATGGAGGCTAAAAGGAGGTTGACTCAACAAGAGAGTCTTTTACACTCAACAAGAGAGTGATTTATATGTCTTGTACAAAGCCGAAGACGGAGGCTAAAAAAGGGATTGACTCAACAAGAGAGTTTTTTATTCTCAACAAGAGAGTGTTTTATCTATCTAGTATGAAGCCCGAGATGGAGGCTAAAAGGTGATTGACTCCACAAGAGAGTCTGAAAAGGTTAGCTCTGCTAGGGAGAATCATTTGTACAAAGCCCAAGAGGAGGCTGCCTTACCGTTGAGGATTCTGGAGATCCTGAAGCGGGTCCAAGTTTGGGGAACTCTCATGGGAGAGACCGGGGTTTCTTCCTATGTTTGAAAGGAACTTGAGAATGTCTCTGAGACTCAAGGGTCTTAGACTATTCAAGTCTAGAGTTTTATCTTTTGTATAATGCCCAAGAGGAGGCGCGAGCATTAAGGGATGAGTATCATCCCTACAATGGCCGAAGTTTTGACGCGGGAAAGACTGCTCTAGCAAAGGATGACTAAGTTCTGTCTTATACCTTTAAGAGGTCATCAGGGTCCTTGTATTAAGCCCAAGAGAAGGCATGAGAACTTCTAAGAAGCCGAAGGGTCCTTGTACAACGCCCAAGAGGAGGCGGGGATGCTTTTAGGAAGCCTGTGGGTCCCCAAACCAAGATAAGTTCAAGAAATGCAATTCATAGAGAAGAGATCATTCCAGGAAAGTTCGAGAATTTGGAAGAAACTCAAGAAATGCCATTCACGGAGAAAAGATCATCTCTGGGGAGTTAGAGTTTCTTTGACAGTTTCTAAGGGTGACAGTATGAGAAAAGATTCACCGAGAATACTGCCTTTCTCTTTGTTCCATATTGTTTAACCCCAAGATGAGGGAAGACTGTATCTGGAATCCTACGGGGGATCTAGTTTTGTTTGTATTTAAGAGTGACCAACAGGGCTTTACCTAGTGCTAGACGTAGTTGCCGGGGAAAACTCTAAATAACTATACTAGTATTACATAGTGGATATGTGACAAGTATATAAAAGGATGTGAAAGAAGACTTACAGTGAAGCAGCCCCGCAATACAGTTATGTACATATGAAAGCGGTAAATGAAAGCGGATAAACACTTACCCGTTGTAGAGCTTCCATGCTGTTTGGTTAGTTGTTCAAGAAAGAAAGTTTTGATAACAACATATATTTGAATTCAAAATCAAAGGAGGAAGTGCTTTGAAGAGATTTTTGGGGCTTACAGCTCAAGGAGAGGCTCAAGTTTTAACGATGATCGCACCATTGTTTTAAAAATAGTACAGAGGAACTTATACAATACATGAGGCCCAAAAAGTTTTTATGTACAAGGGGATGGGTATTACACTCTATTAGAGGCCCAATGATTTATTTTTGTACAAGAGATGAGGCTTACAACTCAAGGAGAGGCCCAGGGTTATTTGTTTGGCAACGACGATCGCGCCGAGGTTTTTGAAAACACAGTGGGTTTTATACAATATCGGAGGCCCAAATCATTTTGGTTTCAAAAAGGGGTTGGGTCTTACACTCTATTAGAGGCCCAAAGAGTTTGTGAAACGAATAAATATGGGTCCTATAGCTTAAGGAGAAGCCCAGATGATTTTGAAAAGGCGACGATCGGGCCGTACATTTTGATGGTATCGGGACTTATACAATACACTGAGGCCCAAATTATTTTGGTTTTAAAAAAAAGGGTTGGGTCTTACACTCTATTCGAGGCCCAAAGAGTTTGAAAAAGTTTGATGAGGGTTGAATTAATCAAAACCCTAATTTGTTTTCAAAATATATTTTAATTGAATAAAAATTCAATTAAAATGATCAAAATTGTTAAACATGTGTGAAAACAAATTGTGATCTTGGATTAATGTTTCAAAAATCATGTTTCTATCCACAAAATGATTGGAAATCAATTAAGTTTGGAAAATCAAGGGAGAAAAAACATTTTAAATGTTGAAAAACAAATAAAATATTAATTCTTTGTAAAAATATCAAGTATATGAAATAATTAATATTTTTAGGATTTTTTGGTAAAATAAAATATTTTAGCATTTTTGTGAATTATTAAAAACATAATCAACTCAAAATCATTAAAAACTAGAGAGAAATTATTTTTTGAATCAATTAAATAAAATCACAAAATTCAAATATTCAAATATTCAAAAATGGCGCCAAGAACACGCGCCACCCTCTGTTTCTGCAGATTTGCATTTACTATCCAATCTCACTGAATACTTGATGATATCATGCAATCTATATATCAATCTGCTCGTTTTCACCTCACGATCATATCTATGGTCTTTAATTGCATTTATTTTAAGCATGGAATAAGAAATCAAAGAAAACCTCAAGAACCCTAAAATTTTCATGAAGGCTCGGAAACTCCATACACGATTCAAACAAAGCAATTGATTGAGGGTAAACACTCTATGCATGATTATGAACATATGGCCAAATTATTGTGCAGCAAAAAATGCATGGATCATAGAGTTAGAAGAACTCAGGCCTTCCTCTTGCAGCTGGTGATCGTGTTTTGTGTTAGAGGTGTTGCATGCTGGTTCCAATGATTTGCACAACTTCCTTAGGTGCCACGTGATGTGTCTGAATGCTTGGAGTGGTTTGAAACAAGATGGAACTGAAGATGGTACCCCAACTGCAAGTCTGCTAAAAGCTTGAGCAGTTGGATGGTGATTTTGAGAAATCAGTGTTCCAGATGTTGTTTAAGTGTTTGGATCACTTCTATATGATGTTTATGAGGTGTGTGTGTGTGTGTGTGTGATTGGTTTGGTTGAAATTGCTCTCAAACTCAAAACCCGATAGTGACTTACTTTGGAAGGAAATTTTGGAGTGAGGGAAGAGATTTTGAGGAAAGCATCTATTTGATGGCTTTGGTGTACTCAAACTAAGCACAAATGAGCTCTATTTATAGTAGAGCAAGTTTGTTTTGCAAGCAATAGTAAATGGCAACTGCTGCAGAAGTTTGGCAAATGTTGATCAATAGGAATCCAAGTCTCCTCTAGCCATTGACTAGAGGTTAGAGCACAGGCTGCTGGTTCCTTAGTTCTTGGATAAGTCTTGACTGAATTCAGTTGGAAAGGGCTCAGTCCATGCCACCTTGGTGCATCCATTAAATGCCCCAAACCAAAATTGGAGTCTTGTCCCTCTTTTAGGCATTTCTAGGTTTGGCATGCTACTTTTGGTTCCAAGGACTTGGGAGGCTGATGGATCAGTGTTTGTCCCTCCTTGGTATCCCCCTGAGGTGTTCAGATGGATAAACTTGTTTTTCATTTGCAAAATTTGCTCAAATCGAGCAAAATGCACAAATCTGCATTGCCATGACAGTTTGCAGCAAGGCACATTGTCATTGTCATATCTCATAGCTTAAGTGAAGTTTCATGGAGTTCTTGGCCATTTTGGAAAGCTCTTATATGATACAACACATGTGTGATCATAGTTTGTCTTGATACTTTTTGGATTCAAGTGAAAAACCCCCTACTTTTGGAAAAAAAAGCAAGACAGATTCTGACTTAGTGAAAATTTCACTAAGTGTTGAAAAAAGTGACATTTCATGTTTTCAACCATTTTGATCCAACAATAACTCAAAATCCATGATGAATTGGAGTGAGGTGTAGTTGACACTTTTAAAGTATGTCATGAGAGCTACAAATCCATCTTTAGATCAACCCAAATGGTTGCTTGGATCTCAAGTTATGGTCCTAGGAAGTTGGTACCCTAGCCACTTTGTTCCATAACTCATAAAATTTCTAAGTTTTTTATGGTTACCCCTTTTACAAGTTATCCCACTTTTCTTGATTCTTCTTGATGAATGATGATTCCAATCACACATTAACATCATTTTAGGGTTAGGGAACCATAATTGATCAAAAAATCAAAAAGTCAAACTTTGACTTTTGGGCACAGTTGACTTTTTATCAGATGAATTCCAAACGGTGTGATCCTCTATGAAATCAAGTCCTTGACCTAAATCAAACTTGATGGATATGTTCCACAGGTGTTATAGGGTGTTTTGAATCATGTCCCAAGGTTTGGGAGCATGCCTGGGTCAAAAGTCAAAGGCACAGTTGACTTTTCCCGCGAAACCCTAATTGTGGTTCTGATGAATTTGAAACTTGTTGATCAAGCTTCTTGGATCAATCCATTATTGCAAATGGATCATTGTAGTGTGTTGGAGACCCTCAAATCCTCTCTTGAGGTCTTGGCTCATGTTTTGTCCCAAAAGTCAACTTAGGGGTGAATTAGGTCAAGAAACCCTAATTCCTGATTTTTTATGAATGCATCCCTTGAGGAAAAATTGACTTTATGATTGGGTTCATGATGTCCCTTAGAGCATCTTAGGTTGTGCTTTGAAGCATTGGCTCATGCCCAGAGGAAAATTTCCATCTGGAGGCCCCAGTCGACCAAAACACTAATTTGGTGACACTGGCGATCTTGAGGCTTAATCCACTTGGAATGTTGCAGCCTTATGCTTGATTCTTGGTATGGGAGACCTCTTGATCCATTGTGGATATTTGAGAGGTTTAGACAAATTGAAGATCATGTCATTCCTTCATTGATCCTTTATCTAAGAGCTCAGAGAGGGCTTGAAACCCTAAGTTTGATTGTAGTGGATGCTCACCCATCTTTGGGGAGACTAATGAGGTATGATGGTCCATCCATATTGTGATAATGATTTGCACAATGATGGGAATCTTAGTAGTCAAAATTTGGGGTATGACAGATGCCCCTATTTAATCTTCTTAGACCCGAAGGTGTGAATGGCGAAGGTATTCGGGCATTCGGGGTGCAAGAGGATTAAATATCGGAATACTCGAAATTTTGATGGTGGTTAAGAATGGTAGTTCAGGCATCCTTCGTCTTTTGCTAAGAAATGATGCTTAGAAAAGGTAAACTTTCCCTCGATCCTGGTTTCCTACCAAGGAACTGGTCTTAGTTTCTGAAATGAACTTCCCCTCGATTCTGGTTTCCTACCAAGGAACTAGTCTCAGTTGCTGAAATAAACTTCCCCTCGATCCTGGTTTCCTACCAAGGAACTGGTCTTAGTTTCGGAAATAAACCTCCCCTCGATCCTGGTTTCCTACCAAGGAACTGTCTCAATTTCTTTTGTCAATAAACTTTCTTGATAAGGGACGCTATTCGTAGCGGTTTTCCTCAAACTTCTCGTCGAATTTTCCTGGGGAGATGCCATTTGATAGAAAAACTTTTGATGTCAGACTTGCTGGGGAGACCCATTCGTGTGAGTTGTAGAGGTACACAAACTTCTCTGTCGGAGACGCCATTTGTCAACTTTACTGGGGAAAGCATGTCTCTTGAGAGACTGTTGTCGTTTGGGGGTGTTACATCATATTTTTCTCAGGATCTTCTCGAAGAAATGCCATATGATGTGATCCAATTTTGAGGTGCTGATGACCATTTCGTCAGCGGATTTTTCAGAGAAAAATGGTTGCATTGCCGAATCTCTGATTAAGAGGCTTTCTTTGGGGATTTTCCTTAATCCGGGAAAGCGAATACATTATCTTCGATGGTGAAGAGTGACGTTGGCTGAAGGTTCTCTGGCCTTTCAGAGGTTCAAGTTATCAAAGTGGTCAAAGGACCCACTTCAATTCAGCAGCAAAGTGGAGGAGCGGTTGGTCAGACGCCAGCATTCCCAACGAGGAAAGAACTGATAACTCGGTTGAAATGACGTTTATCACTAGGGAACAAGACCGACTAGAGTGATAGTGATGCAATATGAATATGAATGTAAATCAATAATGCATGATGTATGCATGTGTATGCTGACAAAACTAACGCGACATACAGACTTGTGGATGAACACGACTGGATACTCGGCCACAGCGGGAGATGAAAAGTATCGCTGGTTCAGAAAATAGCAATGCCTTGCTTAAGAGGGATAGTCCCTGTTAGGAGCTACGTTGGTCGGGCTTAGGAGATGAGAACTCTGCCGAGGGTGTCAGACGAAACCTGGCCTCTGAAACAGTTGATCCTTCATTCAGGTGTACTAGCTAAGAAGGAGTACTTTGGTTCTGCACTTTGAAGCTCAATTGCTTCTAGAGAAACGATCGATGTTCTTTCGATGTTTAACAGTCAAAAGAAATTGCCATCTTTATTTTAAAAGCAAAAAAATTTTGACAAGTAAATTCATTTTTGTTTTATTTCAAGAATCGTTAATCATGTTAAAACGTCGTTCTGTAAAGCTAAAACAAATAAGAATTGCAAACAAAAGCACTAGGGCTCAAATTTTATTGATAGGATGGAAATCAGCCAAACGTGTGATTCCATAGAGTATTTACAGAGTTTATAAAATGGTAATTTAAGGGAAAAAGGGCTACATTGAAACATGACGACCGCTATACTTCTACCAACTTAGAATACTGGACATCCTGAGCTTCCGTCAAAGATGACCTTGATTGGAGTTTTTCTTCTGATGGATGGTGTAAGACCCTAATTTTTACCCCTAAGATTTCGCACATTTCATTTTCATATCACAACCACAAACAAGATCACAATCTTTGTTTCTCCTGAGTATCTGTATATTTCTCACTTGTTTCTGTTTACTAACCTCTAATCAAAATACCAAAAATATGTTGCAGTTTTCCTGTTCTTCTCTCTGTGCTTCCAGTGTTTTGCAGGTTTGTCAAAGACACTGAAGTGGTTTGAAGTCATGTGGCCGCTCGTTCATAATCCAGTTCAGATGGATGTTTGACGTAATCTTGGTCAAACTATCAAGCTTGTTTCATCTGCCTGTCATTTGTGCCAATAGTTCGTTTCTCAAGCAGTGATTGTTCAAGGTTAAGATGTCTTGTGATTCTTCAGTTTGTCAAGCATTGATTTGGGTTCAGAAAGTCAGATTCAAATGGTTGTTGTTCAGTTGTGGCTTATTCAGTGGTAGCTGTATGCAATTTATCAGAGGCTTGTGAAAAAGTCAAGATTGGTTTTGGGCTAAAAATAAAGATTTTCTATCCATTTCCATTTTGGTTATCCATCTACTAAACCATATTCCTTGTCCATTTTAATCCATTATCCACTTTTAAATATCCACTTCATAAACCATTTCTCTTTTTAAACAAAGTTCTAAACCATTTTCTTTCCCATTATCCATTCCAATTCCAAAATCCATTTATATACATATTCCAAAATTCATTATCCAATTTTAATTCACTTCTATTCAATTATTCACTTTTTAATCCATTCTCTATTTTTATCCAATTTGTAACCATTATTCCACTTATCATTTTCACAAACCATTACAACAAAAAATTATCAAAATCAAATTAAGCTCATTTCCATTTATTGAAAACTCATGTCAAGCTACAAATGACCATTACCAAAGCCCATCATACAAAGTTAATTACAAGCAATAAAATAAATAAATAAACAAATGACCATTACCAAAGCCCATCATATAAAGTTAATTACAATGCTACACGGCCCATCATGCTATCATACTCAAATTCCTAAAGTCAATATCAGCTCCTTGAAGCCACACGAATTGCAAAAAACAAAAAAAAACCAAATGAAATTTTCAAGCCATCCCAGCCAACACGTGAGCTGCTACTTTCCCAGTAGAAATTCAAGCCACGCGATGCTTTTCTAAGTCCAGCCATATACACGCCAGCTCCAGCTGCTATTGCACACATGAAATACGCACGGGTTGCAGCAAATACATCAAGACTCCAAAGTTGCAAATTAAAACGCAAGCCATCAAGCTGAAACATAAAAAATGTTCAGGTGAGCATTGAAATGCAGCAAACGGCAACACTCACACTGCACATCACGCACAACTCATGAGCAAAAATCAAAAACGACTTGTAGCTTTCCCTCTTTTCTTCTATAAATACAACAGTCCTCTCACTTCAAATTCAAGCTTGGACAACCCCTAAAATTGCTGCTAAAATTCCACCTTCAACCTTCACTTCAAGCTTCATCAATACATCCCAAATTCATTCTCATCCTGCAGAAAAATTTCAAAAAAAAAAAGCCAATCCAAGTTCACCACAAGCTTCACCTACATATTTCAAACAATACCTTCAATTCAACATCACAATAGTACAAACTGAAAACAACTCACCGCGGCGATTCATCAACACAATTCCAAGCTTCAACATACAAATTCAACATCAACATCAACAATAACCATAATTCGCTCACGTTCAAAAAGAAGAGAAGAAGAAGAACATTTCTCACCATTTTTGAAAGGTATTGAAGCTTCATTTTCATCAAACCTTCGCGGTTTCGATTCGGTTGACTCAAGCATCGTCACATGAAATCGAACACATATTTGGGGTCCCCGTTCAACTTCGATCACAACCGCATAAAGATCGTATCCCGCCGCGTTCGTATGTTGGAGTTCCGATCAATTCCCCTCCATCGTAAACAGTCCCGCGCGGCTATGCTCTTTGACGAAGAAGATGATGATAATTTGATCTGATTCTTCTTTTTCTTTTAATATCTCATTTTTTTTTGTAGATTTCTTTTATTTTTTTTAAAAAAAGATGTTATGTGTTGCTTGGGCTTTGGGCCCGTGAAAAATACTCCATCACCACCTCCTTTCCTAAATAAACTTCCTCTCTTTTTTTTTTCTTTTAAAATTTCTTTTAATTGTTTTTTAAAAAATCTATTTTCTATTTTTTGTATAAATATTAATATTTCCTTTCTTTCTCTTTACTGTTTTTTTTAGAAAAAAATCTCTTGGAAAATATTTCAAAATATATTTGGCTTTATTTTAAATTTGTCATTTTGTTCTTGATTTTATTGGATGAGATTTCTATTTTGGTGAATTGTTGGTTGTGTGGATCATAAATGTTAGATCCACTTCTCTTCATCTTATTTTTTCTTTATGATCGATGAAAGTCTAAAGGATCTTGAAATTCCTTTGTTGAATTTTGATCAAGACTAGATCGTTACCATTTTTTTTCGTGCGGTATTGCTTTCAGATGACGATTTATATATCATTAATCTAGCATGCATTAGCACAAAGAGCTATTGACCGGCCTCATTTGTAGGGTAATTACTCTGTAAATTACTCGGCGATTGCTTAACATAGCGCAATATTTGTCACGCATCGGAAAACTATCAAGAATAGTTGATTATTTGTCTTTTGGTTCAAAACTTATGAAACTTGTTGTTAGGAGGCTTTGGTCTTATCAATCCTCTAATGAGTTTTCATTAACCTTGACCTAAGTGCAATTATTCAATTGTTATTGATCACTTACTTTAACTACCAATCACTAACTTACTAACAATACTATTGTACTAATCATTTACAATTCCTTCTCGCTCCTTATCTCTTTTACTTTTATGCTTCATTTTTATCATTTCATATCACGTTTATGCTTCCGCAATTTTTCCTTTGTCCGTTGGACATATGTTTATGCTTCCGCAATTTTTCCTTTGTCCGTTGGACACATGTTTATGCTTATGCTTTTTTCTCTTTGTCCACTTGGACCAAAAACATTAATAAAGGCCAAAATCTCTAAAAAACTTGTGCTTCTAATCTTGGACTATGGTTACTATCCTATGCAATGGACATGGAGTTTTGCACCTAGACCTTGGAAATCCAATGCAATTCTTGGAACCTTAGCCTTAGGACCTTTCTCCCTTTGCTTTGGAATTATGGTTCGAAGACTATGGAGCTTGCTTGTATGGTTAGGCCATTCTTATCCTTAGCTTTTACTTTGTGCTTTAGGATAGTCACTTCTTCTTCTCCCCATTCTTCAATTTTCAAAACTCTCTCTCTTTTTCAAAACATTCTTGATTTCAAACTATCAACACTTTCATAATCAAACCTTGACTTTGTCAAGTGACTTTTACTCTTTTCTTTTCATTTCTTAACAAATACTAAACTACATAAGCATGTTGACACCTTTTTCAAAAGACTTAAAAAACGTCAAACTCATCACTCTCCTTTTGTGCCCTCGTGCACTTTTTCCTTTAACTTTTTCATAAGTTTAGACATGACTCATTTCTTTAAGCGGAATTATTCGCTTGGAAATGACGACTTGTCTTTACATTTAAAATCAACCAAACAAAACAAATTTCATTCTTTGTACCACGAACTACGAGGTTTTGATCCTACATTGCACATCATGGGTACGTAGGCATGAGGCGACAAGTCTCTCAAAACACAAAAATCCTAAAAACAATTTCTCTTCTCATCTCCTCAATCACTTTTCAAGCAAACATTTTCAGACCAAAAGCGCAGATATTTCAAAGGGTTCCTATAGAGTACTATAGATGTTTTGGGTGCTAACACCTTCCCATTGCGTAACCAACCCCGCTTACCCGGTTTCTCTTCACTTGTTCTTGTTTAGAGCTTGTGTAAGTTAATCAATAGCTTACACTCACGATTTTTCCGCTACAGATGGCATTACTGCTGAGGAGTTGGACTGATCAGACGTAGTTACTTGCCATTAATCCCTAATTTTTGCCTGGATTGTACTTTGAGATTTCCAATCCACCGGGATGATTTTTTATTATGTCTCTAATTTTTGCCTGGACCGCCCTTTCTGGTTTTCAATCCACCGAGACGTTTTTTTTTATTTAGGCGAAGTATTTCTTGACTACATCAACATTCGTGGGGTAGACAAACTCTTCTCGATCCATGGTTGTGAGTCTCAAGGCGCTGCCTAAGATAGCTTTCTTGACCACATAAGGGCCGTCATAATTCGGAGTCCATTTGCCCCGCAAATCAGTGTGGAATAATTGTATCTTTTTGAGCACGAGGTCTCCTTTCCTGAAGACACGAGGTCGGACCTTTTTGTCAAACGCATTCTTCATCCTTTGCTGATACAACTGACCATGGGGTAATGCCGTTATTCGTTTTTCTTTGATCTGATTCAGTTCAACATGTCGACTTTGACACCATTCAGCTTCTATTAGCTTAGCTTCCATCAATACCCGGATTGATGGGATCTCTACTTCTAGGGAAAGCACTGCCTCCATGCCATATACTAGAGAGAAAGGGGTTGCCCCTGTTGAAGTGCGGACAGATGTGCGATAACCGTGAAGAGCAAAGGGTATCATCTCGTGCCAATATTTATAGGTTACAACCATCTTTTGAACGATCTTCTTGATGTTCTTGTTAGCTGCTTCTACCGCTTCGTTCATCTTGGGTCGATAGGGAGATAAGTGATGGTGTTCGATCTTGAACTCAGCACATAACTCTTTCATCATCTTATTGTTCAAGTTAGATCCATTATCATTAATGATCTGGCTCGAAACACCATAACGGCAGATGATATTGTTTTTGACGAATCGGACCACCACTTGTCGGGTTACATTGTTGTATGATCCTGCTTCGACCCACTTGGTGAAGTAATCAATGGCTACCAGGATGAACTGATGTCCGTTTGAAGCCTTAGGTTCGATCATGCTGATCATGTCGATTCCTTATATGGAAAAAGGCCATGGGGAAGAAAGAACTTTGAGATGTGTTGGCGGTACATGGATTTTGTCTAAGTATATCTGACACTTGTGACACTTCCTCATGTACTTGTAGCAGTTAGATTCCATGGTCAACCAGTAGTACCCTGCTCTTAGAATTTTTGTCGCCATTGTGTGTCCGTTGGCATGAGTGCCAAAGGATCCTTCGTTAATTTCTTTTATCAGCATGTTTGCTTCTGGTCTGTCTACGCATCGGAGTAAGACCATGTAAAAGTTTCTCTTATAGAGTGTATCACCGCTCAGAAAGAAGCTGCCTACTAGCTTTCTAAGGGTCTTTCTGTCCTTTCTGGATGCCCCAGGGGGATACTTTTGTTTCTGAAGGAAGCATTTGATATCGTGGTACCAAGGTTTGTCGTCTATGACTGCTTCAATCGTGAAGATGTAAGCGGGCCATTCAAGGCGCATTATGTCAATCTTAGGTAAGTTGTTCCATTGACCTACACTAATCATGGAAGAGAGAGTGGCTAATGCATCAGCCATGTGATTCTCCTCACGAGGGATATGATGAAACTCGATTCTGTTGAAGAATGGTAACAACCTTCTCGCGTAATATTTCTAAGGAATCCACCCTAATTGGTATGTTTTCCAATCTCCTTTGATCTGATTGATAACCAGGGCTGAGTCGCCATATACATCCAAGTTCATGATCCTTAAGTCAATCGCTTCTTCGAGACCCATGATACAAGCTTCGTATTCGGCCTCGTTGTTTGTACACTTGAATGGTAGTCGGGCGGTGAAAGGAATGTGGGTACCCTGAGGGGTTATGATGATTACCCCAATTCCGTTTCTGTAATTATTGATAGCTCCGTCAAAGATTAGTCCCCATTGGGAACCTGGTTCTGGCCCTTCTCAGGGTAGCGGTTCATCGCAATCTTTCATTTTTAAATACATGACATCTTCGTCTGGGAAGTCAAATTCGACTGATTCTTAATCATCAATCGGTTGATGAGCCAAATGATCGGCTAAAACACTTCCCTTGACGGCTTTCTAAGCGTGGTATTCTATGTCATATTCTGATAACAACATCTGCCAACGGGCAATCCTTCCCGTGAGAGCAGGCTTTTCAAAGACATACTTGATTGGATCCATTTCTGAGATTAACCAAGTTGTGTGACGAATCATACACTGGCGAAGACGTTTGGCTACCCAAGCCAAAGCACATCAAGTTTTCTCAAGCATAGTGTACCGAGTTTCACAGTCCGTAAACTTCTTGCTCAAATAGTAAATGGCAGACTCTTTCCGTTTTGTTTCGTCTTGTTGGCCAAGTACACAACCCATCGAGTCTTCCAAGACTGTTAGGTAGATAATCAGTGGTCTTCCCTCCACTGGTGGTGATAGAATCGGTGGGTTCAACAGGTATTCCATGATACTGTCGAAGGAGGTTTGGAAGTCTTCTGTCCAAGCGCAATCCGGATTCTTTTTGAGTAATTTGAAGATTGGCGCACATGTCACGGTCATGAGGAATATAAATCTGGAAACGTAATTCAAACGTCCCAGGAATCCCCTGACTTATTTTTCAGTCCTCGGAGAAGGCATTTCTTGAATGGCCTTGACCTTGTCAGGATCAACCTCAATTCCTTTCTGGCTGACGATGAACCCTAGAAGTTTCCCTGAACGGACACCGAATGTGCACTTATTGGGATTCAAGCGGAGTTTGTACTTTCTCAACCGCTCGAATAGTTTTGACAGGTGGGTCACATGCTCCTCCTCTATTTTAGATTTTGCAATCAAATCATCGATATATACCTCAAATTTCTTTGTGTATCATGTCATGAAAAAAAAGTAGTCATGGCCCTTTGATAGGTTGCCCCGGCATTCTTCAAACCCAACGACATTACCTTGTAACAAAAGGGGCCCCATGGGGTAATGAACGAAGTTTTCTCCATGTCTTTCGGCGCCATTTTGATTTGGTTATAGCCCGAGAATCCATCCATAAAGGAGAAGACTTTGAACTTTGTTGTACTGTCAACCAGCATGTCAATGTGTGGTAAAGGAAAGTCGTCCTTCGGACTTGCTTTGTTCAGATCCCTGTAGTCTACACACATTCTGACTTTTCCGTCCTTTTTCGGAACTAGTACTATGTTGGCTAACCATTGAGGATATTCTGATGTGGCGAGGAAACCCGTGTCAATCCGTTTCTGCACCTCCTCTTTGATTTTGATGGCCATGTTTGGATGAGTTCGTCTCAACCTCTGTTTTACGGGTGGACATTCTGATCTCAACGGTAGATGATGTTCCACGGTGCTGGTATCCAACCTTGGCATATCCTGGCAGGACCAAGCGAATACATCGGGAAACTCTTTGAGAAGCTTTGTCAAACTTTCTTTGACATTCAGACTGAGCAGTGCCCCAATCTTGATTTCTTTTCTCTCTTTCTCTGAGCCCAAGTTGACTGTTTCCAACGGCTCCTTGTGAGGATTAATGGACCTTTCCTCTTGCCTGAGGAGTCAGGAGATCTCTTCTGGAATTTCTTCTTCATCTTCTTCTTCAGCCCCAAATACCAGGATTTCAAAGTTGGGAGAAGGCATTGGATCGTATGTTTCAACGGGGTTTAAAACAAGCAATTTGCATGACAGTATGATTTGTGTTTAGAAGAGATAGAGAAAATGCAAGAGTGTATGCAGTGTATTTTTTTTTACTGCTTGTTTTTATTATTTGTTGTTTTTTAGGTTTAACATTTTTTAAAAAAGCAAAAAGAGAAAACAACAATTAATGCGGAAATTACATAACGACGTCATTTTATTTATGATCTTGTCGATTCTTGAAACTACAGCCCTATAAAACAAAACTCTGTCGCTTTGGACGAAGCGAAGAGGGATATTTACAGAAAGTGAGCCCTAGCAAAACATCTGTTTCACCTGCGCAGGGTGAAAGGTTAAGATAAAGACGGAAATTACTTAGACTTTTGAACGATCTTCGGAACATCGACTGCAACCCATAGGCGGCGAACTCCTCGGTGAATCACAAAGTCTGGTACCTTCCTTGATTTGTCTTCAGAAATAACGCTGATTTCTGGTGGAGCAGGATCATTGGAATCTGTCTCCCATGCAGAGTTGTCATAGGAGGATTCCTCTGTTATATTTTGCATAGTATTTGTGCTCTCAGGAAAATCTCCCCATCCAGTTGGCTGGATGTCTTCGAGCCTGATACGAGAGCTTTCAGGAGCAGTGTACTTGACCATGAAGTCGAATTTTCCACTCGGTTGTCCTAAGGTGTCCCACACTTCTTTGGAACTGGAGGAGTCATCTTTCTCGATGACGTTGACCTCGGGAAAAGCATAGTTGATGAATTCTAGTCCTGCAAGTTTTGTGAATTCATCGTCGTACTGGGTATTTTATGAATGCCCTGAGTGTTGATCCCATGACATGGTGGGGACGCAGGTATTCTTTTCAATGATGCTTAGCTGATTTTCATTGTTCGGCTGATTTTCTTGCCCCAAGTCTCCTGGGTACGGCTGCTACATACGCAGGCCATCCATTGGGCCATAATAGTCGTAGTCAAAGTTGTATTTCATTGGAGTGTCCTCCTCTAATGAGTTGGGTGGAGCACGACATCCTTCAAGATCACAATCTCCGAATATCATTTCGACGTCTGACCTCGGTATAAATTTTGGACTCTGTGCAGGATAGAAAAATGGCGTAGGCACCTCTTCCTGAGACATATAACTGTCCTCGTTAAGATAGGACTTCCATTCCTCATCTGTGTCGGAGGAATCTCCCTCGTTGATGGTATGTACTTCTTGAGACACTGGGTGAAGGAAACCTCCACTATGGAAGAAGTTCTGAATGGGATGAAAACTTTCACCGTTAGCGGCAGTCTGGGTACAGGTTGCATAAAAACCATGACCCTTCTTTGTTTTATTATCAGTAGGAATGACAAACTGTCCCCATCCTTTTGCGTTGTTACTCTCGGTTACTTTGAGAGCATCTTTGTATGAGGAAATCGATGTTCCTTTTTCTGACTGGTTGTCATTGCTCACCGAAAGTGCTTGGAATTGAGTTCCAACGACCTCCTCTGGTTCTACACAAGTGGTCGTTGATAGGTTACTCACGATCAAGGCTTGTTCTCCACAGACCGTGACTAGTTGATCGTTCTTGACGAACTTCAGTTTCTAGTGAACCGTCGAAGTGACTGCCCCAGCCTGGTGTATCCAAGGTGTTCCTAATAAGCAACTGTATGTTGCCCGGATGTCCATGACCCGAAAAGTGACCTGGAAAGTGTGAGGACCAATAGTTATGGGAAGGTTCGCCGATAACTATTTTTCTAGACCCGTTAAATGCTTTGACAACGACCTCACTGCCTCTCATCAGAGATCCTTTGAATGATAGTGATAAGTGCAAAATGTACCTATTTTTAGTATATAAGTTTTGTTGCACTTATCGTTACTTTGTGTTAAAATTGGTTGAATAAAGCCCACTTTATGTGTAAATATGTTTACTTTACGTTTTTGTGTGTATATTGCGTTTTCTTGTATATATCGTTGAGTTTAATTGCTTTCCATTCATTTTTATAGGTAATAAATAAAGGCCATTTTCCATTGTTTTGAAGAGCATTGAATAAGCTTTCCAGCGCTTCCGACCGTGCGTAAATCGGAGCTACGGTGCAGAAGTTGTGGTCAAATAAGGGGTTGTTTTTCTGTCATGTTTGCTTAGCGAGGGTGACAGTGAATGTTCGTCTAGCGAAGGCTGGCGAAGGTCCCAGCGAAGGAGGCCAGGAAGAGGCAGAGGAGAAAGAGACCTAAGTTCGCTTCGCGAATTTCCTAGCGAGCATTCGCTAGGCGAATAAAACGTTCGCTTAGCGAACTTCTGAAGAAAGCAAAGGGCGGTTTAACTATTCAGAGGCACTTAAGTGCCATTTTCGTGCATTCGCCTAGCGAATGATCTGTTCGCCTAGCGAGCAGTGCAGAATTTGAAATGTATATAATTCATTTTAGTCACTTTTTATGTCATGGTTTTGGGGATTCTTGTTCCTAATTCCATCAAACTTCATTTTTCATTGGAGAGCTTAGAAAACAATTGTGGAGCATGCATACGGATGAACCGGGGTGGATCTCTCGTCGATCGGCTTTGACAATCCGCGAGATGTTTGGTTCATTTCTCTTTTTCTTTGTGTTTTTATTTATGGTTGGGTTGTGTATATGTATTGACTATGATCTCATGTATATTTTTCGCCCATGGCGTTGTATAAAACTTGTTTTACAAATCTTTATTGGTGATTGTCTCTGATTTTTGCTTTATGCGCGGGGTTTGGGTTGCGTTAGACATAACCTTCGCAGACTTCGATTAGGGATGATTATCTGTTAGTTTATGGACGCTAGAGATAGATTTATGAGCTAACAATCTTCAATAGGCGTCGAATCTTAATGCCTTCCGTGTTTCGGCGCTTCGCTCGCGAGAGTGACGAAGAGAGTGACACGGTTGTTATCTCAACTGTGCGTTAGACATAACCTTTGTTGTGAGCGATGCTGGGTGATATTGAGGAGTATTGTAGGTGGAGTATAACTGGTCGGTAAGTTTAAGTTTGTGAGGAGTTATTTATATGCATTGCCTGACGAGTTTTTCTCTCTGAAGAATGATTTCTTCTTGTTTTAATGTTTACTTTTCTGTTTTCTTGTTTTAAACCATTCTTATCCAAACTCATAAACGCGAGAGACTGTCGAACGACATTCTTTCCCTCGAACCGATCTCTGTGGACACGACATAAATCCCGGAGGGAATTCTTTCCGAAAATAAATATTTTTGCTGCTTGCCCTATTCCGCAACCAACAAAATGGCACCGTTGTCGGGGATCGGTTTTGATATTGAATCGCATTGCGATAGTTTCTTTGTTTTTGAGTTTTGTAGATATCGTACATGTTGTATATTTTCACTTGTTTATATTGATACTTGTACATTTTGACGTTTGTTCAAGTGTTTGGTTATGACGCTTGCTTTTGGTTGCGCGGTGAGACATCACCATGGCATGAATGAAGGAAGTTTCTAATTAAGCACCGTAAAGGCGTCGAGCTTACGACGTAAAACAAGCATGTTTTATAGTTTTTCTTTTCGAATGTTTTTGGTTGTTGTTTGCTTATAGATTTTGATTGACTTACTTGAGGATGCTGTTGTGATTTTCCAAGTTGGTTCGTTTCAACTTGCGGATGTATGGTAATGATTTTGTTAAGTTTTGTACACGTCTGAGGTATGTATTTATCGCTTTCTATACTTTATCATATTCATGATACTTAGGCATTTTACAAACTTCCATGCCATCCATTCTTTTGTATACTTGTTCTATTATGAATCACTTTAGTTCCCAACCTTTTTGGGAGGTGGCTTTCCATTGTTCATATATGCGCGGAGAACCAACATTCTTGTTATAACTGGATTTTATTATGTTGAATCTTTTATTTGTGTTGATTATATGAATGCATGAAAAGGATCAAGGCAATTGTTTCATTTTGAGCACAACTACCTTAGCCAAATAGTCAATTCACCTTGTGAGTGTGTGAGAATTCGTAACCCCTTTGAGCTTTTTGATCCATGTTTTTATTTGAACTTAATGCTTGTCTATGAGTATTTAGTTCACTTATTTTTTAATGGATTTTGTTTTTTCTTGGACCTCAACTATGTGTTGTTGTATGGATTTTTTCCTTACCTTAGAAAGTAGGGAGTATTCACATGATGATGTGGTTGAATTCATGTTGGGGAGAGAATGGTTGTTTACTCATTGGTTGGATTCTATGAGGATTGAAAAAGAAAAGAAAAAAGAGAAAAATATGATAAAGAAAAGAAAAGAAAAAAGTGAAAAAGGAAGAAAAAAGAAAAATCCTTGAAAAGGAAATAAAAAGACTTTCAATAATTGTGCTAAATAAGTATTGTGTGTTGTGTAGCACTTGGGATTTTGGAAGAAGTTGGTTGAAATTTTGTGTGTGAATCTGTATGAGTTTTCACTCCCTTAGGTTTAGGAAAGTTTTTATTTCAATTACCTTTAGAAAATGCCCCTTGTTTGTTTACCCGACCACATTACAACCGTGAAAGTCCTTGTGATTCTTGCCTTTGTATTTTCAATGTGAATTTGTGGATGTATGCATAATTTAGTCTTTTGTTTGCATGAGTGTTGTGTGAGTGTAAAGTACCTTATTGTGTGTTTTTCATCTATCGATGATTATTTTTGCTAGGTGTGATTCACTTTGGAACTAGTGTTGTTTTAGGATGTTTGGCATGATTTTTGTATTTTGCGTTTGTTTCGTGACTATGTTGTCGTTGTAGCCAGTGGTAAGTATTTACTTTTTTCGTGTACCATTTTCATTTGAACCATTCATTCGTTCGTTTTTCAAAACCTGTTGATTCGGCATTCTTTGGATATCGCTTTTGTGTTTTCAAGTTTGTTTGATTTTTGTTTGTGGACAAACAAGTAGGTAAGTTGGGGAGAGTTTGATAAGTGCAAAATGTACCTATTTTTAGTATATAAGTTTTGTTGCACTTATCGTTACTTTGTGTTAAAATTGGTTGAATAAACCCCACTTTATGTGTAAATACGTTTACTTTACGTTTTCGTGTGTATATTGCGTTTTCTTGTATATATCGTTGAGTTTAATTGCTTTCCATTCATTTTTATAGGTAATAAATAAAGACCATTTTGCCATTGTTTTGAAGAGCATTGAATAAGCTTTCCAGCGCTTCCGACCGTGCGTAAATCGGAGCTACGGTGCAGAAGTTGTGGTCAAATAAGGGGCTGTTTTTCTGTCATGTTCGCTTAGCGAGGGTGACAGCGAATGTTCGCCTAGTGAAGGCTGGAGAAGGTCCCAGCGAAGGAGTCCAGAAAGAGGCAGAGGAGAAAGAGACCTAAGTTCGCTTCGTAAATTTCCTAGCGAGCATTCGCTAGGCGAATAAAACGTTCGCTTAGCAAACTTCTGAAGAAAGCAAGGGGTAGTTTAACTATTCAGAGGCACTTAAGTGCCGTTTTTGTGCATTCGCCTAGCGAATGATCTGTTCGCCTAGCAAGCAGTGCAGAATTTGAAATGTATATAATTCATTTTAGTCACTTTTTATGTCATGGTTTTGGGGATTCTTGTTCTTAATTCCATCAAACTTCATTTTTCATTGGAGAGCTTAGAAAACAACTGTGGAGCATGCATACGGATGAACCGGGGTGGATCTCTCGTCGATCGGCTTTGACAATCCGCGAGATGTTTGGTTCATTTCTCTTTTTCTTTGTATTTTTCTTTATGGTTGGGTTGTGTATATGTATTGACTATGATCTCATGTATATTTGTCGCCCATGGCGTTGTATAAAACTTGCTTTATAAATCTTTATTGGTGATTGTCTCTGATTTTTGCTTTATGTGCGGGGTTTGGGTTGCGTTAGACATAACCTTCGCAGACTTCAATTAGGGATGATTATCTGTTAGTTTATGGACTCTAGAGATAGATTTATGAGCTAACAATCTTCAATAGGCGTCGAATCTTAATGCCTTCCGTGTTTCGGGGCTTTGCTCGCGAGAGTGACGAAGAGAGTGACACGGTTGTTATCTCAACTATGTGTTAGACATAACCTTTGTTGTGAGCGATGCTGGGTGATATTGAGGAGTATTGTAGGTGGAGTATAACTGGTCGGTAAGTTTAAGTTTGTGAGGAGTGATTTATATGAATTGCCTGACAAGTTTTTCTCTCTGAAGAATGATTTCTTCTTCTTTTAATGTTTACTTTTCTGTTTTCTTGTTTTAAACCATTCTAATCCAAACTCATAAACGCGAGAGACTGTCGAACGACATTCTTTCCCTCGAACCGATCTCTGTGGACACGACATAAATCCCGGAGGGAATTCTTTCCGAAAATAAATATTTTTGCTGCTTGCCCTATTCTGCAACCAACAGATAATCGCATTAGAGTGGACTTCGGTAAAATGTTGAGAGTCGATTCGATGTCTACCAGTACGCTGGCTAAAGCATCGTCCTGGCAGTTGACTGTGATATTGAGCGCCATGTTGTGGCTTTTGCCTTCTTCTGGCAATTCCTCATCACTAAACCCCAAGTGTTTGTAGGAAGTGATGTTAGAGACGATACTATCGAATTGTCGTATTGACACATCCTGTTCCACAAAGGCCTATTCTAAGACTTTCTGTAGAGCCTCTATGTGGGCTTCGGAACTGAGTAAAAGAGATAACACAGAGATCTTTGAAGGAGTTTGTAACAGTTGATCAACAATGTTGTATTCACTCCTTTAGATGAGCTTCAGCGTCTCATCATCATTCTTTGAAAGGTCGGGATCACTGGACTCACCGACTGGTGGATTAGGAACTTCTGTTTGAGGTTCCTTTTCTCTGTTAGGTTCTCCAACTCCTCTATTGAAGATTCGACTACTCCGTGTTACTCGACTGATGTCTGCAATATTCACGACGTAGGGTAATGGAATTTCCTTTCCATTCTCAATTATGGTTGCACCGTATTTATAAAGGATCACCTTAGCTGATTCATACGGTAATGGTCCCGGTAGATAGATAACTACAGGAGCCTTCTGATTTTTCTGACTGACGTAAGTAACTTTAATCAATTCCTGGTTAAAAACATTTAATTCAATAAGTAGAGGGATGATGGTACAAACATCCTTGGTCCTCTCAGGATCAAAGATTACAACAACATCTTTGATCTGGTCGGCGAAATAGTCTGGCGTCCAGTTGATAGACCCCGAAACCAAATATTGTTGAATCTCTTTGCAGTCCAACTGACTCTGAAGAGCTGCTCGCACGAGGTAGCATCCTTGATTATTTTCCCAGTAGACTCTACGTCGCTCGTAGTTATGTGGTGGCACCAGGCCACGTCCGCTTTGAATGCAGTGTAACCTCACCAGGTCTATTTCCATAGATCGGACATCCTGACTTTGATGCCTAGTAGGGTTCCCATTTGTCACACTGATTTGATGCGTGTATTCATCCGTATAGATCGGAAGCCACCAGTGGTTTAACAAGTGTTGTAAAGTTCTTTGAACGAGAGCGCACCCTTGTGTTGCGGTGAGAATTGGATACCATAGTTATTAAGGAACTAGGATCACATTCTTTAAATGTTCACCACCGTCTTTGATTTATCCAAAGGAAAGGTTCAAAAGCGAAAAAACCTAAAGATCTAAGGTTCGGGGGTTGGTTACGCCTAGGGAAGGTATTAGCATCCTAAACGTCCGTAGTACTCTACGGGAACCTCTCGTTAGTATTATGTTATCTCTCAATCGCTTGCTAAGGGTGCTATGCTAAAGGTTGAACCCTAGGGGTTAGTATCTAAGTATACTCGATAAGGTATCGCACCTTACGCCTACGTATCCTCGGGAGTAGAATCAGAGTATGCGTAGTTCTGAAAAGAGGAACTTCTTGACGGGGTCAAGGTTCCAAGGGGAAGTAAAGTCTTGGGCAAGACCTTACATAGAGTGCGGCGACTCTAAAGTTGTAGGATGGTTCAAGAGGGGTAGGATTGTAAATGTTCGCGGTGGAGCATTTACTTGGAGTTCGGCGACTCCAATCCTAAGGCTAAGATTCTAAGTGTCTACGGCGACTCCGAATCCTATGGCCAAGGGTTCTAAAGCGTTAATCCTATGACGGTTTAGTCAATTTTAATAACCTTCCTTTGGAATGCCGAGGGACCCAACTAACTGATTTATTTGTGCATACTAGCAAAGTGTGAGCTAGTTTAAGTGTATTGTGACCGATAAGGTTGAATGCGAGGCCCAAAGGCACTCGACTTACATAGGTATAAAATTGGCTCGACGTTGGATCGAGAGTTTTTTGTTATATTTTTGAAAAGGTTTGAAGCAGTATAATAATTCAGATATGTGTAAGCATACAAAGGCAAAAGAGACAAGCGTGCACTCGAACGCGAGGGATCTAACGGGTTTTGATTTGAGAGGGGAGTTTATTAAGAAAAGTTGATTTTAATGTTTATTACGAAAAAGGTTTACTTCAAGGTTGTTATCGTTGATTTGTTAAGGATTATTATAAAAAAGAAAAATGTTAGGAGTCAATTAAGTTGAAGGAAAAAAAATTTGTTAAAAGGTTTCACTTAAAACTAATTAGTTAAGGTTAAGTTTTTAACAAAAGGTTAATTTAAGGATATTATCTTAAATTGAACAAAATAAAGATCCAATTAAATTGAGAAAATGTTAATATTAAAATTAAATAGATAAAGGTTATAATATAAAAGATTGTTAGGGTATTAAAAAAGGGTTAGGATTAAAAAACGGAAACAAATTATGATTAGAAAAGGAATAAGTTATTTTAATAAAAAAAAAAGGGTAAAAGGTTAGTTAACCGAAATGAGGAACACGGAAGGTTGTGGAACTCTCTCGTGATTCATACTATCTTCTCTCTCTCTCGCACGCGTTCCTCTTCCTCTCTCAGAATGAAACCTTAGGGTTTCAAGAACCCTAGCGTCGGCGGCGGTAGTATCTTGTCCTCTCTCTCTCCGATCAATAAACATAAACCCCACCCCACGCAGCCCAATACCCCACTTGTTCTCATTATTGATTATTGGTTACACATTACAGATATTCTGATTGAAGCAAAAAAAAAAAAAAAGGGACAGATGGCCGGCGATGGCTGCAACGGCTGCGACGGCTTCAATGGCGAGTCTTCTCTCCTGCTCCTATCTTCTTCGATTGTGTGTTGTTGATGTTGCTTCCTAGCATGCGTGATGTTGTATTGTTGTTGCTACACATTTGTTTTCGTCATCGTGTGTGCCTGCTTTTCTCAGATGATGTTTTTGGCAGTTGTGGCGAGGAGCAGTGATCGCGACCTCCAAATCTCCTCTCAGGTAAGTTTCGTCCTTCTCTCGTGTGTGAATCTCTTTGCGTACGAGGTGCTGCGAATTGTGTATGTGGGTCCTTCGGGTGTGTTGAGGTTGGAATTTCTGGTTTCTGGATTTTGTGATTTTGGTAGTATGATGTTGAGGTAATTGTTAGTGTGGGATTTGTGTATGAATGGTATAGTTCTCTGTGAATTTTGGGGTGGTTGCTTGAAGTTGGTGTGTAAGCTTTGAACGTGGTCTCCTTTTTTTGAATGAGAGTATCCTGTTCTTTTTATAGTCTCAGCTATGATTAAAATTCGATTTTTGAATTGATGAGTGAGATTGCTTTGTCTACTCTTATCTTGGAAAGAAATCCGAATTACTTTGCCTCTTGAATGTTATGGAATCAAGTGGGTTTGGAAGGAAATTATGGTGTTTAATTTTTTGTTCTTACTTTGAAGACCCAAGATTCAAGTTACGGTTATTATTGTATTAATGATTCGGATCTGCTTCCTTCTTGTCTTGGCAAAACGATTTGTAATTCAATGGCCTTCCATTTTGGTTCGTACATGTTTGTGTATTATTTGGAATTGAAGTTAAGACCGTGTTTTATTCTGAATTTATCTGATCATGCTTAAAACACTGTTGAATCTCATGAATGACTTCCCATTTTCGTTTCAACATGCTGCCAGTCTGTTATGGAATGAATTTGAAATTTGTCAAAATATGTCTTGGATATGTTTTCTTTACGTTCTGATTTATTTCATGAGTACTTATTATCATTATTGCACATGTCTGGATTTCGAGTCAACTTATAGATTTGATTTGTACTTCTCCTACACAAGGACCTCACGTGTTGCTATTATCTAGGAAGCATGGACCTCATTAATGTATCACCAAGTTTAACTCTGACATCAATTGTCTTCAGCAATATATCTGTTAAAGCAGCCTGCTTTTGTACGAGCTTCTTAGCCTTTGCATCAGGATCTCCAAGCCATCTGTACGGGCCCGTGATAGTTGTCAACAACAGATTTATCTCTCGATTTCAATGAAAGTCTTGAGGAATGGTACTGCTTTTCAATGCCTTCAATAATTGCAAGTGAGAGTTGTCTTATTGTGGGTGAAGCACAGGGTATGGCCATGGTTCAGTAGCATAGTCATGCAAGCTTGGCATTTGCATCATGACTTGTACGTAAGGTTTTTATTATCCCCTTTTTTTAGACAGTATGCAAGGTTATTAATTCTGACTTGTCTTCCTTTCAGCAATGAACATGCTAGGACTATGAGGGTTAAAGCACTGCATGCTCCAATGCCAACAACAGTAGTTAGTTCAGAGGAAACGGGCCAATATTGATGATGTCTTGAATTAGCTTGAGGGATGTACCCTCCAAGCGTCAGCCGCTCGTGACTTGTTTAATCTCCCTCATATTGTTTTATTTACTTTATGTACTTTATGGCCTATTTGTATTTTCCACTGGGCTGTAACAATTAGAGTTTTTGCAACATATGAAATAATTATATTCCAATCATCTTGTAACTCAACAAAGTCTTGAATTCTTGGATGGGCTTTTGTTTCATCCTTTAGGAATAGTGACTTGAACTCTTGTGATAAATTTTGGGTTTGGGTTTTATAGAGGTTCATAGAAACTGAACTCGTTTTGCGCTCTTACTTCCTTTAAATACGTTTCTGAAACTTGGATTACCCTTAAATATAAAACTTGGAGCCATAATTAAAACAAATGGTTCCTCCTTGCCAACTTCTTGCAACTTGGGTAGGGACCCTAAACAAGTCTTGTGAATTTAAATCATGGCCTTGAACTAGATTGAAAACTCCCATGAGAAACGTCTTGTAACCAATTTTTGAGATAGATAGAAACCAATTTAGATATTGGAACAACAATTATGCATTTCTAAGAGTTTTAGAAAGTACAGAAAAAAACCTTGGTACAATCTTGATGCAATGTTGTGAGCCAAAAATTTCCCAACTAGTCGGTTATGACATTCTGCTCTTCATTACCAATGATAACAAATAAGAACTCAAAGCTCTATAAAGATCCTCAATTTTTACTAGTGGTCAGAATATCTTGAACATTACACTTCTATTGATCTTCAAACTTGATCCTGTAAACTTGTGATAACGATGGACTTGAATTTGCATTTGGAAATCAACTTTCTACTGCCTCCTAACTTGACCTTTCATTACTTAAGAACATAGCACCACAGAGCAAACACATCCCTTAGATTTTGAGGAGCTGACAGAGGGGGGGAGACGCCATCTTGCAGTATAATTACCACACAACCAGTGACCAGTCTCTAGGGACTAAATCATCATATCAAAGGGTAATATGACCTGAGTATTTGTGGGGAGACTTTAGAGATCTGAGGGAAAAGAGGCTTTGGCAGGGGCTTAGGGACCAAAGGATGAGGGTATAAATCTCACGGGAAACCACCACACACCTTGCACAGACCAGAGAATCTCCACAGACACACACACACACAGCACAGCCTTCAAGACCTTGAATCTTCTGCAGCAGTATCTGCTTTCACAAATGAAACAAAAAAGCAAAAACTAGATAAAGAGGTTAGCCATGCACGAATGATTGACCTAATATGTTATGCGACCGAATCAGTGAATCTAAGGGAAAAATTTGGGGTACAACAGTTGCCCCTATTTAAATATCTTCACCGGATGACAGGGCGATGAAAATCGTCATTAGGTCATGGTGAAAGATATTTAAATACAGATAACCGAAAATTTTGCCCTTAGATGCAATGATCATGCAATGCTATGGGCACAAGCTAGACCTAATGCTGACATGCCATGAACTCTAGCATGATGAAGATGATGGGATGGTAAAATGCAAGATGCAGACGAAAACGAAAGCAAACACAGAGCGGAAGACGAACTCAAGAGTAACGAACTCACTGAGGACGATCAGACGCACTGGGGAAAAGAAAACGACATTGGGGAAAAGAAAACGACGACCCAGCAGGTTCAAGCGTGGCCAGTTGATATCTAAGATACAAAACGATACGATAGGATCCACGCGGCAGTAGGATCATGCAAACAAAAAACAAACTAAAACCTGGAAATTCCTTCAATGAAGAGATCGAACGGGATCTTCAGGAACCGCCAAGGAAAAGAACAGGGTTAAAAAAAATCTCCTGTATGCCAAGTAAATGGACTCGTAGGGAAAATGCCCTGTGACTTATCGTTGCACGGGACTTACACACCACTAAGAAAAACAACAAGGGGCTCGGCGGCTCGAAACCAAAAAGAAAAATAAGGAACACGACAGCTCGAAACAGAAAAGCAAAACAAGGAGCGCGGCGGCTCGAAACCAGAAAAGAAAAACTAGGGGCGCGGCGGCTCGAAACCAAAAGAAAAACAAGGAGCACGGTGGCTCGACACCAGAACAGAAAAACAAGGAGCGCGGCGGCTCGAAACCAAAAAGGAAAAAACCAAGGAGCACAGCGGCTCGACACCAGAAAAGAAAAACAAGGAGCGCGGCGGCTCGAAACCAAAAAGAAAAACAAGGAGCACGGCGGCTCAACACCAGAAAAGAAAAACAAGGAGCACGGTGGCTCGACACTAGAAAAGAAAAACCAGGGGCGCGGCGGCTCGACACCAAAAAAGAAAAACAAGGAGCGCGGCGGCTCGACACCAAAAGGAAAAACAAGGAGCACGGCGGCTCGACGCCAAAAGGAAAACAAGGAGCACGGCGGCTCGACGCCTAAAGGAAAACAAGGAGCACGGCGGCTCGACGCCAAAAAGAAAAACAAGGAGCACGGCGGCCCGACGCCAGAAAGAAAAACAAGGAGCACGGCGGCTCGAAACCCGAAAGAAAAACAAGGAGCGCGGTGGCTCGACACCAAAAGAAAAAAACAAGGAGCACAGCGGCTCGAAACAGAGAAGCAAGACAAGGAGCGCGGCGGCTCGAAACAAAAACAAGATGAGGCAATAAAAAAGTATAGAGCACAGCGACTCAAAATGTACAAGGTGTAGGTGCACGCTTAAACTTTGCTAGGCGCCTGGAAGGCAAGTTGTCAAAGACCAAAGTTCAATCTAGGATCAAACTAGAAAGAAACGGTCAACCAAGACTTGTTATTGAGAAATGAACTCAAACGACGATTTTATCTTATCCAAGCAAGGAAGAAGATAACTGAAATAACCATCATCCTCGAGGGTTGAACTCTGTGGGGAAACTTAGAAATGATTAGCACTTTCTGCCTAAGGTTGACGACCTACTTGGAGAGATCAGACAAACCCAAAACTGGCGCAAACACAAACAAAGTTCAAGATGAAACAAACAAAAGGAAACACGCACGGAGGCGAAATGCAAAAGATGCCATACGATGCTTATGCTCAGGCTGACAAAACAGACAAAAGAAAACAGGGGGAAAAACAAACGAGGAAGCCCGTCCATCCTCTGCACGAGAGATACATCTGTCAATCTTGTAGTAATCCGAAGATGCACCAACTGTTCCAACTTCTCTGGGGAAATAGCAGTCCACTTGGGAATATAATGTCCCGACTTCACTTAGGAATCGTCAAGGTGAAATCTGATACTCCGGATGAGAAAGACCCACTGGGAACGGGTCCAACTCGTGTCCAGAGAGACTTTGATGGGGATAAAATAAATATCTGTTATAACCGAGATAATCCAAAGTGAGAATATAGTAGTAGATGCCACGGGGATAAAATAAACATCCACTGCTTCGTTGGGGAAGCTTGGACCAATATTGTACTTGCAGACGCCAGATTCTAGTCTCCAGTGGGGATGAAATAAACATCCATGGTTGAGAGAAAATGAAATCTTGAGAAGACACCGAGGAGTGAAATAAACACTCGCTTCATCGGGGAAAGTTGATGCCAAGGAGATTCTTTGGGGATCCTTAGGTCAACCAGATGCTGAAATTTTGTACTGATTCTGTCATAATTGCTTGAAATAATGATTCATTAGGGAATCGTCATGACTTCCTAGAGTGAAAACTTGCTGGGGAATAATCATACCATTTGAGATTCTTCGGGTATTTAGGTGAAGAAATGCTATGAAGTCAGTGAAGTTTTGACTTGCATGGTAGTCGCCATTTTCAAGTATGAAGTGTTGCAAAAGTCTTCAATTCTCAACTGTCCTGGATTGCATGATTCTGAAAAGGAGTCATAAAAGGGGTCATCTCAAAAGGATTTTACAGAAGATCCGGCGTTCAAAATAATCCAGTGTCTTCCAACTCTTTAGAGATTTGTAGAATCTCGACGTAACTGGCTCAGATTGTCGGTATTCTATGTACTGAGTCTTCAAACATTGCCCCTTAGGTAAGTCAATTTGTGGAGATTACAAACTGAAGAAATCATCCTTGCCCCTGCTTAAATGGGTCTTCAAGTAACATGCCCCAGACTGGTTATCTTTAACAATGAAGTAGCCATCTTCAACAAAGTTCCAATCAGAAATTGAATCTCTCATAGCTGTTTGCAATCAAGTTTCTATGATATTAAGCAATATTTACATGCAGAAAGTGTAAATTCTGAAACTGCTAGTACAACGTCATGTTTGTTTTGAAGTTTATTGAAAAAACATATCGCGCACTTGTGATCGAATCATTAGTTAGGACATGATATTAGTTTTCCTTTTTATAAAGCCAATGTGAACTTTGAGCGTGGCTCATAGGAGTCAGGAAACAATATCTCATCGAGTACGTTTTTGAAATGAACTCTGCTTCAATAAGGTCTTTTGTAAGTAGTGATTTGATTTAAGAAGCAAAAAGGCATAAAGGTCAAAGTTTGGTTGTACCCACCCTTTTTTGTGAGGTTATTTTGAAAGTTTGAGGGTCAAGATGTACTTGTACCAACTTATATTTTGATAGTTTTGGAAGCTCGGTCGCTTAGATTGGAAGTTATCCTGCCCCAGGTTAAAGATGAGGTTTTGATTTCGAAGCTCAAGAGAGTTAACAAGAGGTTATCTCCGGTGTTGAAACAATGCCTTATATCCTTAGCAGGGTTTTCGTTCAAAAGCATACAACAGAAGAGATTGCATTTTAGTTCATCATCCTCCATTCAGTAGTATTGGCATTATAAAATGGTAAACAATTTTTTTGAAAAAAGAGCGAAGCGAATGGATTTCTTCAAAACAAACATTAAATTGCCTTAACGTTCGGAATAACAAGTTCTTACGTGTAAACATGCTTTAATAATCAAAGAAAGCGATAAATGCAAATAAATAAACAACTGATGCTTCTAGGAATGACTTCCTCTTTACTTGCTATTTGAGCTAACCATATTCAAAATCGACTTTCGAGATCGGTCTGGGGATCATTCTCATACCCACTCTCGGTGAATTCTTCCATAATCGGGACTGATGAACCCGCGTGATTGGGTGAAGGAATATTAAGTTGAATTCCATGAGGCGTGAATGAGATCATTTTGGAGTCAAGCAGATTCTGAACCTTACTCGGAAGTACTTTATAATCGTCAGTTGAATGCCCTGGTGCCCCAGCATGGTAATCACATCGGGCATTGGCGTCAAAGCCTGGTGGGTAGGGAAAAGGCACTGGCTTCAGCTCTTTTGGCACTATAAGTCCACTTTTGATTAAATCTGGTAAGAACTGACTGTATGGCATTGGTAGCGGAGTGAAATGCCTCTGCTTCTTTAGTCTTGGTCTATCATGTTGACGCGACTGTAGGCGGGATGACTGTCGATACCGAGGAGGTATTCGATTTGGAGAAGAATACTGCCCCTGAAGAGATAATGGTGTCTGGCGCAGAGACCCAAATGAATGCTCACTCTGAATACTTGAGTTGCGTGAGTGTCGAGACTGATGCATTGGATACTCCCCAATGGAATATTTTTCTTCTTCCTGTTCTTCTTGAGAACTGACAATTAGTTTACCCTCAATGGGTCGAATGTTTGAGATACCTCGGATTTTTCCTTTCTTAAGACCAATCTCGATGCGCTCTCCGGCTATTACTACATCAGAGAAATTTCTTGTCACAATGCTAAACAACTTTTCTCGGTATGGGCCTTGCAAAGTATCCACGAAAAAGTCAACCAATTCCTTATCTAAGAGTGGCGGTTGAACGCGAGAAGCTACTTCTCTCCACCTCTGAGCATACTTTCTGAAGGATTCATTGTCTTTTTGAGATAGGTCTAGCAAATGCAGGCGACTAGGAGCCAAGTCAAGATTGTAGTCATATTGCTTCACGAAAGCCTTGGAAAGGTCTAACCAGGATCGGATGTCGCTACTCTTTAGCTGCATATACCAATTTAGTGATGCCCCACTTAAACTGTCTTGGAAACAGTGGATCATAAGCGGTTCATTACGGACATGTGGAGTCATTTTTCTGCAAAACATTACCAAATGCTGTTTTGGACAGCTGTCCCCTTTGTACTTCTCAAATTTTGGTGTCTTGAACTTTGGAGGCATTACAAGGTCGGGTACCAAGCACATATTCAAGGCACTCAGATCACCAGCGTCACGACCCTTAATGGCGTCAAGTCTTCTTTCCAAAGTGCGAAATCTTTCCAAAAGCTCAACATCTCGTGGATTTTCAATTTTCACCTCAGGAATCACTTCTTGGGAATCTGGCTCTGAGAACGCGAGGCTACAATACTCAATAGCATTAACAGAAGAGGGCCTATCCTGGATGGTAGTATACTCTTGTATAACTTGGTTCTCCGCAGGAATCTGCACAGATTGATCTTGGGTAACATTGTTCACAACAGTCCTCTGAGTACTAACGTCCCTTCTCGCCAAGGCTGTCATAGCTTCCACAAGTTGACTGAACTCAAGATCTGCTACAGTCGCAAACTGGCTCTGCCCTTCTGAATTCCTGATCTTTCAAAATTTTCCCCAGGTCTAGAGATTACTGTCGAGAAATCAACAGACGGGTCATGAACAGAGGATGGACGAGAACACAGGAAGGAAACAACGCAAAGAATGCAAAATGATATGAGATGCAAATGCAAGAACGAAGCAACTATCAAGGAACTCAAACTCGTATTTGCAGTCGTTGTAGACGTTAAAACATTTTATTAAAATTTTTCAACAGCCAGTACACCTCCAAAGTTTTATTACATAAGCAACATAACAACGGAACTAGGAGTCTAAACTGCTGGATGATGCCCCTTGTCTTCCATGGAGTTCTTCCGTCAGCCTGTCAATCTGATGTTGCATCCTTGCTTTATCCAGGGTCAACTTCTCTATTTCAGCCTTCAACTTTGAAACTTCATCAGATTGGACCACGAGAGGCTTGGGACGGGGATAAGGTGTACTCAAGATCAGAGCCCTTTCGCGCGCCCATGCTAGACATTCTTCGGTAACTGAGCAATCAGGATTTATTGTCACTGTCATTCCTTGTCGATTGATGCGGCGCCAAACAAACACGATTCTGGTCTTCAACTTAAGGTCCTCTCCTTGATAGAGAAAAAGTCTGGTCAGATTCTCTGGATCGGGTACTTCTTCCATTGGGTGCCCCAGTTGACGACGGGCGAGCACAGGATTATAGGTGATACATCCCTTGGTACCAAGAAGAGGTACATTGGGAAAATCTCCACAGCTATGAATCATGGGGATTCCTCCATACATCGGGTCATGCCAAACAATATCTGAGTGAGTAAGAGCCATGAGCTTCACGGGCCATTCTGAACCATCCTTTACGTCCCAAAAATCAGTGGACCTCGGTAGGTGCGAAATAAACCACCTATAGAGGATAGCGGTGCAACAAGTAATCCGACCTTCTCCCTTCAGAGCCTTTGAATAGATAGCATGGTAAACATCGGCTAACAACGTCGACACTGGATTTTTTAGCATAAAAATCCTTATGGCATGGACGTCGACAAAATCTTCAACATTCGGAAACAAGAACAAACCGTAGGCCAGCAGTGCAAAGATGTGCTCGAACGCTCCAGTGTTCCCTACACTAGCAAAATGGCGGGCTTTCTCGAACAAAAATTGGGTCGGTAAACCATCGATTCCTCCTCTGAACGTCATATGAGTTTGGATCTCCAGAAGCTTTATGTGGGTTGCTCTTGCGATGTCTTCCTGGCTAGGTCTTCCTTCTCCACCGGAGAACGGAGGTGAATCTTTGACAGGAATACCCATAAGGGCGGAGTATTCCTCCAAAGTAGGTGTCAGCTGGAAATCTTGGAAGATGAAGCAATGGTAGATCAAGCTGTAAAGTTGAACCAGCGTTTCCAATAAACCAGCGGCTACTCGAGTCTGCAACAACGGGAGGATGTTTCCATACTTCTCAGCGAACGCCTCAGGATCGTCGATCTGACCTCCTAGTTCCCTTAGTTGTTCAACATCCGAAACTTCAAAGGTGTACGGTACAACTCCCTTCCTTCCGTAATCCATCGTACAATGCTTGCAATACAAGATTTCAAGTTCCTTGATAGAGAGAGAAATGCAAGATGCAAATGCTATGCAACAAGGTTCATGGAAATTCGACTATTTATAACCATCATGGAATATCAAAAAGGCTCGTTTTTAATAGGTCATAAAAGTCGGTTATAATCATTAGTACCGGAATATTAAAAAATGATTTATTACAAAATTAAAACGTGTCTATACGCTTTACAACAGTCATAACGTAATAGCTAAATAAAAGCTAATAATGATGGATCTAAGGGGACTCTTCCAACGGTCTTCTTGAATCCTTTGACTCCTGTCTTCCAACTGAGCTTCTTCTAGAATAATCTTGTCGACAAAGTGTTGACTGATGATTAGAATGGAATGAGACGCCTTCTTGAGCTTTCCAATTCTTACAATAAGTAGCTTTTTCAATAACCTCCTTTTAGCTAGCTTGAATACTAACCGAAGTGGATATTTGTCTTGAGTTACTAACCCCATCAGTTGAGAATAGTCTTCAAGTTTAGGTACCAATTGATAATCAGAAATAATGATAGGCCATAATGAATGGAAATGATATCTTCCCAGATCTTGATTTGAACCTTTCTTTATTTGCCAGCAAAGTCTCTAGTCTCCTTAGATCGTCCAGGTTATGACTTTTGTAAAGGTACTTCAACGTTTTTTCTTTTTTTTTAAATTTTTAGAGTCCATGATATCCTTATGATGTTTATAAACAAAGACTAAGTTCCATGAACCTTTATGAAATGATGCTTATGAATGCAGGGAATGCAAACACACAAAGCACAAAGCACGGATAAGCAGAAAAAGATTAAACAGACAATCAAAAGTCCTAGGTTTGAGAGATCACAGCATGGAGCCAAGGACTACCTTCCCATAAGGTATGTACTATAGTTTCAAGATGTACCTGCGGAACGGGTTCTAAAAGTTCCCAGAGTCTACAATCCATCTTTCGGATATTATCGATTTTCCAGATCACTTGGTAGTCAATAATATTCTCAAGAGAATCTCGTCCGAGTGTAGTATCGCGTAGCGACTATTGCAGAAATAGACTCCCGCATAGTCCCCGCACTACATCCTAATAGGCCAAGTTGGGTTAAAGGTAACTACGGTCCCCAGTCTCGATGGCCTTTAGTTCGAAATAATAGCGTCTTCACGAATTGACTCGTTGGACAAAATTAAATTCGAGAGGGCCTAGACCGAGTGGTGAAGTGTCAATTCAACTTTTTCAGGAATCGACTCCCTCAAAGTATCCTTGAATTCTCACCGTTCCTATCATAATTGTCACTCTAGTCCGGGTGTAGGACTTTGTCTCACCACACAAGCAACCCAGCACAACGAATAATAAACAAGCATAATAGAGAAAGATAACATAAGAAAACAAGATAGGGGAAACCCTCGACAATTCCCCAGTGAAGTCGCCAGTTCTGTTGCGGTGAGAATTGGATACCATAGTTATTAAGGAACTAGGATCACATTCTTTAAATGTTCACCACCGTCTTTGATTTATCCAAAGGAAAGGTTCAAAAGCGAAAAAACCTAAAGATCTAAGGTTCGGGGGTTGGTTACGCCTAGGGAAGGTATTAGCATCCTAAACGTCCGTAGTACTCTACGGGAACCTCTCGTTAGTATTATGTTATCTCTCAATCGCTTGCTAAGGGTGCTATGCTAAAGGTTGAACCCTAGGGGTTAGTATCTAAGTATACTCGATAAGGTATCGCACCTTACGCCTACGTATCCTCGGGAGTAGAATCAGAGTATGCGTAGTTCTGAAAAGAGGAACTTCTTGACGGGGTCAAGGTTCCAAGGGGAAGTAAAGTCTTGGGCAAGACCTTACATAGAGTGCGGCGACTCTAAAGTTGTAGGATGGTTCAAGAGGGGTAGGATTGTAAATGTTCGCGGTGGAGCATTTACTTGGAGTTCGGCGACTCCAATCCTAAGGCTAAGATTCTAAGTGTCTACGGCGACTCCGAATCCTATGGCCAAGGGTTCTAAAGCGTTAATCCTATGACGGTTTAGTCAATTTTAATAACCTTCCTTTGGAATGCCGAGGGACCCAACTAACTGATTTATTTGTGCATACTAGCAAAGTGTGAGCTAGTTTAAGTGTATTGTGACCGATAAGGTTGAATGCGAGGCCCAAAGGCACTCGACTTACATAGGTATAAAATTGGCTCGACGTTGGATCGAGAGTTTTTTGTTATATTTTTGAAAAGGTTTGAAGCAGTATAATAATTCAGATATGTGTAAGCATACAAAGGCAAAAGAGACAAGCGTGCACTCGAACGCGAGGGATCTAACGGGTTTTGATTTGAGAGGGGAGTTTATTAAGAAAAGTTGATTTTAATGTTTATTACGAAAAAGGTTTACTTCAAGGTTGTTATCGTTGATTTGTTAAGGATTATTATAAAAAAGAAAAATGTTAGGAGTCAATTAAGTTGAAGGAAAAAAAATTTGTTAAAAGGTTTCACTTAAAACTAATTAGTTAAGGTTAAGTTTTTAACAAAAGGTTAATTTAAGGATATTATCTTAAATTGAACAAAATAAAGATCCAATTAAATTGAGAAAATGTTAATATTAAAATTAAATAGATAAAGGTTATAATATAAAAGATTGTTAGGGTATTAAAAAAGGGTTAGGATTAAAAAACGGAAACAAATTATGATTAGAAAAGGAATAAGTTATTTTAATTAAAAAAAAAGGGTAAAAGGTTAGTTAACCGAAATGAGGAACACGGAAGGTTGTGGAACTCTCTCGTGATTCATACTATCTTCTCTCTCTCTCGTACGCGTTCCTCTTCCTCTCTCAGAATGAAACCTTAGGGTTTCAAGAACCCTAGCGTCGGCGGCGGTAGTATCTTGTCCTCTCTCTCTCCGATCAATAAACATAAACCCCACCCCACGCAGCCCAATACCCCACTTGTTCTCATTATTGATTATTGGTTACACATTACAGATATTCTGATTGAAGCAAAAAAAAAAAAAGGGACAGATGGCCGGCGATGGCTGCAACGGCTGCGACGGCTTCAATGGCGAGTCTTCTCTCCTGCTCCTATCTTCTTCGATCGTGTGTTGTTGATGTTGCTTCCTAGCATGCGTGATGTTGTATTGTTGTTGCTACACATTTGTTTTCGTCATCGTGTGTGCCTGCTTTTCTCAGATGATGTTTTTGGCAGTTGTGGCGAGGAGCAGTGATCGCGACCTCCAAATCTCCTCTCAGGTAAGTTTCGTCCTTCTCTCGTGTGTGAATCTCTTTGCGTACGAGGTGCTGCGAATTGTGTATGTGGGTCCTTCGGGTGTGTTGAGGTTGGAATTTCTGGTTTCTGGATTTTGTGATTTTGGTAGTATGATGTTGAGGTAATTTGTTAGTGTGGGATTTATGTATGAATGGTATAGTTCTCTGTGAATTTTGGAGTGGTTGTTTGAAGTTGGTGTGTAAGCTTTGAACGTGGTCTCCTTTTTTTGAATGAGAGTATCCTGTTCTTTTTATAGTCTCAGCTATGATTAAAATTTGATTTTTGAATTGATGAGTGAGATTGCTTTGTCTACTCTTATCTTGGAAAGAAATCCGAATTACTTTGCCTCTTGAATGTTATGGAATCAAGTGGTTTTGGAAGGAAATTATGGTGTTTAATTTTTTGTTCTTACTTTGAAGACCCAAGATTCAAGTTACGGTTATTATTGTATTAATGATTCTGATCTGCTTCCTTCTTGTCTTGGCAAAACGATTTGTAATTCAATGGCCTTCCATTTTGGTTCGTACATGTTTGTGTATTATTTGGAATTGAAGTTAAGACCGTGTTTTATTCTGAATTTATCTGATCATGCTTAAAACACTGTTGAATCTCATGAATGACTTCCCATTTTCGTTTCAACATGCTGCCAGTCTGTTATGGAATGAATTTGAAATTTGTCAAAATATGTCTTGGATATGTTTTCTTTACGTTCTGATTTATTTCATGAGTACTTATTATCATTATTGCACATGTCTAGATTTCGAGTCAACTTATAGATTTGATTTGTACTTCTCCTACACAAGGACCTCACGTGTTGCTATTATCTAGGAAGCATGGACCTCATTAATGTATCACCAAGTTTAACTCTGACATCAATTGTCTTCAGCAATATATCTGTTAAAGCAGCCTGCTTTTGTACGAGCTTCTTAGCCTTTGCATCAGGATCTCCAAGCCATCTGTACGGGCCCGTGATAGTTGTCAACAACAGATTTATCTCTCGATTTCAATGAAAGTCTTGAGGAATGGTACTGCTTTTCAATGCCTTCAATAATTGCAAGTGAGAGTTGTCTTATTGTGGGTGAAGCACAGGGTATGGCCATGGTTCAGTAGCATAGTCATGCAAGCTTGGCATTTGCATCATGACTTGTACGTAAGGTTTTTATTATCCCCTTTTTTTAGACAGTATGCAAGGTTATTAATTCTGACTTGTCTTCCTTTCAGCAATGAACATGCTAGGACTATGAGGGTTAAAGCACTGCATGCTCCAATGCCAACAACAGTAGTTAGTGCAGAGGAAACGGGCCAATATTGATGATGTCTTGAATTAGCTTGAGGGATGTACCCTCCAAGCGTCAGCCGCTCGTGACTTGTTTAATCTCCCTCATATTGTTTTATTTACTTTATGTACTTTATGGCCTATTTGTATTTTCCACTGGGCTGTAACAATTAGAGTTTTTGCAACATATGAAATAATTATATTCCAATCATCTTGTAACTCAACAAAGTCTTGAATTCTTGGATGGGCTTTTGTTTCATCCTTTAGGAATAGTGACTTGAACTCTTGTGATAAATTTTGGGTTTGGGTTTTATAGAGGTTCATAGAAACTGAACTCGTTTTGCGCTCTTACTTCCTTTAAATACGTTTCTGAAACTTGGATTACCCTTAAATATAAAACTTGGAGCCATAATTAAAACAAATGGTTCCTCCTTGCCAACTTCTTGCAACTTGGGTAGGAAGTACAGAAAAAAACCTTGGTACAATCTTGATGCAATGTTGTGAGCCAAAAATTTCCCAACTAGTCGGTTATGACATTCTGCTCTTCATTACCAATGATAACAAATAAGAACTCAAAGCTCTATAAAGATCCTCAATTTTTACTAGTGGCCAGAATATCTTGAACATTACACTTCTATTGATCTTCAAACTTGATCCTGTAAACTTGTGATAACGATGGACTTGAATTTGCATTTGGAAATCAACTTTCTACTGCCTCCTAACTTGACCTTTCATTACTTAAGAACATAGCACCACAGAGCAAACACGTCCCTTAGATTTTGAGGAGCTGGCAGAGGGGGGAGACGCCATCTTGCAGTATAATTACCACACAACCAGTGACCAGTCTCTAGGGACTAAATCATCATATCAAAGGGTAATATGACCTGAGTATTTGTGGGGAGACTTTAGAGATCTGAGGGAAAAGAGGCTTTGGCAGGAGCTTAGGGACCAAAGGATGAGGGTATAAATCTCACGGGAAACCACCACACACCTTGCACAGACCAGAGAATCTCCACAGACACACACACACACAGCACAGCCTTCAAGACCTTGAATCTTCTGCAGCAGTATCTGCTTTCACAAATGAAACAAAAAAGCAAAAACTAGATAAAGAGGTTAGCCATGCACGAATGATTGACCTAATATGTTATGCGACCGAATCAGTGAATCTAAGGGAAAAATTTGGGGTACAACACCTTGGTTACTCTCACAACATACTTTACAGCTCAGATAATAATGTGAAGTGAGAAAACCGAGTTGGACTTGCTTGGCGTGTAATGGTATTCATCAAACAAATATCGAAGATTTGAATCATGTTGATCTGATAGGGATTTCTATCACGGTAGTCCTGGATCCACCCAAGATCCATCTGACGCTGGAGGGCCTCTTGTACGAAAGAGCATCCCTGTTTGTTTACCGAGTAAGTCAGACAGGAATTGTAATCATGCCGTGGAAGATTATGATACTGGCTTTGCCTTGAGTGCATTGCCACCTAGTTGACATTCATTGCACGGATGTAGTGGTTATGAATGATGTATGAACTTGTATAAGTCATGTTAACTCCACGAACTCGATGCTCTTGGATCCATCCGAGATCCAACTGTTCCTGTAGAGCTGATTGCACCACAGAACATCCCTGATTATTTTTAGAACAGATATCACACTGGTGATAATTATGAGGTGGAACATGGCCATACCCGCTCTGTCTACAATGCATCTTGACCAAATTGGCCCTCAATAAGAGTACATCATGAATTTGATAGACGTTGTTAAACTCTCCTTCTATCAAATTCACTACGGCTTTCTCATGTTGAGGCAGTGGGTTTGTCAGAACATTCGGATTCGTATCTTTGAAAGATAAGACCCCGCTCCTAACAAGCTTTTGCATATCGGATTTGAAACTGAGACAGTTTTCTATGTTATGCCCTGGTCCTCCTTGATGGTAAGGGCAAGTCTGATCCGCCTTAAACCAAAAAGGCGGATTTTCTGGTACTGTAAGAGGAGAACTGGTTTGGACGTGTCCCTTGACCAGAAATAACGGAAATAATTCTGCGTACAACACTGGTATAGGGTCGAACCCTGGTGGTCGCATTGTACGATTGTTGTTGTACGGAGGGCGAGCCTGTTGAAGAGGTTGTTGTGTCCTTTGCCGATATTTCAAAGCCAATCTGAGGTTGATACGTAGGAACAGTCGCAAGGTTGATAGCAGGAGTTATGGCTGCTACTGGTTGGTATTGTCGCCTTTGCTTTCCGAGAAAGAAATTCCCAATATCTTGCTCTTTTTTCTTAGGGAGAGCACTACCGTATCGTTTTGTATTACTTGATGATCCAACGTCTTTAACTAATCGTCCTTCTCGGACTGCTTCCTCAAGATGAACTCCCATGCCCACCATCTCGGTGAAGTCACTGGGCACACTGGCAACCATTCTGTCGTAGTAAAATGAGCTCAAGGTTTTCAAGAAGATCTTTGTCATCTCTTTTTCCTCAAGAGGTGGAAAAATCTGAGCGGAAATTTCACGCCATCTCTGAGCATATTCCTTAAAGGTTTCCTTGTCCTTCTGTGACATTGATCTAATTTGATCTCTGTCTGGTGCCATGTCCAGGTTATACTTATATTGTTGAACAAAAGCAGCGCCAAGATCTCTGAAAGTGCCGATATTAGTGTAGTTTAAACCATGTACCATTTGAGTGCGGCACCGGTTAAACTATCCTGAAAGTAGTGAATTAGTAGCTCCTGGTTCTTTGTCTGAGCTGACATTCGCCGAGAGTACATCACCAAGTGGCTTTGAGGGCAAGAGTTACCCTTGTACTTTTCAAAATTGAGTACCTGGAACTTGTGCGGAACTTTCACAATGGGGACCAAACGAAGGTCTGCGGTGTCCTTTCCAAATAAATCCTGACCGCGAAGGGCTTGCAGTTTTTTCTACATCTCCAGGAATTGTTCCTGGAACTCATTCATTCTGTCGAACATAATTTTGTTTCGACCAGAAGGTATCTGTGGAATCTGTCCTTCCGGGACAGTGTGTACCATGGGTGGTGGTATAGTCATCATGGCCGAGACTCTCGGTGCCTCCCGAAGTTTGTAACCTTCAGGAGTTGCTGTCATGCCCCTGGCACCTTCGTTTTCCCGAAGTTTGTAACCTTCAGGCCCAGTGACTCCTGCTGAAGTTTTCGGATCTTCAATGATCGGTGGAATATATCCCTCCGGGATATAGTTGATAGGCATGCCCCAGGGACGATCTTTTGGCATTTTGTACCTAGGATCATACTTTTCCACTATGGACGTTGATGTGATCTCTGAGATCACAGTCCTTTGTTGTTGCATTTGAGCTTTTGCTAGAGCTTGCAAGTCGTTATGAAGCTTTCTCAGATCCTTTTTCAGAGTGTCGATCTCTTCTCTCAACTCTCTGTTCTCTTCCTCGAGATCATCCATCTTTTTCTGATGATTGGCCCGAGTATTGTACGAATGAGACAGTTTGACTCTAGAATCGAGACGCAAACGTGAGATTCGTAGATAAAAAGAATGTGTTACGAATGATATGCAATGATTATATTAATTGTATATATTTTTCGTTTATTCAAAGTAAACTTCGACAATTAGATTGCAAATATCAAACAGTGGGGATACCCCATTTTATTGAATTCAAAGATTGCGGAAATGGAAATACAGTAATTTACATAGTGCTGTAAAAGGAAATCTAAACTTATGGGTCCTGAGTCCTCTCTGAAGCGAGCTCATGTGCTGGTTCTGGTACTTTCCTTTTCTTTGATCGGGGCTCTTGGGCCGTTGTCGGGTCGTCATTCCTTTGCCAAGTGAAAGGAGCGAGCAAATTCCTTTGGTCATCCTAGTTTTCTACAGTATGTTGCTCTAAAATCTCAATCAGAGCATCTTTATCTTTCAATAGTTGCTATATTTTCTTACACTCCACATTGAGAATACGGTACTTGTTCTTCCAAGACCTCTTCTCCTGCTGAACTTTGTTGAGAGTAACCTGAAGTTTTTCCGTCTCAGACATAAAATAAAGGACCGAGTCCCTTAATGGAAGAACTTCCTGATGAGGGTAAAGCATCCTCAGCTTGAGAGCTCTAGTTTGTACCCAGTGGAGATAAGGATCCACCGAGACACAGTCTGGTTTTCCTAGAGACTCTAATCCTTTCCTGTGAACGTGTTTCCAGGCGTGCACTATTTCTGTCTTTATTGCTCTGTCATTTTCTCCTTCCTTGAAGAAAAGACCTTCCAGATAAGCGTTACACGGAATATGTCTTTTCGGGTATCCAAATTGACGACGAACTAATACTGAATGATAATTGATTCCTCCCTTAGTTCCTATAAGGGTTATATTTGGGAAATTTCCACAACGGTCAATGTTCCTGATCCCGTCATAGATTCGATTGTACCAATCGATGTCAGAGTTGGTAAGAGACATGAATCTCTGCAACCAACGTAAAGTATTCTTTTGATCCCAAAATGCAGCAGACTTGGGTAAGTGGGAAGTGAACCATTTGTATAGTAGGGGTACACAGCATGTGATCATTCCTCTGCTGTACAAATTCCTTAAGTGTACCGAATGATAGGCATCTGCGAGTAAGGTTGGTACAGGGTTTCCAATCAGGAAAATCTTAATGGCGTTGATATCTACAAAGTTATCGATGTTGGGAAACAAAAATAACCCGTAGGTAAGCAAAACAAAGATGCTTTCGAAAGCGACCACGTTCCCTATGCTGGCAAAGTACAGGGCTTTCTTTGTTAAGAACTGGGCTGGAAAACCCTGGATTCCCCCCTTAGTGGTCATGTGAGTCCTGACTCCTGACTCGTCCAAATAGATTGCTCTTGCAATGGTTTGATCCTTTGGAATTTCTTCCAGTCCAGAAAAGAGAGCTTGATCAGTAATATGCAAATCAGTCAGGTGAGAGTACTCCTCCAGTGTTGGTGCTAGCTGATAATCCGGGAATGTGAAACAGTGATAGACCGGATCGTAGAACTGGATTAGTGTGGACAAGATTCCTTCGATTACATGAACCCTTAACAGAGATAGCAGTCCTCCATACTTGGCTCTGAAAGCCTCAGGGTTGGTGATCATTCTCGCCATACCTCTTAAATCCACTAGTTTTGGAACCTTGAAGGTGTACTTATGAGTTTTCCTTCTACCAAAATCCATTAGCGCAATCTCTTTATCTGACATTTGCAATCATTGTCTTAGTTTAATTTGAAAAAGAGAGACTATAAGAGAAGATTTTTCTTTGTTTTAATGTTTTTTAGATGAATGCATGAATGCATCACCCAAAAACATAGAAAAAACTTGGGGTTAAAGGGTCGGTGTCATGAAGTCAAGGCTCTACCCATCCCTAAAGGTTTATACTGGTGATTTTTGTACCTGTCCGCAAAATCATTGACCCCTCTTGGGATAACAACAACAAGCAGATCGCCAGCGAGCTGATGTATCTTAGAGTGATCTCAGATGAGGGTAGTATCGTGTGACAACTATTCCTGATAGCTTCCGCACTACAAAATGGTTTCAACCTACTAAAAACCTCAGCTTCTCAGATAACCCAATCGACCACACTACTTTCAACAACCAAAGTCGTATAGTCAATGTATCTGCAAAGGGAGTCTCCACTGAGTTTGATGGTCGACCGGGGACTCTTAGCTGGGATTCACTCCCCGTAAGATTACCCGTATAATGCCATCACATATCTTAGGTGTATACTCAATCTCTCCACATGCGACATCACACGAATTCCCATTAGCAGAAAAATAAACACAGATATCAATTAGTAAAAGCAGTATATATATTTGTCTTAATCATGCTAGACCTCTAGTCTTATGATCCTATACAGACAATGACTCCCCAGATGAGTCGCCATTTCTGTGATTCTTCGAGAACTTAAGGTTTCATCCCCTGGGAATGCAAGAAAGAATGCCCCCCACTAGGGTCGCCACTTTTCTGTAGCGGCCAAAGTGAAAATGACTTGTTCAAGGTTTCTACCTAAAACTGTAAGAAAGAATGACTCCCACTATGGTCGCCACTTTTCTGTGGCAGCCATAGTGTAAATGACTTGTTCAAAGTTTCTACCTAAAACTGTAAGAAAGAATGACTCCCACTGTGGTCGCCACTTTTCTGTAGCGTGATTTTTGTGGTTTCGAATCACTATCGCTTTGGTACTACAGTTCGATTCATTTTTTATCCTGTTGAGCTGATTAAGGAAGGGAAATAGATGTCTCCAATTAACCCTGCTTGCATACTGAGTTTAAACAGTCAAAACTGTTGGTTTACAGATGCTATCAAAATAGGGGGGGTCCTTCTTAGGGTTATTTTCTTAAGAATACAAGTGTCTGGATTATCTGTGAGGCTTTTGGTTAGGATACTAGACCTGATTTTCTTTGGCTGATGTATATAGGTACTGGACTTTTGGGGTTTTTTTATTAGTATGCTCGCTAAGATTTTTGCAATCTTATGCCTACGTATTCACGAAACAGGGAAATCAGAGCGATCGTAGTTCCTCCTATTCTATGGGAGAAAAGAGGTGTTTTGGTGTCTTGTTCAAAGCCCAAGACGTGAAGCTAAAGGTGGTTTGTATCTTGTTTAAAGCCCAAGATGTGAAGCTAAAGGGTTTTGGCTGAGAGAGAATTTATCATCTCTAAAGAGGAGTTGTTGATGTTTGTATGCTGTGAGCAAGGCACAACTTTGATGCTAAAAGGTTGATTGACTCAACCGGGGTTTTCTTTATACAAAGCCTAAGAGGAGGCGGGAAGTTTGACTTTTCCGGAAAAAAATGTTCTTTCTGTCTTGTACAAAGCCCAAGATTGAGGTTGAAAGGGATTTTGACTCCATTGAGGAGAATGTATCTTGTATAAAACCCAAGATGGAGGCTGAAAGGGTTTGACTCAACAAGAGAGTACTTTTATCTGTCCTGTATAAAGCCCAAGACGGAAGCTAAAAAGGGTTGACTCAACAAGAAAGTCTTGAACAGGTGATTAACTCAACAAGAGAGTCTGAAGGTTGTTTGACTCAACAAGAGAGTCTTTTATACTCAACAAGAGAGTGATTTGTTGTCTCGTACGAAGCCCGAGATTGAGGCTAAAAGGAGATTGACTCAACAAGACAGTCTTTCATACTCAACAAGAGAGTGTTTTATATGTCTTGTACAAAGCCAAAGACGGAGGCTAAAAGTGGTTGACTCAACAAGAGAGTCTTTTATACTCAACAAGAGAGTGATTTATATGTCTTGTACAAAGCCCAAGATGGAGGCTAAAAGGGATTGACTCAACAAGAGAGTCTTTTATACTCAACAAGAGAGTGTTTTACTATCCCGTACGAAGCCCGAGATTAAGGCTAAAAGGAGATTGACTCAACAAGAGAGTCTTTTATACTCAACAAAAGAGTGTTTTATATCTCTTGTACAAAGCCCAAGACGGAGGCTAAAAGTGGTTGACTCAACAAGAGAGTCTTTTATACTCAACAAGAGAGTGATTTATATGTCTTGTACAAAGCCCAAGACGGAGGTTAAAAGTGGTTTGACTCAACAAGAGAGTCCTTTATACTCAACAAGAGAGTGTTTTTCTATCTCGTACGAAGCTCGAGATGGAGGCTAAAAGGGAATTAACTCAACAAGAGAGTCTTTTATACTCAACAAGAAAGTATTTTTCTATCTCGTACGAAGCCCGAGATGGAGGCTAAAAGGAGGTTGACTCAATAAGAGAGTCTTTTATACTCAACAAGATAGTGTTTTTCTATCTCATACGAAGCCCGAGATGGAGGCTAAAACGGGTTGACTCAACAAGAGAGTCTTGAACAGGTGATTGACTCAACAAGAGAGTCTGAAGGCTGTTTGACTCAATGAGAGAGTCTTTTATTCTCAACAAGAAAGTGATTTGCTGTCTCGTACGAAGCCCGAGATCGAGGCTAAAGGGAGATTGACTCAACAAGAGAGTCTTTCATACTCAACAAGAGAGTGTTTTATATGTCTTGTACAAAGCCCAAGACGGAGGCTAAAAGTGGTTGACTCAACAAGAGAGTCTTTTATACTCAACAAGAGGGTGATTTATATGTCTTATACAAAGCCCAAGATGGAGGCTAAAAGGGATTGACTCAACAAGAGAGTCTTTTACACTCAATAAGAGAGTGTTTTGTTATCTCGTACGAAGCCTGAGATTGAGGCTAAAAGGAGATTGACTCAACAAGAGAGTCTTTTATACTCAACAAAAGAGTGTTTTTCTATCTCGTACGAAGCCCGAGATGGAGGCTAAAAGGAGGTTGACTCAACAAGAGAGTATTTTACACTCAACAAGAGAGTGATTTATATGTCTTGTACAAAGCCCAAGACAGAGGCTAAAAAAGGGATTGACTCAACAAGAGAGTCTTTTATACTCAACAAGAGAGTGTTTTATCTATCTTGTACGAAACCCGAGATGGAGGCGAAAAGGTGATTGACTCAACAAGAGAGCTTGAAAAGGTTAGCTCTGCTAGGGAGAATCATTTGTACAAAGCCCAAGAGGAGGTTGCCTTACCACTGTGGATTCTGGAGATCCTGAAGCGGGTCCAAGTTTGGGGAACTCTCATGGGAGAGACCGGGGTTTCTTCCTATGTTTGAAAGGAATTTGAGAATGTCTTTGGGACTCAAGGGTCTTAGACTGTCCAAGTCTAGAGTTTTATCTTTTGTATAATGCCCAAGAGGAGGCGTGGGCATTAAAGGATGAGTATCAACCCTACAATGGCCGGAGTTTTGACGCGGGTAAGACTGCTCTAGCAAAGGATGACTAAGTTCTATCTTATAACTTTAAGAGGTTGTCAGGGTCCTTGTATTAAGCCTAAGAGAAGGCCTTAGAACTTCTAAGAAGCCGAAGGGTCCTTGTACAACGCCCAAGAGGAGGCGAGGATGCTTTTAGGAAGCCTGTGGGTCCCTAAACCAAGAGAAGTTCAAGAAATGCAATTCAAAGAGAATAGATCATTCTAGGAAAGTTTGAGAATTTGGAAGAAACTCAAGAGATGCCATTCACAGAGAAAATATTATCTATGGGGAGTTAGAGTTTCTTTGACAATTTCTAAGGGTGACAGTCTGAGAAAAGGTTCACCGAGAATACTGCCTTTCTCTTTGTTCCATATTGTTTAACCCCAAGAGGAGGGAAGACTGTATCTGGAATCCTACGGGGGATCTAGTTTTGTTTGTATTTAAGAGTGACCAACAGGGCTTTACCTAGTGCTAGACGTAGTTGCCGGGGAAAACTCTAAATAACTATACTAGTATTACATAGTGGATATGTGACAAGTATATAAAAGGATGTGAAAGAAGACTTACAGTGAAGCAGCCCCACAATACAGTAATGTACATATGAAAGCGGTAAATGAAAGCGGATAAACACTTACCCGTTGTAGAGCTTCCGTGTTGTTTGGTTAGTTGTTCAACAAAGAAAGTTTTGATAACAACATATATTTGAATTCAAAATCAAAGGAGGAAGTGATTTGAAGATATTTTTGGGGCTTACAGCTCAAAGAGAGGCCCAAGTTTTAACGATGATCGCACCATTGTTTTAAAAATAGTACAGAGGGACTTATACAATACGTGAGGCCCAAAAAGTTTTCATGTACAAGGGGATGGGTCTTACACTCTATTATAGGCCCAATGATTTATTTTTGTACAAGAGATGAGGCTTACAACTCAAGGAGAGGCCTAGGGTTATTTGTTTGGCAAAGGCGGTCGCGCCGAGGTTTTTGAAAACACAGTGGGTTTTATACAGTATCTGAGGCCCAAATCATTTTGGTTTCAAAAAGGGGTTGGGCCTTACACTCTATTAGAGGCCAAAAGAGTTTTAAGAAAAAGAACTGGGACTTATAGCTCGAGGAGAGGCCCAGTTGATTTTGTTAAAAAGACGACGATCGCGTCGTTGTTTTTTGAAAATACAGTGGGACTTATACAATGGTTGAGGCCCAAAAGGTGGTGTAGTTACAAAGGGGTTGGGTCTTACACTCTATTAGAGGCCCAAAGAGTTTGAAAAACGAATAAATATGGGTCTTTTAGCTCAAGGAGAAGCCTAAATGATTTTGAAAAGGCGACGATCGCGTCGTACGTTTTGACGGTATTGGGACTTATACAATACACTGAGGCCCAAATTATTTTGGTTTTAAAAAAAAGGGTTGGGTCTTACACTCTATTAGAGGCCCAAAGAGTTTAAATAAGTTTGATGAGGGTTGAATTAATCAAAACCCTAATTTGTTTTCAAAATATATTTTAATTGAATAAAAATTCAATTAAAATGATCAAAATTGTTAAACATGTGTGAAAACAAATTGTGATCTTGGATCAATGTTTCAAAAATCATGTTTCTATCCACAAAATGATTGGAAATCAATTAAGTTTGGAAAATCAAGGGAGAAAAAACATTTTAAATGTTGAAAAACAAATAAAATATTAATTCCTTGTAAAAATATCAAGTATATGAAATAATTAATATTTTTTGGATTTTTTGGTAAAATAAAATATTTTAGCATTTTTGTGAATTATTAAAAACAGAGTCAACTCAAATTCATTAAAAACTACAGAGAAATTAATTTTTGAATCAATTAAATAAAATCACAAAATTTAAATATTGAAATATTCAAAAATGGCGCCAAGAACATGCGCCAACCTCTGTTTTTTCAGATTTGCATTTTCTATCTAATCTCACTGAATACTTGATGATATCATGCAATCTACATATCAATCTGCTCGTTTTCACCTCACGATCATGTATATGGTCTTTAATTTCATTTGTTTTAAGCATGGAATAAGAAATCAAAGAGAAACCTCAAGAACCCTAAAATTTGCATGAAGGCTCAGAAATTCCATACACGATTCAAACAAAGCAATTAATTGAGGGTAAACACTCTATGCATGATTACGAACATATGGCCAAATTATTGTGCAGCAAAAAATGCATGGATCATAGAGTTAGAAGAGCTCAGGCCTACCTCTTGCAGATGGTGATCGTGTTTTGTGTTAGAGGTGTTGCAAGCTGGTTCCAATGATTTGCATAACTTCCTTAGGTGCCAAGTGATGTGTCTGAATTCTTGGAGTGGTTTGAAACAAGCTGGAACTGAAGATGGTACCCCCAATTGCAAGTCTGCTAAAAGCTTGAGTAGTTGGATGGTGATTTTGAGAAATCAGTGTTCCAGATGTTGTTTAAGTGTTTGGATCACTTCTATATGATGTTTATGAGGTGTGTGTGTGTGTGTGATTGGTTTGGTTGGAATTGCTCTCAAACTCAAAACCCGATAGTGACTTGCTTTGGAAGGCAATTTTGGAGTGAAGGAAGAGATTTTGAGGCAAGCATTTGTTTGATGGCTTTGGCGTACTCAAATTGAGCACAAATGAGCTCTATTTATGGTAGAGCAAGTTTGTTTTGCAAGCAATAGTGAATGGCAACTGCTGCAGAAGTTTGGCAAATGTTGATCAATAGGAATCCAAGTCTCCTCTAGCCATTGACTAGAGGTTAGAGCATAGGCTGCTGGTTCCCTAGTTCTTGGATAAGTCTTGACTGAATTCAGTTGGAAAGGGCTCAGTCCATGCCCCCTTGGTGCATCCATTAAATGCTCTAAACCAAATTTGGAGTCTTGTCCCTCTTTTAGGCATTTCTAGGTTTGGCATGCTACTTTTGGTTCCAAGGACTTGGGAGGCTGATGGATCAGTGTTTGTCCCTCCTTGGTCTCCCCCTGAGGTGTTCAGATTGATAAACTTGTTTGTCATTTGCAAAATTTGCTCAAATCGAGTAAAATGCACAAATCTGCCTTGCCATGACAGTTTGCAGCAAGGCACATTGTCATTGTCATATCTCATGGCTTAAGTGGAGTTTCATGGAGTTCTTGGCCATTTTGGAAAGCTCTTATATGATACAACACATGTGTGATCATAGTTTGTCTTGATACGTTTTGGATCCAAGTGAAAAATCCCCCTACTTTTGGAAAAAAAGCAAGACAGATTCTGACTTAGTGAAGATTTTACTAAGTGTTGGAAAAAGTGACATTTCATGTTTTCAGCCATTTTGATCCAACCATAACTCAAAATCCATGATGACTTAGAGTGAGGTGTAGTTGACACTTTTAAAGTATGCCATGAGAGCTACAAATCCATCTTTGGATCAGCCCAAATGGTTGCTTGGATCACAAGTTATGGTCCTTGGAAGTTGGTACCCTAGCCACTTTGTTCCATAACTTAGAAAATTTCTAAGTTTTTTATGGTTGCCCCTTTTACAAGTTATCCCCCTTTTCTTGATTTTTCTTGATGAATGATGATTCCAATCACACATTAACATCATTTTAGGGTTAGGGAACCATAATTGATCAAAATATCAAAAAGTCAAACTTTGACTTTTGGGCACAGTTGACTTTTTATTAGATGAATTCCAAACAGTGCGATCCTCTATGAAATCAAGTCCTTGACCTAAATCAAACTTGATGGATATGTTCCATAGGTGTTATAGTGTGTTTTGAATCATGTCCCAAGGTTTGGGAGCATGCCTGGGTCAAAAGTCAAAGGCACAATTGACTTTTCCCGCGAAACCCTAATTGTGGTTCTGATGAATTTGAAACTTGTTGATCAAGCTTCTTGGATTAATCCATTGTTGCAAATGGATCATTGTAGTGTGTTGGAGACCCTCAAATTCTCTCTTGAGGTCTTGGCTCATATTTTGTCCCAAAAGTCAACTTAGGGGTGAATTAGGTCAAGAAACCCTAATTCCTGATTTTTTATGAATGCATCCCCTGAGGCAAAATTGACTTGATGATTTGGTTCATGATGTCCCTTGGAGCATCTTAGGTTGTGCTTTGAAGCATTGGCTCATGCCCAGAGGAAAATTTCCATCTGGAGGCCCCAGTCAACCAAAACCCTAATTTGGTGACACTGGCGATCTTGAGGCTTAATCCACTTGGAATGTTGCAGCCTTGTGCTTGATTCTTGGTATGGGAGACCTCTTCATCCATTGTGGATATTTGAGAGGTTTAGACAAATTGAAGATCATGTCATTCCTTGATTGATCCTTTGTCTAAGAGCTCTGAGAGGGCTTGAAACCCTAAGTTTGATTGTAGTGGATGCTCACCCATCTTTGGGGGGACTAACGAGGTATGATGGTCCATCAATATTATGATGATGTTTTGCACAATGATGGGAATCTTAGTGGTCAAAATTTGGGGTATGACATTTAGTAATTAATTAATTAATATCGAGAATATTGATTAATAATATTAACGTGAATTATTAAGAAATATCGTTATTATTATTTAATTAGTAAGATAATAATAATAATAATAATAATAATAATAATAATATTGAGATAATATTAATAATATATTGGAAAAACAAGAAATAGGGAGGGCAAAGTGGTCCTTTCGTGGTGGTTAGTGAGGATAAAGAAGGAAAAGCATAATTGGGGTCCGAGGGTCATAGTTGGAATAAGGGAGAAATTGGAAAGAGGGAAGCAGAGTGTTGATCGATCGATTTCGGAAGAGAAGAGAAAAGGGAACGGGAGCAGAGCTACAGCTTAGAGAGACCTCTGAAGAATCTTTATCTCAGGTAAGGGGTGGGGTTCTTCGATCACTTATGGGGTAAATGATATATGTATGAGTGTAGATAAGTCATTAGGTTTTATTCCCGTATTTTGTTGATCATTGAACGTTTTCGGTGAGAAGTTGAAGTTACGTGTCGGTAATAACGAAAATGCTCTAATTGTGTGAAATTCTTTATTGAATTGGTGTTTTGTTGTGTTATGAGAGTTCATATTATATGTATAATGTTGCATACTAATTTTGGGGGTCCAATTCTGTGGTATATGTGGTTTAGGGTTATTGGATTGGGGTTGAAAAGTGATTTTCGTAACAGAAACAACAGAGAATTGATTCTGCAGATCAAGTAACCAGTTACCGTGTAGGACGTAATCGGTTACATAGTGAAAATTTGGGGTTTTTGGGCATTTTTCAACTGTGTAACCGGTTACGGCATATGTGTTAACCGGTTACCACTGAACGCCACAGTTTTTCTAAATTTTCGAAAATTCATAACTTTTGATCCGTAAGTCCGTTTGGGCCGCCATTCGAATCGTTAGAAAGCTGGTTTTATGTACTTTCTGTTAAAATTATCTTCAATGACAGAATTCCAACTATTCAACATGTGGTGTATGTTTGTGTTTTGTATGGGAATATGTTGAACCGTGAAATGTGGAAATTAGTTGTGCGATGCGTGTTGTTGTGGTGGATTGCAATGTTTACATGTTTGAACAGGTGTATACTGTATATTGAGCAGTTGTGAGGTAATGTATTGGTTGTATTCTAGTCATATGCATTACGTCGTTGTTGTATGTTGTTGTTGAGTGCAATAGGTGTTGCTTATGATGTAGTATGATGTTGTTATTGAGTTGTTGTGGCATAACTTGTAAATGCAATAGTTGTTGCTTATGATGTAGTATGATGTTGTTATTGAGTTGTTGTGGCATAACTTGTAAATGCAATAGTTGTTACTTATGATGTGGTATGATGATGTTGTTGAGTTGTTATGACATGTTGTGTTGTGGCCTACAGTGGCGTGATGCATTGATTTCATGAGAGTCATTGTATGTTGTCGTTGATATGCATTCATGTTGCATGAGTTATGAGATAAGACGTGTGCCCATGTGGGGTGTGAGCGTCTTATCCGGATCCTTTAAAATAGAATCGAGTCGATGTTGTTGTTGTTAAGGTAATCGTGTGCCCATTTGGGGTGTGAGCGATTACGGGTGATCGTGTGCCCATGTGGGGTGTGAGTGATCACGGATGTCGTGTGCCCATGTGGGGTGTGAGCGACTATTATGAAGTCCAGACGGGGATTGTGACCATGAAACAGGGGTCGAATTGGTACCACATGCATTGAGTCTAGTTGGAGTCTCATTGCATTTTGTATTGGTTGTGTTGCTTTATGATTTGCTTGGTTATCTGTGTGTGTGTTGGAGAGTGTGATGCTTGTTGATAGTTGTGATATGGGTGAATTACTTGATGATTTATACTTTTATATTTATATCATCTTCTTATTTTGTTGATTTGAGAATCTCACCCCTTCTGTTTGAATGTTACCTCCACATGGGTAACGTGCAGATAATCAGGAGTGGTTTGGAAGTCGAGGTCTGTGAAGACGAGGTGCTTCACTTTAGTGGCGTCTTCTCTGATATGTAACATTGGGAGTCGGGAACGCTTTTATGCATGTTTTATTTAGGTTAAAGAATTTTGGTTGCCTTTACAGTTACAAAAACTAATTTTTGGTAAATTGAAACCGTTATGCTTTATTATTCGAATGATTCATTTCCGTTGCATAAAAAATAGTATTTTTGGATTAAAGTATGCTTTAAGTTATGTTACATACCTATTTATGAGCAAGTTTTTGTTGAAATTAATGCCCTTTATTTCTGAGTTATACTATTTTACTCTGATTATTCGATTAATTTATGCGGGGGAATTTAGGGTGTTACAGTTGTTGTCCACCGTGCAGTTTTTTTTAGGGCAGAACTAAGCGTTCTCCTAAACAAATATGTTGTGATTTTCCTTACACATATCCCTAAGTGGAGTACTCTCTTTCCCCATAGAAGTTTGAAGCCTTGAAGTAGGACTGTGGTTCCGCATGTGGCTTCCTATTATTCCCTTGTGATGTTTCTATCTTGCGAAGGTTGGCCGAGTACCCTTGTCGAGATGTTTGTTTCATCTCCATTTTACTCCTCCTTGTTTGTTTTGTCAGCATAAACATAGCATGACATGCATACATTCATACAGATATACATGGCATATGATAATTTTTGTTGCCTTATGACGTATATTTGATTTGTTCACTTTATTTGTGTTTATCCCCAAGTGACTTGGTTTGTCTTCTCACCCCAGTAGAGTCGTCACCCTTAAGCAGAAATTGCACATCCTTTCTAATTCCCCACTGAGTTTGATCCTCGTGGAAGATTTGTTGCTTTAGATATCTTTTCAATTTTTCGATAAGATAAATCCCCAGTTGATCTCATTCCTCAATGGGTGGGGTCTTGATTGACCGTTTCTCTTCAGTTATTTCCTAGATTGAACTTTGGTCCCTGGCAGTTACGCTTTTGAATCTCTCTAGGCTATTGAACCTAGATTGAGCATGCATTTATTTTGCACTTTGTTTTCGAGGAAGAATCTATTTATAGATCCCCATTGAAGATAAAACCCCATTCTCCAGCATTGTTGTTATAACATCTTCTTAGAATTTATACCCATACAACAAGTGGCAACCTCTTTATTTGAGAAACTTGCTTTGTTCTTAAATTTTCTATTTGGATGGAAAATGGCAGTCTCTTTCCAAGACAGTTTGTCTATCCCTAACAAGTCATCGAGATTATAAACACTTCTTCCATCAAATGGCATCCCCTTGGAAGTTTGTAAAAAAGTTTTGTTGAAGACATTACAAATGGTTTCTACTTATTTGAGGTATCCCTTTACAAGGATTTTATTACAACTGGTGATGATTCTCCCCAGCGACTCCACTACTCAATCTGCTTCTATCAAATGGCATCTCTCCGAGAAGTTTGGTGAAGATCCAGATGATCTGTCTCTTTATTTGAGAAGGCATGTTTACAAATCAACTGGCTTGCATCTCTTTTTGAGATCCCCAATGAAGTTCCTAATCTCCAGTAAGATTGTGAACCCTAACTAAAGTCGTGAATCTTCAGTGAAACTCTCATCGCCTATCAAGGTCTAGTTGTCACTGGCATTCCTTGTTGTAATCCAATTGTCATTGGTATCTAAAGTCTAGTTATTACTGACATTGTTTGTCAAAATCCAATTTTTATTGGTATTCAAAGTCCAATTGTTAATGGCACTCGTTGCAAAATCCAATTGTTATTGATATTGGTAATCTGGTTGTCACCGGCCTCTTCTCGAAGCTTAGTTGTCACTGATGTTCTTGTCAAAATTCAATTGTTATTGGTATTGGTAATCTGGTTGTCACCAGTCCCTTTTTGAAGTCCAGTTGTTACTGGCATCTTGTTAAGAAAATCTTTTGTTTCCCCAAAAAGTCCCAAGGTTGCAAAAGCACTTTTAGACCATTACAACAAAAATCCCCGTTGAAGCATAAACTGACAATACTCTTGGATTGATCCTTTGATCGTGTGTGACTATCAAGATTGAAGAAAATCCCTTAGTGTCCATCATTAAGATGCGTATTTATTGGTGTTGAGGATATATTTCCCAGTGATTTTCTTATGACTCCCTTCTTCCCCAACGAAGTGAATGTTTATTTTCTTCCCCATAAGAGCCTCCACAAACTCCTTATCTCTCCACTAAGTCGGCATTTGCATATCATGATCATCTGCATCATGCCTAATCATGTGCATTTAGCATTAACCCAGGTCTTTGTTGTTGGTTGTAGCCCATTTTGACCCCGAGTCTAGTTGTTACTAACATCTTGTAAGAAATCTTTGGTTATCACCAATTCCCTGTCAAAGTTCAGTTGCCACTGACTTTCTTGTTTGAAACTCCAATTGTTATTGGCATTAGTAATCAGGTTATCACCAGTCCCTTCTTGAAGTCCAGTTATTACTGGCACGCTCGTTTTCAAATCTAATTGTTATTGGTATCTTATGTCTATAACCTATAACCTTTAAAGTTGGGTTATCACCAACATCCCCTTTGAAGTCCAGTAGTTACTGGCCCCGATCCGTTAAAAGCTGGTTGTCACCTTTGCTTGTGGTCTAAGTCCAATTATTTTGGCATATACATAAGAGTTTAATTACCCTGTTTTTTCCTGATATTTCCTGAAGAACATGTTTGACTTCTTCATATTAAGGAAGTTCCAGCATCTTGGATATATTCTGGTCTGAAAACTCCAACATTCTGTTTGATTTCTTGTTAGAAAATCATTTCCATGTTTGGCTTGGTCCCTAGTGGAGATTTTCTTTGTTGTTTGGTTTGATCTCTTATTAGAAGATCTCTCTCTTGTCAATTGTATTCTAGAGTGTAACCCGGTCATGTCTGAACCTGTTGATCAACCACTTTGGATATCCCCCAGTTTGTTTCTGTTTCCCCAGTGTATGTCATCCCCAGTGAGTTGTTACCCATTGTCGTTGACATTATCCTTTGCTTTCATCATTCTCCGCATATAGCATTTATCATTCATCTTAATTCATCATGCTAGAGTTCATTGCATTTCACAGCACTGTCCCCAGCATGTACAGAGAGAGTTCGTTTGTCCATAGTATAGCATGCCATTGCATCTAGGGGAAAAATTTCTGGTTTTTTTATATTTAAATACCTTTCAATCTGATTCCATGAGGATTGTCATCACTCATGCCATCTAGTAAAGAAATTTAAATAGGGGCAACTGTCATACCCTAAATTTTACCCCTAGATTCCATCATTATTTCCATAACATCTCAGGTGTATCATTCATGCATAGATAACCCTCAAAGATTATCAAGATTTTGTCTTGCTTTGTTTTTGGTCTGTGAATTAGGGTTTGCAACAAGGAGATTTGGTTATTCAGTTAAAGTTTTGGATTGATCATCAATATATCAAGTTCTCATGATCAAGAGCTTCCCTACATCAACAATCAAGTGTATTGTGGCCTCATTACAAGTTCATCAAGCTTCAAACTCATATGGTCCACAAATTAGGGTTTCTATGACAAAGTAAATCGCACCTTTGACTTTTGACCAAGACATGTCCTTAAGCTTTGGGAAATGATTCAAGACACTCAAATACACCCTTGGAGTCCATCCATAGTGTTCAAATAGCTCAAAGGTTTGACTTTATTGAAGATTACAGAGTTCAATTCATCTGGTACAAAAAGTCAACCACTGATCAAAGTCAAGTTTAACTTTTGACTTTTTGGTCATGCATGGATTTTTCAATTCAAGGACCATGAAAACAGGTAGTTTAGATCATAATCAATCAATAAAATCAAGGAAAACATCAAATAATCAAGATTTATGAAAATTAGGGTTTCATAATTTTTTCAAAGTTATGAAATTCAATGGTTTTTACTCAACTTGCCAAGGCCATAACTTTCAATCTAAGTAACCATTTTCTTTTCTCCAAAGAGCAATTTGAAGAGCTTGTTCCATACTACAACTTTGTCCTTGAGGATGAATTCCCAAAAAATGTATAGATTGAGAGATATGAAGCCACGAAGTTGGAAGTTCCACACTTTTGAACTTGGTGCAAAACACAAGTCCAAAACACACAAGAAATACATCAGAAATCCCTCTAAAACACATAATGCACTTTGAGAACTCCATAAAAGCTCAAAAGTCCATTTCTTTGAACCTTTTTCCACTTGCAATTTCTTTCCAAACAAATCACCCAAACATCTTCGAAACACCCTTTAAAACTTGCTTGCACCCTTAAATAAGTTTTGTATCATCAATACCATCAGCTTCCATATCTCACTTTACATTTTGCAAGAAGGTTCGTGTGAATGATTTGAAGTTGTTTCAAACTAAACCAAGTATCCAAGCATTCTATTTAAGGTTTATGGGTATCAACTACACCATTATATAGCTTTTGGAAGTGTTAAGAAGGGGCATTGGACCTTGCTCCAATATGTAAGATTCTTGCATTTTGAAACTCATCATACTTGCATCATTCTTGGTTGATTTTTGAAGCAAAAATGTAGATACTGATGTATTGAGTATGTCCTATAAATTGTTTACAAGCCATGATGTTTGTATGAGAAATTCATGATGTTAGAAATCTAGGGTTTATTGACTGGTTTTTCCCTCCGTATGCTTTATTCTTTGAGTGTTAGCTTGTACAAATCATACCATTCAATTCCTTGTTGAATTCTGATTAATTTTGGTTTTTTTAGTTTTGAATTTCATGGAGAACTAAGAGAGATATATTTGACGAAAGTTTGAGAGATTAAAATGAAAAGTGAGAAAGAAAGAGAGAACGCGTGAAGGGAAGAAGAAGATGCTGAGGTGGCATTTTCATTTTTTAAAATGTGAGTTTAATATATATTTTATAGGATGCATTATAATAATGACTTGGGCATTGCGCCACAGTGGAGAGAGTGTATGTTTAAGAGTGTTTACCATCCATGAGGTATGGGGTTCGAATAGCCCTCGCTCCAGACCTTTTGTTCCTTTTTTATTTCAATGTTTTTCAACTTGGCTTCACATATATTTTACTACGTGCGTTGTGTGATTGAGCCAAGCAACTGGCCCAATGGCTATTGTTTTAAGCATGCAACCTAGGACGCGTAAGTTCAACCCTTGGCAGGACCATTCCCTTATTTTTAGCACTTGTTCCTTCATGTTTTTTTTTCAAACTTCATTTGATTATATCTCATTAAATATTCATTATTTTGGGCTAATTTTTTGTACACTTATTCTTTATCATGCCTATTTTGTGAATCTTGAAAAAATTCGAAAAATATATTATTTTTTCACCCATTTGCATTAGGTTGAAAACATGACCTTTTTATGTGATTTTTTAGGGCTTTTCATTATGTTTCTTGATTTGTTTTCCTAATCTAATGGTTCATAAATTTTTTTATGGCCATAATCTAATGTTGTTTTCATGTTGTCCACCTTGATTAAATATGCCAAATTGTCACCATATGCAAGCTTTTCTTTCATAAACTTCCATGTATCAAAGCATGCTTATGTCTCTTATGTTTAGGGTTAGTTTCATGCTTACTATTCCTAAGTTTCCCCTCTTGTACATGATGATCCTCTTTAGGGTTTAGTATTGTATTTTACTATGCTATTTTTGATTTTTATCTTTGATAACATGTCCATCTGTATGCTTTGTTACATGTCTTTGTTTGACTTCATGTTTAAATATTTTTGAAATACTTAGACTTGTTGTAATCACAATGTACCCTTTGACATGAACCTTTGTTTGTTATCTTTGTGTTTTGAACCATGTCTTAAATTGTATTCATGATTAATTGGTGTCTTAAACTTGTTTATAATTGTTGAAATCCAGAATTGTATTTATGATTAAGTGGTGTTAGTTGTAAAACCTAAACCATGTCATTATCTTAACTTTAGCTCATCCATGTCTGATATTGTTATATCCATGTTGATTTGAATCTTTGTTTAGACCCATTCTCATGTGTTGTTACATTGGGCCTAAGCCCATATGTTATTATTATAAACATGCTAGGATATTTGTGTTGTTACTTTGGTCTTGTTAGAACCATGTCACATGTATACGTTGATTATGTATCATCCATGTTTGTATGTCATCCTTGGTTGTTACCATGTTTTGGTTTATGAATTTGTTAGGTCTTAGATGTTGTCACATCTATCTTCATGTATTGGTTATTTTAATGATAACTTTAACTTTGTTATCTCATTACATCTCATAGTGATATCATGTATGAATGTCATCTTTTCCATGAGTTGTATGCCTTTTGATGTCATGTTTGAACATCATTTTCATCATTCTTTATCCATCTTAGTTGATATCATGTTTGATTGTCATCCTTTATCATGTTTACTTTCATATCATGTTTGAATATCTTTCTTGTTCATTTCATCCATTATTACCCCTATTATTATGTTGTTTTTTACTTTGTCAAGTCATCCCCTAGTGAGTTTCGCTTGTTAGCTCTCCCTCTTATTTTCTCTTGTTGCCTAAATCCAAAGGAAATACCTCTTTGTTGACTTTATGTCATAGGTAATATAGCACTCCCTCAACTACCCATTTTGACTTTTTTAAGCCATTAACCTTTCAACGTGGTCTTAGGTTAAAGTTTGTAAACTCTTTGACTTTGTTAAGTCATGTAAGTATTATTGTTATAAACACTTACTTTCCCCTTTAGAACCTTGATCACTATCAAGTGTTCTTCACCCGTTTAGGTGAACTACGATTGCTCTGATTCCATCATTGTTAGGATACGTAGGCATAAGACTGTGAAGTCTTGGTGAGCAGACTAGCAATAAACCTTCTTAGAGCATCCACACTCATCAACTGCACTTTAGTTCTTTAAATGGAACCCACACAATTTTTTATATTATATTACACTTTTACCTTTTCTAAACAACCCAACTACATTTTTCAAATATCCATACAACTTATAAAATACTCTAAAATGGGTCCCATTAAAAATAATAATATACACTAAATTTAAGTATATATGTTTTTTTAATCTAGCTACAATGTTAAGGATCGTTCTTTTGCAGACGAACGTGGTAAAATTGAAGAACGCTTTTTGAGATCAAATATCCATCTTTTTCTGACATAATGTCTTGGGAATATGTGAGGAAACGGTGAAAAACCACCGATACTTATGCTCTTAGGTTCCCTATCTAAAAACCAAAAATAGAGCATTTCACAACATTAGAAAGCAAATTACCATAACACAAATACTTTTAAGAGGTTCATATAGGATACTTGTAGCGCGAATTTTTGGACGTGGTTGCGAAGCACTATCGCTTTTGGGGTACTACAGTTCGATTCATTTTTTATCCTATTGAAGCTGATGAAGGAAGGGAAATAGATGTCTCCAATTAACCCTGCTTGCATACTGAGTTTAAACAGATGACTGTTGGTTTACAGATGCTATTGAGATTGTGGGTCTCTCTTAAGTTATTTTGTTAAAATAGTGCCTGAGCGATTGGTGGGAGTTTAAGACTGATGCTTTTCGATTGATATGTGAAGGTATGGGATTTGGGACTTTGGATTAGTGTGCTCGCTAATATTTTTCTTTCAATCTTATGCCTACGTATTCCCGTTTACCGAAACAGGGAAATCAGAGCGATCGTAGTTCCTCCTATTTTATGGGAGGAAATGGTGTTTTGGTGTCTTGTTCAAAGCCCAAGACATGAAGCTGAACAGTTTATTTGTATCTTGTTCGAAGTCCAAGATGTGAAGCTAAAAAGGTGTTGTCTTTAGAGAGAATTTGTCATCTCTAAATGGGTCTGTTTGTCACAACTGTTGGGTGACTGACTATAAAGGAGGGTTACTTTAACCGGGATATGTGAATCCTAGCAATGCCATAATTTCCTTTATAGGGGGTTTTAACCTAAAGGAGAAGACTTTAACTCAGTGTAGAGCAATGCCATCTTTGCTTAGGAATTTCTCATGCTAAAAGAAGGACAATGGCGTGGATGTAAATAATCCAGAGGCTTGCCGCTTACACCGATTAGATGAAAGGAGTTATTGATGTTTGTATTCTATGAACAAGGCACAGTTTTGATGCTAAAAGGTTGATTGACTCAACCGGGGTTTTCTTATACAAAGCCTAAGAGGAGGCTATTGGCCCAACAAGAGGGTGTTTTTATGTGTCTCGTACGAAGCCCGAGAGAGAGGCTAAAAGGGTTTGACTCAACAAGAGAGTGCTTTTTGATGTGTCTTATACGAAACCCAAGACGGAGGCTAAAGGTTGACTCAACAAAAGAGTCATTTATACTCAACAAGAGAGTGTTTTTGTATCTTGTACGAAGCCTGAGAGGGAGGCTAAAAGGATTATTGACTCAACTAGAGAGTCTTTTTGTATCTCGTACGAAGCCCGAGATGAAGGCTAAAAGGATGGCTGTTTCAGTTGAGTGACAGGTCCAGTAGGTTGGTTAAAAGAGAAAATCAGTTCTTATAAAGAGAGTGATTAAAGGTAAGGCTATGCTTTGGGATTGATCAAAGGATCAGAGTTATTTCCTGTTCTTTAAGGAAATGGGGAATCCAGAGGGTATTGGAGACTGTCCGAGTCTACTGGTGTTTTACCCTACTTGAGAATGCCTTCGAGACTCAAGGAGATTAGACTGTCCAAGTCTAGAGTTTTATCTTTTGTACTATGCTTAAAGAAACAGTAGTAGTACGTTCACGGTAGAAAGATCTAGACTCTTTGAAAGACTGTTCTATTAAGATGACTAATCTTTGTTCCTATACCTCTAGGAGGTCGTCGGGATAATTTGTACAAAGCCCAAGAGGAGGCTGGAAACTTTTAAGAAGCCGAGGGACAATTTGTACGAAGCCCAAGAGGAGGCTCTCTTCCCGAAGGAAGAATCCTTATACGAAGCCTAAGAGGATGCTGTGAATACTTCTAAGAAGTCGTAGGGTCCTTGTACAATGCCCAAGAGGAGGCGGGGATGCTTTTAGGAAGCCTGTGGGTCCCCAAACCTCGAGAAATTCAAGACAGGCTATTCACAGATAATAGATCAAGCCAGGAAAGTCTGAGAATTTGAAAGAAACTCAAGAGATACCATTCACGGAGAAAAGATCATCTCTGGGGAGTAGAGTTTCTTTGACGATTTCTAAGGGTGACAGTCTGAGAAAGGGTTCACGGAGAATGTTGCCTTTCACGTCTCCATATTGTTTAACCCCAAGAGGAGGGGAGACTATATCTGGTAATCCTATGGGGAATCTAGTTTTGTCTATTTAAGAGTGATCAACAGGGCTTAGTGCTAGACGTAGTTGCCGGGGAAACTCTAAATATCTATACTAGTATTACACAGTTGATATGAGTTTATGAAAGAAGACTTACAGTGAAACAACCCCACAATACAGTTATATGTATATGAAAGCGGATAAAGAAAGCATATAAACACTTACTCAGTTGTAGAGCTTCCATGCTATTTGGTTAGTTGTTCCACAAAGAAAGATTAAAAACAACAGTATCTTCAAAATTATAGGAGAAAGTATTTTGAAAAGATGTTGGGGCTTACAGCTCAAGGAGAGGCCCAAGGTTTATCAGTGACCGCACTGTCGTTTTGTACAGAGGGACTTATACAAGTGACTGAGGCCCAAGAAAGGTTTTCTGTACAAGGGGGTGGGTCTTACACTCTCTCAAGAGGCCCAAAAGATTTATTTTTGTACAAGTGGCGGGGCTTACAGCTCAAGGAGAGGCCCAGGGTCATTTGTTTGAAAATGGCGATCGCGCCGAGATTTTCGAAAACGCGGTGGGTCTTATAGCATGCATTGAGGCCCAAAATGGTTTAGTTTTCAAAGGGGGTTGGGTCTTACACTCTAATAGAGGCCCAAAATATTTTGAATGGGTCTTATAGCTCGAGGAGAGGCCCAGGGTTTTTTTTCAACCGACGATGATCGCGTCGAACCTTTTGAAATACAACGGGACTTATACAATAAGTGAGGCCCAAAAAAGGTTTGTATTTAAAAAGGATTGGGTCTTACACTCTATTAGAGGCCCAAAAGATTTTGAATGGGTCTTATAACACGAGGGTAGGCCCAAAGGTTTGATTTTTGAACTGGCGATCGCGCCGAGATTTTCTTTTAACGCAGAGGGACTTATACAATATCTGAGGCCCAAAATTGTTTTGGTTAAAAGGGGATTGGGTCTTACACTCTATTAGAGGCCCAAAAGTGTTTGAAATTGTTTGATGAGGGTTGAATTAATCAAAACCCTAATTTGTTTCCAAAACGTATTTTAATTGAATAAAAAATTCAGTTAAAATGATCAAAATTGTTTAACATGTGGAAAACAAATTGTGATCTTGGATTAATGTTTCAAAACTCATGTTTTGACCTACAAAATGATTAGCAATCATTAAAATTTGCAAAATCAAGAAGGAAAAAATATTTTAAATGTCAAAAACAATTAAAATATTAATTCTTGGCAAAAATATTAATTATATGAAATAAATAATATTTTTGGGATTTTTTGGTAGAATAAAATATTTTAACATTTTTGTGAATTATTAAAAAAAGAATCAACTCAAAATAATTAAAACTCATAGAGAAATTAATTTTTGAATCAATTAAATAAAATCACAAAATTGAAATATTTGAATTTTCAAAAATGGCGCCAAGAACAAGGGCAAGAACACGCACCACCCTCTGTTTCTATAGATTTGCATTTTCTATCCAATCTCACTGAATACTTGATTATATCATGCAATCTACATATCAATCTACTCGTTTCAATCTCACGATCATGTCTATGGTCTTTAATTTCATTTATTTTAAGCATGGAATAAGAAATCAAAGAGAAACCTCAAGAACCCTAAATTCTGCATAAAGGTTCAGAAATTCCATACACGATTCAAACAATGCAATTGATTGAGGGAAAACATTCCATGCATGATTATGAACATATGGCCAAATTATTGTGCAGCAAAAATTGCATGGATCATAGAGTTAGAAGAGCTCATGCTTACCACTTGCAGCTGGTGATCGTGTTTTGTGTTAGAGGTGTTACAGCTTGGTTCCAAGGATATGGACAGCTTCCCTAGGTGCTATGGAGTGTGTCTGGATGCTTGGAATGGATTGAAATGATCTGGAACTTGAGATGGTACCCCAACTGCAAATCTGTCAAAGGCTTGAGCAATTGGCTGGTGATTTTGTGACTTTGGTGTTCCAGATGTTATGTGAGTGTTTGGATCACTTCTATATGATGTTTATGAGGTGTGTGTGTGATTGGTTTGATTGGAATAACTCTCAAACTCAAAGCCCGGTGGTGACTTGCCTTAGAAGGCAAAATTGGAAGTGAGAAGGTGATTTTGAGGAAAGCATCTGTTTGATGGCTTTGGTGTACTCAAACTGAGCACAAATGAGCTCTATTTATAGTAGAGCAAGTTTGTTTTGGGATCAATAGTGAATGGCAACTGCAGCAGAGGTTTGGCCAATGGTTGCACTTTGGAATCCAAGTCTCCTCTAGCCATTGACTAGAGGTTAGGGCATAGGGATGTGGTTCCCTTGGTCTTGGATAAGTCTTGACTGAATTCAGTTGCAAATGGCTCAGTCCATGCCACCTTGGTGTATGTATTGAATGCTCCAATCCAAAATTGGAGTCTTGTCCCTCTTTTAGGCAATTCTAGGTTTGACATGCTACTTCTTTTTCCAATGACTTTGGAGGCTTAGCTCAGTGTTTGTCCCCTTTAGATTTGATCCTCAGATGTGTCCAAAGTGATGACAAGGCTTGGAACTATCTGATTTTGCCAAATCGAGCAAAAATGCAAAATTCTGCCTAGCCTTGGCAGTTTTCAGCAAGGCATATTGCCATTATCATATCTCTTGGCCCAAGTGGAATTTGGTGATGTTCTTGGCCATTTAGGGAAGCCCTCATATGATACAACAACTGTTTGATCATATTTGGTTTTGATACTTTTTGGATCCAAGTGAAAAATGCCCCTACATTTGGAAAAAAGTGAAGGCAGATTCTGACTTAGTGAAAATTTCACTAAGTGTTCGAAAAAAGTGACATTTTCACTTTTTGTGATTTTGATCATTCCATAACTCAAAATTCATGTGGAATTTGGAGGGAGGTCAGTTTTAAGCTTTTGTAGAGGGTAATGAGATCTACAAATCAAGCTTTGGATGAGGAAAAATGGCTTTGTGGTTTAGGAGTTATGATCCTCCAAAGTTGGTACCCTTGCCACTTTGTTCATAACTTAGGAAATTTTCTAAGTTTTTATGGTTACCCCTTTTACAAGTTATCCCACTTTTCTTGATTTTTCTTGATGAATGATGATTCAAATCATACATTAACATCATTTTAGGGTTAAAAAACCATTTTTGTGAAAAATCTCAAAAAGTCAAAGTTTACTTTTGTGCACAGTTGACTTTTTGTCAGATGAATTCCAAACTGTGCGATCCTTTATGAAATCAAGTCCTTGACCTAAATCAAACTTGATGGATTGATTTCATAGGTGTTATAGGGTATATTGATTCATGTCCTAGGGTTTGGGAGCATGTCCTGGTCAAAAGTCAAAGCTACAGTTGACTTTTTCCTTAAAACCCTAACTGTGGTACTGATGAAATTGAGACTTGCTGCCCAAGCTTCCTGGATCAATCCATTGTTACAAATGAATCAATGTGGTATGTTAGAGACCCTCAAATCCTGTCTTGAGGTCTTGGCTCATGATTTGTCCCAAAAGTCAACTTTGGGGTGAATTAGGTCAAGAAACCCTAATTCCTGATTTTTGATGTATGTCTCCCCTGAGGTCAAATTGACTTGATACTTGGGCCCATGAGGTTCCATGGAGTATTTTAGGATATGCTTTGAAGCATTGGCTCATGCCCAGAGGAAAATTTTCATCTGGAGGCCCTGGTCGACCAAACCCTAATTTGGTGACACTAGCGATCTTGAGGCTTGATCCACCTGGAAGGGAGCAGCCTTGTGCTTAATCCTTGAAGTGGGAGTCCTATTGATCCCTTGTGGATATTTGAGAGGCTATACAAGTTGAAGATCGTGTTATTTCTTGATTGATCTTTTGTCTAAAAGCTCTGAGAGGGCTGGAAACCCTAAATTTGATTGTAGTGGATGCTCACCCATCTTTGGGGAGACTGATGAGGTATGATGGTTCCTCCATATTGTGATGATGATTTTCACAATGATGGGAAATCTTAGTGCTCAAAATTTGGGGTATGACAGATGCCCCTATTTAATCTTCTTGGACCTGAAGGTGTGAATGGTAAAGGTATCCGGGCATTCGGGGTGCAAGAGGATTAAATATCGGAATACTCAAAATTTTGATGGTGGTTAAGAATGGTAGCTTGCGTATCCTTCTTCTTTTGCTAATCAATGATGCTTAGAAAAGGTAAAAAAAAACTTCCCCTCGATCCTGGTTTCCTACCAAGGAACTGGTCTTAGTTTCTGAAATAAACTTCCCCTCGATCCTGGTTTCCTACCAAGGAACTGGTCTTAGTTTCTGAAGTAAACTTCCCCTCGATCCTGGTTTCCTACCAAGGAACTGGTCTTAGTTTATGGTATAAACTTCCCCTCGATCCTGGTTTCCTACCAAGGAATTGGTCTCGGTTTCCAGTATAAACTTCCCCTCGATCCTGGTTTCCTACCAAGGAACGGGTCTTAGTTTCTGAAATAAACTTCCCCTCGATCCTGGTTTCCTACCAAGGAACTGGTCTCAGTTTCTTTTGTCAATAAACTTTATTGACAAGGGACGCTACTCGTAGCGATTTTCCTCAAACTTCTCGCCGAATTTTCCTGGAGAGATGTCATTTGATAAAAAAAGTTATGATGTCAGACTCGTTGGGGAACCCATTCGCCTGAGTTGTAGAGGTGTACAATCTTCTCTGTTTGGAGACGCCATTTGCAGACTCTACTGGGGAAAACCAGTCTCTTGAGAGACGGCTTTCACGCTTGGGGATATTGCATCATACTTTTCTCGGGATCTTCCCAGAGAAACGCCATATGATGTGATCCAATTTTGAGGTGCTGATGACCTTTTCATCAGCGGTTTTTTTTTTTGGAGAAAAACTGTTGTATTGCCGAATCTCTGCTTAAGAGGCTTCCTCTAGGGATTTTCCTTAATCCGGGAAAGCGAAAATATCATCTTCAATGGCGAAGAGTGGCATCGGTTGAAGGTTCTCAGGTCTTTCAGAGGTTTAAGTTATCAAAGTGGTCAAGGGCCAATTCTGATCTAGAACTAAACTGAAGGAGAGATATTGTTTCGACGCAACCTTTCCTGACGAGGAAAGAACTGACAACTCGATTGAGAGGACTGTTATCACTAGGGGACAAGACCGATGGGAGTGATAGTGATGCAATATGAATGTGAATGCAAATCAATAATGCATGATGTATGTATGCATATGCTGACAAAACTGATGCGACATACAGACTAATAGATGGACATGAGTGGATACTCGGCCATCGCAGGGCGGAGAAGTACCGCTAGTTCAAGATAACAATTCCGCCTTGCTTAGGAGAAACGGTCCCCGCTGGGAGCGATGATGGTCGGGCTTAGGAGATGAGAACTCGGCCGAAGAGGTCAGATGGAGCATGCGCATCTGACATAGTTGATCCTTCATTCAGGCATACTGGTTTAGAAAGAGTACTTTGATTCTGCACTTTGAGGCTCGAACACCTTTGGAGAAGCGATCGATGTTCTTCTGATGTTCAATAGTCAAAAGAAATTGTCGTCTTTATTTTTAAAAGCAGAACAATTTTAACAAGTAAATTCATTTTTGTTTCGTTTCAAGAATCGTTGATCATGTTAAAATGTCATTTTATAAAACTAAAACAAATAAGAATTGCAAACAAAAGCACAAACGCTCAAATTTTATTGATAGGATGGAAATCAGCCAAATGCGTGATTCCATAGAGCATTTACAAAGTTTAACAAATGGTAATTTACAGGGAAAAGGGGCTACGTTGAAACATAACGACCACTATCCTTCTACCAACTTTGAATTCTGGGCATCCCGAGCTTCTGTCGATGATGACCTTAACTGGAGCTTTCCTGACGGATGATGTAACTGGTGCTGAGGGACTTGCCCCTTTGTCGAAAGTAGTTACTTGCCATTATCCCTAATTTTTGCCTGGATTGTACTTTGAGATTTCCAATCCACCAGGATGATTTTTGATCATGTCTCTACTTTTTGCCTGGACCGCCCTTTCGGGTTTTCAATCCACCGAGACGTTTTTTTTAGGCGAAGTATTTCTTGACTACATCAACATTTGTGGGGTAGGCAAATTCCTCTCTGTCCATGGTTGTATGTCTCAAGGCACCGCCTGAGAAAGCTTTCTTGACCACATAGGGGCCGTCATAATTCGGAGTCCACTTGCCCATAGAATCAGTGAGAAAAGATTGTATCTTTTTTAGCACAAGGTCTCCTTTCCTGAAGATGCGAGGTCGAACCTTTTTGCAAACACCATCTTCATTCTTTGCTGATACAACTGACCGTGGCATAGTGTCGTGATTCGCTTCTCTTCGATCAAATTGAGTTCGTCGTGTCGACTTTGACACCATTCAGCTTCTGTAAGCTTAGCTTCCATCAATACCCGGATTGATGGGATCTCTACTTCTATGGGAAGCACTGCTTCCATGCCATATACTAGAGAGAAAGGGGTTGCCCCTGTTGAAGTGCTGACATATGTACGATAACCGTGAAAAGCAAAGGGTAGCATCTCGTGCCAATCGTTGTAGGTTACAACCAACTTTTGAACAATCTTCTTGATGTTCTTGTTAGCTGCTTCTACCGCTCCGTTCATCTTGGGTCGGTAGGGAGATGAGTTATGGTGTTCGATCTTGAACTTGGCGCACAACTCTTTCATCATCTTATTGTTCAAGTTAGAACCATTATCAGTAACGATCTGGCTTGGAACACCATAACGGCAGATGATATTGTTTTTGATAAATCGGACCACCACTTGTCGGGTTACATTAGCGTATGACACTGCTTCGACCCACTTAGTGAAGTAATCAATGGCTACCAGAATGAACCGATGTCCGTTTTTAGCTTTGGGCTCAATCAAGCCAATCATGTCGATTCCCCATATGGAAAAAGGCCATGGGGAAGAAAGAACTTTGAGATGCGTTGGCGGTACATGAATTTTGTCGGAGTATATCTGACATTTGTGACACTTCCTCATGTAATTGTAGCAGTCATATTCCATTGTCAACCAATAGTACCATGCTCTTAGAATTTTTCTCGCCATTGTATGTCCGTTGGCATGAGTGCCAAAGGACCCTTCGTGAATGTCTTTTATCAGCATGTCTGCTTCTAGTCTGTCTACACATCGGAGCAAGACCATGTCAAAATTTCTCTTATAGAGTGTATCACCGCTCAGGAAGAAACTGCCTGCCAGCCTTCTAAGGGTTTTCCTGTCTTTCCTTAGTGCCCCTGGTGGGTACTCTTGTTTCTGAAGGAAGTATTTGATATCGTGATACCAAGGTTTGTCATGTATGACTGCTTCAATCGTGAAGATGTGAGCGGGCTGTTCAAGGCGCATTATGTCGATCTTAGGTATGTCATTCCATTGACCTACACTAATCATGGAAGAGAGAGTGGCTAATGCATCAGCCAGTTGATTCTCCTCACGAGGGATGTGATGAAACTCAACTCTGTTGAAGAAGGGTAGCAACCTTCTCGCGTAGTCTTTGTAAGGAATCAATCCTGATTGGTATGTGTTCCAATCTCCTTTAATCTGATTGATAACCAGGGTTGAATTTCCGTATACATCCAAGTTCTTAATCCTTAAGTCAGTCGCTTCCTCGAGACCCATAATACAAGCTTCGTATTCGGCCTCGTTGTTTGTGAACTTGAATGTCAGTCTGGCAGTGAAAGGAATGTGGGTACCCTGAGGGGTGACAATGATTTCCCCAATTCCGTTTCCGTAATGATTGACAGCTCTGTCAAAGATAAGCCCCCATTGGGAACCTGGTACTGGCCCTTCACTGGGTAGCGGTTCATCACAATCTTTCATTTTCAAATACATGACATCTTCGTCTGGGAAGTCAAACTTGATTGATTATTGATCGTCAATCGGTTGATGAGACAAATGATCGGCTAAAATACTCCCCTTAACGGCTTTTTGAGCATGGTACTCTATGTCATATTCTGATAGCAACATTTGCCGACGGGCAATCCTTCCCGTGAGAGCAGGCTTTTCAAAGACATACTTGATTGGATCCATCTCAGAAACCAACCAAGTAATGTGACGAATCATGTACTGGCGCAGATGTTAGGCTGCCCAAGCCAAAGCGTAGCAAGTTTTTTTAAGCATAGTATACTGAGTCTCGCAGTCGGTGAATTTCTTTCTCAAATAGAAGATGGCATACTCTTTCTGTTTGGTTTCATCTTGTTGGCCAAGTACACAGCCCATGGAGTCTTCCAGGACGGTGAGGTAGATAATTAGCGGCCTTCCTTCCACTGGAGGTGATAAAATCGGAGGGTTCAACAGGTATTCCTTAATAATGTCGAAGGCAGTTTGGCAGTCCTCTGTCTAAACGTAGTCTTGATTCTTTTTGAGTAATTTGAAAATCGGAGCACATGTCGCGGTCATGAGGAATATGAATCTGGAGATGTAGTTCAAACGTCCCAGGAATCCTCTGACTTGTTTTTCAGTTTTCGGAGAAGGCATCTCTTGAATGGCCTTGACCTTGTCAGGATCAACCTCAATTCCTTTCTGGCTGATGATGAACCCTAAGAGTTTCCCTAAACGGACACGAAGGTGTATTTGTTAGGATTCAAGCGGAGTTTGTACTTTCTCAACCGCTCGAATAACTTTGACAGATGGGTCACATGCTCCTCTTCTGTCTTAGATTTGCCAAGCATATCATTGACATATACCTCGATTTCTTTGTGTATCATGTCATGAAAAAGAGTAGTCATGGCCCTTTGATGGGTTTCCCCGGCGTTCTTCAAACCGAACGGCATCACCTTGTAACAAAAGTTACCCCAGGGGGTAATGAACGAAGTTTTCTCCATGTCTTTCGGCGCCATTTTGTTCTGGTTATAGCCCGAGAATCCATCCATGAATGAGAAAACTTTGAACTTTGTTGTACTGTCAACCAGCATGTCAATGTGTGGTAAAGGAAAGTCGTCCTTTGGACTAGCCTTGTTTAGATCTCTGTAATCCACACACATTCTGACTTTTCCATCCTTTTTGGGAACGGGTACGATGTTGGCTAACCATTGAGGATATTCTAATGTGGCGAGGAAACCCGCGTCAATCTATTTTTGTACCTCCTCTTTGATTTTGATGGCCATGTTCGGGTGAGTCCGTCTCAGCCTCTGTTTTACTGGCGGACATTCCGACCTTAATGGTAGATGATGTTCCACGATGCTGGTATCCAACCCTGGCATTACCTAATAGGAGCAAGCAAATACATCGGGGAATTCTTTGAGAAGCTTTACCAAACCCTCTCTGGCAGTTGGACTGAGCAGTGCCCCAATCCTGATTTCTTTTCTCTCTTTTTCCGAACCTAAGTTTACTGTTTCCAACTGCTCTTTATGAGGTTCAATGGACCTTTCCTCCTGTCTGAGTAATCAGGATATCTCTTCTGGAATTCCGTCGTCAACTTCTTCTTCAGCCCCAAATACCAGGAACTCAAAGTTGGAAGAAGGCATCGGATTGTATGTTTCAACGGGGTTTAAAACAAGCAATCTGCATGAAGGTATGATTTGTGTTTAGAAGAGATAGAGAGAATGCAAGAGTGTGTGCAGTGTATTTCTTTGAAAAACTGCTTATTTTTATTATTGATTTGTTTTTTAGGATTACCATTTTCTGAAAAACAAAAATAGAAAACAGCAATTAATGCGGAAATTACATAACGACATTATTTTATTCATGAACAAGTCGATTCTTGAAATTACAGCCCTATAAAAAGCAACTCTGTCGCTTTGGGCAAAACGAAGAGGGATATTTACAGAAAGTGAGCCCTATCAAAACATCTGTTTCACCTGGGCAGGGTGAAAGGTTAAAGACGGCAATTACTTTGACTTATGAACAATCTTTGGAACATCGACAGCAACCCATTGGCGGCGAACTCCTCGGTGAATCACAAAGTCTGGCACCTTCCTTGATTTGTCTTCAGAACTAACGTTGATCTCTGATGGAGCAGGATCGTTTGAATCTGTTTCCTAGGCAGAGTTGTCGTAGACGAACTCTTCTGTTGTATCTTGCACAGTATTTGTACTCTCAAGTAAATTTCCCCATCCAGTTGGCTGGATGTCCTCGAGCCTGATACAAGAGCTTTCAGGAGCGGTGTATTTGACCAAGAAGTCGTATTTCCCACTTGGTTGTCCCAGGGTGTCCCAAACTTCTTTGGAACTTGATGAGTCATCCTTCTCGATGACGTTGACCCTTGGAAAAGCATAGTTGATGAATTCAAGTCCTGCAAACGTTACAAATTCATCGTCGTACTAGACGTTTTCTGAATGACCTGATTGTTGATCCCATGACATGGTGGGGACACAGGTATTCTGTTCAATGATGCTCAGCTGATTTTCATTGTTCGGCTGATTTCCTTGCCCCAAGTCTCCTGGATACGGCTGCCACATTGGCAGGCCATCCATCGGGCCATAATAGTTGTGGTCAAAGTTGTCCTTCATCAGAGTGTCTTCCTCTAATGAATTTGGCGTAGCACGACATCCTTCCGAATCACAATCTCCGTTTATTATTTCGACATCTGACCTGGGTATAAATCTCGGACTCTGTGTAGGAAAGCAAAAAGGAGTCTGCGTTTCGTCCTGAGACATATAACCTTCCTTATTAAGATAGGACTCCCATTCTTCCTCCATATCAGAGGGATCATCTTGATTGATGGTATGCACTTCTGGAGGTACTGGGTGAAGGAAACCTCCACTGTGGAAGAAGTCTTGAATGGGATGAAGACTTTCATTACTGGTAGTAGCTGTCTGGGTACAGGTTGCAGAAAAACCAAGACCCTTCCTTGATTTATTGTCAGCAGGAATGACTAGTTGTCCCCATCCTGTTGTATTGGTACTCTCGACCGCTTTGATAGAATCTTTGTATGAGGAAATGGAAGTTCCCTCTTCGGATTGATTGTCCTTGCTCACCGACAGTGCTTGGAACTTGGTTCCAATAACCTCCTCGGGTTCTACACCAGTAGATGACGATAAGTTACTCACGAGCAAAGCTTGTTCTCCACAGACCGTGACGAGCTGGTTGTTCTGGATGAACTTTAACTTTTGGTGAAGGTTCGAAGTGACCGCCCCAGCCTGATGTATCCAAGGTCTTCCTAATAAACAACTGTACATTGCCCGGATGTCCATGACCTGGAAAGCGACTTGGAAAGTGTGAGGACTAATAGTTACCCATCTTTGGGGAGACTGATGAGGTATGATGGTTCCTCCATATTGTGATGATGATTTTCACAATGATGGGAAATCTTAGTGGTCAAAATTTGGGCTATGACAATACTATAGATACTTAGGGTGCTAATACTTTCCCTTAGTATAACCAACCCCCGAACCTTTAGGTCTCTTTGCATTGTTGTTACATTGCACAATTAGGGTTTTATTTGATCTTTTCCCTTTCCATTGGATAAATCAATGTTCGGTGGTGAACATTTAATGTTTTGTGATTCAAGTTAATATAATAGCTTGATATCCGATTCTCACCGCGACAACTATGGTTATTGAAATATTATATGTGTATCCATATCAATTATATTGATAGAAAAGTATGGAACATCATCCAAAATGTTCCATTTGAAATTACTATGACCAATGCGGATGGTGTTGTTGTACCTAAACCGAAAGCACATTGGGATACAGAAGGTGAGAAAAAATGGTCTAGTGATTGGAAAGCACGAAATATTCTAATCTCCACTTTAAGAGTTGATGAATATTATCGTGTTTCTCATTGAAAAATAGCTAAAGCTATGTAGGACACATTACAAGTTGCCCATGAGAGCACAAATGAAGTCAAACAAACTAGAATCAATAACTTGAATCAAGAGTTTGAACTCTTTCACGTGAAGCATGGTGAAACCATTGCCGATATGCAAAAGAGATTCACTCATCTTGTAAACCATTTGAATGCACTTGGTTAGCCGATTTCTAATGATATTGCTACTAACAAAATTTTGAGATGTCTTAATAAGGAATGACAACCTAAGGTCACCGCCATCAAGGAAGCTAACAACCTATTGAGTTTGGACACTACTACTTTGTTTGGTAAGGTTTAAGAACATGAGCAAGAGCTCATTAGCTTAGAGAAGCATGAGAAGAAGGTTAAGAAAGAAAAGAACAAGGAAAATGGGGTGGAAAAGAAGTCAAACCCTCTTGTGGCTTCTAGTTCCAAGGCCTCAACAAAAGAGCATGATGAAAGTGATCCTAGTGAAAATGAGAAGTTGGATGATGAAGAAATGAGGTTGTTTGTTAAACGGTAATATAAATACATCGAGAGAAATGGAGTACAACACTCCGACAATAATATTATCAACTTTAGAAGACAAGTTAATTCCTCAAAGCAAAACAATAATAAGAAAGGAAACTCCAGAGATTCATGTTTTAATTATAGTAAAGCAAGACATTATAAGTCGAATTCTTCACAACTTAAGAATGATAAAAGGTAAGGGTCGATACAAGAAGTCTAGCAAGCCTAGAATAGCATACATAGCCTGGGAAAGTGATAGAGAATCTGCAAATGAAGGTTCCTCAACTGAGAGTGATGAAGTGGCAAATTTTTGTCTCATGGCCCATCACCATAACAATAAAAATGTAAGTCATTCTAAATATGAACCTATTGATGAAATGTCTCATTATGAATTAGAAATCGCTTTTGAAAATCTATGTGGTGAAGCCGTAGACGCTTTTAAAAGGTTGGCTTCAAATAAGAGAATACTCTCATATAATGAAGCTAAAATTTAGAAACAAAAAAACAAATGGAAGCTCTTACGCAAACCATGTTAGATGCTAAAAAAATAAGATTGAGGATGAAAAACCTTCTTGTTTGGTTGTGAGACTTATCACATTTGGTAAAAAGAGGTCACTACTCTAGAGGAAAAATTGAGCAAGGCTTTAGAACAAAAATTTACTTTCACTATTGATCCTACAAAAATCAAAAGATCTTTAAATGTGTCATACAAGAAGTACAATTATGTTTTGAGGGAGTCTAATAGCGAAAGCCATTCATATCATCATTTGACTTATCATTATTATTGTAAGAAAGGCCACACCATTGCTAAATGAAAATTTAGGAGATATTTGGTTCCTAAAAGTGTATTTCAATGGTTGCCCAAATGCAACAATTGTTCCGTTCACTCTCAAGGTCCCAATGAAAATTGGGTACCTATCACTCTTGTTTGATTATTATAGGTTGAATGTCTTGGCTCTACGGAGAGAATGTGGTTTCTTGATAGTGGATTCTCAAGGCGTATGACGGGTGACATTTCCCTATTCATTGACTTCAAGCCAAAGAAGAAAGGATTTATAACCTACGGAGATAACAACAAGGGTGCAGTATTTGATAAAGGTATTGTAGGTAATCCCTCTTCTATTACTATCTTTAACGTAATACTTATTGAAGGTCTTAAACATAATCTTCTTAGCATTAGTCAACTATGCGACAAAGGCTATAAAATAACTTTTACAAATAGTTGTTGCATAATTGATCACAATGAAAAGAAAGATTATTCGTTTAAGGGCTTGAGGGCTAACAACATATATATGCTTAACTTGGATGATGTTAATTTAACAAGTACTAAGTGTTTAGTAACCATGAGTGAAAACTCTTGGTTATGTCATAGATGCTTAACACCTGTTAACTTTGATCTACTCAATAAAGTGGTATCAAAGATCTAGTCATCAGTCTACCAGAAATTAATTTTTCAAAAGACCACATATGTGATGCATGCCAAGTGGGAAAGCAAACAAGGGTCTCTTTTAAATCCAAAAATATTGTTTCAACTTTTAGACCTCTTGAGCTTCTCCATATGGATCTTTTTGGTCCTTCTAGGACAAAAATCTTAGGTGGAAATTCCTATGGTTTTGTTATAGTAGACAATTCCTCTAGATTTTGTTGGACTATCTTTTTGTGTACTAAAGATACTTTTTCTGCTTTCACATCTTTTGCAAAGTTATCCCAAAATAAAATAAGTTCTAGCATTGTTGCTATACGAAGCGATCATGGAGGTGAATTTTAAAACTACCTCTTTAAGGATTATTTTGATAAACATGGCATTGAACATAATTTTTCCACTCCAAGAACTCCACAACAAAATGGTGTGGTGGAGCGCAAAAACAAAGTTTTAGAGGAGTTGGTAAGAACTATGATCAATGAGAGACGTATACCAAAATATTTTTGGGTTAATGCTCTTAGAACGACATGTTATATTTTAAATAGGATACTTATTCGTCCTATTTTGAACAAAACACCTTATGAACTTTTAAAAGGTAGAAAGCCAAATTTATCACATCTTCATGTTTTCGGATGCAAATGTTTTACCTTAATTAATGGTAAGGATAACCTTGGAAAGTTTGATGCAAAAGACGATGAAGGTGTCTTTCTTGGATACTCTCAATCAAGCAAGGCTTATGGAGTTTACAATAAGACATTACTTACTATTGAAGAGTTTGTGCATGTGACTTTTGATGAATTTTATCCTAGAAATGTTGGGAAAGGTATTTCTTTTCATGATGGAGGTGTATCTTTAGAAAACATACTTAAGAACATTAAAAAGGGAATTGATCAACCTGAAGCGGTGAAACCTGAGGAGGGGGAAAATGACCATTTTGAAAAGGAGAAGGATGAGAATCCAACTAAAGTGGATGATCTTCCTTTGGCTAAGAGGTCTTCCAAAGACCGTCCAATTGACAAAATTCTTGGAGACATCACCAAAGGCGTGACAACACGCTCTAAGATAAGTCATTTTTGTTATCACTTTGCATTCGTTTCACAAGTTAAGCATTGGTTAATGGTCATGCAAGATGATTTAAATCAGTTTAAACGAAATGATGTGTTGGACCTTGTCCCACCTCCACGAGATCATCAAACCATTGGACCTAAGTGGGTTTTTAGAAATAAACTCGATGAAAACAGAGTGATAAATCAGAACAAAGTCTGGCTAGTGGCTCAAGGATATAACTAAGAGAAAGGCATATATTATGAGGAAACTTATGCTCCGGTTGCCTACCTTGAGGCTATACACCTTTTACTAGCATTTTCTTTCCCCAAAGACTTCAAATTATTTCAAATGGACGCGAAAAAGTGCTTTCCTTAATGGTTACATACATGAGGAAGTGTATGTTTGCCAACCTCACATTTTGAAAATCATGAGTATCCTAATATGTCTATAAACTTAAACGAGTTTTATACGGTCTCAAACAAGCCCCTAGGGCTTGGTATGAGCATCTTAGTAAATTCTTACTTGATCAAGGATACTCTAGAGGGAAGGTAGGTACAACACTTTTCATTAAACGTAAAGGAAAACATCTTCTCCTAGTTCAAATTTATGTTGACGATATAACATTTGGTTCTACTAACATGCAATGAGTCAAATAGTTTTCTAAGCTTATGCAGGGTGAGTTTGAGATGAGTCTAATGAGGGAGTTAAATTACTTTCTCAGACTTCAAATCAAGCAACTAAAGACAGGGATATTCGTGTGTCAAACAAATAACTATCACAAGTTGCTTAAACTATTCAGAATGATAGATGCAAAGTCAAATGACACTCCAATGCCCACTAACGGGAACTTGGATAGAGATGAAAGTGGTAAAAATGTTGATGTCAAAATGTATAAAGGTATGATTAGATTTCTTCTATATCTTATTGCATCTAGGCCTGACATTATGTTTAGTGTGTGCATGTGCGCTCAATATCAATCTGCTCCTAAGGAAATACATTTAAAAGTTGTAAAGTGCATCCTTAGATATCATCATGGTACTTCTAAGTATGGACTTTGGTTTTCCAAGGGTAGCGATTGTATTTTGGTTGGTTACTTTGATTCCGATTTTGCAGATTGTAAATCTGATAGGAAAAGTACTAGTGGAACTTGCCACTTATTTTAAAACCCTTTAGTTAATTGGCATAGCAAGAAGCACGTCTCTGTTGCTTTGTCAACTGCTGAGGCGGAATATGTCGCAGCCGATAGTTGTTGTGCTCAAATTCTTTGGCTCAAAAAACAACTATTTGACTTCGATATTATAATTCAACGTATTCCTATAATGTGTGACAACACTAGTGCAATGAACTTAACCAAAAATCTGGTGTTACATTCTCGTACTAAACATATTGAGATACGAGACCACTTCCTCTGAGACCGTGTTGAAAAAGACGATGTCGTTTTTAAGCATGTTGATAGCAAAAATTAACTTGTCGATATTTTCACAAAACCTCTAGCAACTGAGCCATTTTTCAATATTCGTCGGGAATTGGGCATTCTCGATATCTCAAATCTTGCCTAATATCTTATGTTGCAAGCACTTGTTTAAATTGGTTTCCACTTTCATTCGAAAGTTTATTATCTTGTGAAGTGCTTCCTCTATCTCATCCTATGAGGTAATACCGTTCTCAACTTATCTCTTAGTTGTAAAAGTTTCTATACAATATGTTGCTTATCTATGACTATATTGATTACATGTTTATGATCCATGAATATGTAATGTCGTACCGCAAATTTTGACCATCATTTAACAGTCATCTAGTCGCCCCAATGATCTAAAAAGTCAAAGAGGACCATTTTGACTTTTTACTCCCTTTTAAAGGTTGCATTCTATTAGTCTAAGGGTATATCATAAAATCAAGGAATATTGGGGTTATTAAGAAAGCACATGTATTTAGATAACAATTTTAGGGTAATTAGTGTCTTAGTTTTATTACTAGATTATTTAGACTAAGACATCTAATTGTTAGTAAGTCAATCACTATGATAAATAATTAATTAAAGTTTTGCTCATATATTATTTAGATTAATTGGCTTTTTTTTATTAGGGTCATAATAGGAGTCAATGGTTTAATATTAATAATAGTGTTATTATAATAGTATTATAATAATATTAAAATAAATATTATTTAAGAATAGGTTAGTAATTAGGGTTAATTTAATTCTATTAATTTATTTAATATTATTTTATTGATCACGTTACTATTAAAGTCATGGTTGGGTCATTAGGGTAATATTAAGTATTTTTGTTTTTATTATTAGCTTAAGTATTTTTTTATTATTAATATTAATAGTGTGAATATTATTAGGGTTAAGTTAAATTATTAGATATTTAGAATTATTATTAATATTAGTATTAATTAATATTAAGGTTAGTATTTTTATTAGGGATATAATTAGATTAGTGTTTATTAGTATTATTAGAATATTATTAAGATTATAAGTATTAAGATTATTATTTATTTTTCTTATGGTACTGTTATTATTAGAATGTTTGAGTATTTTAATTTTTTTATTCGGTCAAAATTATTGACCAAGAAATCACCAAATCTGGAATCCTATAACGCACAAAAACAGATATGAAATGGATCAAAAGCAACAAATTAGAAATAAATTAAATCTTTCTAAGTTTGTTCTCGTCCATTGTGAATCAAATCCAAAAACCCTAATTCTGAATAAGATCTCAATTAGATCATATCAAATCTAATCTAATCTTAAATTAATTTACAAAATTGTCTAATACAAATCAATCTAGCCTAATAATCAATTCTGAATCAATCAAAATTAATTTCTAAACCTAAATTTTTACCTATATAAGCCTAAACTAAAATTAGAGGAAGGGAGAAAAAAAGAACTCTAAAGTACTAATCCTTGCTCCTGTGATCTCCTAAACCCACCACCAAATCTCCAATTAACTTGAGATTTGGGTTTCGCCTTGAAAACCTAATTCCCCATAACTTAGCCACTGTTGTAAATCGGTAGTACCTCGCAATCTCAGAAGAAAGAGGAAGAATCAGAAGAGATCACATAAAGAAAAAAGAAGGGAGAAAGGGTGGAGAACAGAGGATTACCTTTGGCGTTTGACCGAGATAAACCTCATTCTCTTAGGTTGGTAGACTTGAACCTTTACTGTTGATTGATTGTGTCGTATAATTTTGCTTGCGTGTATTTGCACGGTTTCGATTTGTTAGTGTTAGGATTTCAGAATTTCACTTTGAAATTTTTATTTCTAGGGTTTGATTGGGGTTCAGGGAAGGTCGATCTATAGATCGACCAAAGTTGGGGATCTATTTGTGTAGGTTTGAGGAAGTTTTTGGGTTAGGGTTGAAGGTTAAAGATGAAGGTTCATCTTCATCGTGACGAACTCGATGAAGATCTGGGTTGGTTTGAAGAAATAAGGTTAGGTTTCATAGGGTTCTGGATTGAGGATTAGCGTTCTTGAGGAACCCATGTTAGGGTTCTTCGGTTTGTTGGGTTTTTGGGTTAGATTGGTCAAAGATGAGGGTTAGAGTCCAACTTATAAACCCTAGGGTTCATCTGCGGAACCCAGCTTGTGAAGGTGGGGGTTGGGGTTTCTGGGAATAGTTTGAAGGTTTGAATACTCCGGCTTAAGTTCAATCGGAGTTGGGGGTTGGACACAGTGATTTCTAGGAAATGGGGAGGCCGGAGGGAGTTAAGGTGGTGGTGAGAAGAGAGAAAGATAGAGAAGCAGAGTAAAGAGAGAGAAAGAATAATGGAAAATGTGAGGGATCTGAGAGGGACGCGAGTTTAAATACTCGCTCCGTAACTCCTTAGATGCAAGCCAAGTGGCACTTTAAGGGGAGTCAAATAAGTTGACTACTAGAGTCAATTGATGATCTCATGCACGCGTCTACCCGTGTCCCCTTGTTGACTTGAAATTTGAACCGTTCATCGTGCATACTGGGACTGGTCTACATGATCAAAGGCAACGATTACGTGTTATCTCCCCCTCTGATCGTGATCAAACATCCCAGAGAGAGTCAAACTCTGACTCTCTCTGCGAGGACTCCCCAGTCACAAGTGGGTCAGAGAGGCTAATGGGCCTCTCCCTATTACTTTTTACACCCCCAGACTCCAGCCCATTACTAACTTAGTTCAAATTACACCCCTTGTGTCTTTTTAATTATTTATTTAATTAATTTATATAATCTTGGTTAATTAATTACTAATTCTGGTTTTAGTAGAATTAATTTATTTTTAATATTTTAATTAAGTTACAATTAGGGATTTCAAAATTTTAATTTCTTTTTATTTAATTATCTTTCTATCATTTAAGTAATTAGAAAAAAAAATATTTGTTTAATTAAGGGTTTAATACTTGTTATAGTTGTTTGATTGGGATTTCTTTGGGATAATTAAGGGATATAACTTGGGATAAATAAATAGGGAATATGGGATAAACTATTGGGGTTTTAAGGGATAAAAAATTAGGAATAAAATCAGAGATAAGGGTTTAACTATAATCACTAATTTATTAAGCACCATGTTTTTTGCAAATAATTAAGGATAAATTATTAGAATTTATACTAGGGTGTCGCTCCCGGGACTTTCATCCAAGTACAAACGCGAAAGTGGCACCGAAACAGAGTCGTCAGCAATGTGTATTTATCCCAAGAGAGGGAAAGGAAACACCGCATAAACCTGAAGGAAAGGAAGGAAAGCATGGTCTTGCGACCAAGAGAACTGGGTTCGGGAGTCAGTTACGTGAGAGGAAGGTGTTAGCACCCCCTCACGTCCATCGTACCCAATGGGATCCACGCTGGCTGCTTCAATCAAAGGGTGTCATCGTCTAGAGCTCCGCTGCTACTGGAAAGGAAAAGGAACGGGAAAAAGGAAAAAGAAAGGAGAGAGAGAGAGAGAGCAAGAAACAAATGTAGGGAAAATAAAAGAAGTACTCGAATGGGCCCTACCCCACTGCCTACGTATCTCATCGGGAACATGAGAATCAGAGCGACGTAGTTCCCCTCAACGAGGGTCGCTTTGTTTGTGTTTTTTGGGAACGGCTGACGTTCTAGCTCAGGTGTTGCAGGCTCGCTGGTCCGAGTGCGTTACCATCTTGCAAGAGAACGAGCAGGAGCACGTTCGTACGCTTAGAGTGAGTGAGATGAGAAAAGAATTCCCGAAGGAAAGACGTTATTGTTGGTTTGAAGTTTTTTTAGAAAGAGGTGTCTTTTATGGTTATTTGCAACTTGCATTGAACCAAAGTCTTAAATATAGGAACAAATACTTTCGCGCATCGTCCCCAACAGGACATACACTAGGTATCCTAGAAGAATGAGAGGAAGCCCCTCTTTCCCCACTTCCCACATGTAAGGCTCAAGCGCAATACACGTTAACCTTTATTAAGTGTTTTTTTACTTTTCTTTTGAGATGAGAAGAGAAACAACGCGAGGGAAATTCTAAAGGGAAACTAAGAGTCCTAACATTATCATGCATGGATATCCTAGGGTTTGTGAGGTTTAGGAAAAAAGACTACCTAACCTAATGCTAATCCTACTCCAAGCTTAATCAAAAATTAAGTTGGACTAGGTAGCTCTAAGGGGAAGAGAATCCAAGACTTGAACAAGTCTTGAGATTCATGGGATGATAAAGAGTGAAAGAGAAGAAAAGAGAAAGGAAGAAAAAGAAAAGAGATAGGGCAGCAAGCACACCATAATCATCACATCCAAATCATAACATAGAACATGCTTCAAAGATCATATAAGCACATATCAAGTATACAAGTGAAGGCACACAAGAAAGGATGCAAGTAAACTTGCACAAGATTCACAATTTCACACACTAAAAGTTCATACAAAGATGACATGAACAAAATAAGATGAAAGTGAAACCAAGTCAGAATTCAATTCATATCATGATCATCTAATCCAAACATGCAAGAATGTTTTACATTATGATGCATTATGAGCCAAAGAAACCACAAAACCAATGATGATGATATGCGTCATACAAATCAAACCATGATGATCAAGTGAGATGAAAACCAAGTAATGAACTCAAGGGGCAGTAGCATATGTATCACAATCATACCAAAATCAAACTCAAGTCATGCAAGATGAAACCTTAAGCAGCACATTCAAAACATGCATCAAAGTTAATCAAAGCATCCACTTATCATTCATGCCAACAAACAAAGAAACATGTGAAGCAAAGAGTGAGAACATGTCACATAAGGCACCTTAAACCAAGAAGGTCAGAACCTCTAGCATGTCATACAAATCAAACAAAAGGTCTCATGCATTGGTTGAGATCAAGCAAGGAAACATAGCAAAATTAGGTTGAACATATCACAAGATTCAAGTCCAAAACAACATCAACTTGTAAAATCAAGAACAAAATGAAAAATGATCAAATGAGGATGATTCCAAATCCACAAGTAAGCTCAAACAGAACATGATCATACCATAAAAACATTTCAAGCATCAATCAATCACAAGTAAACAAATGCACTCAAACTAGGTTAAGTGTCAAAGTATACCTCAATCAAACTTGCATCACAAACAACACTCAACCAAAAATAGCAAAGGGAATTAATAAAATCCCAAAAAATATCCAAACAGAAGTTAACTCAGTCAAGTAACATGTACAAACAGATCAAACCAAAAATCACAAACTAAGTGTCTCAAACAATTGGTCAAAGATCACATAAGAACAATGACTCAATCATGCAAAAGAAAGGGACCAAAATGCAATATGGAAAAGTTTTAAAAATGAAACAAAAATGTTTTTATGCAATTTAATATGTCACCTAACAGATGCAAAAAGAATGGATTAAAAATGTATTATAGATGAGGAGAAATAAATTTCACAAGTTGGTGTGTGCAAGTGAAACAAATAAGAAAACAAAATTAATGTAATTAATTAAAACAGATGCCAAAATAAAATAAAAATGAGAAAATAAAATATGAAAAAATTTGATAAAACTAAAAATGAGTTTCATGATTTTTGTATGATTTTTAAATGCATAAAAGTAATTTTAGAAATTGAAAACCAAACAAATAATAAAAATAAGAAAAGAAAAATGAAATAAACTTGGGGGTGCAAACAGTAATGCATCACGTTGAAAATAAGGAAATGGGCTAACGGGAGGGGTGCACATAGTAAAGGCCCAATGCCAAGAGGTCCAAAACGCAGTCAATGGAGCATGGTAATAGTCAATACTCAGAATGCAATTTCAGCCATCTATTCAATCCAACACGCCACAATACAAGTCAACAAGTCAATATGATCAAAAAGTAAAGAGGGTCAACGGTCTGAATCACTCAGCACACAATAACCACGTACTCACGCAACCACACAAGCAGGTAGTGACCACCATATTCCCCCATGTGCCACGCACATCATTCATTTAATTGCTGGCAAAAACTCCACCGTAAGATAAAAAATAAAACAAAACAAATGGCCACGATTGAAGGACGCACGGTATCCATCGTGGGAGAGCGTACACACGAACAACCAATTAAAAAACAAAATCACAAGCCACGTGGAAGCACGAGAAGCGTAAGATCAAAAAAGGGACGGTTAAGATTGCTTCTTCTTCCTCAAAACTTCTTCGCCGGACTGAACATTCCAGCCGCCGGAGCTAGGGCTCCGGCCACCCTCTCCGGTTAGCTGCTGCGCACTTTTTTTCAGAAAATACAAATAGGTACACTATTTTGACCAGAAAAACGCAAGGATCTCAAATATGCAATTATTTTTCACAAATAACCAACCAATAATGCAAATCGAAGAGAAACAAGTTTAGATCTAAAACTTTAAATCAACATTATGCACAAACCACACGTCCAAACTTCAAATAAAATAGCTCAGAATAATCAGTGCACATCATAGATCATTATGCATATCAAAAATTCAAGTTCTGTGAGTATGAAAAAAATCACCAACCTGAACCTTGAAGAACACGAAATACACCAAGAAATCCCTCCAAATGTTGCAGATCAACTCCTTTTGATCTCTATTTGCAAAATAAATGCAAATAGAGGCTTGAATCTGGCTAGATCTTGAAGTTTGAAGATGATCTCTCTTGAATGGAACTTGATGAATTCTTCAGTATGAGCTCAAAACAACGGTGGGTTCTTGCTCTATTCTCTTCACTGATCAAGAATGTGAAGAGAAAACTCTGAGAAGCTCCAAGAAGAATGAGATTCAATGAGAGGGAGTGTGAGAGCAAAAAACCACAAGTGTGCAAGTGAGAGCTTCTACCCTAGCTGTGAGGGCATGAGTAAGCATATATACCCTTCATTAGTTCACTGATTAGGATTAGGAAGTGATTAGAATTCTTGTTAATGAGATTTGAGTGAAATTCCAAAAATGCATTTTACACCACCACCACTAATTTACACGTGGGAAACCCTTGTACCCAGCAAAAATCACCTTTAATTTACTCATGTACCACTTCTGAATTGATTTTGGGCCTTGTACTTTCTTGGTTTGCAAGTTTTGAATTAATTTGGCATTTTTGCACTTTGTGAGAATAATGGGAAATATGGCATGGCATGAATTGATTCAAAGGCCACAAATGATCTTCTTGACTTGTATTTTGATATTATAATATGGCATGAAGCAATTGGGAACATTACAAGTCCATTTGTGCAAAAATGCAAAAGGTGGAAAATTTGACTTATAAGGAATCCATGAAAAACACCTTGCATTGTTTTGGCCATAACTAGAGTTCCAAAAATGATATGGAAATGTTCTAGTACTTTTTGGAAATAGGAGAGAAAGATCTTCAACTTTCATGTTGGAGGAAAATTCATTTGGAGCTTCCTTGATGATGAAAAGTCAAGTTGAATGTGATGGAAAAGTTGCCAAAAATGGAAAGTTTTCATTATAGGTCATTTTCCATATTTAGTAACTTTTGCACAAACCCTTGATTCTTGATGAATGACATGAAACTTGGCATTTGAAGACCATAAGAGGATGCGAGACATTGAAAACCATGAAAAGAAGCTCAAAATTCCACAGTTGACTTCCTCCTTTTGAACTGTTGACTTTTGTTTATTACACAAGTAACTGATCCATTGAACATCTTCCTCAAAGAACCAATGGCCAAGATTCCCTCCATGAAAACTTAAGAACATAAGGAATGCCATGAGATCAAGTCTTGCCCAAGAAATAAGAAATAAACTGATTTTAGGTCCAACCCTAGTTTTGGCACCCTCTGGTTAGGAGGAAAAAACACATCCTCCAAATCTCAATTCCTCTGAATATGTTGTGTATCCTCTCAAACAAAGATGAGATATGCCCTTTGGAGGTGATAAAAACTCAAAGAGCTTGCACATTTGGGGGTCAGATCCCAACTTTTGACTGCCTTGTGTAGGAGATCATGCACTGTCCAGTCTTCTTGGTGAATTCCTTTCTTTCAATGACTTGTGATATCAAATGGAGATGACACATGATGTAAGAGATCCTTGAAGCTTGTGAGAAACACTTGGTCTTCATTTTTGGATGATCAACACCTTAGAGAATCACCTGATCACATGCCCTTATGCAAGATGCAATGCTAAATGCTTGATGCTTTGTTTTTCTATGCTTGAATACAATGCAATGCAAATGAAAACTCATGGTCAAAGATATGAAGGAAAGAGAGGGCAAATTTTGGGGTATTACAGCTGTCCCTATTCAATCACTGTAGACCTGAACGGATGATAGCGATTGCTGTCAGCCTTTCAAGGTATGGAGGGATTGAATATTGACAATAACCCAAAAATTTACACTCCGCAAGGAAGAAGAAAAGGGATAAACCCAACCAAACGAACTCTGCTTGAACAAAACTTTGGTGATGAAGAAAACCACTGAAGAGATGTCTTTTATATAACGCCAGATGACTACTGGCCTGCCACACTACGTGTGGACTTTAGCAATGTCTTTTGTACAATGCCAGACGACTACTGGCCCGCCACACTACGGGTGGACTTTAACAACGTCTTTTGTACAACGCCAGACGACTACTGGCCTGCCACACTACGGGTGGACTTTAGCAGCTGCATTGCCACACTACGAGGGACTTTCGCCAATCTACGGTTGGACTTGCTGAGATGCCACACTACGGGGACTTCTGCCAATCTACGGTTGGACTTGCTGAGATGCCACACTACGGGGGACTTCTGCCAATCTACGGTTGGACTTTGAGAATCTGCCACCCTTGGATGGACCTTTCGCCAATCTACGGTTGGACTTTCCAATGATTTGCCACCCTTGGATGAACCTTTCGCCAATCTACGGTTGGACTTAGCTGTGGTCTTTTAAAGGGAGTCAGACGACTACTGACTTGCCACACTACGGGTGGACTTTTGCCAAGCTACGGTTGGACTTTGAGAATCTGCCACCCTTGGATGGACCTTTCGCCAATCTACGGTTGGACTTTCCAATGATTTGCCACCCTTGGATGAACCTTTCGCCAATCTACGGTTGGACTTTCCAATGATTTGCCACCCTTGGATGGACCTTTCGCCAATCTACGGTTGGACTTTGATAACGTCTTTTAACAATGCCAGACGACTACTGGCTTGCCACACTACGGGTGGACTTTAGTAATTCTAATATTGGATTACGCTCTGCATCTGTGTCAGACATCTCTGCTGACTCTGCTGAGGAACAACAATCAATGATTTGATCTCGGAGATTCCTGAAAGGATAATATCTCTGCTGGAGAATGAATGAACAATCCGTCTGCTTCGAATTGTCAAGTTTGCCAAAAATAAATTGGACTTTGAAATATGAGGGGAGTGATGATTCTGCCAGGAATTATTTCATCTGCTTGGGGGATGAATTCTGGTCAAAGCAACTCCGCTGGGGACGAGAGTTTCTTTACATGACGTCTTGCTAGGGAAGAAAAGTCATTAAAGCTCTGCTTGAGGATCTATCAAACCTGAGATCCTTTGCAGGGAGACTCAACCTGGCTAGGGCAAGAATATACTACCACTCTGTTGAGGAATAGATTTTGTTGATCAATAAGCCTCTGTGGGGACAAAAACACAAATCAGGTAGGGAGTATTATTAACAAGATTCAATGTTGAACTCTGTGGGGATTCCGCTATCAGAGATACGATCTTGTTGGGGATCAGGGCTACTCTGCCGGGGATATGCGAATCCTAGTTGGAACATTTCACTGTAACTTGCTGGGAAAAAGTCCCTATATCTGCTGGGGAAACCCAAAGCAATTCCACGGTAGTCTGCTGAGGACCAAGACTGTCAAGCTTAGGATAAGTATCACAATGCCCCATGTTGGACAAACCTTCCGTTTGACGATTCCGTTGGGGACATTGAGTTTATAACAAACTCTGCTGGAGAAAACCGCTTCAACGCGTCTCATGCTGGGGAATACCTTTTGAGAGGATTTTACAGAAGACCAAACGTCCTCAAACTCTACTGGGGATAATAGACCCGGAATATCTCTTGCTGGGGAAATCCAAAATGCCCCATGTCTGGGAAGGTCAACAACTTGCTTCCTGCTCCATGATACCAGACTTACCTGAAGAAACATCCTAAGAGGATTTTACAGAAGATCAAGCATCTTCAAACTCCTAACGACTTTACTGGGGATTAACCATCAACCTCGGTGTCTACGAAGAAACTCTACTAGGAATTCGCAACCGTTATCGACACAGAAAAGCTTGTAGCTGTTGGAAGTACTGAATGAGAGAATCGACTTAGTAAGGTATAACGATACTCAGTTGAACTCAATTCACTGATATCGAGACGTCATGAACGACCGTCGACCGTCTGATGGACTCAATCAGTAAACGTTGTGACAAAAGGGTAACAAGTAAACCCTTTCCCGAACACGAATGCCCCAGTCTCCTGCGTGGGAATAAGTGATTACTCGTCTTGTGCTTGAAATCATCTGTATCTGTTACCTGCAACAAAAGAAGACACACACATGCCCCGGAATATAGCGTGTTTTGAATCCACCATCCAGGATTATTCAACATTCAAAGTAATTCTAAATGTTTTTCTGCACGTGTTATTGTGAAGCCACCATGTTTTCAAATGCAATGTTTTATCAAAAATTCGGACGTTTTTGCAAACAAAGCAGTAAAACAAAATCAGAAGCTTTTAACTGAAATTTAATTTATTGATCAAAAGGCCCAGAATAGGCAATTACATCAGGAAGAAATCCCTGGAAAGAGGTGATCGTTGAAAATTGAGAAAAGAAACTATCTAATGGCAATGTGAAAACGGCGTTCCACTGAGTTTCAATTCTGCTATGGCCAGTATGTCTTCAAGACTCCCCGACCTTGCCTTCTGAGGAATGATCAGACCGATTTCTACCCTTTGGAATGTCAGTTGTTGAAACGGTGATGGAGTACAGATAATTCAGATCGTAGTCGTTCGCTTAAATCCCTCTTTTGCGTGGACCGCCCTTTCGGGTTTTCAATCCACCGGGATACCCTTTTTTGCCTGAGTTGTCCTTGCGGATTTTCAACTCACCGGGTGTACAATTTTTTCATTTATTATCCCTAATTTTTGGCCGAACCTTTTTATTCTGTTTTTGTGGTTCGCCGGGATGCCCTTTTTTGCCTGGACTTTTCTTTTTTCTTTTTTTTGTCCAGCGGGTCTATTCATGCGAAGTATTTTTTGACTACGTCTGAGTTGACAGGGGATGAAAAGTCTTCACCATCCATGGTTGTAAGTAACAAGGCTCCGCCCGAGAAGACCTTCTTAACCACGAATGGACCTTCATAGTTAGGAGTCCATTTGCCCCTGTGATCTATACTTGGAGGAAGGATCCTTTTGAGTACCACATCTCCCACTTTGTAAACCCGAGGACGCACCTTTTAGTCAAATGCTTGCTTCATCCTCTGTTGGTATAACTGTCCATGACACACAGCTGCCAGTCGTTTCTCCTCAATAAGGCTCAACTGCTCAAACCTGGTGCGAACCCATTCAGCCTCGTCTAACTTGACATCCATCATGACTCTGAGGGATGGAATCTCCACTTCAACCGGCAGTACTGCCTCCATACCGTATACAAGTGAGAATGGGGTTGCCCCAGTAGACGTGCGCACTGACGTTCGATACCCATGCAAAGCAAACGGTAACATCTCATGCCAATCTTTGTATGTGACAACCATCTTCTGCACAATCTTCTTATTATTCTTGTTGGCCGCTTCCACAACGCCGTTCATCTTTGGGCGATATGGAGAAGAATTGTGGTGTTCAATTTTGAAGTCCCGGCACAGCTCAGTCATCATTTTGTTATTCAGATTAGAACCATTATCAGTAATGATTCTCTCGGGCACTCCATAGCGACAAATGATATCTCGTTTCAGGAAACGAGCTACCACCTGCTTAGTGACATTGGCATAAGATGCAGCTTTAACCCATTTAGTTAAATAGTCAATGGCGACCAAGATAAAACGATGGTCGTTTGAAGCAGTAGGCTCAATCTTTCCGATCATGTCAATGCCCCACATAGCAAAGGGCCAAGGAGAGGACATGACACTCAACGGATTTGGAGGAATGTGCACTTTATCTACATAAATCTGGCATTTGTGACACTTACGGGCGTACTTGCAGCAATCTGACTCCATAGTCAACCAATAATATCCTGATCTCAACAATTTCTTAGCCATTGCATGTCCTCCGGCATGGGTACCAAAAGAGCCTTCATGTACTTCCTGCATTAACATGTCTGCTTCGTATTTATCCACATATCGGAGCAGAACCATGTCAAAATTCCGTTTATACAGTACATCATACTGATTCAAGAAGAAACTACCAGACAACCTTCTCAACGTCTTATTATCTTTAGTAGATGCCCCTGGCGGGTACTCTTGACTTTTTAAGAAACGCTTGATGTCATGAAACCATGGCTTGTCATCAGACGTTGCATCAACAGCAAACACAAATGCAGGTCTATCAAGCCGAGACACATCAATCTTAGGTACATGATTCCATCCTTGCACTTTGATCATGGAAGACAATGTAGCCAAGGCATCTGCAAACCTATTCTCATCTCGGGGAATATGGTACAGCTTCACTGTTGTAAAGAATGTCAGCAATCTTCTTGTATAATCTCTATACGGAACCAGATTTGCTTGGTGCGTGTACCAACTCCCTTTCACCTGATTAATTACCAAAGCTGAATCACCAAAGATATCAAGGGTCTTAATTCGTAAATTAATCGCCTCCTCAATCCCCATTATACAAGCTTCATACTCTGCTTCATTGTTGGTGCACCCGAAAGTTACTCGGGCAGTGAAAGGCATATGAACACCCTCCGGCGAGATAAGAACTGCTCCAACTCCGCATCCATTCATATTGACGGCCCCATCAAACATCAGACTCCATTTGGATTCAGAGTCTGGCCCCTCCTCCGGGAGTGGTTCCTCACAGTCTTTGGCTTTGAGAAACATGATGTCCTCATCAGGGAAATCAAATCTCATGAACTGGTAATCATCAATCGGTTGTTGTGCAAGATAGTCTGACAAGACACTCCCTTTAATGGCCTTTTGGGAAGTATACTGAATATCATACTCTGTCAAAACCATTTGCCACCGTACAATTCTTCCTGTTAGCGCTGGTTTCTCAAAAATGTATTTGATAGGATCCATTTTGGAGATCAACAAGGTTGTGTGCCTAATCATATATTGCCTCAATCGTTTTGTGGCCCATGCAAGTGCACAACATGTCTTTTCAAGCAATGAGTATCGGGACTCACAATCATTGAACTTTTTGCTCAGGTAGTAGATAGCATGCTCCTTCCTACCTGTCTCGACGTGTTGACCAAGAACACAACCCATAGAACCTTCAAGCACTGTCAAATACATTATCCAAGGTCTTCCTTCAACTGGAGGTATGAGAATTAGAGGTTCCTGCAAGTATTCTTTTATCTTATCGAATGCCAACTGGCAATCGTCATTCCACCTGACCGCCTGATCTTTTCTTAGCAGCTTAAAAATTGGTTCACACGTGGCTGTTAGGTGAGATATGAACCTTGCAATGTAGTTCAATCTACCCAAAAAACCACGAACCTCTTTTTCCGTTCTCGGCTCAGGCATTTCTTGTATTGCTTTCACCTTGGCAGGATCAACCTCAATTCCTTTTTCACTCACAATGAAACCCAGCAGATTTCCAGAACGCACCCCAAAAGTGCACTTATTTGGATTCAATCTCAAGCGGAACTTCCTCAACCTTTCAAACAGCTTTTTCAAGTTAACCAGATGTTCTTCTTCTGTTCTCGATTTGGCAATCATGTCATCCACATAACATTCAATCTCTTTGTGAATCAAGTCGTGAAACAAAGTTACCATTGCCCGTTGATACGTTGCCCCTGCGTTCTTCAACCCAAAAGGCATCACCTTATAACAGTATGTACCCCATGGAGTAATGAACGTGGTCTTCTCCATATCTTCAGGTGCCATCTTGATTTGGTTGTACCCGGAGAAACCATCCATAAACGAGAACACTGAAAACTGAGTTGTATTGTCGACCAGTACATCAATGTGTGGCAGTGGAAAATCATCTTTCGGACTAGCTTTATTAAGATCTCGATAATCCACACACATTCTAACCTTTCCGTCTTTCTTCGGTACCGGCACAATGTTGGCAACCTAGGGAGGATAGTGAGTCACAGCAAGAAATCATGCATCTCATTGTTTCTGAACTTCTTCTTTGATCTTTATGGCCATGTCGGGGTGAGTCCGACGAAGTTTCTGCTTGACCGGCGGACATTCTTCTCTCAAAGGCAGCCTGTGAACAACAATATCAGTATCCAACCCTGGCATGTCTTGATACGACCAGGCGAAGATATCAGCGTATTCACACAACAACTCAATCAAAGCTCTCTTCACATCTGCTTGCAGGCTGGCACCAATCTTGATCTTTTTCCTAGCATCCTCGATACCAATATTGATGATCTCTACTGTCTCCTGATGAGGTTGAATGACCCTTTCCTCTTGTTTTAACAATCTGGCCAGTTCCTCAAGGAGTTCACAATCCTTCTCATCCCCTTCTTCAGCTTGATAAATTGGTTTGTCAAAGTCATTCATAGCCATAGCAAAATCATTATCAATGGAATCCGGAGGATCAAGTCTGCACGAACGGGTTCATGCTTTATTTCAGAAATTATTTTAAAACAAAAATGAAAAGAAATGAAACATTGCCATTTTATTATTTTTGTACAAAAATAAAAATTGAAAGACAGAGAACAAAAATTTGAGTGCAAAACGTCCTTTATTGATGATTAAAATTGCAAATGCAAACAGGGTGGCCCTACAAATGAATCTATATGCCTTGGGCAGAGCGCAAGATTTTGACATGCATTATGATTAGAAAAACAAAGGAAAAATTACTCTGTTTGAAGAGTAACCCGGATGACTTCTTCAACAGACCAGTTCTGCACTTGTTGTCCTGGAACACGTGGGCGTACCCAGTTGTCCAGGTCACAGTCACTGCCAACACCATCTTCTGTAGCTACACAAGACTGATATGTGAAAATAATTCCCCCACTACTGAAAGTGATGGGTCCACTGCTTTCCGCCTCTGAAGTCATATAGGGATGATAACCAATGCCAAATTTGTCCTCCTTCATTGGTGTCTCTATCAACCTGCTCCAGCCTTGGGCATTGCTGGCTCTGACGACCTCAATAGCTTGTTTGTAGGATGAAATTGAGGTACCGGCTCCAACTGGTGCAGCGGAAGACTCAGGCACATTGTCAATATTTACCGCTTCAAATGATTGGCAAAGCATCTCGTGAATTTCCCCATCCATTTCCACATACTTAAACGTGGACAAATGACTAACAAAGATATCTTCTTCACCACACACTGTCACAACCTGTCCTTCAAACTCATACTTCAGCTTTTGGTGTAAGGTGGATGTAACAGCCCCGGCTCCATGAATCCAAGGGCAACCCAATAAGCAGCTATATGCAGGTTGTATGTCCATCACATGGAATGTGGATTTGAACACCTGCGGTCCAATTTTCACGGGCAATTCAACTTCACCAAACACAGATCTTTTGGTCCCATCGAATGCTCTGACAACCAATTCGCTAGGCCTTAAAATCAAACCATTAACTTCCAGCTTCATTAGTGCCTTCTTAGGCAAGACATTGAGTGAGGAACCAGTGTCCACCAGTACATGAGACAACACTGCACCCTTACACTCCATTGTGATGTGCAAAGCTTTATTGTGGTTTCTTCCTTCAGCAGTCAAATCTCTACTTGTGAAACCCAGACCATGGCTGACATTAACATTGGAAATTACACCCTCAAGGTGATTAACAGTGATTTCTTGTGGCACATATGCGCTCTTCAACACTTTCAACAAAGCTTCCCGATGCGCATCAGAACACAACAACAATGATAAAATTGAAATCTTGGAAGGGGTCTGATTCAGTTGATCGACAATATTATAATCACTCTTCTTGATTATCCTCATGAACTCTTCCATCTCATTATCAAAAGTAATCTTTTTCTCAATTTCAGGTACAGGCACACTCTCGACCACCTGTTTTCCTTTAGCTTTTGCAGCATCTTCAGCTTCTTGATCACTGCGCAAAGTTTGGGGAGTAAACAATCTTCCGCTTCTTGTAAAACCACCTATACCACCCACATTATCAATATTCGAACCGGCCGATGACCCAACTTCTTGCTTTTTACCTTCATAATATATGTCTGCTCCATAGTGCCATGGAATTGCCTTTGTAGTTGTAAACGAAACTGGTCCTGGCACCGTGATGGTAACAGGAATGGGTCTTTGTTGCACAACACTTGCTACAAGAACTGTACTAGCAGGCACCTGGATCTCAGCGGGAGTATAATAGATGGTCACAGTTGATACCTCATCAGTCTCTTTCACAACCCTGTCAAACTGTAGACATCCTTCATTGATCAGATTCTGCAAACCTGCTTTCAACTTATCACAGCCATTCTCTTGATTCATACACTCAGAACAATCTTGATTACAGCCCGGGAACACCTGTCCCTTCAACAAACGATCTTTTACAACCAACAAAGAAGTCTTCACCTGACTGATGTCTGCTACCAAATTCAATCTCTTTCCATCTTCGATAGCATGCACATTTGCCGCAGCATGCACATTTACCGCACCATGATTAGGTATGGGGTGCTGAATAATATTAGGAGGCCGAGAGAAATTGATTGCCTTGGCATCAATCAAGTCTTGCACTTTATGATGAAAAGCCCAACATCTTTCAATGGAGTGCCCCTGAGCACCTGAGTGGAACTCGCGTCGAGCGTTAGCATCAAAATTAGGAGGCAAGTTGCCAGCGGCATGAGGCCTCATAGTGCGGAGCTCAACCAACTTCAACTGGAGTAACTGTGGTAGCAACGCAGAATAAGTCAAAGGGAGAGGGTCAATCTTACGATCCCTCTGCCTAGACCTCTGTTGGAAAGGAGGCTGCTGTTGTTGCTGCTGAACCTGCTGTTGGGGTTGTTGTTGCTGAACAGACGGTGTTGGGATTGTCACTGCACCTACCTGGTGATAACCCTGAGAACGTCCTCTGCCTCGTCCTCTAAACACAGCATTTGTATCACCTTCTCTTCTTTTCTGACCACTAGCAAATGGTTTCTTCGTCCCAGAAGATCCAGCCCCACTCACATCTTGAATCTTTCCAAGCTTCAACAAACTCTCTATTCTTTCTCCAGCAATCACTATCTCAGCAAATCCGGTTGATGGACAAGTAGCTAATCTTTCAAGATATGCCCCTTGCAGGGTGCCCATAAACATGTCTGCCATTTCCCTATCCAACAAAGGAGGTTGAACCTGTGCAGCCATTTCCCTCCACCTCTGTGCATATTCTTTGAAACTTTCCTTAGCATTCTGTGACAGCCCCTGCAATTGAGTGTGGTTGGGCGCCATATCAATATTATACTGGTACTGCTTTAGGAATGCTTCAGCCAGATCCTTCCAACTTCTCACAGCAGCTCTATTCAATTTCATATACCAGGTCAAAGAAGCTCCAGCCAGACTGTCTGGAAAGTAATGCATCCATAACTTCTCATCATCTGTATCAGCTGAGATCCTCCCAAAATAAGCTTGGATATGTGTCTGGGGACACGTATTGCCATGATATTTATCAAAAGTAGGCGGCTTGAATTTTGGAGGGATCCTGACCCCTGGTACCAGCCCCAAACTAGTAACATCAATACCCATAGAATTCTTGCATTCCATAGCCCGTATCTTTTCAGCCAATTCATCGTACCTTTTGTCATTAGGAGCACCCATCTCAGCATCCAACAGAGTAAATTGGTCTTCTTGACCATGTCCCTGAACACCACCAACATTTCTGCCATTTCCATTACCCACATTACCCACCGGATGGGGATTGCCAACAGGAGGAGGAGTGCCATTGTCATTCTGATTAACCCCAAGCGTGCCTTCTGGATGCTCGACCAGAAGCCTCAGTCTTTCTTGATTTTGTGCCATTCCAGTCATGAGAGTCATGAACTGGTCCATTCTTGCCCTCATTTCAGCCAAGTCACTCTGCATTTGATCCATAGCTCTAGCCTGATTTCCTCGAGTTGAGTAACGATGAAAATGATTCTCAGCTATTGTTCCTGAAACCAAATAAAGGTTAGAGATCTCCTGCGACAGGTACCTGCTATGCAAAAATGCTTATGATTATGAGGATGCAAATGCAAAATGCAAACAATCATATTTAAACATTTCCAGGCTGAATCTGCTTTGATTCCAGCTTTGGGCAAGGGATCAGACACAACATCGGAAAATAAATCCGAATCCAGAAATACCGCATAATCAATCACAAGATAACCCCTTTCAAACAACTGATAACCATTGAAACAAACTAATGCAATAACATAGCATAAGATGTCATACAAATATGTTCAATACAATCAAAAGTGATTCCATCAACAATCCTGATGGTAATCACAAAACAAGCAACAAAATTACTACAAGTCAATTCCAAATAAACCGACTTCAATCTCCTCAAGAAGGTTCACAGTATCTGGATGAGCAGGTCTTTCTAGCAAACCCTTGATCAACCTGTTCCTCTTCTCAACATCCTGCTTCAGCCTAGCAATCTGCTCTTCAACATCGTTACCTTCGTGCTTTGACTTCTTGATTCCCGCTTGCAGCTTAAGCTCTTCAATTTATTTATGGGCTTCTTTCCATTTGGCAAAGTAACGGTATTTCCTCTCTTTCACTACCTGAAGCTCTTCTTGCAGCTCTTCATTCTCAATCTTGGCTTCCTTCCACATATCCTGATACGTGGCCAGCTTATCCTCTGCTTTAGTCAAAAGCTTCTTGTTTTTCCTCTTAGCTTTGACTGATGAATCAGCAGCCATACTGATCTTTTTAAAGTGTTGAGCCCTGTCAGCAAAATCCTTCTCTTTTTTCTCTAGGTGCGCAGTCATGTCTTGAACCTTCCATTTCAACTCCAAGTTATCATGTAGAGCACTCTGTAGTCGACGACTCATATCAGAGCTTTCCACCCTCAAATCAGATACCAACTTACGCTGCTTATCGAATTCTTCGAATGGTACTGTGAGTCTTTCATCCACACTTTCAGGGTACAGCATAGGTGCTCGATCAAAAGGCAAGTAATAGTCCTTAACTCTCTGTTTTACCCAATCCACATAAGGAAGGAAAGCCTAATTGTTAGGTTTGCCCAGAACGGCCTTACCTATCTTCTGTCTGCTAAGCCAAGCTTGAGAAGCTTCTTGTGCAATAGCCACACCATCGGTCATGTGAAAGTACAAAGATTCTTCTAAATCTTTCCCAGCCGGAGGACGTTTTAGAGCATATGCAAACTGCCTAATAGCCAGAGACGGGTTGTAATTAATACCCCCTTTTCTTCCAATCAAGGGTACATTAGGATACCGACCACAGCTATGCAAAATATCAGCCCCTACTAATCCTTTGTCCACCCACAGAATATCCTTAGCAGCTAAGCCCATCAGACGCTTACTCCACTCTAAAGAAATCCTTGAATCAACAAAAGCACCAGATTGGGATAAACGTTTGGCAAACCACTTGTAAAAGAGAGGTGCGCAACAACAAACCACCCCACCTCGTCTTTTCTCATTCCTGTTGTATAGGGCGTAGTGGAGGTCACCTAACAAAGTCGGCACCAGATTCTGAGCTGTAAATATCTGAATAGCATCCGTATCGACGAAATTAGACTCATTAGGGAATAACACAATTTCATATATACACAGAGCCAATATTGCATTGAAATCCATCCACCTCTTTTCTTTTGCTTCCTCTTGAGCCTTCTTCACTAAGTACCCCAAGTGATAGCCTTGGAATTTTCCTTTCTTAGAAAAGTCAGCCTCCACTGTAGATCTGCTCAAGTAAAGAGCCTCAGCCACTGCCTTGAAATCACAATCTCCTTGGGAACCACAGAAAGGAACACCTTCTCTGACAGGAATCCTCAAAAGGTCGGAGTACTCCTCCAGGGTAGGAACCAACACATAATCTGGCATCACAAAGCACCTCAAGGAAGGGTCATAAAATTGTATCAAGGTGTGTAGCCCATTGTATTCGTACTCACTAAGACTCCGAACCAGGGGTAAAATCCAACCATACTTCTCTTCAAAGGCTCCTAAAACTTCTAGACCAGCTATACTCTGTAGACTGTTCAACGGGCCAAGAGTGATCTTCGGGAACCTGTAGACGATGATATGCTTCTTACCCCTCTTAGTGTCCATCCCTATGAATGCCTTCTAACTGGAATCAAAGACTAGATACTACCTGAAAATGCACAAACATAAATGTCAGAAAAAAGGAATGTAATGCGGAGCATGTGATCAAGGTGTCCACACAAACTGGCTGCACTGCGCTGAATGAACAAACCAAGTCTCTGTACCAAAACTCAGAACAAATAACCACCATAGTGATAGAACCAGAAAACCAGGTAGGTTGAAAGTCATGGTTACCTACAAACCTGCAAACCCCATCCCTCTCACATGTGGGTACTAGGATGTTCAGTATCCCGGGCTCTCAGGTCGAGAAATGATGATACGTTCACCATTTCTGGTTTGGCATCATCATCAATCGAGGAGGCCTCAACCGATTCTCCATGACGAAAGATCCTCAGCTTCAGAGGTTTGAGAAGCAATAGCACGTTCAGCCCGAAGGATACAATGCTATCTCCAATCAAAGAGGTCATCCGCTGATTTACTACAAAAGGGAAATCCTATAGCAAGTTCCCAGCATTGGGTCCTCGGATCGAGAATGTCCAATGGGTTTGCCACAGAACGTGGGCTGCCACTGTCACATCTCGGGAAGAGTGCCGCAACTGAGTCCTCGGGAATGGTCATCAGAGTCGACAATTCCTCTAGAGAATAACTACTGGCCTGTATCAACATACAGTAGCAGATAGCTCCGGATAGAACCTCATCTGATTGTAGGGATCGTAATCACCCACACGTGGCCAACACCACGGGAGCGTCACGCCTGCCCACGCTAAAACCTAGGTGTATGCTCGAGCCTGGGTATTGGGCTCATCTCTCAAAGCATCCCAACCCGCCAAACAGAAAACCAGCCAGCACAGTGCAGTAATATCCAGCATATAATGATATGTAATGCAGTAAAATGCGATAAAAACAGTAAAGCAGTAAAAAATATAGTAAACAACAATACAGTAATATACAACACACAGCAAAACACAACACCAGAATAATACCCAAAGAAAGAAAGCAAACAAGCGCTAGGATTGACTCGCTAAGGAAACCAAAGATTCCGGGTCTATTATCCCCAACAGAGTCGCCAGCTGTCGCTCCCGGGATTTTCATCCAAGTACAAACGCGAAAGTGGCACCGAAACAGAGTCGCCAGCAATGTGTATTTATCCCAAGAGAGGGAAAGGAAACACCGCATAAACCTTAAGGAAAGGAAGGAAAGCGTGGTCTTGCGACCAAGAGAACTGGGTTCGGGAGTCGGTTACGTGAGAGGAAGGTGTTAGCACCCCCTCACGTCCATCGTACCCAATGGGATCCACGCTGGCTGCTTCAATCAAAGGGTGTCATCGTCTGGAGCTCCGCTGCTACGGGAAAGGAAAAGGAACGGGAAAAAGGAAAAAGAAAGGAGAGAGAGAGAGAGCAAGAAACAAATGTAGGGAAAATAAAAGAAGTGCTCGAATGGGCCCTACCCCACTGCCTACGTATCTCATCGGGAACATGAGAATCAGAGCGACGTAGTTCCCCTCAACGAGGGTCGCTTTGTTTGTGTTTTTTGGGAACGGCTGACGTTCTAGCTCAGGTGTTGCAGGCTCGCTGGTCCGAGTGCGTTACCATCTTGCAAGAGAACGAGCAGGAGCACGTTCGTACGCTTAGAGTGAGTGAGATGAGAAAAGAATTCCCGAAGGAAAGACGTTATTGTTGGTTTGAAGTTTTTTTAGAAAGAGGTGTCTTTTATGGTTATTTGCAACTTGCATTGAACCAAAGTCTTAAATATAGGAACAAATACTTTCGCGCATCGTCCCCAACAGGACATACACTAGGTATCCTAGAAGAATGAGAGGAAGCCCCTCTTTCCCCACTTCCCACATGTAAGGCTCAAGCGCAATACACGTTAACCTTTATTAAGTGTTTTTTTACTTTTCTTTTGAGATGAGAAGAGAAACAACGCGAGGGAAATTCTAAAGGGAAACTAAGAATCCACTTATCATTCATGCCAACAAACAAAGAAACATGTGAAGCAAAGAGTGAGAACATGTCACATAAAGCACCTTAAACCAAGAAGGTCAGAACCTCTAGCATGTCATACAAATCAAACAAAAGGTCTCATGCATTGGTTGAGATCAAGCAAGGAAACATCGCAAGATTAGGTTGAACATATCACAAGATTCAAGTCCAAAACAACATCAACTTGTAAAATCAAGAACAAAATGAAAAATGATCAAATGAGGATGATTCCAAAGCCACAAGTAATCTCAAACAGAACATGATCATACCATAAAAACATTTCAAGCATCAATCAATCACAAGTAAACAAATGCACTCAAACTAGGTTAAGTGTCAAAGTATACCGTAATCAAACTTGCATCACAAAAAATACTCAACCAAAAATAGCAAAGGGAATTAATAAAATCCCAAAAAATATCCAAACAGAAGTTAACTCAGTCAAGTAACATGTAAAAACAGATCAAACCAAAAATCACAAACTAAGTGTCTCAAACAATTGGTCAAAGATCACATAAGAACAATGATTCAATCATGCAAAAGAAAGGGACCAAAATGCAATATGGAAAAGTTTTAAAAATGAAACAAAAATGTTTTTATGCAATTTAATATGTCACCTAACAGATACAAAAAGAATGGATTAAAAATGTATTATAGATGAGGAGAAATAAATTTCACAAGTTGGTGTGTGCAAGTGAAACAAATAAGAAAACAAAATTAATGTAATTAATTAAAACAGATGCCAAAATAAAATAAAAATGAGAAAATAAAATATGAAAAAATTTGATAAAACTAAAAATGAGTTTCATGATTTTTGTATGATTTTTAAATGCATAAAAGTAATTTTAGAAATTGAAAACAAAACAAATAATAAAAATAAGAAAAGAAAAATGAAATAAACTTGGGGGTGCAAACAGTAATGCATCACGTTGAAAATAAGGAAATGGGCTAACGGGAGTGGTGCGCATAGTAAAGGCCCAATGCCAAGAGGTCCAAAACGCAGTCAATGGAGCATGGTAATAGTCAATACTCAGAATGCAATTTCAGCCATCTATTCAATCCAACACGCCACAATACAAGTCAACAAGTCAATATGATCAAAAAGTAAAGAGGATCAACGGTTTGAATCACTCAGCACACAATAACCACGTACTCACGCAACCACACAAGCAGGTAGTGACCACCATATTCCCCCATGTGCCACGCACATCATTCATTTAATTGCTGGCAAAAACTCCACCGTAAGATCAAAAATAAAACAAAACAAATGGCCACGATTGAAGGATGCACGGTATCCATCGTGGGAGAGCGTACACGCGAACAACCAATTAAAAAACAAAATCACAAGCCACGTGGAAGCATGAGAAGCGTAAGATCAAGGAAGGGACGGTTAAGATTGCTTCTTCTTCCTCAAAACTTCTTTGTCGGACTGAACATTCCAGCCGCCGGAGCTAGGGCTCCGGCCACCCTCTCCGGTGAGCTGCTGCGCACTTTTTTTCAGAAAATACAAATAGGGACACTATTTTGACCAGAAAAACGCAAGGATCTCAAATATACAATTATTTTTCACAAATAACCAACCAATAATGCAAATCGGAGAGAAACAAGTTTAGATCTAAAACTTTAAATCAACATTATGCACAAACCACACGTCCAAACTTCAAATAAAATAGCTCAGAATAATCAGTGCACATCATAGATCATTATGCATATCAAAAATTCAAGTTCTGTGAGTATGAAAAAAATCACCAACCTGAACCTGGAAGAACACGAAATACACCAAGAAATCCCTCCAAATGCTGCAGATCAACTCCTTTTGATCTCTATTTGCAAAATAAATGCAAATAGAGGCTTGAATCTGGCTAGATCTTGAAGTTTGAAGATGATCCCTCTTGAATGGCACTTGATGAATTCTTCAGTATGAGCTCAAAACAACGGTGGGTTCTTGCTCTATTCTCTTCACTGATCAAGAATGTGAAGAGAAAACTCAGAGAAGCTCCAAGAAGAATGAGATTCAATGAGAGGAAGTGTGAGAGCAAAAAACCATAAGTGTGCAAATGAGAGCTTCTGCCCTAGCTGTGAGGGCATGAGTAAGCATATATACCCTTCATTAGTTCACTGATTAGGATTAGGAAGTGATTAGAATTCTTGTTAATAAGATTTGAGTGAAATTCCAAAAATTCATTTTACACCACCACCACCAATTTGCACGTGGGAAACCCTTGTACCCAGCAAAAATCACCTCCAATTTACTCATGTACCACTTCTGAATTGATTTTGGGCCTTGTACTTTCTTGGTTTGCAAGTTTTGAATTAATTTGGCATTTTTTTCACTTTGTGAGAATAATGGGAAATATGGCATGGCATGAATTAATTCAAAGGCCACAAATGATCTTCTGGACTTGTATTTTGATATTGTAATATGGCATGAAGAAATTGGGAACATTACAAGTCCATTTGTGCAAAAATGCAAAAGGTGGAAATTTTGACTTATAAGGAATCCATGAAAAACACCTTGCATTGTTTTGGCCATAACTAGAGTTCCAAAAATGATATGGAAATGTTCTAGTACTTTTTGGAAATGGGAGAGAAAGATATTCAACTTTCATGTTGGAGGAAAATTCATTTGGGGCTTCCTTGATGATGAAAAGTCAAGTTGAATGTGATGGAAAAGTTGCCAAAAATGGAATGTTTTCATTATAGGTCATTTTCCATATTTAGTAACTTTTGCACAAACCCTTGATTCTTGATGAATGACATGAAACTTGGCATTTGAAGACCATAAGAGGATGTGAGACATTGAAAACCATGAAAAGAAGCTCAAAATTCCACAGTTGACTTCCTCCTTTTGAACTGTTGACTTTTGTTTATTACACAAGTAATTGATCCATTGAACATCTTCCTCAAAGAACCAATGGCCAAGATTCCCTCCATGAACACTTAAGAACATAAGGAATGCCATGAGATCATGTCTTGCCCAAGAAATCAGAAATAAACTGATTTTAGGTCTAACCCTAGTTTTGGCACCCTCTGGTTAGGAGGAAAAAACACATCCTCCAAATCTCAATTCCTTTGAATATGTTGTGTATCCTCTCAAACAAAGATGAGATATGTCCTTTGGAGGTGATAAAAACTCAAAGAGCTTGCACATTTGGGGGTCAGATCCCAACTTTTGACTGCCTTGTGTAGGAGATCATGCACTGTCCAGTCTTCTTGGTGAATTCCTTTCTTTCAATGACTTGTGATATCAAATGGAGATGACACATGATGTAAGAGATCCTTGAAGCTTGTGAGAAACACTTGGTCTTCTTTTTTGGATGATCAACACCTTAGAGAATCACCTGATCACATGCCCTTATGCAAGATGTAATGCTAAATGCTTGATGCTTTGTTTTTCTATGCTTGAATGCAATGCAATGCAAATGAAAACTAATGCTCAAAGATATGAAGGAAAGAGAGGGCAAATTTTGGGGTATTACATAGGGATATTAGGGATAACTCAAGGGATAAAAATGAGATAAATTTTGGGATAAACATTTAGGGTTTAAAGGATATAAACTCAAGATAAGGGATCAGGGATAAGGACATAGGGTTTTATGACATTTTAATCTATATTATCATTATCAATCTGTTTTTTAAGACATAGGGATTTATGACATTTTTAACATAAGGGATCCATGAGTTCTTTGTTTGCCTTTGTTGAACTTCACTCTGCAAGTTTTTCCCAGTACAAAGGTTCACAAATTTTTTTCTTTTCGACTTTGTCTCCTCCAAGCAGATTTTGTTTCCCCAATTAGACCAGACCCCTTTCACTGACATGGCCCAATCTCATGTGCCAAATTTCTGTCTTCGACAAAGGTTTCGTGGATGCAACATTTGTCGAACCACTTACAACTTCGGCCTCAATGGTATACAAGCCTTGTTTATTTGCGCCTCTCAAGACTTCCTTCGACCCCTTCATAACTCTTAAGATACTTTTCTCTCTCTAGAAAATATATCCCTTCTTGTCGAATTCACCAAGAGAAATCAAATTTCTCTTCAAATCAGGTACATACCTGACTTCAGTCAATAATCTTATTGACTCATCATGGAGCTTGAATCTAACAGATTCAATTCCTGCAATTTTGCATGCTTTGTTGTTTCCCAGCAGCTCAGATCAACCATCTTGATCATATAGCTCCTCGAACAAGTATTTGTTTGGAGTTATGTGCCAAGTGCAGCCTGAATCCATAATCCACTTCTTTCTTGAGTCGCAGCTTGAAACCACAAGGACATCATATGAGTCGAAGTCATCTTGAACAATGGTTGCGTTTCCATTATCCTTACCTCCATTATATTTCAGGCGTTCAGGGCACACCTTTCTTGTGTGAACCTCCTTCTTACAATGATAGCATCGAATACCAGATGCTTCACCACTATAAAACTTCTGCTGACTATTACCTTTCTTCTTGTTGAACTTACCATCCTTTTGCAAGAATTTTCCCTTAACGGCCAAACCTTCACCAACCGTCGAAGGTTTATGCTCCTTTCATTCATTCAAGTCCTTAGATTACAAGGCTGGTTGAACTTCTTCAAAGCTAAGGGACTCCCTTCCATACAAGAGAGTTTCTTTGAAATGAGCATGTGTTCTAGGCAAAGCGCACAATAACAATAATGCTTAATCTTCATCATCAATCTTCACATCAATATTTTCAAGATCAAGAATCAACTTGTTAAACATATCCAACTGCTCATCCAACACTTTGTCTTCGCTCATCTTGAATGAATACAAGGCTTGCTTCAGGTAGATTCGATTCACCAGAGATTTGGTCATGTACAAACTTTCAAGTTTCAACCATAACCCCGATGTCGTGATCTCCTTTGATACCTGTCGAAGAACCTTATCACCAAGGCTCAACAATATTGCATTGTGGACTTTCTCTATCATGGTCGTCTTTTCTTTTTCCGTTAACGCATCACCAATGGCTGCCTCTCCCTTCAATGCTTCCAAACAACCCTGCTGAACCAGTAGGGCTTTCATCTTCAAGCACCACAGACCAAAATCGTTCACTCCAGTGAACATTTCAATCTCATACTTTGTTGAAGGCATCTTCTCCACACTCAATGCACCAATTTGTTGTGAATTAGGATGCCTTAAACAAAATATACTCGGTTTCTTTATAGGCAAGAAACACACAAGGGTTAGGGTTAACAAGGAAAAACAACAAGGATTGGTTATAACTGCTATTCTTTACTTTCTCTTCAAATTAGATTACAAGTACTCAAGAATAACAAATAACCATCTCACCCTAATTAGGATTTTCCACACCACACCACACCTAAGGTGAAAGACTAGTATGCTATTTATAATAAAACCTAGCATACTAAACTAATGGGTTTTTTAACAATTACCCATCACAAGCTAACTTAGGGTACAAGCTAACTTAAACAATTAGATCCTTAACACAAGGCCCAATCTGACAGCTACACACTAGAACACACTTCGACTATAACATGTAGGTCTTCGACAACAGCATGTGAGTAGACTTCGACGACATGCTAACTAGAGTTCGATCTAATATCTCAAATCTCCACCTTGGATCTAACTCTATAACATCAAGAAACAAACTAGTTTTCTTCGTGCAGCTTTATCAACTGCATACAGTGGAAGAACTTGAAACTGGGCAACGTCTTGGTGATCATATCAGCAGCATTATGATCTGTCGAAACCTTTAGCACTTGGACTTTTCCATGCTCGATTACCTCTCTGACGAAATACAGCCACACATCAATGTGCTTGGTTCGCTCATGATAGGTTGAATTCTTCGACAGGTGTATTGCACTTTGACTATCATATTTAACAGTTTTAACTCGACCTTGAAGTTTCAGTTCCTTTGCAAAACTTTCACGCCACAATGCTTCCTTCACAGCTTAAGTTAGGGCAATATATTCCGCGTCAGTGATTGATAAGGCAACAACCTTCTGAAGTGTTGCTTTCCAACTGATTATTCTCCCAAACATAGTGAACACATATCTAGAAATAGATTTTCTAGAATCCATACAACCTACATAATCAGAGTCGACATATCCTTCGATTGCTGCTTTACTATCTTCACCCAAAGCTCCACCATAAATTAGAACTATATTCAGAGACCCATTTATGTACCCTAGAATCCAATTCAATGCTTGCCAATGAGCCTTTCTAGGATTCGCCATGTACCTGTTTACAAGACTTACTACATATGTTATGTCAGGTCTAGTACAGACCATAACATACATCAAAGAACCCACTATATTAGCATAGGGAATGTTATTTATATAAGCTCTTTCAAAATCAGTACTGGGACACTGACTATACTCGGCTTGAATTGAGGGTTTGTCGGAGTTACAACAGGCTTTGAATTCAACATACCATACTTTTCGAGAATCTTCCTTAGGTATGCCTCTTGAGATAATCATAATTTTGACTGCTTTCTATCTCTTCAGATGTCAATCCCAAGAATCCTGGACGCAGCTCCCAGATCCTTCATGTCGAACTCCTTATTGAGTTCAGCCTTCACCCTTATTACATCTTCGACATTGTTGCTTACTATTAGAATATCATCCAGATAAAGCAACAAAATAACAAATGAATTACCAGGTCAAAATCTGAAGTAAACACATTGGTCGAACTGACTTCTAATGAAACTTATGTGTGCCATACACTTGTCGAATCTTCTATTCCACTGTCGAGGAAATTGTTTCAGTCCATATAAGGATTTCTTTAGCTTGCACATATAATCTCTCTTCCCCTTTTCGACATACCCTTCAGGTTGCCTCATCAGGATTGTTTCATCTAGATCACCATACAAGAATGCAATCTTCACATCCATCTGTTCCAGTTCAAGGTCAAACTGTGCCACCGTGGCAAGCAACATTCGAATGGACCTATGATTCACAACAAGAAAGAACACATCATTAAAGTCGACACCTTTTTTCTGAGTCAACCCCCTAGCGACCAATCTTGCCTTGTATCACTTCGACGCCACTCCTTCGATTCCTTCCTTAACTTTAAAAATCCATTTACCGCTGACTAACCTAGCTCCAGCAGGTTTCATGATCAGTTCCCATGTGTTGTTATCATGAAGAGATTTCATCTCATCATCCATGGCCTTCATCCATTCAATCTTCTTTCGACTCCTCATAACTTCCTTATAGTCTCTAGGTTCTTCGTTGAGAACCTCACTTGCAGATATTAAAGCATAAGCTATAAGATCTGCATACCCAAGTATTTGAGGTGGCTTAATGACTCTCCTCGACCTGTCTCTTGCTAGCAGGTAGTCATTATCAGTCTCCTCATCTTCGACGGCAGCTTATGATTCTTCTTCGACTTCATCTGAGATATGCAATTTAGCATTAATATGCTCCACCTCAACAGGAATCTCTCCCTGTTCCAGCACTTCGTCAACATCATCAGTTTTCTTGAAAGCCATCTCAGCTTCATTTAAAACTACATCTCGACTAGTGATACACCTCCTGTAACCTGGATCTAGGCACCATAGCCTATAAGCTTTGACTCCTTCAGGGTATCCCATGAACATGTATTTCAGATCTCTAGGTTCGACCTTGTCTTGCCTAATGTGAGCATAGGCCACACAGCTAAATACTCTTAGTCTGTCGAGACTAGGTGGATGTCCCGACCAAACTTCTTCAAGTGTCTTCATATCGAACGCAGTCGAAGGACATCTGTTTATCAGATATGTTTCTATCGAAACAGCCTCAGCCCAAAACACCTTCTTTAATCCATCACTAGTCAACAAGCATCTAACTCTTTCCAAAATAGTTCGATTAAACCTTTATGCAAAACCATTTTTTTGTGGAGTACCTGAAGTAGTTTTGTGCCTTGCAATACCTGAGGCAACACAAAAACTGTCGAACACCTCATTGCAAAATTCAAGGCCATTATCGGTTCTTAACCTCTTGGCCTTTCTGCCAGTCTGATTTTTAACCACAGTCTTCCAACCTTTGAAATTCTCAAAAGTTTTATCCTTAGTCTTCTGGATAAATACGCATAACTTTCTGGAATAATCATCGACTATGGATAGAAAATACCTTGCTCCTGAATACGATGGACACCTTGTAGGCCTACAAAGATCAGCATGGATGTAATTAAGGGATCCATGAGTTCTTTGTTTGCCTTTGTTAAACTTCACTCTGCAAGTTTTTCCCAATACACAGGGTTCACAAAATTTCATCTTTTCGACTTTGTCTCCTACAAGTAGATTTTGTTTCCCCAATTCGACCAGACCCATTTCACTGACATGGCCCAATCTCATGTGCCAAATTTCTGTCTTCGACAAAGGTTTCAAGGATGCAACATTTGTCGAACCACTTACAACTTCAGCCTCAATGGTATACAAGCCTTGTTTCTTCACGCCACTCAAGACTTCCTTCGACCCCTTCATGACTCTTAGGATACTTTTATCTTCCTGGAAAACATATCCCTTCTTGTCGAATTCACCAAGAGAAATCAAATTTCTCTTTAAATCAGGTACATACCTGACTTCAGTCAATAATATTATTGACTCATCATGGAGCTTGAATCTCACAGAGAAGGAATTTCTTGAATGGCCTTGACCTTGTCAGGATCAACCTCAATTCCTTTCCGACTGACGATGAACCCTAAGAGTTTCCCTGAACAGACACCGAAGGTGCACTTGTTGGGATTCAAGCGGAGTTTGCACTTTCTCAACCGCTTGAATAGTTTTGATAGGTGGGTCACATGCTCCTCTTCTGTCTTAGATTTTGCAATCATGTCATCGACATATACCTCGATTTCCTTGTGTATCATGTCATGAAACAGATTAGTCATGGCCCTTTGATAGGTTGCCCCGGCGTTCTTCAAACCGAACGGCATTACCTTGTAACAAAAGGTACCCCATGGGGTGATGAAGGAAGTTTTCTCCATGTCTTTCAGTGCCATTTTAATCTGATTATAGCCCGAGAACCCATCCATGAAGGAGAAAACTTTGAACTTTGTTGTACTGTCAACCAGCATGTCAATGTGTTGTAAGGGAAAGTTGTCCTTTGGACTAGCCTTGTTCAGATCCCGGTAGTCCACACACATTCTGACATTTCCGTTCTTTTTTGGAACTGGTACGATGTTGGCTAACCATTGTGGATATTCAAACGTGGCGAGGAAGGCCGTGTTAATCTGTTTCTGTACCTCCTCTTTGATTTTGACGGCCATGTCCGGGTGAGTCCGTCTCAACCTCTGTTTTACTGGTGGACATTCCTATTTCAATGGTAAATGATCTTCCACGATGCTGGTATCCAACCGTGGCATGTCCTGGTAGGACCAAGCAAACACATCGGGAAATTCTTTGAGAAGCTTTGTCAAACTCTCTTTGGCAGTGGGACTAAGCAGTGCCCGAATCCTGATTTCTTTTCTCTTTTTTTCTGAACCCACGTTGATTGTTACCAACGGCTCTTTGTGAGGTTCATTGGACCTTTCCTCCAGTATGAGTAATCGGGAGATCTCTTCTGGAATTTTGTCGTCAACTTCTTCTTCAGCCCCAAATGTCGGGAACTCAAAGTTGGGAGAAGGCATTGGATCGTATGTTCCAATGGGATTTAAAACAAGCAATCTGCATGATGTGATGATTCGTGTTTAGAAGAGATAGAGAAAATGCAAGAGTGCGTGCAGTGTTTTTTCTTTGAAAACTACTTGTTTTTATGATTGGTTTTGTTTTTTAGGATTACCATTTTCTGAAAAAGCGAAAAGAGAAAACAACAATAACTGCGGAAATTATAGAACGACGTTATTTTATTTATGAACAAGTCGATTCTTGAAACTACAGCCCTATAAAACAAAACTCTGTCGCTTTGGGTGAAGCGAAGAGGTATTTTTACAGAAAGCAAGCCCTATCAAAACATCTGTTTCACCTGGGCAGGGTGAAAGGTTAAGATAAAGACGGCAATTACTAAGACTTATGAACAATCTTCCGAACATCGACAGCAACCCATTGGCGGTGAACTCCTCGGTGAATCACAAAGTCCAGTACCTTCCTTGATTTGTCGTCAGAAATAACGCTGAGATCTGGTGGAGCAGGATCATTGGAATCTGTCTCCCAGGCACCATAAGGAGGTAGTATCTCACACCAACAACAACAACGGACAATCACGACCTACTGTCATATTCAATCACCAACAATCAACAATTAATAATGTAATGCAACACGACACCATGCATGCGGTACCAACTCATTGGTTCATTCAATCGAACCCCGGATAGATCACATACACCTCTACTTGGCAATGATTTATCCCTCACCATTCTCCTTTTAGGAGTACGTATGAATCACATACACTCCTCCTGAGCAATGATTCACCCCACCAATCACCATGAATATGCAAGACTCCACCATGCACAACAAAACATGTATACAAGCGTAAATACATGAACACGATCCTCTTGATCACATCATACATATCACACATGTATATCAAATGATAAACAATTCACGATCCTCCTGATCACAACAAACGTACACATAACACACATATATAACAAATGATAAACAATTCACGATCCTCCTGATCACAACAAACATACATATAACACACGTGTATAATAATAGACATACATAGTTACGATCCTAATGATCCCACATGAGACACCTAATCGTTCCCACTTGCACCATAATCATTGAACCCTCACAAGTCACCATAATTCACCAAACACTAATTAATTCCTAAGGATTATAAAATTAATTAGTTTCATCACCAACTGTGTATTACTCAGCATCTGACTCCCAATCCCAACCTCTCAAACCAAGAGAAACCGAATCAGACGCGACAACGGGAAAGAAATCGCGAAACGGTGAATTTCTGCATACTTGCTGGACATACGCGTATTGCCCCATGCCATACGCGTATTGCCAGCTCGCTCGCCCAACTCGTACGCGTAATACCCGTCTTTATACGCGTATTGCCTCACTATGCCCAAGTCCTTACGCGTATGCCTTGTGTCGTACGCGTACAGACAGAGACGTTCTCTCAATGAATTTCCCAAATTCCAACACCATACGGGTATTGCCCTACTATTACGCGTACTACCTAACTCCTATACGCGTATTGCTGCGTATCAGGCCATTCCATACGCGTATCGCCTTACCTGGTACGCGTATCGCCAAATCTATTACGCGATTCACCAGAAGCCTCACTATTCTGCATTCTTCTACGATTTCCACACTTCTTCACTTCCAACCAGTCCTATAATCGTTTCTACACTGATTTTAGGTCCTATTGTTCATCTTCTCTCTTATACTTATCATTACTAACCAAGAATTATAGGTCTCAGAGTTAATTTCCTCTCCCTAACTGTACCAAAATTTAGATATACAACAATCATGTTCAAACAACAGCAACAACATCCATATAACATCGATTCAGTAATTCAACTACACGAATTTCATCATGGATTCACATATAGACACCAAAATCATACAACAACACAAAATCAGACAAAATCCTACGGGGTTAAGGACTCCCCACTACCCTTATACGATTTTATCACCAAATATGAACCCGTTCTCCCCCCTTACCTCGAATTTGTTCAGAAATTCCCGTGGAAGATGATGCAGATCCTAGCCCTAACACCCTTGTTCTTCTTTTTCTCAAATTCTTGTTTTACGTGAAAACCACCTTAGTCTACTAAAACTCCCTTTAATTCTCTTTAATCAGGTTTTATTTATTTAATTAATAATAAAATAATATTGATAATAATAATCCCAATAATAATAATGATAATAACCAGAATAATAATAATAACACTAATATTAACCATATTAATATTATTATTTTCACCTCACTATCCTTATTATTAACTAAAGTCTTAATTCTCATTAATTCACTAAGGCACTACCCTTCACTCACCCTTAACCAGGCCTAACAAACAGAAATAATAACACGACGATTAATAATTTAAATTGGGGTGTTACAACTCTCCCCCACTTAAATTATTTTCGTCCTCGAAAATAGAACGGAAATTAATCACTCCGGGTACAACTCTCACAATCGCCAACCAACAATCATGCCAACAAAAGGTACACCATGAATAACACAAACTAACAGACGACCTTGCTAACAGGAACTTCAACAATGACAAGATGTAATGCCCATACAATGCCCTTAACGACTAATTCACAACCCAAAGAATACTCAAGTTACGAACGCACAAAGATCGTTACCCTCACCATAGGTAACCCTCTCCTAATTCCCCACCATAGGAATTAGCCACTCGCATTCGAACCATCACCATAGGCAACGAGGCAACAACAAAAACAAGAACATAAAGCTCCATGACACAACATCATTTCAACAACCTCTACATAACCATGATATCAACATCCTTGTCACACGATATTATTACAACAATGCTACGATTCACCAATCAACATAAGACTAAAACATCCATCTACTTAATAGTCCAAGAATAATATTTACCCTTTTCTACTTCCATTCTGAAATGTCCAATGGTCTCATCGCCCTTACATATTTCCACTGTTCAACCTATGAACTCGTACCAGTTACGCACACACATACGAAAGGTACCATATCACGCTTTCGATGCGCACTCTGATTACTCGCAACAATCAATTTCACCAAAGTCATATCCAACTTTTGACTCTCTCTAGTCTTCACCAGAAAAATCATAGTTCATTACTAATATACCCAACCTCACACTCTGCTGTGTTACCTCACACACCAGACGCAAGCCTCTGAACTGCTCAAATAGTTCTAATCCATCTGGTCATCAAAACAGACATGTATAAAACTTCCGACTTAACTCATCTGGCACGACATTAACTTCTCCAATATGATGATTCCAGCTAAGGTCATAACTCATCCGAAATCTCAACCTTCCTCGTTGTCTCATACTCTATTATTTCCGACCAAACAGGCACTCAATATTCTTGTGATTACTAAACAATTTGAATTCAAAACCATAAAAATAATATTGCTAGATCCTCAACACAAAAATAACCGCAGCCATCTTGAAATCACGAATTCTCAATTATCGTAAATCATAAGCGACGACTTTTCCATCCTGCATCCACACATCGACTAAATTCATCATGGACACATCCCACTACCTCACAATGGTTTATTAGGATCACGAAGAAGCAAAACTGGGGCCGCAAATAGATTCTACTTTAGCCCTCTCAAACTCCTTCACAATGAACATCCAAAGCAAGCGACTTACCTTTTGCAAGGCAACTGAAGTAACAAAATTCTAACTTGGAAGAGCCTTCCATAACCTCCGGTAATAACCAACTAAAGTCCCAAAAGCTTCTAATCACCTTAACCGACTTCGAAGCCTCTCATTGTAGAACTGCATCTACTTCCGATGGATTCGTAACAATACCATCATCAGAATTAACATATTCAAGAAACTAATCTCTTTTCAACCAAAATTCTCACTTGACTAATTTAGCATAAAAAAATTCCTTTCTTTTCAACACTTGCAACTCAATTCTCAAACACCCTACATAGTCTCCTTCTGGCTGTATATTATATCCGAACATCCCCAATGAACACCACTCCGAACTCATTCCATCTTGTCCAGACTCATATACAAGCTTAACCGAGTAAATAACAACCCATTCCGATGATAACAAACATAACCAGTCACATGACATCGATCAAAGCCTCAACTCACACAAATTCACCACTCGTATCAAACTTTCCAAACAATTATAATTCCAATCAAACTCGACCAAACTATTCCAATCATCTATTCTTGAAAATGGACACTCATTCTCAATCGTTACCTTATTCAACTGTCAGTAATCCAACGCAATTTCATTCTCTGGATAATTCAAATTCCACAAATTCCAACATATATCAACAACCAACCAAAAAGAACTCTCAATCTCCATATTACATCCACCCCCAAGGGTTTTCTCAAAATTTCCATTAATGCCCTAAAACTCTAAGAACTCCAAAACTCATCCAAACTCTAAGTTTTGCTTCCCATAGCCTCAATACCCTTATACACCTCATGCTTGTTATTCCATCTGGACACATCTGGGAATCATGCACAACTGGCAGTCCTTCACTGTGGCTTTTCTGTCAATTCCAGTACACTATTAACGCAGACATAACAAACATCTTAGTTTCATCGCCTAGGAGTTTTTCCCTCAGAGACATCCCGACCTGACCAACATACCAAAACCTCTAATCCGCCTCATTTTTCGATATAAGAATCTTCAATGATAACCTACTAAGTCCAGGACACTCTTAATCTCCGTCACTGTCTTCAAAGGTTTTCCCACCGAAGCACTGCGCTAATTTCCCGATGGATCTACCACAATACCCTTACAAAAATAACTTGTTCCAATAAACTCACCGTTTACAATCAAAACTCCCAATTCGAAACTTGCGAACAATTCATTATCCTTCTGCACCTACAAAACCATTCTCATATGCTCTGTATGATTTTCCTCTGATTCGGAATACTCAAACATCATCAACAAATCCTAACGGTTCAATTCATATACTCTACAAATACACCCTGCATCTAATTTCTGTACGGAGTCATTGACATCAGACTCGTATCAAGTGCTGAATCAATAGCCACCTCTACCTCATTGATACGCCTGTGATCCACTTATATCGCCTGAAAATAAATCCAAAAAAGAAATTCACAAACAACCAGACACTTGACACGTGCAACTTCACTACTAACTCGTCACAACGCGAACGTTAATACACTGAGGCTTCTCCTGATAAATATTCACCCGTTCGCTCAGTACACCACAATACCAGTTCCCTACCATTATCCAATTCGGATCCACACCTCAGAAAGACATCAAGGATCACCCAACACTGGCATATCTCTAGCCATCACCTTGTTCTCCACTCACAGAAACGCAATCGCTAACCATACATGATTGTTCTTCTTCAGAGACATCCTTCAACTTGACCGACTGACAAGTACCTCTCTTCTACATCCCCTTCATATAATAACAATCTATACCGACTCACACATCATCTCCACATCACATGCTATCTTAACCGTCAAGGTGCATCTATACATTCATCTTGATTTCCGACTACTATTAACAAGAGATTGAGGGTGATCAGTTCCCCAATTTGTTCATAGATAGCCGATCATCCTGATGAAGTATAGACCCTCCCTTACCAACTATGATAGCACTCCCTCACTCACCAATCCATCATTCCAGAGTGGAAGCATCCTGGAGAAGTACCAGCTTCTCCCCACTTATCTCATCCTCAACTCTTGCAAACAGACAGTTAGAAGATAAACATGTACCGGCCGTGTTCTACACACGCGTCGTATACCAAGACACAAACCATACTAGACAACCTGGCTGGACGGACTGACCTGCTCTGATACAAATTGTAACACCCCACTTTCCCCATTTTGAAAATAAACAAAATATTAAAAATAAATCAGAGTTTTCACCACAAAGTGGAATGCCACATTAATCAATCAACTTTAAAACTCCTTTTTATTAATCAAAATAAAACAGCGGAAAATTATTTAATCATTCGATTTACGGCCATCTGCCAATAACACCAACAACTCCTCATAATTCGTGGTCCACCACAGTATTCATCAAAGCAAAAGATACGTAACAAAATAAACAATGTAAAACCAATAGTAAAACTCCCAAATCCCGTGTTACGTATCAGAGCGACTCCCTAAACTCGAACAAGCTACACAAGCTCCAAGCACTAATCTGGTACCTGAATATCTGTACTTTCGAAGAAGCACAGACACAACAACAACATAGGGGTGAGAACTACATTCAATATAAAAAGGTGAATAATACATATAAGTAGGTAGTATCTCACACCAACAACAACAACAGACAATCACGACCTACTGTCATATTCAATCACCAACAATCAACAATTAATAATGTAATGCAACACGACACCATGCATGCGGGTACCGACTCATTGGTTCATTCAATCGAACCCCGGATAGATCACATACACCTCTACTTGGCAATAATCTATCCCTCACCATTCTCCTTTTAGGAGTACGGATGAATCACATACACTCCTCCTGAGCAATGATTCACCCCACCAATCACCATGAATATGCAAGACTCCACCATGCACAACAAAACATGTATACAAGCGTAAATACATGAACACGATCCTCTTGATCACATTATACATATCACACATGTATATCAAATGATAAACAATTCACGATCCTCCTGATCACAACAAACGTACACATAACACACATATATAACAAATGATAAACAATTCACGATCCTCCTGATCACAACAAACATACATATAACACACGTGTATAATAATAGACATACATAGTTACGATCCTAATGATCCCACATGAGACACCTAATCGTTCCCACTTGCACCATAATCATTGAACCCTCACAAGTCACCATAATTCACCAAACACTAATTAATTCCTAAGGATTATAAAATTAATTAGTTTCATCACCAACTGTGTATTACTCAGCATCTGACTCCCAATCCCAACCTCTCAAACCAAGAGAAACCGAATCAGACGCGACAACGGGAAAGAAATCGCGAAACGGTGAATTTCTGCATGCTCGCTGGACATACGCGTATTGCCCCGTGCCATACGCGTATTGCCAGCCCGCTCGCCCAACTCGTACGCGTAATACCCGTCTTTATACGCGTATTGCCTCACTATGCCCAAGTCCTTACGCGTATGCCTTGTGCCGTACGGGTACAGACAGAGACGTTCTCTCAATGAATTTCCCAAATTCCAACACCATACGCGTATTGCCTTCATATTACGCGTACTACCTAACTCCCATACGCGTATTGCTGCGTATCAGGCCATTCCATACGCGTATCGCCTTACCTGGTACGCGTATCGCCAAATCTATTATGCGATTCACCAGAAGCCTCACTATTCTGCATTCTGCTACGATTTCCACACTTCTTCACTTCCAACCAGTCCTATAATCGTTTCTACACTGATTTTAGGTCCTATTGTTCATCTTCTCTCCTATACTTATCATTACTAACCAAGAATTATAGGTCTTAGAGTTAATTTCCTCTCCCTAACTGTACCAAAATTCAGATAAACAACAATCATGTTCAAACAACAGCAACAACATCCATATAACATCGATTCAGTAATTCAACTACACGAATTTCATCATGGATTCACATATAGACACCAAAATCATACAACAACACAAAATCAGACAAAATCGTACGGGGTTAAGGACTCCCTACTACCCTTATACGATTTAATCACCAAATATTAACCCGTTCTCCCCCCTTACCTCGAATTTGTTCAGAAATTCCTGTGGAAGATGATGGAGATCCTAGCCCTAGCACCCTTGTTCTTCTTTTTCTCCAATTCTTGTTTTACGTGAAAACCACCTTAGTCTACTAAAACTCCCCTTAATTCTCTTTAATCAGGTTTTATTTATTTAATTAATAATAAAATAATATTGATAATAATAATCCCAATAATAATAATAATAATGATAATAACCAGAATAATAATAATAACACTAATATTAACCATATTAATATTATTATTTTCACCTCACTATCCTTATTATTAACTAAAGTCTTAATTCTCATTAATTCACTAAGGCACTACCCTTCACTCACCCTTAACCAGGCCCAACAAACAGAAATAATAACACGACGATTAATAATTTAAATTGGGGTGTTACAGGCCACGCCCGCTTTGAATGCAGTGCAACCTTACCAGGTTTGTTTCCATAGATCGGACATCCTGATTTTAATGCCGAGTAGGGTTTCCATTATGCACACTGATTTGTTGCGTGGAAACCACCAGTAGTTTAACAAGTGTTGTATAGTTCTCTAGACGAGAGCGCACCCTTGGTTACTCTCACAACATCCTTTACAGTTCTGGTAATCATGTGAAGTGAGAAAACCGAGTTTGACCTGTCTGGCATGTAACTCTACCAAGCTGGTATTCATCAAGCGAATATCAAAGATTTGAATTAGGTTGATCTGATATGGATTCCTATCATGGTAGTCCTGGATCCATCCAAGATCCATCTGACACTGGAGGGCCTCTTGTACAAAAGAGAATCCCTGTTTGTTTACCGAGCAAGTCAGGCAGGAATTATAATCGTGATGCGGCAGATTATGATACTGGCTTTGCCTTGAGTGCATCGCCACCAAGTTGACATTCATTGCACGGATTTCGTGGTTCTGAATGATGTTGGAATTCGTATAGGCCATGTTGACTCCACGAACTCGATGCTCTTGGATCCATCCGAGATCCAATTGTTCCTGTAGAGCTGATTGCACCATAGAACAACCTTGATTGTTTTTAGGCAAGATATCACACTGGTGATAATTATGAGGTGGCACATGGCCATATCCACTCTGTCTACAATGCATCTTGACCAAGTTGGCCCTTAACAAGAGTACATAGTGAATTTGATAGGTGTTGTTAGACTCTCCCTCTATCAAATTGACTGCAGCTTTCTCGTGTTGAGGCAACGGGTTTGTGAGAACATTCAGATTCGTATCTTTGAAATATAAGACCCTGCTCCTAACAAGCTTTTGCACATCGGATTTGAAACTGAGACAGTTTTCTATGTTATGCCCTGGTCCTCCTTGATGGTAAGGACAAGTCTGATCTGTTTTGAACCAAAAAGGCAGATTTTCCGGTACTGTAAGAGGATACCTGGTTTGGACATGCCCTTTGACTAGTAGTAACGGAAACAATTCTGCATACAACATGGGTATAGGGTCGAACCCTGGTGGTCGCGTTGTACGGTTGTTGTTGTACCGCGGATGAGTCTGCTGAAGAGACTGTTGATTAGGTTGGCTCTGCGCAACTTGAGGTTGATGCGTAGGAACAGGCACGGGATTGATAGCATGAGTTACAGCTGCTACTGGTTGGTAACGTCGCCTTTGCTTTCCGAGAGAGATATTCCCAATATCTTGATTTTTCTTCTTAGGGAGAGCACTACCGTATCGTTTGGTACTGCTTGACGATCCAGCATCTTTTACTAAACGTCCTTCTCGGACGGCTTCCTCAAGACGAACTCCCATGCCCACCATCTCAGTGAAGTCACTGGGCGCACTGGCAACCATTATGTCGTAGTAAAATGAGCTTAAGGTCTTTAAGAAGATCTTTGCCATCTCTTTTTCCTCAAGAGGTGGAGAAATCTGAGCGGCAATTTCACGCCATCTCTGAGCGTACTCCTTAAAGGTTTCCTTGTCCTTCTGTGACATTGATCTGAGTAGATCTCTGTCCGGTGCCATGTCCAAATTGTATTTATATAGTTGAACGAAAGCAGCGCCAAGATCTCTGAATGTGCCGATGGTAGCGCGGTTTAAACCCATGTACCATTTTAATGCGGCACCGGTTAAACTATCCTAAAAGTAATGAATCAGTAGCTCCTGGTTCTTTGTCTAAGCTGACATTCGCCGAGCGTACATCACTAAGTGGTTTTGAGGGCAAGAGTTACCCTTGTATTTTTCAAAGTCAGGCACTTGGAACTTGTGCGGAACTTTCACATTGGGGACCAAGCAAAGGTTTGCGGCGTCCTTTCCAAATATCCTGACCGCGAAGGGCTTGCAGCTCTTTTTGCATTTCCAGGAACTGTTCCTGGAACTCATTCATTCTGTCGAACATGCTTTCGTTTCCACCAGAAGGTATCTGGGGAATCTGTCCTTCCGGGACAGTGTGTACCATGGCCGGTGGTATAGTCATTATGGCCGAGACTCTCGGTGCTTCCAGAAGTTTGTAACCTTCAGGAGTTGCTGTCATGCCCCTGGCATCTTCGCTTTCCCGAAGTTTGTAACCTTCAGGCCCAGCGGCTCCTACTGCGGTTCCCTGATCCTCAGCGATTGGTGGAACATATCCTTCCGAGATATAGTTAAGTGGCATGCCCCAGGGACGATCTTTCGGTATTTTGTACCTAGGATCATACTTCTCCACTATGGGCGTTGATGTGATCTCTGAGATCACAGTCCTTTGTTTTTGCATCTGAGCTTCTACTAGAACTTGCATGTCGTTATGAAGCTTTCTCAGACCCTCTTTCAGAGTGTCGATCTCTTCTCTCAACTCTCTGTTCTCTTCCTCGAGATCATCCATCTTTTTCTGACGATTGGCCCGAGTATTGTACGAATGAGACAGTTTGACTCTCTAGAATCGAGACGCAAACGTGAGATTCGTAGGTAAGAAGAATGCGTTATGCGAGAATGATGAATGCAATGCAATGGTTTTATTAATAATTTTTGTTTATTCAAAGTAAACTTCGACAATTAGATTGCAAATATCAAACAGTGGGGAAACCCCGTTTTATTGAATTTAAAGGATTGCAGAAATGGAAATACAGTAGATTACAAAGTGCTGAAAAAGGAAACCTAAACTAATGGATCATGAGTCCTCTCAGAGGATAACTCAAGTGCTGGTTCTGGTACTTTCCTTTTCTTTGACCGGGGCTCTTCGGCCTTTGTCGGGTTGTCATTCCTTTGCCAAGTGAAAGGAGCGAGCAAATTCCTTTGGTCATCCTGATTTTCTACAGCATGTTGCTCTAAAATCTCAATCAGAGCATCTTTTTCTCTTAACAGTTGCTGTATTTTCTTACACTCCACATTGAGAATACGGTACTTGTTCCTCCAAGACCTGTTCTCCTGCTGAACTTTGCTGAGAGTAACTTGAAGTTTTTCCGTCTCAGACATAAAATAAAGGGCAGAGTCCCTTAATGGAAGAACCTCCTGACGAGGGTAAGGCATCCTCAGCTTGAGAGCTCTTGTTTGTACCCAATGGAGATAAGGTTCCATCGAGACACAGTCTGGTTTTCCTAGAGACTCTCCTCCTTTCCTATGAACGTGTTTCTAAGCGTGCATTATTTCCGTCTTTAGTGCCCTATCATTTTCTTCTTCCTTAAAGAAAAGACCTTCCAGATGAGCATTTCGCGGGACATGCCTCATCGGGTATCCAAATCGACGACGAACGAGAATCAGATGATAGTTGATTCCCCCCTTAGTTCCTATAAGGGGTATATTTGGGAAATTTCCACAACAGTCAATGATTCTGATCCCGTCGTAGATTCGATTGTACCAATCGATGTCAGAGTTGGTAAGAGACATGATTTTCTGCGACCAACGTAAAGTATTCTTTTGATCCCAAAATGCAACAGACATGGGCAAATGGGAAGTGAACTATTTGTATAGCAGGGTGTAATACCCTAATTCTTGCCCCTAGGATTCTTTGCTTTTCATTTGCATTTCATACCACAAACAAGATCGCACATTGGTTCCCTCTTCTATAGGATTGTGCCTTGCAGGGATTTTTGGGTTTGTGTGTGTTTGTTGGTTGTTTTATTGTTTAATTGTTTATGTTTACCAACCATTAAAATCGAAAAATATTTTGTTTTCTTTCACTAACATTTTCAGGGGAAGACAGGTTAAAAATACCAAAAAAATCAGTCCCGCAGCTCGAATGGATTTCATCTGAATAAAGTCAAAGTTGATCGGTAAACAATGCAAAATTTCATCTGATCAAGAGTTTCCAAGGTTTAATTGATTATTATTCAAGGGACTCGAAGGTTCATGTGTTTATTTCCATGCCTTCTTTGAAGAGCAAGAAAAATCGAGCCGGAATCAAGGCAGCACATCAAAAAGCCAAAATTTCCAAATTTTCATTGTGTTAACCGGTTAACACATTTGGTTAATCGGTTAACGCGTGCGAATTTTGAAAAAATGCCAGCAAATTCAAATTTTCAGCAATTGGCACCAATTTTCATCATTTTTGAATATTCCATCTCAGTTCTAATTCCTTACATCATCAATATTATTTCTTATCATACACCTCCACTAATCACCATTCTTTTAATTTCCCTCCAAATTTGAATTCCAATCCTAATTTTGATCACCCAAGCCTAATTCCAAACCACCAAATTTCCAAGCCTAAACTCTATAAATAGAGCCTTCATTTCATTCATTTCACAAGCTTTTGATAGCCAAAAAATCCCTTGCAATTTCTCTCCCCAACTACCAAAATTCACCAAAAGCTCAATTTCTTCTTTCATAAGTTAGTAAGAATTCACATTGATTCTTACTAATTTAGAGATAAACCTTCATCCATTCTTGTTTTTGTTCATCAATCACAGTAGATCAAGGTTTTGGAGTGTAGATCTTGCTGCAATTTGGAAGGATTTTCTGATTTGGAGTGGTAATTCACTTTCCACCATTGTTAAAGCTTCATATTCATCATTCAAGATGTAGATCCTTGGGGTTGCTTGTTGTTGATCCTTTGAATCGTATTTTGTTGTTTGATTGCAGGTTTCTCTGTCTATTTTTACTTTAAAATTTATGCAAATTCAATTCATGATCATAAGGTGTTTGAAAAATGTTTTGAAAGAAGATCATGTTGAATTTTGCACTTTTCTTTTGCTTCTGGTGCAGTGTTAACCGATTAACCAGATTCAGTGTAAAATGGTTAACCGGTTAACACCCTGTTTTACGCAGAAATTCAAAATCTACACTGGTTAACCGATTAACCAAATGTGTTAACCGATTAACCAGTGTCCAGAATGTTATTTTGGCTCTGTTTTGGGACTGTTTTTGTTCTTTTGCCTTTTTCTTCCCTTTCCTTTGTTCTTAGCCTTAGATCACATATTTGTGTGGTTTAATTTGGCTTTCTCTTCATCTATTTCTCTTTTGTTTTGATCGATGAAAGTCAAAGATCTAGGAATTCCGTTGTTGAATTTCGATCAAGACTAGATCGCTACCACTTTTCTTTTCGTGCGGTATCGCTTTTGGATGACGATCTATATATCGTTCATCTAGCATACATTAACACAAAGAGCTATTGACCGGCCTCATTGTAGGGTAATTACTCCGTAAATTACTCGGCGATTGCATAATATAGCGCAATATTTGTCCCGTATCAGAAAACTATCAAGAATGGTTGATCATTTGTCTTATGATTCAAAACCCATGAAACTTGTTGTTAGAAGGCTTTGGTCTTATCAATCCTCTAATGAGTTTCATCAACCTTGACCTAATTGCAATTAGTCAATTGTTATTGATCACTAATAATTAATCACTAACTTACTAACAATATTATTGTATTAATTTTGTTTATGTTTCCTTCTCGCTCCTTATCTCTTTTATTTTTATGCTTCATTATTATCATTTCATATCATGTTTATGTTTCCGCAATTTTTCCTTTGTCTGTTGGACACATGTTTATGCTTCTGCCTTTTTCTCTTTGTCCACTTGGACCAAAAACATTAATAAAGGCTTAAACCATAAAAAACTTAATTCTCTTCATCTTGGACTATCGGTTACTATCCTATGCTTTGGAGTGATCTCTTTATGGACCTCTTTTGAAGTAATATCGGACTTATGGACCTAGAATTAGGACTTCTTATCCCTTTTCTTGGAGTATTGATTGAAGACTTACCTTTATTTAGCCATTTTGCTTAAGGATGGAATTCTTTTAATATTGCTTTGAAGTGGCTCCATTTCGGTTAGATCCTTCTTTTCCCTAGCTTTTACTTTATGCACTAGGATAGTCACTTCTTCTCCTCCCCATTCTTAAATTTTCAAAATCCTCTCCCTTTTTTCAAAACCTTGTTGTTTTCAACTTAAAACCGCTTTCATAATAAAACCTTGACTTTTATCAAGTGACTTTTAAAATTTTCTCCTCTTTAATAAATGTCAATCCATGTTAATCATATTTTGACCATTTCATAAAACATAAAAAATACAAAAACTCATTCAAACTTTTTGTGCTTTTATGCACCTTTTTCTTTTAAACCTTTCAAAAAGAATTAGACATGAGTAATTTTTTTGATGAGGTGTAAAGCTCCTAACCATGGTGAGTTGTGTAAAGTATGGCCATTTTCCACTTAGATGTTGAAGTGATAGTCTTGTTGATTGTAATCCAAGCAAATCCTCGATCTTAATATGATGCGAATGCCTCTTTCCCATACCTTTGGGTAATTAGTTGAGTATTCTCTCTTGAGAATGACAGGTTGTCTTTTCAAATTAAAATGAATCATAACCAATAATTTTTGTTCTTTGTACCACGAACTACGAGGTTTTGATCCTACATTGCACATCGTGGGTACGTAGGCATGAAGCGATAAGTCTCTCCAAACACAAAAGTCTTAAAAATTATTTCTCTTCTCATCTCCTCAATCTCTTTACAAGCAAACCATTTTCAGACCAAAAAGCATGAATACATCAAAGGGCTCCTATAGAGTACTATAGATGTATTGGGTGCGTAAAACCTTCCTTTTACATAACCAACCCCCTTACCCTTTTCTCTTTGTCTTTTTTAGCTTTTGCTTTTTTAGACTTCTTAGGATTTATTCGCTCTTTTTTCCCTTTCCTTTGTGGAATAAATAAAAGTGCGGTGGCGACTCTGTTTTCCTTGAGTTAAGTAAATCAATAGCTTACACTCATGATTTTTACCGCTAATAGGGGTACACAGCATGTGATCATTCCTCCGTTGTATAAATTCCTTAAGTGTACCGAATGATACGCATCTGCGAGTAAGGTTAGTACGGGGTTTCCGATCAGGAAAATCTTAATGGCGTTGATATCTACAAAGTTATCGATGTTGGGAAACAAAAATAACCCGTAGGTGAGCAAAACAAAGATGCTCTCGAAAGCGGCCACGTTCCCTATACTAGCAAAGTACAGGGCTTTCTTTGTTAAGAACTGGGCTGGCAAACCTTGGATTTCACCCTTAGTGGTCATGAGAGTCCTGATTTCTGACTCATCCAAATAAATTACTCTTGCAATGGTCTGATCCTTTGGAATTTCTTCCAGTCCAGAAAAGGGAGCTTGATCAGTAATATGTAAACCAGTCAGGTGAGTATACTCCTCTAGCGTTGGTGCAAGATGATAATTCGGGAATGTGAAACAGTGATAGATCGGATCGTAGAACTGGATTAACGTGGACAGGATTCCTTCAATTACATAGACCCTTAACAAGGACAACAGTCCTCCATACTTAGCTCTGAAAGCCTCGTGGTTGGTGATCATTCTCGCCAAACCTCTCAAATCCTCCAACTTTGGAACCTTGAAGGTGTACTTATGAGTTTTCCTTCTACCGAAATCCATTAACGCAATCTCCTTTCTCTGACATTCGCAATCATTGTCTCATTTTAGTTTGAAAAAGAGAGACTAGAAGAGAAGATTTTATGTTTTAATGTTTTTTAAATGAATGTATGAATGCAGCACACAAAAACATAGAAAAAACATGGGGTCAAAGGGTCGGTGTCATGAAGTCAAGGCTCTACCACCCCCCCCCCCCCACCCCCAAAGGTTTATACTGGTGATTTTTGTACCTGTCTCTCAAAATCATTGATTCCCTTCGAGATAACATCAGCGAGACGGGAACCGTGCTAGGTGATGTATCTTAGAGCAATCTCAGATGAGGGTAGTATCGTGTGACAACTATTTCCGATAGCTTCCGCACTACAAAGTGGCTTAAGTCTGCTAAAAACCTCAGCTTCTCAGATAACCCAGTCGACCACACTACTTTCAACAACCGAAGTCGTATAGGCAATGTATCTGCAAAGGGAGTCTCCACTGGGTTTGATGGTCGATCGGGGGCTCTTAACTGGAATTCACTCCCAGTAAGATTACATGCATTGCCATCACCTATCTTAGGTGTATACTCAATCTTTCCACATGCGGCATCACACACATTCCCATTAGCAGCAAAAATAAACACAGATATCAATTAGGAAAAGCAGTATATATATTTGTCTTTATCATCCTAGACCTCTAGTCTTATGATCCCATACAGACAATGACTCCCCAGCAGGGCTGTCATTTCTATGACACGAAATTAGGGTTTCGTCCCTTGGGAAAGCAAGAAATAATGCCTCCCACTGTGTTCACCAATCTGTTGTGGCACTTTTTAAGGTTTCTACCTAAGAAACAAGATCATACAATGGTTGTCCCCAGTGAAGTCGCCATTTTTCTGTAGCGCGAGTTTTTGCGTGGTTGCGAAGCACTATCGCTTTGGGGTACTACAGCTCGATTCATTTTTTATCCTATTGAAGCTAATGAAGGAAGGGAAATAGATGTCTCCAATTAACCCTGCTTGCAAACTGAATTTGAACAGATGACTGTTGGTTTACAGATGCTACAAAGATTATGGGTCTTTCTTAGGTTATTTTGTTAAAACAGTGTCCGGGTGATTGGTGGGAGGTTTAAGACTGATGTTTTCGATTAATGTATGAAGGTACGGGATTTGGGTTTTTTGATTAGTGTGCTCGCTAAGATTTTTTTCAATCTTATGCCTACGTATTCCCGTTTAACAAAACAGGGAAATTAGAGCGATCGTAGTTCCTCCTATTCTATGGGAGGAAAAGGTTTTTTTGGTGTCTTGTTCAAAGCCCAAGACGTGAAGCTAAATGTGGTTTATATCTTGTTCAAAGCCCAAGATGTGAAGCTGAAGGGTCTATTTGTATCTTGTTCGAAGCCCAAGATGTTAAGCTAAAGGGTTTTGACTTTAGAGAGAATTTATCATCTCTAAACGGGGGTGTTTGTCACAACTGTTTGGGTGACTGATTATAAAGGAGAATTAATTTAAGTGGGATATGTGAATCCAGCAAGGCCATAATTTCCTTTATAGGGGATTTTTAACCTGAGAGAGAATACTTTAACTCAGTGTAGAGCAATGCTATGTTTCCTTAGGAATTTCTCATGCTAAAAGAGGGACAGTGGTGTGGATGTAAATAATCCAGAGGCTTGCCGCTTACAGCAATTAGATGGGGGGAAAAGGAGTTGTTGATGTTTGTATACTGTGAACGAGGCTATTGGCCCAACAAGAGGGTGTTTTTATGTGTCTCGTACGAAGCCCGAGAGAGAGGCTAAAAGGGTTGACTCAACAAGATAGTGCTTTTGTATGTGTCTTGTACGAAGCCCAAGACGGAGGCTAAAGGTGTTTGACTCAACAAGAGAGTCTTTGTACCTCGTACGAAGCCCGAGATGGAGGATGAAAATGTTTGACTCAACAAGGGAGTCTTTTATACTCAACAAGAGAGTGATTTTTATCTCGTACGAAGCCCGAGATGGAGGCTAAAAGGATTTGACTTAATAAGAGAGTCTTTTATACTCAACAAGAGAGTGTTTTTATATCTCGTACGAAGCCCGAGATGGAGCCTATAGGACTTTGACTCAACAAGAGAGTCTTTTATACTCAACAAGAGAGTGTTTTTGTATCTCGTACGAAGCCCGAGATGGAGGCTAAAAGTGGTTGACTCAACAAGAGAGTCTTTTATACTCAACAAGAGAGTGTGAATAGGTTAGCTCTGCTGGGGAGAATCATTGTACAAAGCCCAAGAGGAGGCTATTGTGCTGGTGACTGTTTTAGTTTAGTGACAGGTCCAGTATGTTGGATAAAAGAGAAAATCAGTTCTTATGAAAGGAACGATTAAAGGTATTGTTGTGCTTTGGCACTGATCGGAGGATTAGGGTTATTTCATGTTCTTTAGGGAAATGGGAAATCCAAAGGGTATTGAGACTGTCCAAGTCTACTTGTGTTTTGAGAAATCGATTCTCAGGTAGTGACTGATCTTTGTATGATGCCCAAAAGAAGGATGGTATATTAAGGGATGAAGGTCAACCCATTAACAGGTTTGACACTTGACTCAGAATGATAGCTCTAGCAAATTGATGACTAGGTTCTGTTCCTATACCTGTAGAGGTCTCTGGGTCCTTGTACTAAGCCCAAGAGAAGGCATGAGAACTTTTAAGAAGCCGAAGGGTCCTTGTACAATGCCCAAGAGGAGGCGGGGATACTTTTAGGAAGCCTGTGGGTCCCCAAACCTCGAGAAGTTCAAGAAATGGCATTCACCGAGAATAGATCAAGCCAGGAAAACCCTAGAATTTGGAAGAAACTCAAGAGATGCCATTCATGGAGAAAAGATCATCCCTGGGGAGTAGAGTATCTTTGACAATTTCTAAGGGTGACAGACTGAGAAAGGGTTCACCGAGAATGCTGCCTTTCACGTCTCCATATTGTTTAACCCCAAGAGGAGGGAAGACTGTGTCTGGTAATCCTATGGGGATCTAGATTTGTTTCTATTTAAGAGTGACCAACAGGGCTTTACCTAGTGCCAGACGTAGTTGCTGGGTAAAACCTCTAAATAACTATACTAGTATTACACAGTGGATATTTGACAAGTATATAAAAGTTTGTGAAAGAAGACTTATAGTGAGCTGCCCCACAATACAATTTATATATATATATATATATGAAAGCGGATAAAGAAAGCGGGTAAACACTTACTCGGTTGTAGAGCTTCCATGTTGTTTGGTTAGTTTGTTCAACAAAGAAAGCTTTGATAACAATATTATATTCAAAATCAAATGAGAAAATGCTTTGAAAATATTGTTGGGGCTTACAGCTCAAGGAGAGACCCAAGGTTTTATCAGTGATTGCACTGTTGTTTTGAATTTGTACAGAGGGACTTATACAAGTGACTGAGGCCCAAAAAGGTTTTCTTTACAAAGGGATGGGTCTTACACTCTCTCAAGAGGCCCAAAGGTGTTTAAAGAAAAAGAATGGGGCTTATAACACGAGAGTAGGCCCAGATGATTTGTTTTTAAAAACGGCGATCGCGCCGAGATTTGTGAAAGCACAGTGGGTCTTATACAATGACTGAGGCCCAAATATTTTGGTTTCAAAAATGGGTTGGGTCTTACACTCTATTAGAGGCCCAGTGATTTATTTTTGTACAAGTGATGGGGCTTACAGCTCAAGGAGAGGCCCAGGGTTTGTTTTTGAATTGGCGATCGCGCCGAGATTTTTCTTTTAACGCAACGGGACTTATACAATGTCTGAGGCCCAAAAGGTTTAGGTTAAAAGGGGATTGGGTCTTACACTCTATTAGAGGCCCAAAGAGTTATTTTTGTACAAGTGATGGGGCTTACAGCTCAAGGAGAGGCCCAAAAGGTTTTTTTTTGTTAAAAAGACGACGATCGCGCCGTTGTTTTTGAAAATATAGTGGGTCTTATACAATGACTGAGGCCCAAAAGGTGGTGTATTTACAAAAGGGGTTGGGTCTTACACTCTATTAGAGGCCCAAAGAGTTTGAAAAAGTTTGATGAGGGTTGAATTAATCAAAAAACCCTAATTTGTTTTCAAAATGTATTTTAATTGAATCAAAATTCAATTAAAATGATCAAAATTGTTAAACATGTGGAAAACAAATTGTGATCTTGGATTAATGTTTCAAAAATTAGCTTTTGATCCACAAAATGTTTGGAAATCACTAAAATTTGAAAAATCAAGAGGGAGAAAATATTTTAAATGTCAAAAAAAATTAAAATATTAATTCTTTACAAAAATATCAAGTATATAAAATAAATAATATTTTTGGGATTTTTTGGGAAAATAAAATATTTTAACATTTTTGCGAATTATTAAAAAAAGAATCAACTCAAAATCATTAAAACTCAGAGAGAAATTAATTTTTGAATCAATTAAATAAAATCACAAAATTCAAATATTCAAATGTTTGAAAATGGCGCCAAGAACATGGCAAGAACACGCGCCACCCTCTGTTTCTGCAGATTTGCGTTTTCTATCCAATCTCACTGAATACTTGATGATATCATGCAATCTACATATCAATCTACTCGTTTTTACCTCACGATCATGTCTATGGTCTTTAATTTTATTTATTCTAAACATGGAATAAGAAATCAAAGAGAAACCTCAAGAACCCTAAAATTTTCATGAAGGCTCAGAAATTTCATACACGATTCAAACAAAGCAATTGATTGAGGGAAAACACTCTATGCATGTTATGAACATATGGCCAAATTATTGTGCATCAAAAAATGCATGGATCATGGAGTTAGAAGAGCTCATGCTTACCTCTTGCAGCTGGTGATCGTGTTTTGTGTTAGAGGTGTTGCAGCTTGGTTCCAAGGATATGGAAAGCTTCCCTAGGTGCTATGGAGTGTGTCTGGATGCTTGGAATGAATGGAAATGATCTGGAACTGAAGATGGTATCCCAACTGCAACTTGGTTAAAACCTTGAGCAGCTGGCTGGTGATTCTGAGAAATCAGTGTTCCAAATGTTGTTTAAGTGTTTGAATCACTTCTATATGATGTTTATGAGGTGTGTGTATGGTTGGTTTGGTTGGAATAGCTCTCAAACTCAAAACCCGATAGTGACTTGCTTTGGAAGGCAATTTTGGAGTGAAAGAAGAGATTTTGAGGAAAGCATCTGTTTGATGGCTTTGGTGTACTCAAACTGATCACAAATGAGCTCTATTTATAGTAGAGCAAGTTTGTTTTGCAAGGAATAGTGAATGGCAACTGCTGCATAGGTTTGGCCAATGTTGATCAATGAGAATCCAAGTCTCCTCTAGCCATTGACTAGAGGTTAGGGCACAAGCTGTTGGTTCCCTTGGTCTTGGATAAGTATTGACTAAATTCAATTGGAAATGGCTCAGTCCATGCCACCTTGGTGCATCCATTGAATGCTCTAAAACAAAATTGGAGTCGTGTCCCCTCTTTAGGGATTTCTAGGTTTGGCATGCTATTTTTGGTTCCAAGGACTTGGGAGGCTTATAATCAGAGTTGGTTCCTCCTAGGTCCTCCCTTGAGGTGTTCAGATGGATAGAGTTGCTTCCCCTTTGCAAAATTTGAGCAAATCGAGCAAAACTCCCAAATCTGCCTTGCCATGACAGTTTGCAGCAAGGCATATTGGCATTGTCATATCTCATGGCTCAAGTGAACTTTGATGGAGTTCTTGGCCATTTTGGAAAGCCCTCATATGATACAATAACTTTTTGATCATAATTGGTTTTGATACTTTTTGGATCCAAGTGAAAAATGCCCCTACATTTGGAAAAAAGTGAAGGCAGATTCTGACTTAGTGAAAATTTCACGAAGTGTTGGAAAAAAGTGACATTTTCACTTTTTGTGATTTTGTTAATTCCATAACTTAAAATCCATGAGGAATTGGAATGAGTTATGTTTGAAGCTTTTGTAGAGTGCCATGAGAGCTACAAATCCAGCTTTGGATGGGGAAAAATGGCCTTGTGGTTTAGGAGTTATGATCCTCCAAAGTTGGTACCCTAGCCACTTTGTTCCATAACTTAGAAAAATTTCTAAGTTTTTATGGTTACCCCTTTTACAAGTTATCCCACTTTTCTTGATTTTACTTGATGAATGTTGATTCAAATCACACATTAACATCATTTTAGGGTTAAGGAACCATAATTGTGAAAAATCTCAAAAAGTCAAAGTTGACTTTTGTGCACAATTGACTTTTTGTCAGATGAATTCCAAACTGTGCGATTCTCTATGAAATAAAGTCCTTGACCTAAATTAAACTTTATGGATTGATTTCATAGGTGTTATAGGGTGTATTGAATCATGTCTTAGGGTTTGGGAGCATGTCCTGGTAAAAAGTCAAAGGCACAGTTGACTTTTCCCACGAAATCCTAATTGTGGTTCTGATGAAATTGAAACTTGTTGCTCAAGCTTCTTGGACCAATCCACTGTTGCAAATGGATCAATGTGGTGTGTTAGGGACCCTCAAATCATCTCTTGAGGTCTTGTCTCACGATTTTTCCCAAAAGTCAACTTAGGGGTGAATTAGGTCAAGAAACCCTAATTCCTGATTTTTAGTGAATGCATCCCCTGAGGCTAAATTGACTTGATGATGGGGTCTATGAGGTCCCATGGAGTAATTCAAGTTATGCTTTGAAGCATTGGCTCATGCCCAGGAGAAAATTTCCATATGGAGGCCCTGGTCGACCAAAACCCTAATTTGGTGACACTGGCGATCTTGAGGCTTGATCCACTTAGAAGGTTGCAGCCTTGTGCTTAATCCTTGATGTGGGAGTCCTCTTGATCCCTTGTGGATGTTTAAGAGGTTAGACAAGTTGAAGATCATGTCATTCCTTGATTGATCCATTGTCTAAAAGCTCCAAGAGGGCTTGAAACCCTAAGCTTGATTGTAGTGGATGCTCACCCATCTTTGGGGAGACTAATGAGGCATGATGGATTACCCATATTGTGGTGATGATTTGCACAATGATGGGAAATCTTAGTGGTCAAAATTCGGGGTATGACAGTTACAACCATCTTTTGAACAATCTTCTTGATGTTCTTGTTAGCCGCTTCTACCGCCCCGTTCATCTTAGGTCGATAGGGAGATGAGTTATGGTGTTCGATCTTGAACTCAGCACACAACTCTTTCATCATCTTATTGCTCAAGTTGGATCCATTATCCTTAATGATCTGGCTTGGAACACCATAACGGCAAATGATATTGTTTTTGATAAATCGGACCACCACTTGTCGGATTACATTAGCGTATGACGCTGCTTCGACCCACTTGGTGAAGTAATCAATGGCTACTAGGATGAACCGATGTCTGTTCGAAGCCTTGGGTTCGATCATGTAGATCATGTCGATTCCTCATATGGAAAAAGGCCACGGGGAAGAGAGAACTTTGAGATGCGTTGGTGGTAAATGGATTTTGTCAGAGTATATCTGACACTTGTGACACCTCCTCATGTACTTGTAGCAGTCGGATTCCATGGTCAACCAGCAGTATCAAGCCCTGAGAAATTTTCTCGCCATTGTGTGTCCGTTGGCATGAGTGCCAAAGGATCCTTCGTGAATTTCTTTTATCAGCATGTCTGCTTCTGGTCTATCTACACATCGAAGCAAGACCATGTCGAAATTTCTCTTATAGAGTGTATCACCGCTCAGGAAGAAGCTGCCTTCCAGCCTTCTGAGGATTTTTCTGTCCTTTCTGGATGCCCCATGTGGGTACTCTTGTTTCTGAAGGAAGCATTTGATATCGTGATACCAAGGTTTGTCGTCTATGTCTGCTTCAATCGTGAAGATGTAAGCGGACCTTTCAAGGCGCATTATGTCGATCTTAGGTAGGTTGTTCCATTGGCCTTCACTAATCATAGAAGAGAGAGTGGCTAATACATCAGCCATGTGGTTCTCTTCACGAGGGATATGATGAAACTCGATTCGGTTGAAGAAAGGTAACAACCTTCTCACGTAATCTTTGTAAGGAATCAGTCCTGATTGGTATGTGTTCCAATCTCCTTTGATCTGATTGATAACCAGGGCTGAGTCACCATATACATCCAACTTCTTAATCCTTAAGTCGATCTCTTCCTCGAGACCCATGATACAAGCTTCGTATTCTGCCCCGTTGTTTGTGCACTTGAATGTCAGTCGGGCAGTGAAAGGAATGTGGGTACCCTGAGGGGTTATGATGATTGTCCCAATTCCATTTCTGTAATGATTAACTGCTCTGTCAAAGATTAGTCCCCATTGGGAACCTGGTTCTGGCCCTTCACTGGGTAGCGGTTCATCGCAGTCTTTCATTTTTAGATACATGACATCTTCGACTGGGAAGTCAAATCCGACTGATTCTTGATCGTCAATTGGTTGATGAGCCAAATGATCGGCTAAAACACTTCCCTTAATGGCTTTCTAAGTGTGGTACTCGATGTCATATTCTGATAACAACATCTGCCCACGGGAAATCCTTCCCGTGAGAGCAGGCTTTTCAATGACATACTTGATTGGATCCATTTCGGAGATTAATCAAGTAGTGTGATGAATCATATACTGGCGAAGACGTTTGGCTGCCCAAGCCATAGCACGGCAAGTTTTCTCGAGCATAGTGTACCAAGTCTCGCAGTTGCTGAATTTCTTGCTCAAATAGTAAATGGCAGACTCTTTCCTTTTGGTTTCGTCTTGTTGGCCAAGTACACTTCCCATTGAGTCTTCCAAGACTGTTAAGTAAATGATTAGTGGTCTTCCTTCCACTGGAGGTGATAGAATCGGTGGTTTTAACAGGTATTCCATAATACTGTCGAAGGCGGTTTGGCAATCTTCTGTCCAAACGCAGTTCTGGTTCTTTTTTAGTAATTTAAAGATCGGCGCGCATGACGCGGTCATGAGGAATATAAATCTGGAAATGTAATTCAAACGTCCCAGGAATCCCCTGACTTGTTTTTCAGTTTTCGGGGAAGGCATTTCTTGAATGGCCTTGACCTTGTCATGATCAACCTCAATTCCTTTCTGGCTGACGATGAACCCTGAGAGTTTCCCTGAATGGACATTGAATGTTCACTTATTGGGATTCAAGCGGAGTTTGTACTTTCTCAGCCGCTCGAATAGTTTTGACAGGTGGGTCACATACTCCTCTTCTGTTTTAGATTTGGCAACCATGTCATCGACATATACCTCGATTTCCTTGTGTATCATGTCATGACACAGAGTAGTCATGGCCCTTTGATAGGTTGCTCCGGCGTTCTTCAAGCCGAATGGCATTACCTTGTAACAAAAAGTACCCCATGGGGTAATGAACGAAGTTTTCTCCATGTCTTTCGGCGCCATTTTGATTTGATTATAGCCCAAGAATCCATCCATGAAGGAGAAAATTTTGAACTTTGTTGTACTGTCCACCAACATGTCAATGTGTGGTAAAGGAAAGTCGTCCTTTGGACTGGCCTTGTTCAGATCTCTGTAGTCCACACACATTCTGACTTTTCCGTCCTTTTTCGGAACTGGTACGATGTTGACTAACCATTGAGGATATTCTGATGTAGCGAGGAAACCCGCGTCAATTTTTTTCTGTACCTCCTCTTTGATTTTGATGGCCATGTCTGGATGAGTTCGTCTCAACCTTTGTTTTACTGGAGGACATTCTGACCTTAACGGTAGATGATGTTCCACGATGCTGGTATCCAACCCTAGCATGTCCTCTTAGGACCAAGCGAATACATCGGGAAACTCTTTGGGAAGCTTTGTCAAACTTTCATTGACAGTTGGACTGAGTAATGCCCCAATCCTGATCTCTTTTCTCTCTTCCTCTGAACCCAAGTTGACTGTTTCCAACGGCTCTTTGTGATGTTCAATGGACCTTTCCTCCTGTCTGAGTAGTCAGGAGATCTCTTCTAGAATTTCGTCGTCAACTTCTTCTTTAGCCCCAAATACCGGGAATTCAAAGTTCGGAGAAGGCATTGGATTGTATGTTTCAATGGGGTTGAAAACAAGCAATCTGCATAACATGACGATTTGTTTTAGAAGAGATAGAGGGAATGCAAGAGTGGTGCGCAGTGTATTTTCTGAAAACTACTTGTTTTTATTATTGAGTTTGTTTTTTAGGATTACCATTTTCTAAAAAAAAGCGAAAAGAGAAAACAGCAATAAATGCGGAAATTACAGAATGACGTTATTTTATTTATGAACGGTCGATTCTTGAAACTACAGCACTAAAAACAAAACTCTGTCGCTTTAGGTGAAGCGAAGAGGGATAATTACAGAAAGTGAGCCCTATCGAAACATCTGTTTCACCTGGGCAGGGTGAAAGGTTAAAGTAAAGACGGCAATTACTTTGACTTATGAACAATCTTCGGAACATCGACAGTAAACCATTGGCGGCGAACTCCTTGGTGAATCACAAAGTCTAGTACCTTCCTTGATTTGTCTTCAGAGATAACGCTGATTTCTGGCGGAGTAAGATCATTGGAATCTGTCTCCCTGACAGAGTTGTCGTAGGAGGATTCCTTTGTTGTATTTTGCAGAGTATTTGTGCTCTCAGGAAAATCTCCCCATCCAGTAGGATGAATGTCTTCGAGCCTGATACGAGAGCTCTCATGAGCAGTGTACTTGACCAAGAAGTCGAACTTGCCACTCGGTTGTCCTAAGGTGTCCCACACTTCTGTGGAACTAGAGGAGTCATCTCTCTCGATGATGTTAACCTCGGGAAAAGCATAGTTGATGAATTCTAGTCCTGCAAACTTTGCAAATTCATCGTCGTGCTGGACGTTTTCTGAATGACCTGAATGTTGATCCCATAACATGGTGGGGACGCAGGTATTCTGTTCAATGATGCTCAGTTGATTTTCATTGTTCAGCTGATTTTCTTGCCCCAAGTCTCCTGGGTACGGCTGCCAGATAGGCAGGCCATCCATTGGGCCATAATAGTCGTGGTCAAAGTTATCTTTCATCAGAGTGTGCTCCTCTAATGAGTTTGGTGGAGCACGACATCCTTTCGGATCACAATCTCCGTATATCGTTCTGACATCTGACCTGGGTATAAATCTCGGACTTTGTGCGAGATAACAAAATAGCGTAACCACATCTTCCTGAGAGATATAATCGTCACTACAACAAAAAGGACTTATAACATCTCACCTTAGACAGCGCTTTATTACAAAAGCGCTGCTATAGGTCAAAAACACGGAATCTATTAATTTAATAAAGGAAAAGCGCAAAAAAATATAAGACCTTAGACAGCGCTTTAGTGAAAAGCGCTGTCTAAGGCCTTTTAAATTTTTAAAAAAATTTAATGGAAAATATTAGACAGCGCTTTCCTTAAAAGCGCTGTCTAAGGCCTTTTAAATTTAAAAAAAATATAAGACCTTAGACAGCGCTTTTAAGGAAAGCGCTGTCTAAGGTCTTAAATATTTAAAAAAATAAAAACAAAAGCGCTGTCTAAGGCCAATCTTAGAAAGCGCTTTTAAAGCGCTGTCTAAGGGCCACCTTAGAAAGCGCTTTGTTGAAAAGCGCTGTCTAAGGTCTAATAAAATTAAAATATATGAATATACTCAGTTTTCATTTTCAGTTTTGCGCTCTTTCTTCTCCCTCCCCTGTTGCGAACGGATACTTGCGAACCTGAGCTAAACCCTTGCCGTCGTCCACCGCGCCGTCGTCCACCGTTCCTCCCTCATTTCGCGACTCCGACGACCTTTACTCCACCGTGACCGTCTGTTCCTCTCTCATTTCGCGTTTTCGTCACTCAGTTTGGAAGTTTAAGAGTTTCAGATTATTACACATTTTATAAGGTATGCTGATAATGTTGCTGTTGATAATGTTGTTGTTGATGTTGATAATAATGTTGTTGTTGATGTATTACACATTTTACACGTTTCAGAGTATTACACATTTTACACGTTTCAGAGTTTCAGTTTGGAAGTTTCAGAGTTTCAGAGTTTCAGTTGATAATGTTGCTGATAATGTTGATAATGTTGTTGTTGATGTTGATAATAATGTTGTTGTTGATGTTGATAATAATGTTGTTTATGTTGTTGCTAATGTTGGACTGTTGCTAATGTTGATAATGTTGCTAATGTTGTTAATGTTGTTGCTAATGTTGGACTGTTGTTGGATATAAGAATAAAATATGTGCTAACTTCATTTTTGGTGATATAGGAATAGAATCAATATAATGTGTTAGTTTAGTTTGTTCTTGTTAACATTTTTCTACATTGTTAACTATTGCTATATAATGTGTTTGTTTAGTTTAGTTTAGTTTAGGTTAGTGTTAGTGTTAGTGTTAGGTTAGTGTTAGTGTTAGTTTAGAACATCTATTATAGTTTGTTCTTGTTAACATTTTTCTACATTGTTAACTATTGCTATATAATGTGTTTGTTTAGTTTAGTTTAGTTTAGGTTAGTGTTAGTGTTAGTGTTAGGTTAGTGTTAGTGTTAGTGTTAGTGTTAGTGTTAATGTTAATAATGTAAATTCTTGAGGTTGTTGTTCTAAAGAACCGAAATTCAAAGCAATTTTGTTAATGAAGTTAATTGCTTTGAATTTCTTAGTTTGGACTTGTTATGCTAATGTTAAATTCTTTCTAACTGTTAGGATTAATAAGTAGGAAAACCATGGATAAAAAATGGATGGATGCCGATCGATTGTCCAAAGAGTACGAGAATGGGGTATTGGATTTCGTTAAGTTTGTTGTTCAACACGCTGACGCTGAAGAGCTCAATCGAATAAAATGTCCTTGCTTGGGTTGTTGTTATGTTGGTAGGGTTGACGCAGATGGGTTGAAATCGCATTTACTGATGAATGGAATTGATCGAAGTTATAAGTGTTGGATACATCATGGTGAGAAAATTAACGAGAATGTTGAACCGACGAGGAAAAGTAATACAACCTATGCTTCAGATGACAAAGACACGGAAACATACGATTGTGATCGAGTCGAAGAGATTGCAGAAGCAGTTGTAGAAGATCTTCATGATTGTCCCGAAATGTTTGAGAGGTTGGTAAGCGATGCAGAGAAACCGCTCTATCAAGGTTGCACTAAATTCACAAGACTGTCTGCGGTATTGAAGTTGTACAACTTAAAGGCGGGCAATGGATGGTCGGATAAAAGTTTCACAGAGTTATATGTAATTAAATAATTTAAGCTACTAATATAATTTCATGGATGAGGATCTTATAGCAGATGGGTCATATATCAGAAATGACCATAACGAGGGAATTTGGATCCATTCATCCGTCCGCATTGATAAGAAACAAGTAATTCATATTCCAACCAAGAAAAGAAAGAGATGTTAGTGAAAGAGGTAAAATTTGTTATATACTTGATTTCTTTATTATATTTGTTATATATTATGTCATATTTGTTATATTTGATATCCTTGATTTTTTTATTACATTTGTTATATATTATGTTTGATATCCTTGACTTCTTTATTATATTTGTTATATATTATGTCATATTTTTTATATTTGATATCCTTTATTTCTTTATTATATTTGTTATATATTATATTTGATATCCTTGATTTATTTATTACAGGTTAGATGGCTACTAACAATGATGACCCACATGCTGATGATCACGCACATGATGATGATCATCCACATGATGATCAGGTTGGAAGTAGCAGAACTATGGAAGAAGAGATTAGGAGAGGAATAACCATAATGAGGAGAGTGATCCATGCTAGAAATCAAGGCATGACTTATAATGTGCATTGGAGCGAAACAGGCACACTTGTTGAGCCTAACGGTCATATGTTGACAAGTTTCATTGGTACACTTGTAAGGAATGAGGTTCCTATTACTTTAGATGACTGGAGAAACAAACAGTTGAAGGAAACCAAAGAAAAAATTTGGAATGAGATAAAGGTACCATAATTATGTCTTTAATTATGCCAACTAATTATGTCGTTTAAATTATTTGTACTAACCAATGTGTATGGTTTTTTTAGAGGTGCTTTAATGTCGAGGACTACAGAAAAGCTTATTTGATGAGATTGGCAGGGAAGCTCCTAAGAGGGTTTAGGACATATTTAAACAAAACCTATCTTAAGGATGCTGAAGGTAATTTTGTTGATGGAGAGTTTCCATCTAAATATGCAAGTTTCATTTCACCACAAGAATGGGTGAAGTTTAAAGCCAAACGACAAACCGAGCAATTTAAGAGTTTAAGTGCAATTAATCGGGATAGAGCATCAGATCCCCAATATAAATACAGGAAAGGACGTACTGGATATGGACGTTTGGAGCAACAATTGGTAAGTATCAATAAATTGCAATGACATAATAATTGTTCATCATGAGTTATATTTGATCATATTATTTGGCTTTATATGTAGTTACAAAAGGCGGGTAGCTCTGAAACATCTCTTCCTGCACATGTCTTGTGGAAGGAAGCCCGTGTGGGCAAGTCTGGATCTGTTCCAGAAGAGGTTCTACAAGTATATGAGAAATGTGTAAGTATAACAATATTTCTTTAATTAAGTCAAAACTTTATTAACAAATATTTGACAAATATTCGATATTCATCTGATTTTCAGGAGGCGTTATCTCAGTCTGTACCTGCAGATGATACCAGGAGCATACTTAGTCGGGCATTAGATGTCCCTGAGTATCCTGGTCGGGTGAGGGGTAAGGCATTTGGGATCACCCCGACCTCCCTGAATATTAAAAAGGGAAAGGCTGCTAGTTATTCAGTACTTGAAGCTAAATTGGAAGCACTAGAAGCCGAGGTGCGGGAATTAAGAAAGGAAAAAGAAAGGGATAACGCTTCTGGTGTTAGAGATGGATCAGAGAAGGATAGTATCAACTGCAGCTTTCATCCGATTATTCCAGAGGTAATTATATATATATATATATATATATATATATATATATATATATATATATATATATATATATCTATGAAATTATATTAGTAGCTTAAATTATTTAATTACATATATACACATTAACAATGACATATGTATTTTTGGTTTTAGGGCATTCACCAATGTCAACTATTCTTATCTTCACCAATTCATCGGATGGTTGCCAAGGGAAAAGTGTTTAACAATGGGGTCACAGTACTTCATAATGAATCCCTCCCTACTGGAAGTTTGAAAGTATCAGTTGATATTGCTATGGAGAATGAAGCACTATTACCCTATCCTAACGATGATTCGGAGGTAAGAGTGGTGGGACAAGCTATAGGGTCGTTTGTTGCATGGCCGTCAAATCTCATACTCGTAGGATATGAGGTATATATGCTTAAAATCGTTATAAACCTTTGTTAATCTTAATGTGTAAATTCAAAGATTTTACGAGCATTTTATTTTCATTTTTTACATGGCAATGTTATTTAGACTCCAACAAAATCCAAAACAAAGGATAAGCGGATTCCGGAGCATACCGAGTCCGTTGTCTCAAAAAAAGAGGTACATCACAATTATATGCATAGAAAATGATAAATTGGATATCTTATACTTCATCTAACAAATTATATGATTTATAGCTGCCTGGTAAAGTGATTAGCAACGTTTCAACGCAAAAAACTGTTGGTGCTAAGAATACCAGGGTTAGAAAACAACCTATCGGCAAGGTTAGGACGTGCCTTCAGACCTTTCTACAATTAATGACGGATATTCCGACTGGAGGTGTTCGTCTGATAACTATGGAGAAAGATTTGTATGGCTTTGAATTTGACCAGAATGTTGGTAATGAAGACTTCGAGCAAGTTTTCCAACATACAGAATTGGGCGTCACTGTTGTCAATATATACTTGAGGTATATCCGATCTACTTTGGTAATTGAACAACTTATTTACTTTATTTTTCAAATGAATATTCTAATGTTAATGATGTTTTTATTTCAGGTTTCTGTATGACAGTTTTATGCGCCCCCGGGGATTGGAGCAAAGATTTGCATTCTTATGCCCCAGCGCTGTCAACTTAACCGAAATATTGACGAAACCAAATGAGGTCCATGCGTATATACGCAACGTCTTTATGGACAACCAAGAAACGGAAAAGTTGTACTTTTTACCGTTTAATACTGGGTTAGATTTTCATTCTAAATTCATCTATTATATTTTTTTTTGTATTTTGACTTCGTGTAGAAAGTTTCTATCTAACACTTGTTTAATCTTACACTGGACATTGGTTGTTGGTTGCAATCAATCCTATCCGCGGAGTAGTGTATTATCTGGATTCCTTAGGAAATGATTGGACCACATACCCGGATATGAAGGACTGTATTGACACGTAAGTGAAATTGTTCTAAATAGAAATGTGTATATTTATTTATTTATGTGAATTGTTCTAAATATTCATTTATATTTTATTAGCACTATACAAGCATTCCTAGAACATCGGGGAATCGACCACACCATTACATGGAATTATGTGAAGGTATATTAATTATCACATGTTTTATTATATTAGTGATGCTTACTTGATAAAACTTAGAATTTATCCATATTTTATTTTCATTTGTAGTGTCCTCGGCAACGCAATCAAATAGATTGCGGCTATTTCATGTTGAGATTTATGAGAGACACTATTTCGTTGGATCGAATGGAGATTCCACCCGATGTATGTATTTCTAACTTATGAGTTATTTTAACACATATCTCTCATATTGTCTAATGAAATAGTTAAAACTAAATCAAACTATATGTTATATTATTATGTAGTATTTTGAAGAATTCAGGAGTGCTACTTACACAAAGGCTCTATTGGATGAAATCAAAGAGGAGTGGTGTCAATACATTATGGAGCTCGGAATTTTACAAACTTAAGGTATAATATTATACTCTTACTTTAATTGATGAGAATTTTAATATGTGTAACTTTGGTTGGAGTAATGCTTTGGTTGGATGCAATTTTGGTGTATATACTTTGAATTGCAATTTTGGTGTATATACTTTGAATTACAAACTTTGAATTACAATTTTGGATGCAATTTTGGTGTATATACTTTGAATTACAATTTTGGTGTATATACTTTGAATTGCAATTTTGGTGTATATACTTTGAATTACAAACTTTGAATTACAATTTTGGTGTATATACTTTGAATTACAATTTTTGGTGTATATACTTTGAATTTTAATACTTTGAATTACAATCTTTGTGTTTTCAGGACCTATAATGTAGATTGAAGCAATGTTTTGGTTGGATGCAATTTTGGTGTATATACAATTTTGGTGTATAAGTAATATGTGCATTGTAGAAAAAATGCTTTGGTTGGAAGCAATAACTTTGGTTGGAAGCAATGCTTTGGTTGGATGCAATTTTGGTGAATAAGTAAAATGTGCATTTGTAGAAAAATGTAATGATTTGTAATTATAAATAGGTGTATATACAATTTTGGTTTGTAATTTTAAATATATATATTGGTATGAAATGCCAATTTTGGATATATAATTTTGGTGTAGAAAGGCCAATGGTTTGAATTGCCAATTCTGAAAAAAATTGCTGGTTGAAAATTACAGGTCAAATTCTGGTTGAAAAAACCTGGTAAAATTGTGGTTAAAAAAAAATTATATAAAATTTTTCGTACACCTTAGACAGCGCTTTTGGTGAAAGCGCTGTCTAAGGTCCACTTTAGACAGCGCTTATGGTGAAAGCGCTGTCTAAGGTGTACTAAAAAAGTCAAAAATGGAAGGTCTTAGACAGCGCTTATGGTGAAAGCGCTGTCTAAGGTGTACTAAAAAAGTCAAAAAAGGAAGGTCTTAGACAGCGCTTTTGGAGAAAGCGCTGTCTAAGGTGTACCAAAAAAGTCAAAAAAAGGTAGGGCTTAGACAGCGCTTTTGACGAAAGCGCTGTCTAAAGTAATCCATATAATGTGAAAAAGCGCTGTCTAAAGGTACCATAGACAGCGCTTTTCATTAATTACACGCCCCTTTAGACAGCGCTTTTGGTAATACCAAAAGCGCTGTCTAAACCTATAGCGTCGCTGGTTTATACAGCGCTTTAAAGCGCTGTCTAAAGGCTAAAAAAGCGCTGTCTAAAACCGTTTTTGCGCTAGTGCGTCCTCGTTAAGATAGGACTTCCACTTCTCATCTGTATCAGAGGGATCTTCCTCGTTGATGGTATGGATTGCTTGAGGCACTGGGTGAAGGAAACCTCCACTGTGGAAGAAGACCTGAATGGGATGAAAACTTTCATCGTTAGCAGCTGTCTGGGTACAGGTCGCAGAAAAACCAAGACCTTTCTTTTTTTTGTTATCGGTAGGAATGACAAGTTGTCCCCATCCCTTTGTATTGTTATTTTTGATCACTTCGAGAGCATCTCTGTATGAGAAAATCGAGGTTCCTTTCTCTGATTGATTCTTATTACTCACCGAAAGTGCTTGGAGCTGAGTCCCAACAACCTCCTCGGGTTCTATACAAGTAGATAATGACAAGTTACTCATGAGCAAGGCTTGTTCTCCACAGACCGTGACAAGTTGAACGTTCTTGATGAACTTCAGTTTCTGGTGCAGTGTCGAAGTGACTGCCCCAGCCTGGTGTATCCAAGGTCTTCCTAATAAATAGCTGCACGCTGCCCGGACGTCAATGACCTGGAAAGTGATTAGGAAAGTGTGAGGACCAATAGTTATGGGAAGGTCGACTTCGCCGATAACTGCTTTCCGAGATCCGTCAAAGGCTTTGACGATAACCTCACTGCCCCTCATCGGGGACCCTTTGAATGATAGTCGCATTAAAGTGGACTTTGACATAACGTTGATGGCCAATCCTGTGTCTACCAGTACGCTGGCTAAAGCATCGCCCTGACAGTTGACTGTGATATTGAGCGCCATGTTGTGACTTTTTCCCCCCTCTGGCAAATCCTCATCAGTGAATCCTAAGTTGTTGCAGGAAGTGATGTTAGAGATGATGCTATCGAACTGTCGTATTGACACATCCTATTCCACAAAGGGCTGCTCTAAGACTTTCTGTAGAGCCTCTCTGTGGGCTTCAGAACTGAGTAAAAGTGATAGCACATAGATCTTTGAAGGAGTTTGTAACAGTTGATCAACAATGTTGTATTCACTCCTTTGGATGAGCTTCAACATCTCATCATTGTTCTTTGAAAGGTCTGGATTACTGGATTAACCAACTGGTGGATCAGGAGCTTCTGTCTGAAGTTCCTTTTCTCTGTTAGGTTCTCCAACTCCTCGGTTGAAGATTCGACCGCTCCGTGTTACTCGACTGATGTCTGCAATATTCACGACGGAGGGTAATGGAATTTCCTTCCCATTATCAATTATTGTTGCACCGTATTTATAAGAGATCGCCTTAGCTAATTCATACGGTAATGGTCCTGGAAAATAAATAACTACAGGAGCCTTCTGATTTTTCTGACTGTCGTAAGTAACTTCAATCAGTTCCTAGCTAGGAACTTTTGATTCATTGAGTAGAGGGATAATGGTACAAACATCCTTGTTCTGTTGATGATCAGAGATTATGACAACGTCTTTGATTTGATCAGCGAAATAGTCTGGCGTCCAGCTGATTTGTCTCAGAACTCGGACACGAGTGAATCTCTTTATGATCCAACTGACCTTGAAGGGCTGCTCGCACGAGGTAACATCCTTGGTTATTTTTCGAGCAGACTCTACAGCGTTCGTAATTATGTGGTGGCACTTGGCCACATCCGCTTTGAATGCAATGTAACCTCACTAGATCTGTTTCCGTAGATCGGACATCCTGACTTTGATGCAGAGTAGGGTTCCCATCAACCACACTGATTTATTGCGTGTCTTCATCCATATAGATTGGAAGCCACCAGTGGTTTAACAAGTGTTGCAAAGTTCTTTGAATGAGAGCGCACCCTTGGTTACTCCACAACATCCTTTACAGTTCTGATAATTATGCGAAGTGAGAAAACCGAGTTGAACCTGCTTGGCGTGTAACTCCACCAAGTTGGTATTCATCAAACGAATATCAAAGATTTGAATCATGTTGATCTGATAAAGATTTCTATCATGGTAGTCCTGGATCCACCCAAGATCCATCTGACGTTGGAGGCCCTCTTGTATGAAAGAGCATCCCTATTTGTTTACCGAGCAAGTCAGACAGGAATTGTAATCGTGCTGGGGCAGACTATGATACTGGCTTTGCCTTGAGTGCATTGCCACCAAGTTGGCATTCATTGCACGGATGTCGTGGTTCTGAATGACATTAGAATTCGTGTAGGTTATGTTGACTCCACGAACTCGATGCTCTTGGATCCACCCGAGATCCAATTGTTCCTGTAGAGCCGATTGCACCACAGAACAACCTTGATTGTTTTAGAGAAGATATCACACTGGTGATAATTATGAGGTGGCACATGGCCATACCCGCTCTGTCTACAATGCACCTTATCCAAATTGGCCCTTAATAAGAGTACATCATGAATTTGATAGTTGTTGTTAGACTCTCCCTCTATCAAATTGACTGTAGCTTTCTCGTGTTGAGGCAGCGGGTTTGTGAGAACATTCAGATTCGTATCTTTGAAAGATAATACCTCGCTCCTGACAAGCTTTTGTACGTCGTATTTGAAACTGAGACAGTTTTCTATGTTGTGCCCTGGTCCTCCTCGATGGTAAGGGCATGTCTGATCCGTCTTAAACCAAAAAGGCGGATTTTCTGGTACTGTAAGAGGAGACCTGGTTTGGACATGCCCCTTGACCAGTAGAAATGGAAGCAGTTATGCACACAACATCGGTATAGGGTCAAACCCTGGTGGTCGCGTTGTAGGATTGTTGTTGTACGGAGTACGAGCCTGCTGAAGAGGTTGTTGTGTCCTTTGCTGATATTGCTGTTGAATCGGTTGGTCTCTGTCTGGTGCCATGTCCAGGTTATACTTACTGCTGAACGAAGGCAGAACCAAGATCTCTGAATGTGTTTATCATAGCGCGGTTTAAACCCATGTACCATTTTAATGCGGCACCGGTTAAACTATCCTGAAATTAGTGAATGAGCAGCTCCTGGTTCTTTGTCTGAGCTGAAAATCTCCGAGCGTACATCACCAAATGGCTTTGAGGGCAAGAGTTACCCTTGTACTTTTCAAAGTCGGGCACCTGGAACTTGTGCAGAACTTTCACATTAGGGACCAAACAAAGGTCTGCGGCGTCCTTTCCAAATAAATCCTGACCGCGAAGGGCTTGTAGCTCTTTCTGCATTTCCAGGAACTGTTCTTGGAATTCATTCATTTTGTCGAACATGTTGTCGTTTCCACCAGAAGGTATCTGTGGAATCTGTCCTTCTGGGACAGTATGTACCACTCGCGGTGGAGTAGTCATTATGGCCGAGACTATCGGTGCCTCCCGAAGTTTGTAACCTTCAGGAGTTGCTGTCATGCCCTTGGCATCTTCGCTTTCCCGAAGTTTGTAACCTTCAGGCCCAGCGGCTCCTATTGCAGTTCCCTGATCCTCAGTGATCGGCGGAACATATCCTTCTGGGATATAGTTAAGTGGCATGCCCCAGGGACGATCTTTTGGCATTTTGTACCTAGGATCATACTTTTCCACTATAGGAGTTGATGTGATCTCTGAGAACACAGTCCTTTGTTGTTGCATTTGAGCCTCTACTAGAGCTTGCATGTAATTATGATGCTTTCTCTGATCCTCTTTCAGAGTGTCGATCTCTTCCCTAGACTCTCTGTTCTCTTCCTCGAGATCATCCATCTTTTTCGGACGATTGGCCTGAGTATTGTACGAATGAGACAGTTTGACTCTAGAGATTCGCAGGTAAGAAGAATACGTTTACGCGAGAATGATGAATGATATGCAATGATTATATTAATTATATGTTTTTGTTTATTCAAAGTAAACTTTGTCAATTGGATTGCAAATATCAAACAGTGGGGAAACCCCATTTTATTGAATTCAAAGGATTGCGGAAATGGAAATAGAGTAATTTACAGAGTGATGTGAAAGGAAATCTAAAATAATGGATCCTGAGTCCTCTCTGAGGAGAGCTCAGGTGCTGGTTCTGGTACTTTCCTCTTCTTTGACCGGGGCTCCTCAGCCATTGTCGGGTTGTCATTCCTTTGCCAAGTGAAAGGAGCGAGCAAATTCCTTTGGTCATCCTGATTTTCTACATCATGTTGCTCTAAAATGTTAATCAGAGCGTCTTTTCCTTTTAATAGCTACTGTATTTTCTTACACTCCAAATTGAGAATGCGGCACTTATTCCTCCAAGACCTCTTCTCCTGCTGAACTTTGCTGAGAGTAACCTGAAGTTTTTCTGTCTCAGACATAAAATAAAGAGCAGAGTCCCTAAATGGAAGAACTTCCTGGTGAGGGTAAGGCATCCTCAGCTTGAGAGCTCTAGTTTGTACCCAGTGGAGATAAGGCTCCACCGAGACACAGTCTGGTTTTCCTAGAGACTCTCTTCCTTTCCTATGAATGTGTTTCCAGGCATGCACTATTTCCATCTTTAGTGCCCTGTCATTTTCTCCTTCCATGAAGAAAAGACCTTCCAGATAAGCATTACGCGGGACATGCCTCATCGGGTATCCAAATTGATGACGAACTAAAACTGGATAATAATTGATTCCTCCCTTAGTTCCTATAAGGGGTACATTTGGGAAATTTCCACAGCGGTCAATGATTCTGATCCCGTCATAGATTCGATTGTACCAATCGATGTCATAGTTGGTAAGAGACATGATTCTCTATGACCAACGTAAAGTATTCTTTTGATCCCAAAATGCAGCAGACTTGGGCAAGTGAGAAGTGAACCATTTGTACAGCCAGGGTACACAGCACGTGATCATTCGTCCGCTGTACAAATTCCTTAAGTGTACCGAATTATAAGCATCTGCAGCAAAGTCGGTACAGGGTTTCCAATCAGAAAAATCTTAATGGCGTTGACATCTACGAAGTTATCAATGATGGGAAACAAAAATAACCCGTAGGTGAGCAAAACAAAGATGCTCTCAAAAGCGGCCAAGTTCCCTATACTAGCAAAGTATAGAGCTTTCTTTATCAAGAATTGGGCTGGAAAACCTTGGATACCACCCTTAGTGGTCATGTGAGTCCTGACTTCTGACTCGTCCAGATAAATTGCTCTTGCAATGGTTTGATCCTTTGGAATTTCTTCCAGTCCAGAAAAGGGAGCTTGATTAGTAATATGCAAACTAGTCAGGTGAGAGTACTCCTCCAGTGTTGGTGCTAGCTGATAATCCGGGAATGTGAAACAGTGATAGACCGGATCGTAGAACTGGATTAGTGTGGACAGGATTCCTTCGATTACATGAACCCCTAACAAGGACAGGAATCCTCCATACTTGGCTCTGAAAGCCTCGTGGTTGGTGATCATTCTCGCCAGACCTCTTAAATCCTCTAGTTTTGGAACCTTGAAGGTGTACTTATGAGTTTTCCTTCTACCGAAATCCATTAGCGCAATCCCCTTATCTGACATTTGCAATCATTGTCTTAGTTTAATTTGAAAAAGAGAGACTAGACGAGAAGATTATCTTTTTTGAATGTTTCTTAAATGAATGTATGAATGCAGCACACAAAAACATAGAAAAAACATGGGATCAAAGGGTCGGTGTCATGAAGTCAAGGTTCTACCCCCCCAAGGTTTATACTGGTGATTTTTTGTACCTGTCCGCAAAATCATTGACCCCTCTTGGGACAACAACAGCAAGCGGATCGCCAGCGAGCTGATGTATCCTAGAGTGATCTCAGATGAGAGTATTATCGCGTGACAACTATTTCCAATAGCTTCTGCACTACAAAATGGCTTAAGTCTACTAAAAACCTCAGCTTCTCAGATAACCCAGTCGACCATACTACTTTCAACAACCGAAGTCGTATAGGCAATGTATCTGCAAAGGGAGTCTCCACTGAGTTTGATGGTCGATCGGGGACTCTTAACTGGGATTCACTCCCCGCAAGATTACCCGCATTTCCATCACCTATCTTAGGTGTATACTCAATCTTTCCACATGCGGCATCACACGCATTCCCATTAGCAGAAAAATAAACACAGATATCAATTAGGAAAAGCAGTATATATATTTTTCTTAATCATCCTAGACCTCTAGTCTTATGATCCTATACAGACAATGACTCCCCAGCAGAGTCGCCATTTCTGTGATATTTTGTGAACTCTAGGTTTTCACCGAAGATTGTAAGAAATAGAAGACGGGCCCCACAGTGAGCGCCATTTTTTCTGTAGCGCGATTTTTGTGGTCCTAAATCACGATCGCTTGGGCACTACAGTTCGATTCATTTTTTATCCTATTGAGCTGATTAAGGAAGGGAAATAGATATCTCCAATTAACCCTGCATGCATACTGAATTTGAACAGCAGTCTTTTAGGTTACAGATGCTATGTGGATGTGGGGCCCAATCTTCGATTATTTTGCTAAGAACATAGTGTCTGGATTATTTGTGAGGTTTTTGGTAATGTGTTTAGATTTGCTGCTTTTGGGTTGATTTGGTGGAGATACTGGATTTTGGGTTTTTGATTAGTATGCTCGCTAAGATTTTTTCAATCTTATGCCTACGTATTCCTGTTTGATGAAACAGGGAAATCAGAGCGATCGTAGTTCCTCCAATTCTATGGGAGGAAAAAGGTTGTTTTGGTGTCTTGTTCAAAGCCCAAAACATGAAGCTAAAGGTTTTTTGTATCTTGTTCAAAGCCCAAGATGTGAAGCTGAAGGGTCTATTTGTATCTTGTTCGAAGCCCAAGATGTGAAGCTGAAGGGTTTTGACTTTAGAGAGAATTTGTCCTCTCTAAAGAGGAGTTGTTGATGTGTGTATGCTGTGAGCAAGGCACAACTTTGATGCTAAAAGGTTGATTGACTCAACCCGGGTTTTCTTTATACAAAGACTAAGAGGAGGCGATTGACCCAACAAGAGGGTGCTAACAAGTGACTGACTCAACAAGAGAGTGTTTTCATGTGTCTTGTACAAAGCCCAAGACAGAGGCTAAAGAGGTTTGACTCAACAAGAGAGTCTTGACCAGGTGATTGACTCAACAAGAGAGTCTTTTATACTCAACAAGAGAGTGATTTATATCTCGTACGAAGCCCGAGATGGAGGCTAAAGGTGTTTGACTCAACAAGAGAGTCTTTTATACTCAACAAGAGAGTGTTTTTTTCTATCTCGTCTGAAGCCCGAGATGGAGGCTAAAAGGAGACTTGACTCAACAAGAGAGTCTTTTATACTCAACAAGAGAGTGTTTTATATCTCGTACGAAGCCCGAGATGGAGGCTAAAGGTGTTTGACTCAACAAGAGAGTCTTCTATACTCAACAAGAGAGTGTTTTTTCTATCTCGTACGAAGCACGAGATGGAGGCTAAAGGTGTTTGACTCAACAAGAGAGTCTTTTATACTCAACAAGAGAGTGTTTTTTCTATCTCGTACGAAGCCCGAGATGGAGGCTAAAATGGGACTTAACTCAACAAGAGAGTCTTTTATACTCAACAAGATAGTGTTTTTCCATCTCGTACGAAGCCCGAGATGGAGGCTAAAGAGGTTGACTCAACAAGAGAGTCGTTTATACTCAACAAGAGAGTGTTTTTCTATCTCGTATGAAGCCCGTGATGGAGGCTAAAGAGGTTGACTCAACAAGAGAGTCTTTTATACTCAACAAGAGAGTGTGTTTCTATCTCGTACGAAGCCCGAGATGGAGGCTAAAGGTGTTTGACTCAACAAGAGAGTCTTTTATACTCAACAAGAGAGTGTGAAAAGGTTAGCTTCGCTGGGGAGAATCATTGTACAAAGCCCAAGAGGAGGCTATTTATGCTGGTGACTGTTTCAGTTTAGTTGCAGGTCCAGTATGTTGGATAAAAGAGAAAATCAATTCTTATGAAGGAAAGATTAAAGGTATGGTTGTGCCTTGGCACTGATCAGAGGATTAGGGTTACTTCCCGTTCTTTAAGGAAATGGGAAATCCAAAGGGTATTAAGACTGTACAAGTCTACTGGTGTTGTGAGAAATTGATTCTCAGATAGTGAATGATCTTTGTATGATGCCCAAGAGAAGGCTGGTATGTTAAGGGATGAAGGTCAACCCATTAACTGGTCTAACACTTGACTCAGAAAGACAGCTCTAGCAAATTGATGACTAGGTTATGTTCCTATACCTGTAGAGGTCTCTGGGTCCATGTACTAAGCCCAAGAGAAGGCATGAGAGCTTTTAGGAAGCCGAATGGTCCTTATACAACGCCCAAGAGGAGGCGGGGATGCTTTTAAGAAGCCTGTGGGTCCCCAAACCCCGAGAAGTTCAAGACATGCCATTCAGTGAGAATAGATCAAGCCAGGAAAGTCCGAGAATTTGGAAGAAACTCAAGAGATGCCATTCACGGAGAAAAGATCATCTCTGGGGAGTTAGAGTTTCTTTGACAATGTCTAAGGGTGACAGTCTAAGAAAGGGTTTACTGAGAATGTTGCCTTTCACGTCTCCATATTGTTTAACCCCAAGAGGAGGGAAGAATGTGTCTGGCAATCCTATGGGGATCTAGTTTTGACTGTATTTAAGAGTGACCAACAGGGCTTTACCTAGTGCTAGACGTAGTTGTCGGGGAAAACTCTTAATAACTATACTAGTATTACACAGTGGATATATAGTAAGTATATAAAAGTTTGTGAAAGAAGACTTACAGTGAGCAGCCCCACAATACAGTTATATATATATATATATATATATATATATATATATATATGAAAGCGGGTAAACACTTACTCGGTTGTAGAGCTTCCATGATGTTTTGTTAGTTGTTCAACAAAGAAAGCTTTGATAACAATATTATATTCTAAATCAAAGAAGAAAGTGCTTTGAAAAGATTGTTGGGGCTTACAAGCTAAAGGAGAGGCCCAAGGTTTTATCAGTGATTGCACTGTTGTTTTGTACAGGGACTTATACGAGTGACTGAGGCCCAAAAAGGTTTTATTTACAAAGGGATTGGTCTTACACTCTCTCAAGAGGCCCAAAGGGTTTAAAGAAAAGGAATGGGGCTTATAACGCGATGGTATGCCCAAATGATTTGATTTTTGAACTGGCGATCGCGCCGAGGTTTCTTTAACATACTGGGTCTTATACAATGCATTGAGGCCCAAAAAAGAGCTTTGGCTACAAGGGATGGGTCTTACACTCTATTAGAGGCCCAAAGGTTTATCGTTTATACAAGTGGTGGGGCTTACAGCTCAAGGAGAGGCCCAAGGGTTTTTGTTAAAAAAGCGACGATCGCGCCGAACTTTTTGATGGTGTCGGGACTTATACAATACACTGATGCCCAAAAAGGTTTGTATTTAAAAAGGATTGGGTCTTACACTCGACCAAGAGGCCCAAAGAGTTTTGAAAATGATTGATGAGGTTTTAAATCAAAGAAACCCTAATTTTATTTTCCTTTAAAAGTAAATATTTAAAGAAAATTAACAAAAATGAGAAAAATACCAAATGAGTTTGAATAAACCACTTGTGATTTTTGTTTAAGGTTTGAAAAATGAGGTTTTAATTACAAGTTGAATTAAAACTCATTTGGTTTTGATTTTCTAGGTAAATATTCACTTTTAAAATGTTTAAAAACAATTAAAAAGGAATTTATTCACAAAAATACTAATTATATTAAATAAATAATATAAACTTGATTTTTTTTGTGGAATAAAATATTTCAACATTTTTGTGATTTTTTTGCAAATAGAACCAATAAAAAATAATTAAAATTGAGAGAGTTATTAATTTTCCAAACTATTAAAAATAATATGAAAAATAGTAGAAAAGTGGAAAAAATAGCAAAAAGAGGGTCTGGGGCGAGGGGGATTCGAACCCCAGACCTCTTGTGTATAAGGCGCGCGCCTTACCACTGGGGTGGTGATACATCCGTTGATTGAAACACAATCACAAATATACAAGGCTTGCCTTGTTTTTGGCCTGGCCCAAGGCAAGGCAAGGCAAGATTTTGGTTAGAAACGTGAAGGCCATAACTTTCTCATTTCTCCATGGATTGGGACAAAATTTAGGTCTATCCTGCCTAGAATTTCACAAGGAATCCAATGGTGGTGGTGTTTTTTTCAGATCATGCTCCTATTGAAAAACCCGATAGCGGTTTTGAAATAGGCCATGATTTTCATTTTTTGTGCTATCTCTTGGTACAGGTGTGAATTACATGCTAAATTGGTGCAAACACAACACATATAACATGTATAAGAGATGCATGATCAGTGGACCTCAAAGCAATGCATATTTCAAAGAGTTCAAGTTGATATGATTACCTCTTTTTGGAGCTTTTGTGCAATATGCCAAGTGCTTTGTTCCAGAAATGATTTGATGCTTTGGACACCCTCAAATGATCTCTTAGAAGCTTTTAGGATAGCTGGAATCAGCTAGAAACCTCAGGAACAAGTTTGAGCTTTTTCTTGCAAAAGGGGCAAAAGTGGCCAAAATAGCAACTCTCTCAAATGGTGCTCCAGATAGGGGACCATTTGGGACAGTTCAAGGATGATATTTGGAGTGTGTTTGAGGTTTTATCTGGTTTGGAAAGTGACTGAATCAAGACATGGCTTGAAAAATGCACAAAAGTCCTATTTTGAGGTTTTGAGATGTGACTTTGTGATTTTGGTGTTACAGGTCACTTGTGAGTGTTTGGATTACCTCTATATGATATTTATGAGGTGTGTGTGTGTGATTGGTTTGGTTGGAATTGCTCTCAAACTCAAAACCTGATAGTGACTTGCTTTGGAAGGCAATTTTGGAAGTGAAAAGGTGATTTTGAGGAAAGCATCTGTTTGATGGCTTTGGTGTACTCAAACTGATCACAAATGAGCTCTATTTATAGTAGAGCAAGTTTGTTTTGGGAGCAATAGTGATTGGCAACTGCAGCAGAGGTTTGGCCAATGTTGATCAATGAGAATTCAAGTCTCCTCTAGCCATTGACTAGAGGTTAGGGCACAGGCTGCTGGTTCCCTTGGTCTTGGATATGTCTTGACTGAATTCAGTTGGAAATGGCTCAGTCCATGCCACCTTGGTTCATCCATTAAATGCTCCAAACCAAAATTGGAGTCTTGTCCCTCTTTTAGGCATTTCTAGGTTTGGCATGCTAATTTTGGTTCCAAAGACTTAGGAGGCTTATGGATCAGTGTTTGTCCCTCCTTGGTCTCCCACTGAGGTGTTCAGATGGATAAGTGTGTTTGCCATTTGCACAAATTTGGCAAATCAAGCAAAATGCACAAATCTACCTTGCTTTGATAGTTTTCAGCAAGGCATGTTGCCATTGTCATATCTCATGGCTCAAGTGGACTTTGATGAAGTTCTTGGCCATTTTGGAAAGCCCTCATATGATACAACAATTGTTTGATCATAATATGTTTTGATACCTTTTGGATCTAAGTGAAAAATGCCCCTACATTTTGAAAAAAGTAATACAGATTCTGACTTAGTGAAAATTTCACTAAGTGTTGGAAAAAAGTGCCATTTTCACTTTTTGTGATTTTGATCATTCCATAACTTAAAATCTATGAGGAATTGGAATGAGTTGTGTTTGAATATTTTGTAGAGTGACATGAGAGCTACAAATCCAGCTTTGGATGGGGAAAAATGGCCATGTGGTTTAGGAGTTATGATCCTCCAAAGTTGGTACCCTAGCCACTTTGTTCCATAACTTAGAAAAATTTCTAAGTTTTTTATGGTTACCCCTTTTACAAGTTATCCCATTTTTCTTGATTTTTCTTGATGAATGATGATTCCAATCACACATTAACATCATTTTAGGGTAAGGGAACCATAATTGTGAAAAATCTCAAAAAGTCAATGTTTGACTTTTATGCACAGTTGACTTTTTGTCAGATGAATTCCAAACTGTGCGATCCTCTGTGAAATCAAGTCCTTGACCTAAATCAAATATAATGGACATGTTACATAGGTGTTATAGGGTGTATTGAATCATGTCCTAGGGTTTGGGAGCATGTCTTGGTCAAAAGTCAAAGGCACAGTTGAATTTTTCCACGAAACCCTAATTGTGGTTCTGATGAACTTGAAACTTGGGAATCAAGCTTCTTGGATCAATCCATTGTTGCAAATGGATCAATGTGGTGTATTATAGACCCTCAAATCATCCTTTGAGGTATTGGCTCATGTTTTGTCCCAAAAGTCAACTTAGGGGTGAATTAGGTCAAAAAACCCTAATTCCTGATTTTTTTTTATGAATGCATCCCCTGAGGCAAAAATTGACTTAATGATTGGGTTCATGATGTCCCTTGGAGCATCATAGGTTATGCTTTGAAGCATTTGCTCATGCCTAGAGGAAAATTTCCATCTGGAGGCCCTAGTCGACCAAAACCCTAATTTGGTGACACTGTTAATTTTGAGGCTTGATCCACTCAGAATGCTGCAACCTTGTGCTTGATTCTTGTTGTGGGAGTCCTCTTGATCCATTGGGGATGTTTGAGAAGCTAGACAAGTTAAAGATCATGTCATTCCTTGATTGATCCTTTATCTAAGAACACTAAGAGGGCTTGAAACCATAAGTTTGATTGTAGTGAAGGCTCACCTATCTTTGGGGAGACTAATGAGGCATGACGGTTCATCCATATTGTGATGATGGTTTACACAATGATGGGGAATCTTAGTGGTCAAAATTTGGGGTATGACAACTGCATTCAGATCTCGCTATGGACATTATGAATATGCAGTGATGCCTTTCGGAGTGTCTAATGCGCCGGGTGTGTTTATGGAGTATATGAATCGTATCTTTCATTCTTATCTGGATTGCTTTATTGTGGTATTCATTGATGACACACTGATTTATTCTAAGCCTGACGAAGATCATGCAGGACACTTGAGAATTGCATTGCAGGTGTTGAAAGATAATAAATTGTTTGTAAAGTTCTCGAAATGTGAATTCTGGTTGAAGACTGTGAGTTTCTTGGGTCATGATATTTCTGGTGATGGCATAGCGGTGGATCCATCTAAAGTAAGTGCGGTACTTCAGTGAAAGCCACCGAAGACAGCGACGGAGATCAGAAGCTTCTTGGGTTTGGCAGGTTATTACCGAAGGTTTATTGAAGGGATTTCTAATTTGGCGTTACCATTGACTCAGTTAACTAGAAAGAATCAAGCTTTTGTTTGGGGATGCGACTTGTGAGGAAATTTTTGAGGAATTGAAGAAGAAATTGACTACGGTACCGGTGTTAATTCTACCAAGTCCAAGTGAACCTTTTGTGGTGTATTGTGATGCGTCTAAGATGGGATTAGGTGGTGTGTTAATGCAAGATGGCAAGGTGGTGGCGTAGGCTTCGCGGAAATTGAGGGTACATGAGAGGAATTATCCTACTCATGATCTTGAATTAGCTACAGTGGTTTTTGTATTAAAAATTTGGAGACATTATTTGTAGGATCGAGATTCGAAGTATTCAGTGATCACAAAAGTCTGGAGTATTTGTTCGATCAGAAGGAATTGAATATGAGGTAGTGAAGATGGTTGGAGTTCTTGAAAGACTATGATTTTAATTTGAGTTATCATCCGGGGAAAGATAATGTTGTAGCAGATGCACTAAGTCGGAAGACAATTCATATGTCGGCATTAATGGTAAAAGAAATGGAGTTGATTGAGCAGTTTAGAGACTTGAGTATGGTTTGTGAAACTACAACTTAGAGTGTTAGATTGGGTATGCTTAAGGTGAATAATGACTTTTTGGATGTAATTAAGGAAAACCAGAGACTTGATGTGAAGCTAGTGGACTTGATGCCTACAGAAGGAGATGATCCTGATAATGATTTTAAAGTAGATAATGTTGGTGTATTGAGATTCCGGGGCAGAATTTGTGTACCAGATAATGATGAATTGAGGAAAGCGATCTTAGATGAGAGTCACCGAAGTAGCTTGAGTATTCATCCGGGAGCTACAAAAATGTATCATGACTTGAAGAAGTTATTTTGGTGGTCTGGTATGAAGAGGGACATAGCTAAGTTTGTTTATGCTTGTTTGACATGTCAGAAGTCAAAGGTAGAACACCAGAAACCTTCGGGGTTAATGCAACCGTTAGAAATTCTGGAATGGAAGTGGGACAGTATTACTATGGATTTTGTTACTGGGTTGCCAAACACGGCAAGAGGCTTCGATGCTATTAGGGTAGTGGTGGATCGTCTTACGAAATATGCACATTTTATACCAATTAACATCAGTTTTCCGTTGTCAAAGCTAGCGGAGATTTACATCAGAATAATTGTGAAGTTGCATGGTGTTCCGTCGAGCATAGTATAGGATAGAGAATCGAGGTTCACTTTAGAGTTTTGGAAGAGTCTGCAGGAAGCCTTGGGTTCTAAATTGAAGTTGAGCTTGGCTTATCATCCACATACCGATGGTCAGTCAGAGAGGACTATTCAGTCGTTGGAAGATTTGCTGAGAGTCTGTGTGTTGGAGAAAGGTGGTGCCTGGGACACTCATTTGCCATTGATCGAGTTCACGTATAATAATAGTTACCATTCTAGCATTGGAATGGCACCTTTCGAAGCTTTGTATGGTAGGAGGTGTATGACGCCTCTGTGTTGGTATGAGACTGGTGAAAATGTGGTACTTGGACATGAGATTGTGCAACAGACTACTAAGACAATTCAGATGATCCGCGAGAAGATGAAAACGTCTCAAAGTAGGCAGAAGAGTTATCATGACAACCGGAAGAAAGACTTGGAATTCAGTGAAGGTGACCACGTGTTCCTGAGAGTCAACCCAGTCACCGGTGTTGGACGTGCATTGAAATCAAAGAAGCTGGATCCTAAGTTTATTGGACCGTATCAGATCTTGCAAAGAGTAGGCGCAGTTGCTTATAGGGTGGCATTGCCGCCTGAACTTTCGAACTTGCATGACGTGTTTCATGTGTCGCAACTTCGGAAGTATGTATCTGACCCATCTCATGTTATCCTGAGGGATGAGGTGCAGATTAGAGATAACCTTACTGTGGAGGAGATGCCGATTAGGATCGAGGATCGCAAGATGAAACAACTCAGAGGCAAGGAGATTCCTTTGGTGAGAGTAGCTTGGGGAGGAGCTACTGGAGGAAGTGTGACCTGGGACCTGGAGAGCAGGATGCGAGAGTCGTATCTGGAGCTATTTCCATCAGGTACATTTTCGAGGACGAAAATAATTTAAGTGGGGGAGAGTTATAACACCCCAATTTAAATTATTTGATCATCGTGTTATTTTTTTCCGTTGTTGGCCTGGTTAAGGGTGTGTGTGGTTGAGCGCGTATGCGTGTGGTCCTTAGTGGGACGGGTAGATTAGAAGTGTCAGAAGTAATTCTTGGGGTATAGGTAGTAATAGTAATATAATTTATTATTATTATTATTGTTATTTTTAGTATTAATATGGTTACTAATATTAGTATGACTATTTTTCTTATTAATATTATTATTCTAAGTATCAAATATTATTAATATCATTTTTATTGTTATTTTTAATAATTAAAAGTCAGATTTAATAATAATATGGGTTAGTGGAGAAAAATAAGGACAGTTTGGTCATTAAGCTGAGATTAGTGAGAACCAGTGAGTAGGGTTAGTCATAATCAGATTTTCACAAAAAGAAGGGCTAGAGAGAGGAAGAACAAGGAAGAACTAGGACTTTGAAGAACCAATTTTCGCAGGAATTTTCTGAGTAATTTCGAGGTAAGGGGCGAGAATGGGTTTAATATTGGTGGTATGATCATGAGAGGGTAGTGGGGAGTCCTTAACCCCGTAGGAATTCGTATGAATATATGTTGTTTTATGAATCTGTTGTGCATAAATAAATCTGTGATGAAAATTGTGTGAATCTATTTGTTGCGGTTCTGAATTGTGTGATATCTTAATGTTGTTGCTGATGTATGAATGTATATGTTGCAAAACTGGTTTTGTGCAGGTTGAGAGAACGAAATTAGATCTAAGACCTGTAATTTTGATTAGTAATGATAGGTGAAAGAGGTAAGATGAAAAATAGGACCTAAAACTGATGTAGAAACAATTTTAGGACTGATATGAAGTGTAGAAGAGAGATCAAGGTGGAAGGATTCGGACTGGTATGGAAAACTGGAAAATCTGGGTTTCACTGCCCATATGCATAACAGGCTAGTCATTACGCGTATGGCAAGGTGTTACATGGGTATTACGCGTATGAGACCCAAATCTGACACGACCCTCTGCCCGTACGCGTAATGGTACGCGTATGGAAGCTTGGCCTTACGCGTATGAGAAGGATTACACGTATTTGGATCTGAAAGTGGAATTTTGAGGGAATGACGTCTCTGCTCATACGCGTAATAGGCAGGGCAATACGCGTATGGCAGGGCGGGAGGAGAGGCCTTACGTGTCAGGTACGCAGCTGGGTGGGCGAGCGAGCTGGGAAATATGTATACGGCACAAGGCAATACGCGTATGGCCAGCGAGAGTGCAGAATTCTGCTGTTCTGCGATTTTTTTCTCGATTTCACGTCTGATGCAGTTCTTTTGGTTCTGGGAGGTTGGGGTAGATGCCAGAACTTGTTGAAACTAGGAATAATGGTGAAAATAATTAAAAATGGAATTTTGGTGAATTAATTAGATATTTAACTAATTGACGCCAAGTGAGGGATACCCTCGTGAGAATGTGTAATTTATATTATACATGTGTGTTGTATGCATATTTATTGTCATGCATTCATGGTGTGTCGGTGGTGATGAATCATTGTTCAGGAGGAGTGTATGTGATTCATCCGAACTCCAGTGTGGAGTATGGTGGAGATAGATCATTGCCAAGTAGGGGTGTATGTGATCTATCCGGATTCTATTATGAATCGGGTTCGATTGAATGAACCATGGTGTATTGGTACCACATATACATTGTGTCAATGTCATAGAGTCGCATTGCATTATTGTTTGTTTGGTGAATTGTGAATGAAAATGACAAGTATGTCGTGATGGTGTGTTACTAGTGTGTGATTGCGTGAGTACTACTTTTATCATGTATTATCCACCGTTTATTATTGAATGTAGTTCTCACCCCTTTGTTGTTTGTTGTGTCTGTGCTTCTTCGGAAGTACAGATAATCCAGGTACTTGAGTGTGCATGGAGTACGTGTTGCTTGATCGAGTCTTAGGAGTCGCTCTGATACGTAACACGGGATTTTGGGAGTTTTCATCATTTTTATTCTTTATTTGTTTCGTTACGTATCATTCTTTATTTGAAAATATGGTGGACCACGATTTATGTGGATTTTTGGTGTTGTTGGCAAATTGCCGTAATTTGAATAAACCGTTTATTTCCGCTGTTTTATTTCATTAATGAAAAGGAGTTTCGTTGTTGGTTTTAATGATGTAGCATCCTACTTTTTGGTTGTAACTCTGATTATTTTCGTAATATTTTTATATTTTGAAAAATGGGAAGTCGGGGTGTTACAGGTATAGGCTCCTAATTTCGACGCCTGGATTTTATTTGTAAAGGAGGTGAAAGATTAAGACTTTCTAGAGTATTTTCGACAGAAAGTTGTTTCTTGTGAGGAAGATCGGTCAAAAAAAGGATTATTTGGAATAGAGGAGTTGGATATTTTTTCTAAGTGTTGGAAACATTTCGACACAATTATATGGAGGTCTCTTTTCATCTGGTATTTTGAAATTCAAATAAAGGAGGGAATTTTGTTTTTTGAAAGCGAGACGCGTGGAGTGTATCTAAGAGGTGAAGGCATGTCGAATGCCATTTGTCTTTGTTAAGGGAAATGATCGTTGCTGGCGGTTATTTTGATTATGTATATAAATAGGGAGTCATAGTGTTAGATTTTCGTGTGTGTATTCAAATTCTGTACAAGTTACTCAAAAAACGCTCAAATTACCCGTGTGAGAGAAAAGAGTTATCATTGAGAAAATGTACGTTTGGAAAAACACCAGTTTTATCTTTTATATTTCAATGAAATTTTACGTTATTTATATACAGTTTATTCTACATTTCTACAATTTATTTCTGCATTCTTATTACGTTTTTCATTATTTCTTTAAAGAACAAAGTTTTATCATTTTTATCCAAATCATATTATTTTATGAGAACGATGATGAACACAATAAATAAAGGATTTGATTTTCATATGTGTTGTCGAAATTATTAAAGCACATCGTCCTAGGATATGTATGGTCGATCCTGCAAGTAAACTAATTTTTATAAATTAGGAGACCAGAGATTGTTTGCTAATTTTCAAGGCAAACAAATTGGCACGCCCAGTGGGACGTTGTGCTATTGACAACATAAAACCTTCATTTCTACATTACTCTTACAAAACCTTCTTCACTTCGTTGTATGAGATTAAGAAGTGGTAAGATAGCCATAAATAACAAAGAAAGACCTAGAAGAAGACGAGTAAGGAGAATGGCAAATCCGCCAAATAATCAGAATTCCACAAATGATGGAGAGCCACCCCCTATTCCTTCGACTGGGGCAATACGACCTCAATACCAGTATTAGAGGCCATGCCATCAACATCGGGTTCGACACCAGCGCATTCAATTCCTCAGAGTGCGCCTAGTTTCTCTACCATAGGAACCTAGATTTCTCAAATAACCCCTCCTCCGTCAGGAAGTATGTCCAGCCCTTATATACCCGGTGTAATACCCCAAAATTTGCTCTCCCTTTTGGCATCATAGCATGGCATTATCATTTATCATATCATATCCACCTCATTAGCATTGCATTGCATCTTTAACATAGAAAAATGAAGCATAGCATCCCTCTTACCATCAAGGCATGTGATCAGGGGGGAGATGGACAATCAAGGAGTCATTCAAGGCACAAAAGGTCAATCAAGTTGTCTCAAGGCAAGCCAAGAGGTCTTCCATGTCTCATATTATCTCAATTGACCATTCAATACCTCAAGAAAGTGAGATTCAATAGGAGATTGAAACAATGCATACTTCATCATGCAAGAGGTTCAAAAAAAAACTAAAGGAAAACCCTCAAAAGAGATAGCTCATTGATTCAAAATCACCCTCAAGGGGCATACCTCATCATCCTTTAAAAGGATACACAACATACTCTGAGGAATTTGAAATTGAAGACTGCAATTTTCCCTCCTGACCAGAGGGGGTCAAAATTAGGGTTTCCAATAAAATCAGGGAATCTCTGATTTTTTGGACAAGACTTGTTGTCATGGTATTATATATGTCCTTAAGTGTATGTATGTGGAAAATTACCTCCCAATTGGTTTTAGAAGTGGTTCAATTGGAAGAAAGATAAAAAAATCAGAGAAATTGGGGTCAAGTCAAATAATCAGAGGGAAAAGTCAACTCTTGACTTTTTGAGCCCAAAATCATGAAATTCATGTTACATGTGTCCAATGTACAAAATTTGGTCAAGAAACTCCAAAGGAATCATAAAAAAATCAAGATGTAGAAAGTTACCATTTTTGGATGAAGAAGGGTTACTAAAAATAGTAATTTTGGACCATTTTGCACTATACTTTGAACCAAGGCCATTTAAAATTGAAGCACCAAATGAAAATTCCACTCGGCCACAACAAAAGGTCTTGTTTTAAGCTTCAAATCCATGTGTAGAACATCTCCATTGGATTAATATTGAGTGAGATATGAGTGATCAAAGTTGGAATAAAGTAGGCCAAAAACCAGGTCATGACCAAGTCTTGCCAAGCCTGCGCGCCATCGTTTTCACAAACACCTAGTGTGCCAAAAGTCAAGCCTAATTTCTCCAAGAAGAAAGCTCCAAATGAGAAAATTTTCAACATCAAAGATGTTCCTTGTAGTGTCATCTTCAATGTTCATGTTGGACAAAATTTCATTTGACCAAGTTATGAGGTAGAAATAGTGGTCCCAAGGTGGTGTGATTATGCTGAAAATCAACAGGCCAGCTTGCCATGCCATGCCACAAGTTTGCACGCCTATGCATCAATTTCTTTTCCATCTGTTTATGGTTATTTTTAGACATGTTTGAGGCAGCATTTCAATCCATTTTTCACACCAACATTGTTCTCCAATGTGCCCTCTTTCCAATGATTCCAAGAACTCACCAAATCACTCACATTACATGGAGTAATTCATCCTCAAACAACCCTATCTCCCTTGTTTCTCAACTTCCATAAAAAAAAACCAAATGAATGTTGTTGTTGTTTTACCAGCTTGCCCGTGCATTGCTCACCCTCCAACTCTTTCTTCATTTAACCAAACACTCATCACATGTCCATACACATGAGCACGTGCCTTGCATGAAAATAGAAAAAAGCAACTTGCTGAACAAGTTTGGTGAAGCAGCCTTGCAATGTCAGTTCATTTTCACTTCTACCATAACACTATGGACCTCCACCACTATAGCACACCCACAGCTGACTCGCCCTAACTAAATTGGCTCAGTTAGTTAGAGGCAACTCAGTTAACTCAACTGTGACTCATTTAACCAACTCACTAAACCGTGGTAAACTCACACTATAAAACCAAATCACACTTTCTAATTTCATTTTCAACTTCATTTTCACACATTCACTTCAGAAACACTCTCTTCTCTCTCAATTCCACCATTGCCACTGATTCTCGAGCTCTACCTTGTTCATTCCACTTCAACACTCTCTCTGATTCTCTCTCAAGTTCTCCATAGTGCTACTTGTTTGGAGGTTGGTTTCAACCTCTTCTCCATTGGATCATCATCAATTTTTGCATCTCAGCCTTTATTTGGCCAAGTGAAGATTATAGAAGAAGCAGGACCTCTGGTTTTCTGAAGAACATTTCAAGATCTCAAAACGTCAGGTACGAATCTCCACCATTATAAACCTAATGTGAAGAAATTTTTAGGTTCTTGAAGCTTCTTATAAGCTCAAGAACTTGTCTGGCTAGTTGATAGGCCTTTAGAGGCGTAGTGGAAATGTTAGGGCAAATCTTCCTTTGTTCGATTCTCTCATTTCATGGATTTTTTGTATGTTTTGTCACTGGATTCATGTTCTATATCACTTCCTCTTTATTTTGGAATATTGATCGTGAATTTCTGGAGAATTTGAGGTTGCAGACGATGGTAGTTCGCCGGAGAAGGTGACCGGAGGTCTCTCTCCGGCCGGCGTTCTTATTTTAGGGTTTTAGTGTGCAGTTTGAATGTGGACCATTGGATGTTCATCATCGTGTGGCTCGTGTGGTGCCAGCACATTAAAATCAGTGTGCATGTCACGTGGCTTTTCTGATGTCATTTTTAAACGTTGTGTGGTATTGTACTTGGTAGGGAGTGTGGTCCTCTGCGTGTGCACGTTGATTTTGATTACTTTGACTATGGTTGGACTATGACTTGATCTAATGGCCATGAGTGAGTCAATTTTGTTGACTGAGAGTGTATGCTTGTTAGTGTGTTTTACGCGTAATTGGACTTAAGCCAGATTGCTTTTTACACCTCCCTGTTCCAAAGCCCAATTAATTTGAACTCATATTTTGCTATGCTTGCACCCCCATGCCTTTTTCCATTTCATTTTATTTTTCCATTTTTCATACACGTTTGCTTTTCAATTTTAAAAAATACTAAATATCATTATAAAATTCCACAAAAATTCATGAACATCATTAAGGCATTTAGAAAATTTTTGATGATTTTATTTTCTAATTTTATGACATTTTTGCCCCTGTTGCATATTTTCTTTGAATTTTTTCATTTGTGTGCATTCTATTGATGATACATGATTTTGTGTAATTTTGTTCTTGATCATAAAAATGGTTTTGCTTTGATTCTTTTTTAATTTAGTCACTAATGCCTTGAAGTATGTCATGTGATTTTTATTTTTTTTAGGACATTTTATGACATGCCTTGGTGTTCATTTTTGTAATATTTTGCATGTACATCCAATTTGACCTAAGTGCATTGTGTGAAGGCATTTTTCCTTGAATTTTGCATGCTACTTTGATATGTGATTCATTTCTGATTTGTGTATCTCAAAATCATGCTTGAATAATTTTCATAAACCCATTTGATTTTTGTTTAAAGCATTACATGTGGAGCATAATGACATGTCATATCCTTGTAATCTTTGTGCATGTTTACATAATTGTTTTTTGTGCATACTTGCATGATCATTTGCCTATTTTGTGAAGTATTCATTTGACATTATAGATCATTGGTACATATTATATGTCATCATTGTATGTTCACTTTCATTTGAACTTTGTGCTTAACATGAAGTACTTATGCTTTCTTTTGAACTTCCATTTCAATTCTACTCCTCCCATTATCTCTTGATTGTATTGATAGTTGCTTCATGAATACTTGTGAGATGTTTGTGAATCATTTTTCATTTCATTTCAATTCTGATCCTTGGATCACATGTTCCATTTATGCATGTGTCTTTCATTTATTTTCATCTTTCATCTCCCTTTTCTCATGGTAGCATGTTCTAATGCCATGGATGATGATTGTTGATGGTTCACTTGAACTTGCTTGATGATAATCATTTGTTTTCCATATGATGCACATTCTGGTTGTGACTAATAGGATTTGATCTTTCATCTTATTCTTTTGAGCTTTATGGTGCATTAAATGTTCTTTTATTTCTTATACTTTGTATACATGTTTACTAACCATGTAGGGGCTTTGGTAAGTTGCAATTGAGTGTGGATAAGGACTCGACATTCAAACTTCTATCCTTTCTTTTTTACAATTCCATCTTGTGTTTGTTAAGCACTTATGTGCTTTCTTTTAATAACTCATCACTTCCCCTTTTGAAAAACAATTCATCTTCTACTTTAGAAGTGAATTGTTTAATTCATTCTTTCTTTAGACTTTAGGTTTAAACCTCACAAACCATTAGGATCACTCCTTTGACTAATCAATTAGGATTGAGTCTTAGTTCATATAGATTTTTACCTTTTCCCTCTCTTGAGTCTCTATTCTCATCTCTAAAGAAAATTCAAAATATCTAATAAAGGTAGGCATTTATTGCATTTAGGCCTTTCATATAAAGAAAAGATTATAAGGGGTCTTCTCTTATAATCTTAGAATGTGTAGCATATGGCCCATCTTGGGTCAATGTGTTAAACATTTGATCTTGTATGAGGGACGTAAATGCACTATTTGTTGAAAATACAAATAAAAAATATTTCTTCATTTCATAACCAACAAAAATACTTAATAAAAGGCATAGCATACATTGTATTAAGGCCTTTCATGTGGGAATGAGATAGTGAGGGGTCTTCTCTCACTGTCTTAGAATGTTTAGCATACGTCCCGTCTTGGGTCGATATACGAGATATTCGATCCTATATGAGAGACTTTAATACAATAAATGTTAAACACACAAATAATCAAAAAAACTTCTAAAAGACAAAAACAAACAATAACGTCTTTCCTTCGGGAATTTCTCTCTTCATATCAGCCAATCATTCCTTAAGGACTCGTCACGTCCGTCCTACCGCAAACAGGTAACGCCTAAGTCTCCATACAGCGAGCTGCAACACCTAAACTGCTGGGACGCGTACTCTGACGTTTCCACTAAAAAACACAAACAATCCATCCCTAGTGAGGGGAACTACGTCGCTCTGATTCTCATGCTCCCGATGAGATACGTAGGCAGTGGGGTAGGGCCCATTCGAGCACTTCTTTTATTTTCCCTACATTTGTTTCTCATTCTCTTTCCATTCCTTTTTCAGTATTATTTTCTTACACCCTTTGATTGAAGCAGCAAGCGTTGATCCCATCGGGTACGATGGACGCGTGGGGGTGCTAATACCTTCCTCTCGCGTAACCGACTCCCGAATCCAGTTCTCGTGGTCGCAAGACTATGTTCTTTCCTTCCTTCAGGTTTATGCGGTGTTTCCTTTCCCTCTCTTGGGATAAATACACATTGCTGGCGACTCTGTTTTGGTGCCACTTTCGCGTTTGTACCAGGATGAATATCCCGGGAGCGGCACCCGGCTTTGCCATGCCTGCACTAAATCTAGAACAGCCATATGGAATGCCAACATCAGTGATGGCAAGTTTACATAATGCGTCATCAGCATTTACAGAACCAACGGTAAACGTAACTTCACCTTTACAAGGATCTGGTTCTGGTATAAACCATATGGGTAGGATTAGCCAACCTTTAGAAACGGGATATCAAACGTATATGACAAACATTACTAATAATTCTGCAGCAGTAATAAGGTAACAAATCAACGAAAGCAACCATGATATAGTTCAAATGCTAGCCCAATAGATGGGGGTTATATTTAACCCCTTAATTCAAAACACTACACAAATAAACCAGCAATTGGCAGCGCAAATGACCCGTATCGCCGATTTCTTTAGTGTCCCTCAATCTCCCCATAGGGAACGTGTAATTCATAATGCAGGAGTAGCCGTCGAAGAAGACCCTACCATAAATCAAAGACAACCAGACATCCCTCAGGCAAACGTGTTGAACCAAGGAGGAGTAGTCGAACAACCAGGAGTCGAAATTCCTATTCAACAAGAGCCAAGGGTAGTATTAGTTAATAGAAACCAAAATGCTGATAATATTATACAAAAAATGCGATGTAACGATATGCCAGCAGAAAATAATTTGGCAGCCATGGTCGAAAGGATTATGGTACGAAATGGAATGAATTTGGGCCTGCAGAGGCCCAGTTATACTTCCCTTTTATGTGAATATATCGTGCAGGCATATTTACTCCCAAGATGGAAGGTTCCCAAGTTTACGAAATTTTCAGGGGATACTAGTGAATCGATTGTCGAACACGTGGCACGATATTTGATTAAAGCGGGCGAAATAGAAAATAATGAAAATTTGAAAGTGAAATATTTCCCAAGTTCGCTCACAAAAAACGCTTTTACTTGGTTTACCACACTACTTGCAAATTCGGTACATACCTGGACCCAGTTGGAGAGATTGTTCCATGAACAATTCTACATGGGGCAAACAAAGATAAGTTTGAAGGAATTGGCTAGCGTCAAGAGAAAGTTCTCAGAACCAATTGATGACTACCTGAATAGATTTAGGTTGCTCAAAGCAAGGTGTTTTACACAGGTGCCTGAACATGAGTTAGTCGAAATGGCCGCGGGTGGCCTCGACTACTCAATTAGAAAGAAATTAGATACCCAGTACTTAAGAGACATGGCACAATTGGCTGATAGGGTTAGACAGGTCGAACGACTAAAGGCCAAAAAAGGTAGGGCCAAAAAGAATAAAAAAGAAAGGGTAGCCTATGTCGGAGTTTGTGAGGATGATGACAAAGACGAATCATTGAATTTCAAAAAACATGAGATCGATCTGGCGGAATTAAAACAGGGTCCGCCATATGCTTGCAAAGTCTTGGCTCCGTCGAATGGGAAAAACTCAATCGAATCGGAAAAGAACGGCAAGTTCCCCAAAAGAAATTATACGTTCGACGTCACAAAGTGTGACGAAATATTTGATCTGTTAGTTAAGGATGGTCAAATAATAGTACCACCTTGTGCTAAAGCACCTCCTTTAGAACAGCAGAAAAAGAGAGGTTTTTGCAAATACCATAATTTTTTGGGTCATAAAACGTCTCAATGTTTCCTTTTTAGGGATCTAGTACACAATGCAATCAGAGAAGGAAGGCTCAAATTCGGGGACAAGTCGAAGCCCCAGATGAAGATCGATTCAGACCCTTTACAAGTGGCGGAAGCACACTACGCTGATCCATCCATGGTGAACATGGTCGAAGTTGCTGAAGACTTCGACAACAACATGAATATGATCGAGGTTGGTCATGGCTTCGACAGTAATGTAAACATGGTGGAGGTTACTGAGGATACGGCCGACAAAATAACATGGTCGAAGTTACTAATGACTTCGTGAACCAGGCTATGATGGTTAAGGTCACTGAAGACCTTGACATAAAGATTATTGAGAATTACATTGGTGAGGCCATTGATGGCGTCCACTACGAAGTCACTGAGGGTTTCTCCAGAATCAACCACGACGCTACTGAGGGTTTCGCCAGAATCAGCAACGAAAACACTGAAGGTTTTGCTAAAACTAACAACGAAACCACTGATGGTTTCGCCCAAGTAAATAACAGGACCACTGATGGTTTCGTCCAGGTTAAAAAAGGAACTACTTAAGGTTCCTAAAAACACGCTGTTGTTGGCCTCCTTCGGAGAACTATGGAGGATCCAAAGGAGAGGGCTGCCGGATTCATCAGCCAACAGGTTACCAAGGGTTTGCGTCCAAAGGTACCAACAAATGAAACCACTGAGGGTTTCAACCGTGTCGATAAAGATCACGAAGTCGATGAAGGCATCAGTTTGAAGTTAAACAAATTAAGCATTGCCATAGAGACAGTTGCCAATGTGAACATGGTGGAGGTGTCTCGGAATGTTTCGATGCAAGTCGACGAAGAGCGTCGACGTGAGGAATACCACAAATTAGCATACCCTAAAGAAGAGGAGAACTTGGCAGATTTCATCCACAGATGCCAGAAAAAGAGGTCTGAAGTAATGCTCTGTCCTTGTTGTAGTGTCGTCTTCGACAAAAAGGCAGCACAGAACCTAGAAGGAGTAGATAGGGAAAAAAGAAGGGGAAATTAGAAGCCTTCTCAACCAGCAGGAGGAGAAAGATTCGACCCCAGAAGAGGAGACCAAAACAGGCAGAAGTTAGGAGAAAGGTACCCTAACACATTCAAGCCTACGAATAAGGCTCTAGATGAGAAATGGGTCAATCCAATCTGGCAAGCCCAAGGCCAAGGGAAGTGGAAAGATTTCGAAGTACAAAGGGGATCTTCCTTATCATATAGGAAATAATTCCAAAAATCTAAGAGGATGACTTACCCATCTAAAAAATACAAGGGTAAGAACCCTATGACAAAATCACAATGGAGAAGGTATCAGCGTCGAAAGAAAGCAGAAAGGGAGGCTGCAGGAATGGCTAAACTAGAAACCAGCAGTAATATTCAAGCCTCGAATTAGAAAGAGGAATCAAAGGATAGAAAACCATTCGTTGCTCCAAAACAAGTGTCCTTGAAGGAGGATGCAACTAGAGATGATGAAATGATGGATGATTTCAACTCAGGGTCGGAAGCATCTTTCGAAGTGATGTGTAACATTGTGTTAGTACTCCCCAGGGAATATGACCAGATAATGGAGGTCGAAGATGAGGAAGAGACCATGGAAGTCGAAACGGCCAGGCACAGGCCTACTTATTATTACATTATGAACAACGGGTGCGTGGAAGAACTAAACACATTCTTTGAAAGACCAGATGATTCAATAAGGAGTCATTTAAAACCCCTGTTCATTAAAGGAAAGGTGGGAAATATAGGGGTGAACAAGATTATGGTTGACGGAGGCGCGGCAATTAATTTGATGTCGCACTACATGCTCAAGAAGATTGGAAAGGACGATTCTGACACCAAACCTCACAATATGGGGTTGTCGAATTACGAGGGTAAGGTGGGAACCACCATGGGAGTAATACAGGTGGATCTAATAGTCGGGACCATCACAAGGCCGATAATGTTTATGGTAATTGCCTCGAAGGCAAATTAAAACCTGCTGTTAGGCAGGGAATGGATACACGGCATAGAAGTCGTCCCTTCGTCGATGCACCAAAGAATAACAATATGGCGTACTGACGGGATTGTCGAGAATATCGAGGCGGACCAGAGCTACTTTCTGGCCAAAATAAATCAGGTTGACAGACGAAGCTTTGACAGAAATCTGGCTCATATTGCTCCTTGTAGTCCTGCAACGTTCGACATGACGCCAACAGATAACGCCTTCTGCTCCCTATACCTTCATCCCACCCATGGGTTTCAGTAGGATAGAGAGGTAGTTGGCGAAGAGAATTATATTTTTGGAACCTCACACATCCAGCCAGTTGGCTGGGGGAGCGAATTTAGTGACAATGAGTGAGTCACTGGTTCTTGAGAAAATTGCGGCTTATATAGCCGAGAATAAGTTCAAAGCGGCCTTAGAGGCCGAAGTAAAGTATATGACTGTCGAAGCCAACGAGATCGAAGCAGATCAACAAGGTCCTGGAAAGGACTTAAGTCCAGATCCACCTGACAAAGATCTAGGAGAATTGCAAAACCAGAGGCTCGACGCGATCTATGATGATGAGCCTTTGGGATTTGAGAAGGATCCATTAGCAGCAGACATCAAGATGATGGTGCAGGATCCACTCGAATAAATCGACTTGGGGTCGTGGGCAGAAAAAAGACCAACTTACATCAGTGCAAAAATCAATCCCCAACTCAAGGTCGAAATAGTCTAGTTGCTGAAGGAATTCAAAGATTGTTTCGCGTGGGACTATGACGAAATGCCTGGTCTGGATAGGAATCTGGTCGAACTAAAGCTACCAATAAAGCCTGGGAGGAAACCTGTTAAGCAAACTCTAAGGTGATTCGCACCAGAGATCCTTTCAAAGATTAAAGAAGAAGTCGTAAGGCTCCTCAGATGCATGTTCATCCGCACGACTAGGTATGTCGAATGGATTGCCAACATAGTTCCAGTGATAAATAAATATGGCAAACTAAGGGTATGCATAGATTTTTGAGACTTGAACTATGCTACCCCAAATGATGAATATCCTATGCCAGTGGCGGAAATGCTTGTCGATTCTGCCGTAGGCCATGAGTACCTTAGTATGCTTGATGGGTACTCTGGTTACGATCAAATTTTTATTGCTGAGGAAGAAGTTCCTAAAACAGCATTTCGATGCTCTGGAGCCTTAGGCACCTACGAATGGGTGGTGATGCCTTTTGGCTTAAAAAATGCTAGGGCAACATACCAGCGAGCAATGAATTCGATCTTCCACGATTTCATTGAGACTTTCATGCAAATTTATAGTGACGATATTGTTGTTAAGTCTATTTCAGGAAAAAGTCATATAGACCATCTTCGACAGTCCTTTGAAAGGATGAGGAAGTTTGGCTTGAAGATGAACCCTCTCAAATGTGCGTTTTGTGTGCAGGCGGGAGATTTCCTAGGTTTTGTGGTCCACAAGAAAGGGATCGAAATAAATCAAAACAAGGCCAAGAAAATAATGGAGGCGAAAGCGCCATCTACAAAGAAGGAATTCCAGTCTCTACTTGGCAAGATTAACATTCTTAGGAGGTTCATCTCCAACCTCAGTGGCAAGACGCAAGCCTTCACCCCTCTACTTCGACTGAAAAAAGAAGACTTCGAATGGGGGCAAGCACAGCAGGATGCCTTCGACAAAATCAAGGAATACCTGGCGCATCCTCCAATTTTGATGTCACCTTGTAGAAGTAGGAGTATGAGGCTATACATATCTGCGTCAGACAAGACATTAGGGAGCATGTTGGCTCAAGAGGATGAGAATGGTGTCGAAAGAGCCATTTATTACCTCAGTAGGGTCTTGAACGATGCGGAAACTAGGTATAATTTAGTTAAAAAATTGTGTTTATGTTTATACTTTTCATGTATGAAATTGAAGCACTATATAAAACCAATGGATGTTTTCGTTTCTTCTCATTTCGATGTTATAAAATACATGTTATCCAAACCAATTTTACACAATCGAATTGGAAAGTGGGCGTTAGCACTAACTGAGTATTCTTTGACATATTTACCTCTAAAAGTTGTCAAAGGACAAGTGGTGGCTGATTTCATAGTCGACCACACTATAAATGAAAAGTCTTTGGACTACATTGAACTGGAACCATAGAAGTTATACTTCAACGGCTCTAGTCATAAAAATGGAATTGGTATAGGAGTTCTAATCATTTCTCCTAATAAAATTCCAACAAAATTCAAGTATAAAGTCGAAGGCCTATGTTCAAATAATGAGGCAAAATATGAGGCTTTAATAGCCGGACTTGAAATTTTATTGGAATTGGGGGCTACTCGAGTCGAAATAATGGGCGACTCAGAGTTAGTCATAAAACAAATAACAAATGAGTACAAATGTGTCCAAGAAAATTTGATCATGTATTTTTTAATAGCCAATCGACTCTTGAAAATATTCGATATGGTAACGATTTGACATATCCCTCGAATAGAGAACCAGGAGGCAAATGACTTAGCACAAATTGCTTCTGGCTACAAAATATCAAAGGAAAGTCTGCAAAAAGCCATTGAGGTTAGGGGAAGAGTCGTGTCAGCCAGATTATCCCCATCAAATTTGGAAACAATAAAGTTAGGATACGCTGACGAAGAAAATTTTGAAATTTTTGACATAAATAGTTCGACAATTGAAGACTGGAGGAAGCCCATAATGGAGTATCTACAAAATTTGACAGGACCAGTCGAACGGAAATTCAGGTATCGAGCTTTGAGTTATGTTATTTTGGGTAATGAATTATTTAAGAAAACTCTTGAGGGGATATTACTCAAGTGCCTGAGTGAATCTGAGACATACATAGCCCTGTCGAATGGATACAATGGGGCATGCGGTGCGCATCAGGTAGGCCATAAAATGAAGTGGTTGTTGTTTCGACAAGGAATGTATTTGCCACCCAAGTTGAAAGATTGCGTCGAATTTGCGAAATGATGTCAAGAATGCCAGATGCACGCAGGGATACAACACATTCCTGCAAGCGAGTTACATTCTATAGTAAAGCCTTGGCCCTTTAGGGGTTGGGCTTTGGATCTGATTAGAGAAATTCGACCAGCATCATCAAAAAATCAGAAGTTTATTTTGGTGGGTGTTGATTATTTCACAAAATGGATCGAAGCCATACCTTTAGTAAATGTGGATCAAGAAGCTGTGATCGAATTTATTCAAAAACACACTATTTATAGGTTCGGGATCCTAGAGACTATAACAACAGATCAAGGATCTATTTTTACTGGTAAAAGTATGCAAGCTTTTGCAAAAGAAACGGGGTTCAAACTTCTCACATCGAAGCCTTACTATGCTCAAGCCAATGGACAAGTCGAAGCAGCGAATAAGGTTATAATTGGTTTGATAAAGAAACATGTGGGAAGGAAGCCAATGAATTAGCACAAAACTTTGGACCAAATTCTGTGGGCTTGTTGAACCTCTCCTAAGGAAACTACAAATGCTATGCCTTTTCGATTAACATACGGTCATGATGCAGGTCTACCGGTCGAGATATATTTACAGTCGACGAGAATCCAAAGGCATCATGAGATTCCACCAGATTCATATTGGAATATGATGATAGATGAACTGGTGGATTTAGACGAAGAAAGGTTAAATGCGCTAGAATTATTAAAAAGACAGAAAGAAAGGGTGGAAAAATCCTATAATAAAAAAGTGAAAAGCAAGATATTTTCGATTGGTGATCTTGTTTGGAAAGTTATTCTTCCCATGGATCGAAAAGACATATTTATGGGGAAATGGTCCCCTAAATGGGAAGGGTCCTTTCAAATTATTAAAGTGTTTTCAAACGGCACATATGAAGTTGAAGAATTAGATAATGATAAGCGAGTGCTAAAAATAAACGGGAAATATTTGAGAAAATATAAGCCTGCATTGCAAGAGGTAAAGATAGGAGTCGAGTAATCATGCAAAGTAATAAAGGAAATAACCGACTTGGTGCATTAAAATTCTTTTCACCAAAAATATAGCTTAAAGTCATTACAAAATTAGACCTTAAAGGGCCAAATAAAATTACAAGTGTTTCAAACAGGAAAAGATTTCTTCAGTTTCTCGAACTTGGACCTCTGAATCATAAGGCGACGTTCGCAGAAGGATTTGCTAGTCGAAAGTTCTTCGATTTCTTTGCCAAGCTTTTGAGCTCTTTCGACGTGATGCATCCCAACTTCAAGCTCTTTAGCCATCTCCTCTTGGTTGAATTTCTGCAGTTCTTCTTTGCGTTTTTTGGTTTGAGAAATTTTTCCTTGAAGGATATTGATTTGATTCTCCCATTTACGAATGTTTTCATCGTAGCTTGTTGCCTCTTTTTTTTCTGTTCAGAAGTCTTCTCTAGTTCAGTCACCTTGATGGTAGAATTTGAGGTGGCATCCCATTCAACAAGTTGAGTAACCGACTTATTTTCAAGTTTTGTCGAGTAATCTTGAAGTTGGTTAAAATCTGCCACCACAAGGTCAATCAGTGTGGTCAGATCTACAACAACGTCAGTCACTTCAGAGGGAGCTTCAAGAACATTAACTTGTTTTAAGAGCTTTTTCAGGTTGAATTGGGCAGAGGAATCTTTCTCTAGGAGTTTAAACAAGTCTATGTTGAGGGTTTTTTTCTCGAATCTGGGATAGCACTTCGTCCATGGATTTTTCGCCAGAAAGAGTCCCTGCGGTGGTCTAACCGCTGGTGGTGGTGTCACAGAAATTGTAGCGTGTACTAAGCATATCCTTCAGATACTCCAATGGTTTTTGTAACTTTAAGTTTTCAAGTTCTTCATGAGATAAACTGGTCGAAGTAGTGTTTGTTGAGGTATCTTTGGCACGATCTTCAAGGTTTTCCTTGTCCTTTCTCCCTTCTTCACCAGCAGCAGCCTCTGGAGTTGTTTGCCTTTCGCCATCTTTTTCTTTTTCCTTTTCGTCATCAGCTTCAACATCCACATCCTTCTCTTCATTATCATCTTTTGGGTTGATAGGGGAGTTGTCTTCAGGATTGTCTTCCATAGTGAGTTCATCATTGGGCATCACAGTGTCCCCACCAACATCAACTAAAATATCTTCCTCAGGACCAGTTTCCTCTTCGATCACATCAGGAGATGGGATTGTGGTGATGATCTTGGGAAGTTTCTCAGAAGCGTCGGTGGGCTGATTCACTTCAGTAGCAGACCCTTTGGTCGAATCCTTTGGGGAAGGCTTGGAGAGGCTTGTTGGATCGTAGGTTAGATTGCTGCTTGTTTTGGGAAGAACTTGGACGAGTGGATTTCAATGAGTATCAACGTTAACCTGAAAAAGTTAATAAGTCAAAATTTTATTATGAGTGAAACTGCCTGTAAATGTCAAAATTTGAAAAAAGAGAACATACCTTTGGAATTTCAGTCTTAAGACTAGAGTTTTCACTTTTTGCTGGGGCTGGAGTGGTTTGTTCGACATGCTTTTTGTGCGGAGTAGGAGCATTCATTTCCAATACTCTAGAAGAAGAAGGTTTGGGTTGTTGGATTTTCGACGGTTTCTTCTTCTTCTTCAAAGGTTTAGCTTGGTCAGGCGAATTGTCACCATCGTCAGATTCAATAACGTGAAGCTCAGGTTCCACTTCTTTTCTTTTCTTTGGTGTCGAAGGAGGTTTCTGACTTCCCTGCAAAAAGGATTTCGCTAATACATTTTAAATGGCAAAAGAGAAAAATATATAACAATCAGGGAAAAGAAGAAATCATACCTTCGCCACGGGTTTCTTGATTATGTCCTTTTGGTCTTCTTCGTCTTCTGCAGTTGACCTTTCGACGGTAGCAGATTTCTTAGCAGGAATTTTTGTAGCTAAGAAAAAGAGAGAAAAAAAGGAAAAAGCTAAATATGAGCTAAGAAGAAGAAAGCATATATAAATAAAAGGAAGTAGTATTGAATATCTTCCCATTCTACACCTTCATATATAGGAGATTCCACGAGAACGTGTTCTATGCCAATATGAAAGTGGCATTTGAAATTGTCCAAAGTGTACTTAGTCGAAACGACTCGCTTAGCACGTTTTTGCTAGTCTTGGCAAAGATTTTTCATAAAATTCCCACAGACGTACCTGAAGATGGCTGGAAATCTACCTGAGTGAATTGCACACTCAAAGATACAACAGAGTCGCCACCGAACTTTATTTAGTCCCAAAGGACATGGAAAATATCGATAAAACCCAAGGGGAAGAGAAATGGGAACGGGGGTCGGTTATGCTAAAGGAAGGTATTAGCACCTAACGTATCCGTCGTACTCGACGGGAACCATTTCGCTTGCTTCTAGGCTTGGATGAGTTATCTATCTAAAGGCTTCTAGCTAAAAAGAAGGGAGAGAGAGAGAGAGAAAGAAAGGGTAAAAGAAAAGAAAAAAAGAAAGTGCCTGCGGAGGATTGAGGTCCTCGTGCCTACGTACCCTTATAGTGCAATGAGGAAGTCAGAGCGCTGTAGTTCATGGAACCAGGGGACAGAAAGGAAGGAAGAAAGGGAGAAAGAAAGAAGGGTGGAAGTGTGCTCGCCGAGATCATTGCAATCTCATGCCTACGTATCATACATTCAAAAGAATGCAGAATCAGAGCTTCCGTAGTTCGGGGAACTAAACGGAAAAGGAAAAGGAAAAGAAAGTGGTGTCAAAACCAAGAGTAAAAGAAAGAAGGAAATTCCACTGAGGATTCCAAAGAAATGGTGTCAAAACCAAGAAAAGAGTGTAAAGGAAAGAAATAGTAACTGTACTGAGAATAAGGTAGAATGGTTTCGAAACCAAGAGAATAAAGGAATAAAGGAGAAATGTTGTCCAAACCAATAGAATAAGGGAATCAGAGAGAAATGGTGTCCAAATCAAGAGAATAAGAGAGTAAGAGAGAAATGGTGTCCAAACCAAGAGAATAAAAGATAAAGAAAGATCCGCTGGGGATGCGAAAGAGATGGTGTCATAACCAAGAATGAAAGAAACTCCACTGGGGGATAACAAAGAGAAATGGTGTCAAAACCAAGAAAAGTGAGAACAAAGGGACTAGGAAGGACTCCGCTGGAGATCCAAATAAAGGGATGGTGTCATAACCAAGAGAAAAGGAAATTCGGTATATTAACTGGCTGGTAGTGGTTAACCGAAGAAAGAGAATAGGACCCTGGCGGGGAAAAGAATATGGTGTCAACAGACGGACTGTGATAAACCAATAGAGAGAGTGCTGAACCGAGAGAAGGTGCTTGACTCAGAGGATGGGTGTAGGACCGATCAAAGGTCGTGACCCAAAAGGACGGGTGTAGGACCGAGCAATGGTCGTGACCCAAAAGGGGTTCGGTAAACTGACTGAACAAACAGTACTCAACCGAAGAAAGGGTGTTCGAACCAAAGAAAGGTTACTAACCCAAGGGTGCAAGTATTCGAACCAAGAGGAGGTTTCCAACTGCTGGGGGTTCGGTGTTTTAACAGACGGACTGTGATTAACCAAAAAGAGCGAGTGATTAACCAAGGGAAGGTGATTAACTCGAAAAGGGTTCAGTATGTTAACAGACGGACTGTGGTTAACTGAAGAAATGGGTGATTAACCAAGAGAAGGTGATTAACCCAAGAGAAGCTCAGTGATTAATAGACGGACTGTGATTAACTGAGAAAGACGGGTGATTAACCAAGAGAAGGTGATTAACCTAAAAGAAGCTCAGCGATTAACAGCCAGACTGTGATTAACTGAGAAAGATTGCAAGCATTGGTGTTTTAACTGACAGGCAGTGGTTAACCAATCAAAGGGAGAGGAACCAAAGAAAAGGTTGCGAACTCCTGGGGAAGAATGGTCGTAGCAGGAAAACTGTGATAGACCGGAGAAAGGAATAGAAACTCTGCAGGGGAATCTAAATAGAATGATTGATTTCAAGAGGAAAGGAGTGATGGAACAAAGAGAGATTGCTAGCGTAAGAATAATGATCTCAACCAAGAAGGATGGTGATTGATCAAAAGGAGAGATTGAAAGAGATATGAGTGATCAAGGATCGAAAAGGATCGCAAAAGGAGAAGAGTGATCAAGGATCGACCCGACAGGGGAATGAGAAACACTATAGATGGAGGATAGAGGTGACTATTCTCGAGAAGAGGACAAGACGCCCTTACCAAAGAAATAGCCAGAATGAGGTTGGAAAGACTCCATCCTCATTCCTTCTCTAGCACCCAAAATATAGTGTGGAAAATGAAACGGACAACGCAACCGCTCCAATGTTGTACAGTGTGTAACACCCCCAATCTATACCCCCAATTAAATAAAGCGATAACAATTAATCAGAGTATAATTAAAAATTCACGGCATAGACCGAGGGGTCACATCAATTTGAAACAAACATACAACAACCTGCTCATATAATATGCAACATTCAAGTAGCACATAACAAAGGAACTGAGTTCCTACAACCCACAATTCAATTACAGAATAAAAGCGGAAGATCCGTAACTGAATCTCATATATATATATATATATATATATATATATATATATATATATATATATATATATATATATATATATGCACACACACATCATAAAAAGTTTGTCTGTCATATACAACATCATACATGTACAATCCAAAGGATACATGTATACATAATACAAAATAATCACACTCGATCACCCCGACTACCTGGTGCTACATATCAGAGTCGACCGACAAAAGAATGAAGACCTAAGCTTTACAAAAAGACCTTCAGCATCTAATCTGCAATGCCTCATAGAGCATTAAAAACAACAAAAGGGTGAGAAACACAATCATAATACAATTGCATACAATTATATAATAACCAGAAAATACACATATAACATATTCTCACCACCAATTATACCAGAATTCAACACAAACAACACAAAGTATATCAACCAAGCACGATACAAATATCATCAACATATATACATATATCAACTCCTTAATTTCATTCACAATTCCATACTCAATCAATCCATTCATGATTTATGCAAATGCAAGAGACTGACACAACGACTCTATGCATATGCACATGCGGTACCGACTTCCATCAATTCTCAACACCAGTTCACTCAGGAACTATTGGAACCATCGCTTATTACTTAGGATTACTCATGTAACACCCCGTCGGGCAAACGACGTTCCCCGTCGCTTTAGGTCCTCTTATTTTTTTAAGGCACACGACGTTTATGGATCGCTTTAGGTCCTCTTTGTATAAGGCACGCGATCCGATCGCTTTAGGTCCTCTTTGTATAAGGCACGCGATCGTCTATACTCATCGCTTTAGGTCCTCTTATTTTTTTAAGGCACGCGATGTTATAGTGGATTCCCTCTGGAAGCGTTTTGTCGCTCACACCCACTAGGGCACACGACATCACCAGAATGCACATCATGATGCTCAGCATACAATGACTCATGACATTCAAATGCACACATATACACATTCCATAATCATACATATATCGTCAAATACTGCACATTGCATTTTCTTTCCCTTAGGCCACAAATCATCATCACAACATATATCACGTGCATATTCATTTCACAACAGCACACAAGTCATACAATTCATATCACAAGCATATTGCATAATAACACGTCAAATGCACATCATTAAAACGGTAAAAGTCAACAAAAGACACATTCCAAATTCCTGACATAATTAAATCGGCCAACAATCTCCAAACTATTTTAATAAGAAAGAACGACTCAAAAGCTTTCTAACGCACCCAACCACGTCCCAATCCGACTTACGGATCAAAAGTTATGAATTTTCAAAGAAAAGAATTTATTGAGAAACAGCCAGATTCGCCTGGCGACTTAGGATTTCGCCTGGCGGATCCCCATTCGCCTGCACTTCGCCTGGCGAACTAGTGGAGAACCACAAAATTAGAAAAAAAACCAAAAGTTACAGAAGCTACCCCATTTCTATCTTTCCGATTTCGCCTGCCAACTTACGATTTCGCCTGGCGAATCCCCCTTCGCCAACACTTCGCCTGGCGAACGAGTGGCGAGACTTAATTCACCTGGCGAATCCCAAATTCGCCTGGCGAATCACACCAGAACCAGAAAAATTCTGTTACGGTTACATTGATCCAAAATCCCCAAAATCTCATTTTTCATTCCAAAATCAATTCCAACAGCAAAACAATTATCAGCAATGACTCATAAACACATTGTGATCATACAACACAAATTATATCGATTTTCGACCGCGAAAACATCGATTTCTACTCATTTACTCGTTTTCGACCTAAAACCGAAAACTATGGAAAAAGGCAAGACAACATGCACACACACATACATAATCATACACAATGATAAGATAATCGAGTTTCGCACCTTTACCCGATTAAATCGCGTGTAGAAAGTCGGTTCCTAAATCCACAAGTTTTTCCTCTTTTTCTTCTCTTCTTTTTTCTTTCCTTTCTATTTTCTCTCTTTTCTTTCTATTTATGTTTCTAACTTAGGGAAAATTAAAGTGAAATGACCAAAATACCCCTACTCTCAAATATCTCGCAAACGTTCCCCAAAACCCGATAAAACATAATCACGATGAAAAATAACATATTTTCAAATAAAAGTCAGAAATAAAATAATATAATAATAAAATAATCAAAACGACTCAATTAAATAAAAATAACTAAAACCGGGGCGTTACACAATGCTCCTATGTAGAGAAACGGACAGTATAACGGCGTCAATTTGTATAGTGCTCCGATGCAAGGCGCAGCGCGAAACTCCAACTCCACGAGGGGATCAAGAGAAAAAAGCTCTAAAGGAGGCCTAAAGAGAGGAAAGGGGAAGATCAACTAATCGAAACAAAGTTTCGATCAATTAATCAAGAGAGAAACATGCTAACAACTTTCCAAAGAGGATGAAAAGTTATTAAAGCAAAATGGAGTGAATTATTGATTATACAAGATTAAGTTTATCCATGAAGAATAAACTTAATGCAAACTGAAATGGAAGGTGCAAAACAGTGCCGAACAAATATTAGCATGTGTCATACATCAAGTGTCAAGTGACCAAGAATAATGCAAAAACTAGCATGTTCAAACAAATATCAAGAACACACCTAATTGCAAAAATTGATAAATCAAACATTGAATTAATGTAAATATGCTTCAAACATAGGGTAATAGCATTAAAAATATCCATAAATATCAAGCATGTCAATCCATGGAAGTTAAGAGAAGAAAGCATGGCAAACACACTTAAAAATGCAAGAAAATGGCATTCTGGTCAGTGTTAACCGGTTACTCACCATGTGTTAACCGGTTACTTGCTTGAAAATCAGCGTTTTTGGTGAAAATTGAACTGAGTAACCAGTTACTCACCATGTGTTAACCGGTTAACACTGAACAGTTGTGAAAAAAATAGAAAAACAGCTTTTCAAAAGTGGTTTTCAACACATAATCACTTATGCAAACTACCACATGCTAGGACAAGAAATTGTCCACGAAAATTACATCATGTAAGAGGAATTAAACACCAATTACAAGCATTAATTATGAGGATCAAAGATCAAGCAATTGCATGATAAATTAAACCGAAAACGATCGAAATCACAACGTAAACGCGCGAAATTAATCGAAACAGAGAGAAAAGATAGATCTACCAACCTACAAGCCAGAGGATTGGCTTAGTAATTGTTGTAAATGAAATATGATGAAGGTAAGTGAAGAAAACTAGAGAAAACCAGATATTACTCCACTTGCACTTCGAACCGTTGCGAAACCGAGCAAAATGCGATAAAAGCTCCGAAATCGAATTTGGACCGTAAGATCTTGGAACGAACACTTGAGATGAATCCAAAAGCTAATAGAACTCTAAATACTCAAGTATAAAAGCAAGATGATGAAGATAATCAAAGAGAACCAAAATAATCTTCAATTATGGCCGAAACGTATCGAAACCGAGCAAACTTCGACGAAACTCAAAAAATGTGAATTATCACCGAAGAAACTTGATGCGATCACTTGAATTGAATCCCAAAGCTACTGAAGCTCCACAAAATCCAGTAGAATGGAATAATGATGAAGGTTAAGCTCAAGAAATAATCACTTTCAATGTGAAAAGTGATTATTCTTCAAGAATTAAGAGCTTTAGTGAGGTTTGGTGAAGAAAGTGAAGAGGAATGTGTAGAAGTTGCAGAAAAATGGAGAGGAGAATGAGAGAATAGAGAGTGAAGAAAGTGTGAATTTGTGTGAATGATTGTGGAGGAGTTGCAAAATGGTGATACTTTGTTTAAATAGAGTTTAGGTTTGGAGTGTGAGAGCTTTGGACTTTGGTTTGGACTTAGCTTTGGGAGGTTTGGAGTTAGGGTTGGAGTTAGTTACACTTGACTCACCGAGTCAAGGTGGTTAACTCGGTTAGTTAGGATCAACTCGATAACAATCCCAATGTGAGTTTCATAATCCAAAGATTGACATGTTGGTGAATTAAGTAACATGATGGAGTTAATTTAAAGTGATGCATGGGAATAAATGTAAGGGAAATGAATTGAATAACTTTGAAATATCTAGAGAAGTCTAGAATGTTCCACACACTGCTAGAATCAAGTAGAACCAAAGACCAAAGAGAGTGCATGGATGCTGTCCCAAAATGCAGCAGAAATCACAAAATCTGCCTGTGTTAACCGGTTAACAGAATTACAAAGAAATTGTGTTAACCGGTTACTCAGGCCAAATTTTGCCCATTTTGCTTGAAAAATGATGTTGTGGTCCCGGCTTCGATTTTCCACCTCTTGTTTTGATAAATGGGCATGGAAACCTTCATTTTATGCTTGTTTTGATGAGGTGATGACCTTGTGAGGATATGATTAATCGGGCTTGAAAGACTTGAACCTCCTGCAACAAGAAACACACGAAAAAAAGTGTGAATGCGTATGCTAGCGATGCGAATGCTTATGCTTATGCAAAAGGCAAAAGTGGGAGGTCAAATTTCGGGTTACGACAGCTGCCCCTATTTAATCCTCTTGGACCTGAATGTACGAATTGCGCCAGCTTTTCGATGATTTGAGGTAGAAGGGGATTAAATAAAAGAGTAGCTCAAAAATTTGGCCGACGGCGGCAAAAAGAGAGGTTGAATGTTTTGATGGTTGATAAGTGCGAAGTTAGGATGAATATCTGTTGGGAGATGAATCAGGCCAAAAGAAAACGAGTATGCTTGATGCATATGCCATGTATGCGCTGTTCTACATGATGCTTGATATCATGCAATGCAAGGATGCAAGGTTAAGGTACCGTATCGTAAGTTTGTAGGTGCTGGACGGACCATAAAGGTTTTGGAAGGACCAAGGAATTGAAAAGGTTCTGGAAAGGTTTGTCAGACGAAAAATGGATTTTGATTGGGACGCATGTTTAAACCTGTATGGTGTAATGCTCCAAGTTGATGATCATGATATGCGTTTGAGGATGCAATGCTATGTGATGATGATTACTATATGCAGAATGTTGGTAATTGGTTTTTGAAAAGATGTCAAGTTGGATTAGGCTCATGTCAAGGCTTCATGCTATGCCAGATGACGGATGTGCATGAGTGAAGCGGCGTGATCAAAGTGTGAGGAAGGTCTATACAATGGTTCAAGTGTTTTTATTGTGAGAAGTGAAAGAGTTGAGGTCAGGGTGTAAGCCATAAAGACGTGATTCCCCGACACCTACTTCAAGATCAGCAATTGTTGATGCACCATTGCTCTGGCCTAAAAACGGGGAGAGAACTTGTACCTTGGTAGCCTGACTCTGCCCCAGTATGTTGGGTATCTGCATAGATTGCCTTAGTCACATGGTAGGAAACAGTTGTGTCACAGGATGATCTTGATCCGGCTTTCCCCAGTGTATTGGAACAGTATGCACCTGATTAACCTTCTCTTGGAGAGGTTAAATCCTTGCGCTCTTGAGGTGGTTTGCCTCGATGTGAGCTCTGAAGTGATTTTGCCCCTAGCTGATCGATCTTTGGAGGTATGCCCCTAGCCAAATGAACATGGAGAGATTGGTCAAATCTCGTCATGATTGACTTTGATTGACTGTGTCTTGAAGTGGCTAGGCCCTAATGGAGTTTTCCAGGCGTTTTGCCCCTTGAGGTGATCACACTTTCCATTGTGGAGACTTCTTTGATGTCAAGTGCTTGTTTGCAAGTACAAAGTGTTTGTTTTGAAAATGATAATGCTAATGCCATACATATGTCAGTTTTGAAATCCAAGCATGTTCACTAAGATCATGACATATAGTGAATGGATCACCATTTAGAATGTCATGTCAATATCAGCACAAATGATAAGCAAATCTTTAGGAGTCAGCTTTGACGTGATTTTAGTGTCGTATGTTCTCGAAATAAACCCTACTTCAATTAGGTCTTTTGCATGCTGTAACGTGGCCTGGTACATGGTTTAAGAAAGAAAGGATATAAGGCTCAAAAATTATTTTACCCCACCCATTCTCCTTGATGTTCTCCAGTCCTACGCTTAATTAGTTTGACACAAGCGTTCGCCTTTCAAAGAGACTTTGAATGGTAGGTGCGATGGTAGAGGAACCGACAAGAGTTTTGGAGCGGCAATCACTCACCTTTTGTTTTTGTCACATGTGATCACACGAACTTGTTCTTATTGAGGATTTCTCTCTTGATTCTCTATTTTGTTCTTTTTGTTTTCCCTAATTTTTGCGTAGACTGATTATTTTGAACTCGTAGTCTACCGGGATGCCCTAATTTTTGCCTAAGTCATTTGCTTGTGTCTTAGCGGGCTTTTGTTCTTTTGCTTTTTTTTCTTGTGATTTTGATTTTTTCTCTCGAACAAAATCGTGTGACATGTGTTTGATTTGTAGGGTGAGTTGTGACTGCCTCATTCCTTTGGTCGGTGAGGGATAACCATTACGGATTTTTTATTCTTCCGACCTCTTGCGAGGGATAGGATGTGGTTGATCCTCAGAATGTGGTACTCCTCTTTTGAAATTTGAACGCATGGTCAAACTAACTGAAGACTACCCTGCCCCTGGTTAAGATTGAGGGTTTTATGTATACAGAAAGAAACTCCTACTTCAAGGCCCAAAGTGGTTGACTAGGGATTATCTTCCTTATACCTCTGGTGTTTGGGAATGGAACCAATGCCTTACATCGTCAGCAAGGTTTTATTCAAAAGCATACTAACAGTAATCTCATGTCCTTTTGATTTCATCATTCTCCTTTTGATTTTGCTTGATCAAATGTGTGATATTGACAAAGTATGAGTGAACACGAATGAATTTATTCAAAACATGCATATTCACTTCATTATTATCATCATCTGAAAACAAACAAGTTTTACAAATGAATAATGCTTGACAAACAAAAATATTACAAAATGGAAAAGATGTATTGATGGTTGCCGATGTTGAGGAAGTGCTCACAGGCTTATTCAAGGGATTCTTTTGAAATATTGGCCTCTACACGGTCAAGGGATTTCCGTTCACCCACAGTTTCTCACTTTGAACGGTTAAGTGCTTCTTGTCAATCAACTGTTGGACTTTACCTTTGAAAGCGTTGCAATCCTCAGTCAAATGTCCAGCCGACCCAGCATGATATCCGCACCACACATTGGGATCATACCCAGGTGGGAATGGTTTTGGAGGGGACTTCAGAGTTTTGGGAACCACCAGCGAGTTATGAACCAGATGTGGGAGAAGCTTACAGTATGCCACAGGAATCGGATCTAGAGAAGCATTCCTTCGTTCTCAATTATTCCGGGGTTTGTACTGATTCTGGCGCTCTCGGCCTTAGGCTTGCTGATTATGATTCTGAGGAGGCTGTTGATACGGTGGTTTTTGGTATTGGGTACCAGCAACATATGGGAATGAATAGTATGGCATAAGAGCCTGAGGTGCTTGAGGATGAACCTGATGAGTAGCATATGGTGGGAGCACTTGAACAGGGTGCATCCATCTAGGATTGACTGTATGATTAACCGTTTGACCGAAATGGACCCCATACGGAGTGTAGGGTGCCCCAGGGTAAACAAGTGGAGGTACAACAGCAGAAGGTGCCCCAGGATAAGCAAAAGGCATTCCAGAGATAGCAGACTGAAAACTTTGGTAGGGGTATTGCCCAACAGGTTGAACAGCTGAAGGAATCTGCACATGAGTAGGAGAACCTCTATTCTCAGCTTCGGCAGATGTTTCAGCAATCACACGTGCAAACTTCTGGCAAGGCTTCTCTGTAAAGCAAATCAACTTTTGATCGAGGAGCTCTTGGACTTTGTTCTTAAAGATGACACAGGCTTCTGTAGAATGTCCCACATATCCAGCATGGTATCCACATGTGGCAATAGGATCATGCTTAGGATGATAAGGAAACTTGGTCGGCTTGATTTCTTTAGGAACACTCGCCCCAGCATGAATCAGAACAGGCAGTAGATGCGTGTAAGTCACAGGAATTGGACCATGACGAGGACGTCTCCTCCATTGATTTTTGTTCCCTTTGCTAAATTGCTTACATTTCTATTTCTGATTGCCTTGAGTGGTCTTCTGATTAGGCAAGGGGTGAACCGGCAGATTTCTTGCATCCATATTTATGATATTATCTACTTTTGGTCCATTCTGGGCTTGCTCATCAATCACAACCTGATCAGAGGGGTTCATTGGCATACTGTCCAGAAGTAGTTCCACAACCATGTCAACCTTGCCTTCCTTGCACAGTGTGTTCTCATACCCAATCTGTTCCATGATTCTTTGGCTGCTGACGTCGGAGAATCATTGTCTTTGGGCTGATGAAGGGAAGAAAGTGAGCTTTTTCTGGTTTGAAGGTATGCAATGCAAAGGTATGTATGCATATGTTGGTTATGCAAGTGGAATGCAAATGAGATATACAAAGATCAATGATGCAAAGGTTAGATAATGCCACAGTTAAGCATACATATGATGATGCAATAACTTAAGTTCAAAAGTTCGGCATTCATGATGATACAAAAACACTATGTAATAACATTATGCAATAACATTATGCAATAACATTATGCAATAATGTAAGTTAGAGATGCCACAGCTTCTGGATAATCTGCCCATATAGCTCTGTGTAGATGGGAAGATTTGACGCGCATGAGAGAACAAAGGTTGGAAGTGTCTTGGTTCCCTGCAGAAAAACCCAATATCCGTCTCACAGGTATGATATAGAAAGCGGGATTCTCAGTTTCGGATTCTCGATTTGAGAAACAATAGTACATTCATCCCTCAGGGTACAATACTATCGCCAAACAAAGAGGTCGTCCACTGATTCCCCCAAAAAAAAAGGTCATCCTATGGCAAGTTCCCAGCTTTGGGTCCTCGGATCAAGGAAGCGTAATGGATTTTCCATTTATGGTCTGCCATTATCGTTCCTTGGGAGGAGTGCTGCAACTGAGTCCTCGGGAATGGTCACCAGAGTCGACAGCTTTCTAGGTTAATAACCCGAAATGCACAAGACGCGCAAATCAGAACATCTCCCAAGAAAACCTCGTCTGGGTGTGGATTCCATGTAAACTATACGTACCAAGACGCTACGTAGGCCACACTACTTTCCACTCTTATCCTATATGTACTCTCAAGCCTGTGTAATGGGCTTATCTCTCAAGTAGCAACCCAACCGACAACAGCAGAGAAAATAGCAGATATCCAGAATATGCAGCATATGAATATTCAAAGCAGTAAAGAAATGCAATAAATAAACATAAAGCGAATAAAGCGTAAATATAAACTAGTAAAGCGCAGAAAGATAAACATCCAAACAAGCAAGAAAAGCAAACGAAACTAGGCAAGACCCCTCAAGGGAAGGACCAGCAGTAGGTCAACCAGTCCCCAGCAGAGTCGCCAGCTGAAGATGGCTGGAAATCTACCCGAGTGAATTGCACACTCAAAGATACAACAGAGTCGCCACCAAACTTTATTTAGTCCCAAAGGACAGGGAAAATATCGATAAAACCCAAGGGCAAGAGAAACGGGAACGGGGGGTCGGTTATGCGAAAGGAAGGTATTAGCACCTAACACATCCGTCGTACTCGACGGGAACCATTTCGCTTGCTTCTAGGCTTGGATGGATTATCTATCTAAAAGCTTCTAGCTAAAAAGAAGGGAGATAGAGAGAGAGAAAGAAAGGGAAAAAGAAAAGAAAAAAAGAAAGTGCTCGCGGAGGATTGAGGTCCTCGTGCCTACGTACCCTCATAGTGCAATGAGGAAGTCAGAGCGCCATAGTTCATGGAACTAGGGGAAAGAAAGGAAGGAAGAAAGGGAGAAAGAAAGAAGGGTAGAAGTGTGCTCGCCGAGATCATTGCGATCTCATGCCTACGTATCATACATTCAAAAGAATGCAGAATCAGAGCTTCCGTAGTTCGGGGAACTGAACGGAAAAGGAAAAGGAAAAGAAAGTGGTGTCAAAACCAAGAGCAAAAGAAAGAAGGAAATTACACTGAGGATTCCAAAGAAATGGTGTCAAAACCAAGAAAAGAGTGTAAAGGAAAGAAATAGTAACTGTACTGAGAATAAGGTAGAATGGTGTCGAAACCAAGAGAATAAAGGAATAAAGGAGAAATGGTGTCCAAACCAATAGAATAAGGGAATAAGAGAGAAATGGTGTCCAAACCAAGAGGATAAGAGAGTAAGAGAGAAATGGTGTCCAAACCAAGAGAATAAAAGATAAAGAAAGATTCGCTGGGGATGCGAAAGAGATGGTGTCATAACCAAGAATGAAAGAAACTCCACTGGGGGATAACAAAGAGAAATGGTGTCAAAACTAAGAAAAGTGAGAACAAAGGGACTACGAAGGACTCCGCTGGGGATCCAAATAAAGGGATGGTGTCATAACCAAGAGAAAAGGAAATTCGGTATATTAACTGGCTGGTAGTGGTTAACCGAAGAAAGAGAATAGGACCCTGGCGGGTAAAAGAATGTGGTGTCAATAGACGAACTGTGATAAACCATGAGAGAGAGTGATGAACTGAGAGAAGGTGCTTGACTCAGAGGATGGGTGTAGGACCGATCAAAGGTCGTGACCCAAAAGGACGGGTGTAGGATCGAGCAATGGTCGTGACCCAAAAGGGGTTCGGTAAACTGACTGAACAAACAGTACTCAACCGAAGAAAGGGTATTTGAACCAAAGAAAGGTTACTAACCCAAGGGTGCAAGTATTCGAACCAAGAGGAGGTTTCCAACTGCTGGGGGTTCGGTGTTTTAACAGACGGACTGTGATTAACCGAAAAGAGCGAGTGATTAACCAAGGGAAGGTGATTAACTCGAAAAGGGTTCAGTATGTTAACAGACGGACTGTGGTTAACTGAAGAAACGGGTGATTAACCAAGAGAAAGTGATTAACCCAAGAGAAGCTCAGTGATTAACAGACAGACTGTGATTAACTGAGAAAGATGGGTGATTAACCAAGAGAAGGTGATTAACCCAAAAGAAACTCAGCGATTAACAGACGGACTGTGATTAACTGAGAAAGATTGCAAGCATTGGTGTTTTAACTGACAGACAGTGGTTAACCAATCAAAGGGAGAGGAACCAAAGAAAAGGTTGCGAACTCCTGGGGAAGAATGGTCGTAGCAGGAAAATTGTGTTAGACCGGAGAAAGGAATAGAAACTCTGCAGGGGAATCTAAATACAATGATTGATTTCAAGAGGAAAGGAGTGATGGAACAAAGAGAGATTGCTAGCACAAGAATAATGATCTCAACCAAGAAGGATGGTGATTGATCAAAAGGAGAGATTGAAAGAGATATGAGTGATCAAGGATCGAAAAGGATCGCAAAGAGAGAAGAGTGATCAAGAATCGACTCGACAGGGGAATGAGAAACACTATAGATGGAGGATAGAGGTGACTATTCTCGAGGAGAGGACAAGACGCCCTTACCAAAGAAATAGCCAGAATGAGGTTGGAAAGACTCCATCCTCATTCCTTCTCTAGCACCCAAAATATAGTGTGGAAAATGAAACGGACAGCGCAACCGCTCCAATGTTGTACAGTGCTCTTGCGTAGAGAAATGGACAGTATAACGGCGTCAATTTGTATAGTGCTCTGATGCAAGGCGTAGCGCGAAAATCCAACTCCACGAGGGGATCAAGAGAAAAAAGCTCTAAAGGAGGCCTAAAGAGAGGAAAGGGGAAGATCAACTAATCGAAACAAAGTTTCGATCAATTAATCAAGGGAGAAACATGCTAACAACTTTCCAAAGAGGATGAAAAGTCATTAAAGCAAAAAGGAGTGAATTATTGATTATACAAGATTAAGTTTATCCATGAAGAATAAACTTAATGCAAACTGAAATGGAAGGTGCAAAACAGTGACGAACAAATATTAGCATGTGTCATACATCAAGTGTCAAGTGACCAAGAATAATGCAAAAACTAGCATGTTCAAACAAATATCAAGAACACACCTAATTGCAAAAATTTATAAATCAAACATTGAATTAATGTAAATATGCTTCAAACAGAGGGTAATAGCATTGAAAACATCCATAAATATCAAGCATATCAATCCATGGAAGTTAAGAGAAGAAAGCATGGCAAACACACTTAAAAATGCAAGAAAATGGCATTCTGGTCAGTGTTAACCGGTTACTCACCATGTGTTAACCGGTTACTTGCTTGAAAATCAATGTTTTTGGTGAAAATTGAACTGGGTAACCGGTTACTCACCATGTGTTAACCGGTTAACACTGAACAGTTGTGAAAAAAAAAACAGAAAAACAGCTTTTCAAAAGTGGTTTTCAACACATAATCACTTATGCAAACTACCACATGCTAGGACAAGAAATTGTGCACGAAAATTACATCATGTAAGAAGAATTAAACACCAATTACAAGCATTAATCATGAAGATCAAAGATCAAGCAATTGCATGACAAATTAAACCGAAAACGATCGAAATCACAACGTAAACGCGCGAAATTAATCGAAACAGAGAGAAAAGATAGATCTACCAACCTACAAGCCAGAGGATTGGCTTGGTAATTGTTGTAAATGAAATGTGATGAAGGTAGTGAAGAAAACCAGAGATTACTCCACTTGCACTTTGAACCGTAGCGAAACTGAGCAAAATGCGATAAAAGCTCTGAAATTGAATTTGCACCGTAAGATCTTGGAACGAACACTTGAGATGAATCCAAAAGCTAATAGAACTCTAAATACTCAAGTATAAAAGCAAGATGGTGAAGATAATCAAAGAGAACCTAAATAATCTTCAATTATGGCCGAAACGTATCGAAACCGAGCAAACTTCGACGAAACTCAAAGAATGCGAATTATCACCGAAGAACCTTGATGCGATCACTTGAATTGAATCCCAAAGCTACTAAAGCTCCACAAAATCCAGTAGAATGGAATAATGATGAAGGTTAAGCTCAAGAAATAATCACTTTCAATGTGAAAAGTGATTATTCTTCAAGAATTAAGAGCTTTAGTGAGGTTTGGTGAAGAAAGTGAAGAGGAATGTGTAGAAGTTGTAGAAAAATGGAGAGGAGAATGAGAGAATAGAGAGTGAAGAAAGTGTGAATTTGTGTGAATGATTGTGGAGGAGTTGCAAAATGGTGAAACTTTGTTTAAATATAGTTTAGGTTTGGAGTGTGAGAGCTTTGGACTTTGGTTTGGACTTAGCTTTGGGAGGTTTGGAGTTAGGGTTGGAGTTAGTTACACTTGACTCATCGAGTCAAGGTGGTTAACTCGGTTAGTTAGGATCAACTCGGTAACAATCCCAATGTGAGTTTCATAATCCAAAGGTTGACATGTTGGTGAATTAAGTAACATGGTGGACTTAATTTAAAGTGATGCATGGGAATAAATGTTAGGGAAATGAATTGAATAACTTTGAAATGTCGAGAGAAGTCTAGAATGTTCCACACACTGCTAGAATCAAGTAGAACCAAAGACCAAAGAGAGTGCATGGATGCTGTCCCAAAATGCAGAAGAAATCACAAAATCTATCTGTGTTAACCGGTTAACAGAATTACAAAGAAATTGTGTTAACCAGTTACTCAGGCCAAATTTTGCCCATTTTGCTTGAAAAATGATGTTGTAGTCCCGGCTTCGATTTTCCACCTCTTGTTTTGATAAATAGGCATGGAAACCTTCATTTTATTCTTATTTTGATGAGGTGATGACCTTGTGAGGATATGATTAATCGGGCTTGAAAGACCTGAACATCCTGCAACAAGAAACACACGAAAAAAAGTGCGAATGCGTATGCTAGCGATGCGAATGCTTATGCTTATGCTTATGCAAAAGGCAAAACAGGGAGGTCAAATTTTGGGTTACGACAGTACCAGTCTGGAAATGGAGGGCTAAAAGCCACACCAAATTCAGCAGACGGTAGAGGAGGGAACTTTGGTGGATAGAGATTAAAAGCTAACTTATAACGTTGATCTGGTCAAACGTATGAAGGTAGTTTTAACTCATCCAATTTCCTTGTAAATTTTTCTTTCAAAGTAACGGTTGCTTCGCTAATGGTTCGACTAAGTTCATTGGGTCTATAGGCAGTTTCAAAGTACTTCTGGAATGCTTGGATTTCTTTGATGTGTCTTGAAGTACCTTTCTTTACTTTGTCCTGTACAAGGGCGAAAGCTTTGGTCAGCTGAAGAGTAAAAGAAGACACGTCGAAGAATTGTGAATTGTAGTAATCCTTCCACCAGTCATAAAACTCTTTAGTGCAGAGGAAGCTGGGTTTGAAATCCACCGGTTGGATTTCAACCAAATCCGAGTATCACACCAGCAGTTTCGTACACTCAGCTTCATTGTGGAACATGTTGTAGTGTATCAGCGAACCTTTCCTTGAAAAAAGAGGCTTGGGTTTTATTTGAATTAATCCAAACTGTCGAGAGACCAGATTGGGTTGGTAGTTGACAAGTGAGATCCTTATTTTTGATGGGTTGATCCTAGAGGCTAGAAGCCTGGGGTTTAGAAAGGATTCCCAGACATTGAGAAATTCTGCCTCTTGTTCTTTTGACTCAAGGGGGAACTTCCTAGTGAACCATTCTGGTCCAACTTTTCTGCTTGCAAAAGGGGCCATATTAGGTGTGAAGTTATGACGTTTGGCAAACATTATAACATAACTAGTGAATGTTTGCTAGAGGCTCAGACCTTCATCATTGGGCGTCAGCAGTGCCAGCCTAATTCATTCGACCCTTCTATCTTTTATAGCAACTTCGTCTACAGGGTTTTTATGAGAAAGAGAAGCTTCGAATGTGGCATTTAGCCACAGTTGTAGGAGCCAGAATGGTCCCGACAACAGAAGACTTCCCTTTGTCTTAATATTCTTCAATAAAGTGATTCATTCGCCAAGGGATTCATACAGGTTGGCTAGGATGATTTGGCTAAGGCATAGTTTGTGTCCAGCATGGAGTTAATTCGCCATAGTGATGTATCTTTTTGCCAGCTGGAGAGACCTGGAGCAGAAGACGCACCTCAACATCCAGAGAGCTAGGAAGGCCACGTGCTCTTGGTCAGAGACTTCAACAGTTTCCTTGTCATGATAGTACGCGATGTAGGAGGTAAAGGCAGCTTTACTAGTGTCGAAACCTATGGAATCGTCAGCTAGGAGGTTGGGGTCATAATCCACCCCGAGAGGAATAAGACCAGTTATGGCAGCTATGTCGAAGAGGGTAGGGGTGACCATTCCACAAGGAAGGGGAAAGTTGTTGTAGGTATTATCCCAAAAGTAAAGGGAAGCTAAAAGCATGGACGGACAATATCCAGGTCCTACTTTCGACAGCTGGATAAGATCGAAATTGCCCATGGATTTCCAATCCTCAGATTTGACTGCTTCTATTTTTGATAACCAAGATAATTAGTCGGATGGGTCTTTCGATAGGGGGCAAGACCTAAAAACCTTAAAGTTGTTGTTCATATACTCTAGGTTTATGGCATCCCTAGAGGCTACAGTTGAAGGTGACCCTTGACCATCTACCTTAGATTTTTCATCTATGGTTATTTCTTGTTCAGTCCTAGGCCTAACGCCATTAGCTATTGGTTTATAACGATGATAAGCTGGGAAAAATTCTTTTACTTTTAAAGGATCTAAACTTAAGTCAGGCAAAGGGCCTAGGATTGCATGAGATTTACCAGAAATGAGGATAGGGATTAATACCTGTGATTGATAAATACGTCTTTTTTCTTCTACATTGGGAGGTTCTGGTACGTATTGTTGATTCCCCACGATGCTTAGACCAAGGATTCTGTGAACGGGTGGCAAACTTTTGGATTTCTGGGAGTCTTTGTTCTTGGTGTTGGTTCCTTGAGGAGTTGTGGAAGAAGACATGGTTACATGCAGAAGATTTAGAGAAGAAATGAAGAAGATGAAGTTGTATAAAGTAAGTAGTTTTTCAGAAGACAAAAGAACGGGAAAAAGTGAATTGAGGAGAAGATTTCACTCATTTATAAGTGGAAAAGGGAACTGAAGCGGTTACTATTCAAAAGGGTTACTATTTAATCGTGGGACACGTTGTCGTAACCCGAAATTTGACCTCCCTCTTTTGCCTTTTGCATAAGCACGTGCATTCGCATCCCTGGCATACGCATTCGCATTTTTCCCTATGTGTTTCTTGTTGCAGGATTTTCAGATTCTTTAGGACTGATTAATCGCATCCTCACGAGATCGTTACATCATTAAAACAAGCTCAAAATAAAGGTTTCCATGCTTACTAATCAAAACAAGAGGTAGAAAATCGAAACCGGGACTTCAGCATCAGTTCCCAAGCAAATTTGTGAAAATTGGCTGAAGTAACCAGTTACTCTATATAGGGTAACCGGTTACTCTGTACAAAGTTGCAGATTCTGCTGCATTTTTGGGACAGCAACTTTGCACTCTCTTTGTTTTGGGATTCTACTTGATTCTAGCAGTGTGTGGAACATTCTAGACATCTCTAGACATCTCAAGATATTCAAGAATTCACTCAAATTTACTCCAATGCATCATTTCCAAATAAGTGCACCATGTTCCTTGATTTCCAATTATGTGGACCTTTGGTGTTGAAGCACACATTGGGATTGTTACCAAGTTGATCCTAACTAACCGAGTTAACCGCTTGACTCGGTGAGTCAAACCTAACTAACTCCTAGCCTAATTCCAGACCACCCAAAGCTAGCTCCTAACCTAATTCCAAACCTCTCACACTCCAAACCAAAAGTCTATATAAACAAAGTTTCACTATTTTCACAGGGACTCCACAATCATTCACACAAAGTCACACTTTATTCACTCTCAATTCTCTCATTTTATCTTTCCCAAACCTCACCAAAGCTCTTAATTCACCATTGAAGAAAAGCTACTTTCACCTTGAAAGTGCTTTTTCTTGAGCTTAACCTTCATCGTCATTCTATTCTACTGGATTTTGTGGAGCTTCAGTAGCTTTTGGATTCATCTCAAGTGATTATTTCAAGCTTCTTCGGTGATAATTCTCATTTTGGAAGCTTTCGTCGAAATTTGCTCGGTTTTGCTACTGTTCGAAGTGCAAGTGCAGGATTCTCTGGGTTTTCTCTGGTTTTCTTCACTTATCTTCATCACATTTCACTTGCAACAATCACCAAGCCAAATCTTCGGCTTGTAGGTTGGTCAATCCTCACTTAATTTATCGTTTCGTTCACTTTTGTGCGTTTACGATGTAGTTTCGACAGTTTTGTCGTTTCGATTAATCATGTGATTGTTTGATCTTTAATATACATGTTCATGCTTTCAATTGATGATTAATTGATCCTAATTCCTATAATTTTCATGCACAAGTTCATACCATAGCGTGTGGTAGTTCAAATAAGTGATTTGAGTGCTGGAAGTGTTTTTCCATAAGTTGTTTTCGCCACTGCCAGCAGAGTAACCGGTTACCCTATATTGAATAACCGGTTACTCAATGTATTTTTCGCCAAAAACTGCAATTTTCAAGCAAGTAACCAGTTACCCTATTTGCAGTAACCGGTTACCACTGTACAGAATGGCCATTTTTGAGTTTTCTCAAGCTTGTTTGACTTTTTTTTCTTCTTCTAACTTCCATGGATTGACATGATTGATATTTATGGATGTTTTAAGTGTTGTTAACCTCTATTTCAAGCATATTTACAATAATTCAATGATCGATTTATCAATTCTTGCAATTAGGTGCGTTCTTGATATTTGTTTGAACATGCTAATTCTTGCAATTCTTGATCACTTGACACATGATTTGTGATACATGCTAATATATGTTTGGCACTGTTTTTCACTTTCATTCCTTGATCACATTAGGTTTTTTCTTTATTGAACAAATTTAATCTTGTACAATCAATAATGCACCTTTTGCTTTAATATTTATTCAATTTCGCGTGGAAAATTATTAGCACTCTCCCCCTTGGTTAATTAATCGAAACTTCATTCTGATTGTTAATCTCCACTTTGGAGTTTCTCTTTAAGCCTCCTTTAGAGCTTTCTCTCTCTTTTCTTCCCTGCGGAGTCAGAGTTTCACGCGACACTGGAGCACTGTACAACTTGGAGCTGTTACGCTGTCCGTTTCAACTTCTGCACTACACCCTGTGTGTTAGAGAAGGAATGAGAATGGAGAATTCCTACTCTCATTCTGACTACTTCAGGTAGGGAACGAATGACCCTTTGCTTGGCTTAGTTGTCTCTATCCTCGGGCGGTAGTGTACTTCTTCCCCAGTCGAGTTGATCCTTGATCACTCCTATCTCTTTCAATCTCTCTTTTGATCAATCATCACCGTCTTGGTTAAAGATCATTGTTCCTTGGGTTAGCAAACTCTTTTCATTTCAATACCCTATTCTTTTCTTACGGCCAATCATTGCTTTTGATTCCCCAAAAAAGTCTCATTCCCTTTTTCTTCGGTTCAACACAGTATTCCTGTCACAACCGTATCCCCAGGAGTTCGCAACCTTCACTTGGTTCTTCTCCCTTTGTTTGGTTAATCACTGCTAGGTAATTAAAACACCAAATTTGCACTTTCTTCTCAGTTAATCACAGTCTATCTGTTAACATACTGAATTCCTTTTGGGTAATCACCTTCTCTTGGTTAATCACCCACTTCTTCAGTTAACCACAGTCGGTCTGTTAAAACACTAAACCCCTTTCGAGTTAATCACCTTCTCTTGGTTAATCACTCGTTTCTTTTCGGTTAATCACAGTCTTTCTGTTAAAACCAAATCCCTTAGCGGTTAACAACCTCTTTTGGTTCAATACCCTTTTTTTTGTTGATCAAGTACTGTTTGTTCAGTCAGTATCAACATCCCCTGGGTCACAACCTTTGCTTGGTTCCACACCCCTTTCTTTGGTTAACCACTGTTTATCAGTTAATATACCAAAACCTCTTTTGAGTCAAACACCTTCCTTTGGTCCAGTACTCTCTCTTCTGGTTTATCACAGTTTATCTGTTAAATCCTTTATCCCCACCATAGTTCTTATCTCTTTTCTTTCGGTTAATCACTGCCAGCCAGTTAACACACCAAGTCCTATCTCTCTTAGTTTGGACACCATTCCTTTCGCTTTTTCCCAGCGTGGTCACCCTTTTTACTTGGGCTTTCCCCAGTAGAGTTCCCTTTTCCCTATCCGAATTTTATCTCCTTTTCTCCGATTAACCGCTGCTAGCCAGTTAATATACCGAATCCTTATTCTTTTATTCCCCAGTAGGGTCACTACCCCCTGGTCCCCAGCATATTTCTTTGTTTTTTTACCTCCCCTGTGGAGTCTTTTTCTATCATATTTCCTCATTTCTTCTTTCTTTGTTTCGACACCAATTCTTTTGCATCCCCAGCGGATCTTTTCTCTACCTCTTTTGCTCTTGGTTTTGACACCGCTTTTCCTTTTCTTCTTCCGTCTTAGTTCCCTGAACTACGGAAGCTCTGATTCTGCATTCGTTCGAATGTCAGATACATAGGCACGAGATCGCGATGATCTTGGCGAGCACACTTCCACCCTCCCTCCTTTTCATCCATTCTTTCTTTCTTTTCCCTGGTTCCATGAACTACTGAGCTCTGATTTCCTCATTGCACTATGACGGTACGTAGGCACGAGGTCCCCAATCCTCCATGAGCACTTTCTTTCTTTCTTTCTTTTTTTCTCTTCTGTCTCCTTTCCTTTTAGCTAGAAACCTTTAGATAGGTAACCCATCCAAGCCTAGAAGCAAGCGAAATGGTTCTCGTTGAGTACGACGGTTGCGTTAGGTGCTAGTACCTTCCTTTCGCATAACCGACCCCCGTTCTCGTTTCTCTTCCACTTGTGTTTTATCGATATTTTCCTTGTCCTTTGGGACTAAATAAAGTTCAGTGGAGACTCTGTTGTATCTTTGAGTGTGCGATTCACTCAGGTATAAACCAGCCATCTTCACACGTGTTAGCCATGAATGGACTGATTAAATGGTTACAGTTATTTTTTTTGACCCACGATCTCATAAGGACTAGGGTCGTGATGATTGAAAAGATTTTAAAGCATGGGCTGAAAAGACGTTTCAGAAAAGTGTAATGATGACTCTGACGTCACAGAATGTCAGGTCATATGAACAGTCGGTTTTGTTGAATCAGTCAAGGCGTCGAATTATGTTGACAAAAAATGCTTTTTCTCCTTTGTCGAAATATGCATTTTTTGGGGGGCAATTTGTAGGCTCCTAATTTCGACGCCTGGATTTTATTTGTAAAGGAGGTGAAAGATTAAGACTTTCTAGAGTATTTTCGACAGAAAGTTGTTTCTTGTGAGGAAGATCAGTCAAAAAAAGGATTATTTGGAATAGAGGAGTTGGAGATTTTTTCTAAGTGTTGGAAACATTTCGACACAATTATATGGAGGTCTCTTTTCGTCTGGTATTTTGAAATTCAAATAAAGGAGGGAATTTTGTTTTTTGAAAGCGAGACGCGTGGAGTGTATCTAAGAGGCGAAGGCATGCTGAATGCCATTTGTCTTTGTTAAGGGAAATGATCGTTGCTGACGGTTATTTTGATTATGTATATAAATAGGGAGTCATAGTGTTAAATTTTCGTGTGTGTATTCAAATTCTGTACAAGTTACTCAAAAAACGCTCAAAGTACCCGTGTGAGAGAAAAGAGTTATCATTGAGAAAATGTACGTTTGGAAAAATATCAGTTTTATCTTTTACATTTCAATGAAATTTTAAGTTATTTATATACAGTTTATTCTACATTTTTGCAATTTATTTATGCATTCTTATTACGTTTTTCGTTATTTCTTTAAAGAACAAAGTTTTATCATTTTTATCCAAATCATATTATTTTATGAGAACGATGACGAACACAATAAATAAAGGATTTGATTTTCATATGTGTTTTCGAAATTATTAAAGCACATCGTCCCAGGATTTGTATGGTCGACCCTGCAAGTAAACTACTTTTTATAAATTAGGAGACCAGAGATTGTTTGCTAATTTTCAAGGCAAACAATGGGTCAACACATTTTTGTAGTTTTCAATTTTGGTTTAGTAGGAGTCGACTCCCTCTGTCTATGGGTTGACTCATTCGCATAATTTTGAGAAAAATTTTATTTTGTTATAATAGGGGTCGAATCCCTCTATCTATAGGTCGACTCCCTCAACATACTCCAAAATGCCCAAACTCTCTGTCCAGCAGGAGTTGACTCTCTCATTCTATGGGTTGACTTCTTCGCGCAACACATCAATTTTTTTCTAGATTTTATGACCTAGGGGGTCGATACATTTAACTTTCTCACCTCAACATTTCTCTTTTTCTCTAAATCTTTTCTTCTTCCTTCATCTTCTTCATCAATCTTTGCAAAAATTTATTCTCATCAAACCTAACCCTCACTATCCTTCATCTCAATCTATCCATCTCATCAAACCCAATTCGTCTCTAACTTCATTCATTCATTTCTCCTTTTTCTCTAAAACCCTTATTTCCCAAATCTCCATCATTTCTCCAAATACCACCTAATTTTCATCCATTTTCTGCTTTTGTGAGTTGATTTCTTTGATTTGTCACAGGTTTGGTTAGTGGGTATTTCAAATTTACTCAAATTCCTTACTTTCTCCTGGACAACTTTTTTCAAACACTTTGTGTGCATAATCTCGAATCCCAAAATCATGCCTCCTGAGTCCAACAAAGGCAAAAATGCTACAGGTTCATCTTCATCATCAGTTTTTAGTGCTCTATCTTTCCTTCATCTTGATTGTGTCAATGATTTTGAGAAATTCTACAAGAATATGATAGTGGTGAAGCAACACGTCTATGATCCTTCCACTGTTGCAACTTTGCACATTCCAAAGATATTGCACTTATGGAACATCAAAAGATCAACCACGTCTTGCATAAAATATGGAAAGCCTTATTTGATTTTTCAATTCTTCCTCAAGACACTCGTGTCACTGATTTTGCAGTATGTAGTGGTTTTAATTGGACGATTTACTTGAATTCTTGTCTCAAAACTCTTATGCCGGAGCAAGTAGCGTGCACATATTCAGAGGGAGCTTTGATCAAAGACTACAAATACATCATCCATTTTGCCATCATAAAAAAGGGGGAGTGTGCGAGTACACTATCCTCTTAGAGGTTTTGAATGATGTCAAAGTAGGTATTTAGTATTTGTACATTGAATCGTATCCTTCTATGTATAGGTTGCATCTTCATCTTAGGAAACTTATAGAACATGTCAAAAGCATTTGGGCAAGTCAAAAATATGAAATTTTATGAAAAATTATGTTAGGAGTCAATACATCCATGATAGGAGTCGCCTCTTTTTGAAGGAGATTGGAATAAAAAGTTTTTGTTGCAAAGGAGTCAACACATAGGTCCTTGGAGTTGAAACACAACATGAATGGGTCGACTCCCTCTGTATGCTCAATTTTCCAAAAGCCTTATGTCCTCTTGGAGTCGACTCCCAGGTAGAATGGGTTGACTCCCAGCTCATACGGGTTGACTCCCTCATCGAATGACAACTTTTGAAGCTTTTTATGGAAGGAGGTGTAAGACTCATTTGTGTTGGTATGAAATTGGTGAAAGTGTTATGCTCGGACCAGAGATTATTCAAAAGACTAATGATAAGATCAAGATGATTCAGGAGAAGATGAAGGTTTCGCAAAGTAGACAAAAGAGTTATCATGATAAGCGAAGAAATACACTTAAGTTCTAAGAGGAAGATCATGTGTTTATGAGATTCACTCTGGTGACTGGTGTTGGTCGTGCGTTGAAATCTCAAAAGCTTACGCCTTATTTTATTGGTCCGTATCAGATCCTTCAGAGAGTATGAGAGGTGGATTACATGGTTGCCTTACCGCCGACTCTTTCAAATCTTCACAATCTCTTTCATGTGTCACAACTTTGGAAGTATATTCCTGGTCCGTCTCATGTGATCCCATCAGATGATGTGCAAGTGAGAGAGAACTTGACTATTGAGGCATCACCCCTGCGGATGGAGGATCGAGAAATGAAGCACTTTAGGGGTAAAGAGATCTCCTTGGTGAAGGTGGTGTGGGGAGAATCTGGTGGAGGAAGCATGGCGTGGGAGCTTGAGAGCCGGATGAGAGAGGGTTATCTAGAATTGTTTCTTTGAGGTGAAATTTTTAGGTGAAAATTATGTAAGTGGGGGAGAGTTGTAACGCCCCGATTATTTTAATTATTTGTTTTAATTGAGTTTGATGTGTTTATGATTGCTTTGGTTTAATTGTTTATTTTTTTAGGGTGGGAGAAATTACTTAGTTATCTAATTATTTATAACGGTAGAAAATATGAGAAGTTGAGTTTAGGTATGAATTAGAGTTTTTGAGAAGAATAGGGATATGGGTGTAATATTGGAGAAAGTTAGGGAATTAAGAGAATTAATTAGTTGGGGATAACATAAAATAAGCATTATTTTATAAAACAGAATAGAGGAATAGAAAAATCGAGTACGTGAAAAGTTTGAGAAAAATGAGAGCAAGGGAGACCCAAGCCATAACATAGCAAGAGCAAGAGGGAGAGTGGCCATTATCAAGGTTGAAGCTTTATCGCATAATCGAGGTAGGGGGTTTCATGATAAGGGTGTTTATTATTGTAGGATATAAGGGGATCCTTACCCCCTATACTTTTCCCTTTCTCCCTTGTTCTCCATTGAAGAGGGTTTTGTGGATTATGTGAGGTTTATACAAAACCTCCATAATCAATTGATGTGTTGTTAATTTAGACTGTGAGAAAACATGCTATGTGTTACCTTGATGTGAAAGTGCATGATAATTTTCCATGAGAGAGTTGATGATAATGATGTCAATATTGTCGATGTATGTGTTTGATGAATATCCTGGCCAATTGATGTGAAAATGTTGTTTTGATGTTGAAAAGTGATGGAATTTCATATGTTTCATGTATCTTGACGTGTGATATGTTTTGGGGCTGTTAGATGTCTAAAATTAAGGTTTGGGGTCTGATGCAAAGTTGGAAAACAAGAGAGATCGCACAAAATCGCGAAACAAAATCAGGGGATTGTGGGCACTGCTACGGGTGACCGCAGAAGCCCTCTGGTTTTTGTACCAGAGGCGGACCAAAGGCTAGGGGTGCTACAGTTCGTGTTATCCAAGACGCGTGGCCATAGCAGCTCCCTTGTTTTTGTACTAAGCGCATCGTTTCGTGCGTAACTTAAGTTTCGTAACTCCGTTTAAAGTGCGGTTCAAAGCTTTGGATAACTGACACTTAATGCTACCTCATAATACTACTTTAGAGGTTAAAACATATACATGAAAATATTACGGGTTTACTTGTGATAAGTATTAAGAGATAATTATTGAATAATTATGTAATCATGAATTAATGGTTCTATGTGTTCAATTTTAATGTTGTGATGATTTGAGTAGTTATATGAATGTTAAAAGGATGAGTATTGTTGAGAAATTGTATAATTATAACGTTTATGTCGAGTTATATTGAGATTTATTTGGTTCGATGGAACCATTTTTTGTGGCCTTACATTGGCCACTATGATGTTGAGTTTTAGGTTCAGGAGGAACCAATGGTGAGCAATGATGATGGAATTAGAGATGTGTATTGTGTGTTTTTTTTTTACATTTATACATCATGTAGAGAGGAGATAGGTGGGAGTTTGGTCTAGTGACGAGTGGGACTTCAGTCCAATGACGAGTAGGACTTTTGTCTAGTGACGAGTATACATTTTTGTAATATATCTCTGACTTCCAAAACTTTGGTACGACATGCATATTTAAATAGAAGTGACAAGTACATTTGCATTCATTCTTGTATATGTGAATGTTTATGATTTGTGAGTAATATTTTCTTATGTGTGATGTTGTTATGGATGAATATTATGAATGAATATTCATGTTTTATTTTACTATCCTCAATGCTTATGCGCCATTAACTTATATGGATGTATTCTCACCCCGTATTTTTTTCTGTGTGGTCTTGATCCCTGTGATTCAGATACTCAAGTAGAAATTGAGAAGCCTTAACGGTTGGTTGCCTTGGAGAAGGGTATTAGTAGCCTTCTTCGCCTTTACGTTTTTCCTTCTCTGTTTTAGATTCCAAGTGTCGCTCTGAATACTGTAACAATGGGAATTGGGTTGTGTTTTTAATGTTTATTTATATAGTTATTTGAGTTTAAAACATTATGGATTATTGAACTTGTTTTTTTATGAATTTTTGAAGCATGTCGAATATTGATGAGTAGATTTCTGTGTTATTTTTAAACGATGAGATATGGTTTTTTTTATGCTGAGTAATGTGACGCCCTTGAGTGTATTATTTATTATTAATTTTCCATATATTTTAGAAGTAAAGTGTTGGAAAAATTAGGTTGTTACAACGATCATTTTATGATCTGAAGAAGTCACAGAAAATGAAAGATGAAGCCGCCAAAAATCTTGGCAAAGAGCTCGACCAAGTGAAATACAAGCTTAAAACATTGAAAGAGTCCACCTAAACAGAGGTTCTCCTCTAGAAAAAGATGGTAGAATATTTAGCTAATGCTAAGGAAGAGGAAGTTGATGTTTCCGATAAGACTTTTGAGATATCAAAGGCACAAGTAGTTCACCTACATATATATATATATATATATATATATATATATATATATATATATATATATGATTAAGCTTAACTTGTTCAAAGTCATAAAGGACAATCGACTGGTGGATGAGGAGGATGAGCCTGATTAGAAAAAAATAACCCATTTTATTAAGAAGGAGAGCATCAATACCTTTAAGTCTGATCCTGCCAATGAGGAAGGGATCTCTCACAAAGAATGTCATACATATATATATATATATATATATATATATATATATATATATATATGATTAAGCTTAACTTGTTCAAAGTCGTAAAGGACAATCGACTGGTGGATGAGGAGGATGAGCCTGATTAGAAAAAAAATAACCCATTTTATTAAGAAGGAGAGCATCAATACCTTTAAGTCTGATCCTGCCAATGAGGAAGGGATCTCTCACAAAGAATGCCAATCCATTTCTCTTAACTCTTAGGCCTTTGATTTCTTCTTGTAATTCGTCACTTAGAAAAATAATTTTGTATTTTATAATTTACTTGCATTGCCACTAATTGTATTCGTCTTTGTAATATTGCATTGCGAAGTTTTCAAATGAAAATGTTTACACCTTCAAGAGGTATGTTTATCAAGAGATTTGGTGTTATGGTGTTTTTGATATTCAATTATTTGTAGAGTAGTGAAATATTTTGTTCTAATGAGTTTACCCATTAGGGCTCGAGCATAATTTTTGCGTGCAACATTACATTTCGTACGATACATTACGTTACATTACTTCATTGTGTACATTAACATGTACACATTCTATTTTTACTGTGTCGAGCACGCGTGTTACACTATGTTTTGATTTCGTTTACGATAAGCGTTTTGTAAATGAGTGTTGGCTGTGATTTTTGTGTGTATGCACATTGATTTTATTTCGCTTTCAGTTGCTTGTGCATTTGCGTACGGCGTTACGATTCGCACGACACACTGTGTTACGTTATGCCATTGTGTACGTTAACACAATTTGCACGAATATGCGAATTCATGCAATGTTAACTCAATCCGTACGTTAATTGAATTCATGAGTGTTACAACTTGTGGCCATGCGTTACAATTCACAACCTTGCATTGAAATTTGCGACCTCGCGTTTTGATTTGTGACGTTATCTTAACTTGCGTGTCGTCACGTTACGATTCGCGCACATTAAATTAATTCACGCACTTTAATTCAATCCGCGTCCTTATGTTACTTTTCATTATTTTGCATTATGATTTAATCAGATTCAAAATATTTTCTCAATTAAATCAGATGAAAAATGGTTAGTTGGATGTGATATCCACCCTAATCCCCGAGCATTTGGATACAAGCCGTAATTAGATTGTCGTTTGATGTTAGTCTTCCTCTAAAAAACTTAATAATCGCAATCAACTCCAACTTGTTTCTCCGTATATGAAAAAGGATTAGTTGGACGTAATATCCATCCTAGTCCCCGAGTATTTGGATACAAGCATTAATTTGTTTGTCGTTCGAGTACTCGGTATCTTTGAGAGATCTCAATTCGATTTTATTCAAACCTTTTTTTATTAAAAAAAACAGATGAAAAAGGATTAGTTGAACGTAATATACATCATATTCCCCGAGTATTTGAATACAAGTCGTAATTATCTTGTCATTCGAGTATTCGTCTTCCGTTCAAAATGTAACACCCTGATTCCCATCGCGGATAAATAATACATAAATAAATCAGAGTGAATAAAAATTTATTCTTAGACAGAAACAAGGATACCACATTTAAAGAAATAAAACACAATCTATGCTCATAAATTTGATACATAACACAAAATGGAATAAACATAAAAGAGAAACTTTTTCCAACAAAAGGAAAGTTCAATTATGGAATAAAGCGGAAAGATCCATAACTGACTCGTTTTACAAAATAAATTGTTTTATAACATCAAAATATTCATACAAAGGTAATACAAAATAGATCCAACAAATGTATACATATATAACAAAAGCGTTCCCCGACTCCCGTGTTACGTATCAGAGCAGACAGACCGACAAAAGGATGGAGAACTAATCTTCACAAAAGCCTCCAAGATACTAATCTGCAATTGCCTCATAGGGCATCAAACCACAGCAGAAGGGTAAGAAATAACAACTAAATCAAGATTGCATAATAATATGCAAACACATATAAATTCACATGCATAATTATTCTCACCACCAGCATCACATACTAATACATATAGCATGCCACAGATACATAACATCTTTCTAATAATCCAACCACATAACATATATCAATTATACCAACATAATCACATATTCACACATAAGGCATACCAAAGTTATGACATATGGAAACACACCACCACATCACATATATTCATATATAGCATATCATAGATAATTAATACAATCATTGTAATGTACAACATCCCCACCAAACATAGCATATGTCTATACATAAAAGATATCAACCACAATCCATACATTTATCACGAATGCATATCAAATCACCAATGCTATCACGATCTCAACACATAATCAATTAATTCACAATTTCCCACACATAATCAATCCATTCACAATTTCCCACACATAATCAATCCATTCACAATTTCCCACACATAATCAATCCATTCATGATTTATACAAATGCACGGAGACCGACACAACGACTCTATGCATGCGGTACCATTCCATCCATCATTCTCATCATCATTAATTCACTCAGGAATTATTGGAATCATCGCTTGTTACTTAGTGTAACTCCCCGTCGGGAAAATGATGTTCCCCGTCGCTTTAGGTCCTCTTTGTATAAGGCTCACGACGTTTATGGATCGCTTTAGGTCCTCTTTGTATAAGGCTCACGATCCAATCGCTTTAGGTCCTCTTTGTATAAGGCTCACGATCGTCTATAACGTCGCTTTAGGTCCTCTTTGTATAAGGCTCACGACCGTTACAGCAGATTCCCTCTAGAATCGTTTCGTCGCTCACACCCCACAAGGGCACACGACATCACAAGGTGCATATCATGATGCATTTCATATCAACGACTCATGACAATCAAATGCACATTCACAATCAACAATTTGACTTATCTCATCATCATTATTCATGCATTGGAAATCAATTCAAACAATGCCTTTACTTGCCATAAGGCCACCAAATAACACACATTGAATTTCACATAAACAATGCATTTCATCATAATCCACAAACCACAACAATTAGCATTACTCACCATCAGCCACAACAATCCTGCAATCATACAATGATACTCACAACACTAGGATTCACACCACGAAGGCTACCCACAACAACATACATTAAACCATACATTTGTATTCAATTCAATAAAGTATTTTGCCATAAGGCCACAAACCATCATCACAACATTTCATCACATGCATTCACATCATATAACATCACACAAGCTATACGTTATATATCAAAAGCATATTGCATGATAACACATCAATCACACACCATTACGACTGTAAAAGTCGAAAAAACGACACGTTTCCAAATTCCCGACACAATTAAATCGGCCACTAATCTCAAAACCTTTTTTATAAGAAAGAACATCTCATTAGCTTTCCAACGGTACTAAGAACGTCTCGATCCGAGTTACGGATCAAAAGTTATGAATTTTCAAAGAAAAGAATTTATTGAAAAACTGCCAGATTCGCCTAGCGACTTAGGATTTCGCCTGGTGAATCCCCCTTCGCCAGCACTTCGTCTGGCGAACTAGTGGCGAACCACAATTTTAGAAAAAAACTAAGAGTTCCAGTAGCTAACACATTTCTGTCTCCCTGTTTTCGCCTGACGACTTAAGATTTCGCCTGGCGAACTAGTGGCGAGACCTAATTCGTCTGACGAATCGCATTAGAACCAAAATTTTTCTGCTGCAGGTTACACGGTTCCAAACCCCACAATCCAACTTTCTCCAACCAAAATGTTTTCAATCAATCAAAACAAGTATCAACAATGTTCATACATATAATACGATCATACTACGTGATTGTTAACCCTCAATTTCGACGCTAGAAAGAATCAAAGCTATTTTATGTTAAAAAATTATTTTTAATGTAAAGAAGGCTTCGACCCAGTTTTTGGAGAAGCCTGAGTCGAATAGAGGTGTAGGAACCTCAAAAAATGGCTAAGTGCTGGAAGGGTTTCGACCATGAGAATGTGGAAACAAGCGTTGCAGTGGTTATATTAAGGCTGGAGGGAATCTCCAATATTTGAAATTTAAACAAGAGCAGTTGTGAACGTGGGAACAGTTGAGACCAAGGAGAAGGCGCCAAAATCCACACGTTCGAAGCAGTAACCACCACTTAGTAGTTATTTCCTAGCATTATAAATAGGAGCTAGTTCTATGTAAATGGGGTGTTCATATTTTTGTACAAGTTACTCAAAGAAACTCAAAGTACCCGCGTGTAGAGAAACGAGTTCGTGAGAATGTACGTAATGTAACACCATTTTCTTCATTAATGCAATTTATCTTCATCATGTTTAAGATTCAGCCATTTAATTTCCATGCCTTTACAATTTCTTGAATTTTATCTGCCATGCCAAATTTACTTTCAAAGTTATTTAAACTTTCTGCATCTACCTTCGACTGCACTGTTACATTCAAGCATTTAATCTTCAAGCTTTTACTTTTCAAAGTCTTTTATTTTCAAGAACGTGGAGTTCACCTTTAATCCATTGCATCTATTTTCAGAGCCTTTTACTTTTCTGCACTTTACCTTCGACAGCACTTTTCTCATTCCAGCCTTTACTTTTGAAGAACGTGGAGTTCGTCGCATTTTACTTTCAAAGCCTTTTACTTCTTGTCCATTCCTTTCGACGCCTTTTATTTTTTGCACCCTTTACTTACAACCCTTTAAATTTTAAGCCTTTACTTTACTTTATTGCAAGTAGTCGAACGTGGAGTTCAGTTAGATTTTATTTCAGCATTGTCGAACGTGGAGGTCAGTTTGCATTCTCTTTAATTTTCATTTTGTCATTTACACTTGTCTCTCAAATTTAGCACATGTCCTAGGATTTGTGTGGTCGATCCTGCAAGTTAATCAATTCACGTTTAGATTGATAGACCAGAGGTTGTTTACCAAAATTCACAGTAAACAAATTGGCACACCTGGTGGGACCCAATGCTAAGTTTTACACTTTTTGTCAATTTTGTCTTTCTTGGTGAAGAAGTACTTTCGTTGTATATTATTGAGGAGTTGGAAGTTAGCCACAACAAACGAAGGGATACCAAAGAGAAGATACACTAAGAAAATGGAAACCAATGCCAACCAACAAGTTGATCCTCAAGAGAGTATTTCAAACACTCAATCAAGTAGCAGTATGGGGTCTCAAAGCACACCATCGCCAGTGTCTTCGACAGGGGGACAGGCGTCACTTCCATTAGTAGTGTCTGAACCAGTATCAACATATACAAAATCATATACTCAACCTGTGTTGGAATATATAGGACCACAAAGTTCTAACTCACCAACACCCCCAGGAGGAAATTCAATGTACAGGCACGTTCCTCCTCCAGCTTTTCCACATCCAGGGTCAAGGAGTCAACCCTATGGTATGCCTACATCAATGATGCAAAACCTGCAGAATGCTCCACCTGTATTTTCAGAAACTGCTGTGTCTTCGCCACTACAAGGGTCAGGATCAGGAGGGCAAAATAACCAGAATATAGGTGTTGGTTACTCTGTTCAAACGCCTAGCCTTACAAATACATCCATAAATTGTTTGAGACAGCAGATGGATGAAAGTAACATGCAAATGGTACATACGTTGTCTCAGACAATGGGAGAAGTTTTTCAACCTTTGATTCAAAATACGACCCAAACTAACCAACAATTGGCTGCACAAGTGGCACGCATGGCTGATTTCATGGGAGTGCCAGCGGTAGATCGAAGAGCAACTGTTGTCGAAGATATTCCAAAATGTCATCCACGTCAGATACCTGATGCCAACTTGGAGGATCAAGAGATGATTGATCATTTTAGAGTCGAACCACCAAGACACCAGATGCCATATCAGGTGGAGGAAGAACCATTAGTGATGCTGAACAGGAACCAAAACGCAGATCAACTACTTAGACAGGTTCGACACCAAAATCAAGCAGAAGAAAATAATCTTGCAACCATGGTTGAAAGGATAATGACTAGAAATGGTATGAATTTTGGGTTAACCAGGCCAAATTATACTTCGCCTATAGTGGATTACATTCTCCAAGCAGAACTACCCCTTAGGACGAAGGTTCCAAAGTTCAGCAAGTTTTCAGGAGATACTACTGAATCTACTGTTGAACATGTGGCTAGGTATTTGATTGAAGCAAGCGAGATTGCAGCTGACGAAAGCCTTAGGATCAAATACTTCCCAAGTTCCCTTACCAAGAATGCCTTCACATGGTTTACTACTTTTCCTCCAAATTCCATATACAATTGGACCCAACTAGAACGTTTGTTTCATGAACAGTTCTACATGGGGTAAACTAAGATTAGTTTGAAACAATTGGCTAGCATCAAACGCAAAGTTACTGAGCCAATTGATGACTACCTGAATAGGTTTCGACTTCTTAAAGCCAGGTGCTTTACACAAGTGCCAGAGCATGAGTTGGTCGAAATGGCTGCTGGGGCTCTTGATTATTCCATTAGGAAGTAATTGGATACCCAATATCTTAGAGATATGGCCCAGTTGGCTGATAGGGTTCGACAGCTAGAGAGGTTGAAAGAAGAAAAGGCTAAATTCAGCAGGGGTAAAAAAGTAGCCTTTGTCGAATGCAATGAAGATGTGGAGAATCTGTATGGTGAAACATCTTATTTCGACGGAAATGAGGTTGACGTTGTTGAGTTAAAGCAAGGTCCACCTTATGCCTGCAAATTATTAGCTCCTTCCGAAGGAAAAAATCCTGTCGAATCTAACGACAAATTTCCTAAGAAAACATACACTTTCGACGTCACTAAATGTGACGAAATTTTTGATTTGTTAGTTAAAGATGGGCAAATGATAGTGCATGCTGGTGCTAAAACGCCACCTTTAGAACAAAGAAAGAAAAGAGGTTTTTGTAAGTACCATAATTTTTTGGGTCATAAAACTTCTCAATGTTTTCTTTTCAGGGATTTGGTGCAAAATGCTATCCAAGAAGGAAGGCTGAAGTTTGGTGACAAAGGCAAAGCCCAGATGAAGATTGACTCTGACCCATTGCAAGTTGCAGAGGCTAACTATATAGAGCCTCACGAGGTTCAGATGGTGGAAGCCACAGAGGGATTCGATGAGTCAGTCAACATGGTGGAGGTTACTGAAGACTTCGCCACCAGTTCTGTGATAATTGAAGGTTCTAGTAAGGCTGCAAGTGGCCTGAATGTTGATGGTACCAGTCTAATGTTGGTGACCAAAGAAACTGCTGATAAGTTTGTTGAAATGGATAATGCTGCTAAGGTTTTGGATATGGCCGTGAGTGGGTTGAAGATAAATGCCAATGAAGGCATTAACATGGTCGAATTGGCTGAAGAATCTGATTCTAGCTTAGATAGTATCAACACCAATGAGGCTATGGGCAGAAATGTCCCCAAAGTCCAAGTTGTTAAGGAATTGGAAGATGACATGCTCTTGGTAGGAGAGATGCTAGACATGGATGGCTGTTTGGTGGAAAACTGGATATGTATGGCTGCCGAAAAATTTTTCAAGACATCTCCTGGTGTCGAGAGAGTCAATGCTGAGGAAATGGTTGAAGCTGAAAAAACTGCTTGGCAAAAAGCTTCCCAAAAAGCTGCAAAAGCAGCAGCAGGTGGTGGTTGCCTAGCAAAGACCACTGAAAGTCTGGAAGCCCGTTTCTCCAAGATGCACTTAAAGGACATAATGGATGTCAACATGGTCGAAATTACAGATCGAAAAGCTGAATAAGTGAGTAAGGTAGATGAACAAGAGAAGCGCAACAAAATGGCTTATCCTAAGCAAGAAGAGACAATTGTGGATTTATTGCATCGTTGCCAGAAGAAAGGCTCTGGAGTAATGCTATGTCACAGATGCAGCGCCATTTTTGATGAAAAAGCTGCCCACAAGCTAGAAGGTGTCAAGAAGGCTGGTGAAAGCTGGGGGCAGAAGGTGAACAAAGGGCACAAAGGTTTTGACCATAGGCGACTTTTGACAGGGCTAAAAAACCAAGCACCAGGAGTTAGGCCAGGTACATTCAAACCAGCTGCGAATGTGCCAACAGGTAGTTGGATCAAGCCTATCGAAGGGAGAGGACAGAAGAAAAAGTGGGAGAAATTTGATGTGGAAAGGGGTTCTTCGTTTGAGTATAGAAAAGAGAACCACACCACCAACAAATCAGCATACATTTCTCAGAATTACAAGGGTAAAAACCCCATGTCTAGATCACAATGGCGAAGAGAGCAGCGCAGGCGAAAGGCTGTCAGGGAGGCTCAGGTGCAAGGAGAATCAAGCACCAATCTTGATAATCAAGCTGGGGCAATGGAGAAGATGCCCATACGATGAAAGTTGTTCACTGTTCAGCCAGAAAAGAAGGTTGAAGAGGATGAGAATATGACTGATAACTTCGACAATGAGTCAGCAGCTTCCCTAAATATTCTGGTAAATGTGGTGTCAGTAATGCCAAGAGAATTTGGTCAAGTCTCAGAGGTCGAAGACTTAGATCAAACTGCTGAAGTGGAAATGTTAGCGCACAAGCCTGTGTGCTATTACATCATGAACAATGGGTGCATCGAAGAACAGAATGTTTTCTTTGAACGCCCCACAGAGGCAATGAAGGGTCATTTAAAGCCTCTTTACATTACTGGCAAAGTAGAAAACGTCCCTGTCAACAAAATTTTGGTCGATTGTGGCGCAACTGTTAATTTGATGCCAAGGTTTTTGCTGAGCAAGATTGGGAAGTTTGAGACTGATACCAAACCCCACAACATGGTTCTGTCGAACTATGAAGGAAAAGTTGGTTCCACTCTAGGAGTGATTTAGGTGGATCTCACTGTGGGAACTATTACCAGACCAACAGTGTTTATGGTCGTTGAGACAAAAGCTAACTACAATCTACTCTTGGGTGGGGAGTGGATTCATGGGATAGGAGTTGTACCTTCATTTATGCATCAAAGAATCACCATTTGGAGGCCAGATGGAATAGTTGAAAATATTGAAACTGATCAAGGGTACTTTAAGGTGCCTATTAATCATGTGGACAGTAGGCAATTTGAGAAACATCTGGCGAACATTGCTCCATGCCCTCCAGCTGATTTTGAGTTTACACCTGACGTAGAAACATTTTATTCGTTATATTTACACCCTATTGAAGGTTTCAGGTGGGACAGGGAGGTACCAGGAGGAAGCTTGCCATGCTTAAGCACACCTCCAATAGAGCCCACAGGATGGGGAGATGAATTCAGTGATCATGACTGAGTTCAACGCTTTAAAAAGAATTTTGGCCTATGTGGCCGAAACAAAACTACAAGCGGCTTTGGAAGCCGCCAATGACTATATGGCTGGCGAAGCCATTTCTGAAGTATATCAAGAAGGTCCTGGTAAGGACTTCGACCCAAAACCTCCAGATAAGGTTGAAACTGGAGAGCAAAGCCAGAGGCTCGACGCCATCTAGGAAGATGAGCCTTTGGGATTTGAGAAGGATCCGTTGGCAAATAATATAAAAATTCTAGCACAAGATCCCTTAGAAGAAGTTGACCTCAGTGAGGGGGCAACCAAAAGGCCTACCTACATCAGTGCCAATCTTGATCCCCAGTTGAAGGTGGAAGTGGTTCAGTTGTTGAAAGAATTCAAAGACTGCTTCGCCTGGGATTATGATGAGATGCTTGGTTTGAGCAGGGACTTGGTCGAACACAGGTTGCCTATGACGCCTGGGAAAAAACCAGTCAAGCAAAATCCAAGACGGTTTGCACCAGAGATATTGTCAAAGATCAAAGAGGAAGTCGAAAGACTGCTTCGTTGTAAATTCATTCGCACTGCAAGGTATGTTGAATGGTTGGCTAATATAGTACCTGTTATTAAAAAGAATGGGTCTTTAAGAGTTTGCATTGATTTTAGAGATTTAAACTCTGCAACTCCCAAAGATGAATATTCAATGCCAGTAGCAGAAATGTTAATAGATTTTGCAGTAGGACATGAATATCTTAGTATGTTGGATGGATATTCTGGCTACAACCAAATATTCATTGCTGAGGAAGATGTTCATAAAACTGCTTTTAGATGCCCTGGAGCCTTGGGCACCTATGAATGGGTAGTGATGCCTTTTGGTCTCAAGAATGCTGGTGCCACCTATCAAAGGGCAATGAATTCAATTTTCCACGATTTTATAGACACATTCATGCAAATTTATATTGATGATATTGTTATAAAATCTATTTCTGGGAAAAGTCACTTTGACCATCTTCGACAGTCCTTTGAAAGGATGAGAAAATATGGTCTTAAAATGAACCCTCTCAAATGTGCTTTTTGTGTGCAGGCAGGGGATTTCCTAGGCTTTGTGGTCCACAAGAAAGGGATTGAAATAAATCAGAATAAGACCAAAGCCATAATGGAGGCGAAAGCGCCATCAGCTAAAAAGGAGTTGCAGTCGTTGTTGGGCAAGATCAACTTCTTAAGAAGGTTTATATCCAACCTGAGTGGCAAAACACAAGTTTTTTCGCCATTGCTTCGTTTTAACAAAGATGGTTTTGAGTGGGGGCAATTACAGCAGCAAGCCTTCGACAAGATCAAGGAGTACCTAAGCCACCCTTCAATTCTTTCGCCACCTTGTAGAAACAAGAGTATGAGATTGTATATAGCTGCATCAGATAAAACTCTAGGGAGCATGTTAGCCCAAGAGGATGAAAATGGAGTCGAAAGAGTCATTTATTATCTTAGTCAAGTTTTAAATGATGCAGAAACTAGGTATAGCATGATTGAAAACTTATGTTTATGCTTGTATTTCTCTTGTACTAAATTGAAGCAATATATACAACTAAGCTTGGGTGCATAGATGGTGAAAATTTTGAAATTTTTGCCATAGATAATTTAACAGATGAAGATTGGAGGAAGCCCATAGTTGAATATTTGCAAAACCCAACGGCTTCGACAGAGCGAAAAATCAGGTATCAAGCTTTAAGCTATGTACTGTTGGGGAATGAATTGTTTAAAAAGACCCCTGAGGGAGTCTTATTGAAATGCCTTAGTGAAGCAGAGGCATATCTAGCCCTTTCGACAATACATAGTGGGGCATGTGGAGCACACCAAGTTGGCCAGAAAATGAAATGGTTGTTGTTTCGACAGGGCATGTATTGGCCCACTATGCTGAAAGATTGCATAGAATTTGCTAAGGGTTGCCAAGAATGTCAAATTCATGTTGGCATACAGCACATCCCTGCAAGTGAATTACATTCCATAGTGAAACCATGGCCTTCAGAGGATGGGCTTTGGATATAGTGGGAGAGATTCGACCAGCATCTTCAAAGAACCAAAGATATATTTTGGTGGGAATTGATTATTTCACCAAGTGGATTGAGGTAATACCACTGGTGAATATAGGTCAAGAAGATGTTATTGAATTCATTCAAAATCACATTATTTATAGGTTTGGCATTCCTGAAACCATTACTACAGATCAGGGATCAGTGTTCACTGGTCGAAAGATGCAGGAATTTGCCAAAGAAATAGGTTTTAAGTTATTAACTTCAACACCTTATTATGCTCAGGCCAATGGGCAAGTCGAAGCTGCCAATAAGGTAGTAATTGAAATAATTAAGAAGCATGTAGGAAAGAGGCCTAGAAATTGGCACAAGACGTTAGACCAAGTCCTTTGGGCATGTCGAACATCCCCTAAAGAGGCTACCAATACTACCCCATTTCGACTCACTTTTGGCCATGATGCAGTTTTGCCTGTTGAGGTTTATTTACAATCTCTAAGAGTTCAAAGACATCATGAGATTCCCTCTGAGAATTATTGGGAAATGACGATGAATGAATTAGTGGATTTGGATGAAGAAAGGCTTAGAGCCTTGGAGTTGTTAAGAAGACAAAAGAAGAGGGTCGAAGAATCCTACAACAAAAAGGTTAAGTCTAAATCTTTTGCATGTGGGGAATTGGATAGAACATTGGGCAAGTGGTCCCATAAGTGGGAAGGCCCATTCCAAGTCATACAGGTTTTCTCTAATGGAGCTTATAAAGTGGAGGAGTTAGACAAAGATAAAAGAGTCTTGAAAGTAAATGGCAAGTATTTGAAAAAATATAAGCCTATGCTGCAAGAGATTCATATTAAAACATAAGCTTTATTTAATAAAAAGCCAAAATAGGCCAAGTCAGGCTAATATGGCATACAAAGCAAAGAGAAACCAATACAACAATGTTTAATCAAGGAAAGGTTATTCATAATCTCTCCAATCTATGGATTTGAGCAAATCCATATAATCTGCATCTGGCTCATCATCAGAGTCTTGGGTGCTGGAGTGCCCTTTCTTAGAGATCTTCATTTTAGTTTCTCTCTTCTTGGCTAGAAAGGTTGCTCCAATGGAGGCTTCAGGTTGCTTGGGCGCCTCCATCTTTTTTGTTTCCTCAACTGCCTTGGCCTTTCCAGCCATCTTCTTGGTTGAGGATTTCTCTGAATTATTCATGTTTGCTTCTATGCAAAATGTGGTCAGGTGGAAGAAATTTATAGAGGCGAGGTACTGATTGGATTGGCCAGTCAAACGGTGGAAACACGTGAGTTATTCTTGGAAGTAGGCCTGAGGGCTATGCTATAAATGTTACTTTAAAAAGCTAGAGGCTTACGCCTTGGAATTTAAAGCTGGAAAGGTGACTTTCCAAGAAAAAGATAGAATGCCTTAATTGCAAATTTGACTGATAAAAGACAACAATAAAGTACATCATCATGTAATATAGGTCGAAAGCAGTTAAGGGCAAAATAATAATGATTGATTAATCAATTCCAAAAGGCATAAAATTGTCATTACATAAAAAGCCTGAAAAGACCAAGAAACAAGTGATGATTAAACAAACGAAGGTGTCGAAAGTATCAGAAGGGAAGCCTCGACGCCAACTGAGAAAAAGATTCTATGTGATGTTTGAGGCGAGCGTTGCACAAAGATTCATCAAGTTTTGCTTCTGCGACCTCTTTTCCATATCTTTGGGCCGCCTCAATACGATCAATAGCATTCTTTGTTTCTTCAGCTATCTCAGTGTCGTCGAAATGGTGCAAATCACAGTTGCGTTTTTCAGCATTTTCAATTTTGGCTTATAGCTCCGTGATTTGTTGCTTCCAGGTTTCAATGTCCTTCTGGTTGGAGGCTATCTCATCTTTCTTTTTCCTTTGATCAGCCTCCATACGTTTGATCTCTTCGTACGCCTCTTGTGCACCACACCAGGCTGCACTCTCACAGCCAGATGTTTTCTCTATGGTATTCCTGATCGAGGGAAGCAATTTTATTTCTGCAGCTATTTGGTTTACCACAACAGTTAGCTCTATCAGAAAACCAGAAACATCTGGATTGAGAGTGGTGAGCTCAACCTTTGCAAGGGTGTCCTTCAAGTAAGCAGTTGCAGTTGGATCTGAGGCCAAAACTTTGTAAATATCCCCCCTGAAGAATTTTTTCTTGATGGCTTGGAGAATTGGTTGGGCGAAGGCATTTGGTACTGGAGTCGAAGAGACAGAAGAAGAACTATACCTTTGCTCAAGAATCAATTTGGTAAACTCACGTGGGTTCGACCACTTGAGTGCCGTCAGCGAATCCCCCGGTGGTGGAATGACCATAGGCGAAGGAGTAAGACGGGGGCGAGGCTCAGCTTGTTCTTCTTCCTCCTCTGCTGATTCTTCTCCTTCTTCATCTTGTTCTTCTCCCATTTCTTCATCAGACTCTTCAGCAGCTGGTTGCATATTCTCTTGGTCATCAGTTGGTGTAGGAGGTAGTTCGTTTGTCTCCTCAGGCGCAACTTGATCAGGATTGGCATTATGTGTTTGAACTTCAGGTTCATGCCTTTCTTCTTCAACCAATTGACCTTCATCCATGGGGGTATCCAGATTGAAAGGTGGTGGGCTTGAGGCATCATCATCATCAGAGTTGGCTCCATCAGCTTGTGCGTTTTGAGTAGGGGTTGGAGCTGGTGGTGCAGTGGGTGCTGTAACATGTGGAGTAGGTTGGTTAATCTCACTCAAACCAGAGCCAATATCAGAAGATAGGTGATAAGTTGGCTCACCTTAGCTGTTGAGGAGCGTGGTGGTGAGGCTTTCTGAAGTTGGGTGAGGAACAGAATCGTCAATTACGGTGGTGGCGAAGTTGCTTGGAGTTGGTCGGGAATCTGGATTGTTGATTATGGGTGCCTAAAGAACACAAGTGGAGAAAATGAGAATGAAATAATAGGCGAAAGATGTCAAGCATAATAGAAAAAGGCAATGGTGCACATACCTGAGTTTGTTCAACAGCAGGACTTGATTTATCACTCCCATGGTCACCAAGAGGGGTTCCCAAGGCCACCTTGGAGGGTTCCTTCTCGACACCACTTGTGGTGGATGCCTTTTCGAGTATTTTAGCCACCTTCGAAGGAGGTGGGCCAGTAGGTCCAGAGGCCTTTGTGGGTTTTTTCCTTTTCCTTGTGAGAACCTCCTCAGGAGATTCATCTGAGGCCTCTGAAGCTATAACCATAGCTGGGGTATCCTTCTTACCTTTCTTGGAAGGTGTTGGAGGTTTTCGACCAGTCTGAAGAGGCAGTGCAAATATAAGAAAGAAATTCATATAGTACAAGCATAAACAGGGGAGGTGAAATATACATGTGTACTCTCTGGTTCTTTGCCACTTTGCAAGGTGGCAGCTCTAGTCGAAGCGGCTTTCCTAGGCACAGCTGAGAGATAGTACACAATTGTTACAAGTTAATGATTACATGGTTAGTCATAAAGCCATGGATTAAGGATTTCAAACCTTCATATATTTCAGATTCGATACGAACGTCCTGAATTCCTATATGAAGGTGCCCTTTAAAACTGTCTAACGTATGCTTAGTCGAAACCACTCGTTGAGCCTTTGGCTGAGACTGCTGTCGAAGAAGTTTTAAATGCTCCCCACAGACAAACCAATCTGGAAATGGAGGGGCAAGTGCCACTCCAAAATCAGCATTAGGCAGACGAGGGAACTTTGGAGGAAAAAGTTTAAAAGCTACCTCATAACGTTTCTCACGAGGGACGTTGGGAGGAATTTTTAGTTGATCCAGCTTTTCTAGAAATTTTCTCTTTAGAGTAACAGCAGCCTCATGAATGGTTCGACTAAAATCATCTGGTCGATAGATAGTTTCAAAGTATTTTTGAAAAGCCTGTATTTCTTCGATGTGAGTGAACTTACTCTTTTTCGTCTTGTCCTGCACATGGATAAAAGCTTGGTCAAGTAACGAAGAAAATGTAGCCACATCAAGAAAGTGCTCACTATAGTGCTTCGACCACCACTGGTAGAAGGATGAAGTGCATAGAAAGGAAGGTTCAAAAAACACAGGAGAGAGGATTCTTCTTTTTTCATTCCGGCTGTCGAGTGTTTGGGAAACGTTCTCCTCGTCGAAGCAGGTGGTGTGTAGAATTACTTGGCCCTTTTTCTCATACAAGCACTGAGGGAAGCTCTGGCCCAGCCCAAATTGTCGAGAGACCAAGTTTGGTTGATAGGCAATCAATGCTGATAAACCTCTCCCTAAGTTCAGCCTGTGGATAATGAATCTAGGAATCAAAAAGGCTTCCCAGATAGCAACAGATTCTGGATTAAGAGGTTGAAGAGGATTTGGAAATGGCCTTTTAAACCACACAGGGCCATAGCTTTGTCGAGCAAAGGGTGCCATGCTAGGAGTGAACTCATAGCGGTTGCGAACATCGTAATATAACTGGTGAAAGCCCTTTGAAGGTTTTCACCATCATCATTAGGAGTGAGTTTGGTCAGACGTGTCCCTTCGACACTCCTTTCCCTGATCTCAGCAGAGGCTTCATCAACTATGCCTTTTCTGGGGAGGCTAGCCTCAAATGTAGCATTAAGCCATAATTGAAGTAGCCAAAGAGGACCACTCAAGTGCATAGGATCTTGGGCTTCCATATTCTTAAGTCGAGAAGCCCCTTCACTGATAGATTCGTAAAGGTTCTCCAGAATGAGTTCACTCAGGCAGGTTCCTCTGTTGTGGTGGAGTTGATTCGCCCGGGGAAGGTACTTCTTAGCTACCTGCAAAGACTTCGTACAAAAAACATACCTCGACAGCCAGACTGTGAGGAAAGCAATTTGTTCTTCATCAGACACCTCGTCATTTTCTTGTTTGAAGTGGTGTTTGATAAAGAGGGTGTAGGTCAGTTTGGAGCCTGAAATATTGATGGTGTCCTCAGCATCAACATTAGGATTATAGACAAGGCCATCTGGACGAAGCCCCGTGATGGCAGCTACATCAAAAAGGGTTGGAGTAACCATTCCACATGGCAAATGGAATGTATAATGGGTGTTGTCCCAAAAGTATAGGGATGCCGCCAACATATTCAGACAATATGGTATGCTGGTCTTCGACAGCATAAGAAGGTCATAAATCCCTATCTCCTTCCAATGGTCAGCTTTAACCTTCTCCATCTTTGCCATCCATTGGTCGAATTCCTTTAAAGGGTTGACAGCTCTCACCAGCCTGGTGCCATCAGTGAGATAGCCAACGTTGATTTGGGGTAAGGGGATCTCTTCAGGGGAAGCTCCAGCGGCGGAATTAATTTTAGGGAAACTCTTTTGCCCTAATGGTCTGGTTCTCCGGTACGAGGGGAAAAACTCACTTAGCCTCTCGTTAGAAATGTCCACATCAGCCAAAGGACCAGATAGCGCATAAGTTTTATCAGACATAACTATGGGAATCATTACTTGAGATTTGTAGATGGCTCTTGATTCTTCAGAGGTGGGTTCCGGCATGCAATGACGGTTATCTACTAGTTGGGGGCCTGGGATGTTAGCGAACGGAGGGATGGTTTGCTTAAATGGAGTGGCCTTGCCTCTTTGAATCTTCTTTGCTTGAGGATTAGTTTGGGAAGATGCCATTGTTGAAGAAGATGAAAAGATGGTGTCTTTGCTGGGTTTGCTTGAGAGAACTGAAGAGAAGAAGAGGTTGCTTGAGAGTATGAAAAGTGTGGAAAGTTCACAAAGTGGCAGAAATAGGTATATATAGACATTTGAAAATCTCAAGAGACTTGGATCCACCGTTGAAGCTGAGGGGTTAGTGGGACGCGTGTCTTTCTCCTGAAGGCATGATGAAAAGTAGCAGTTATGTGCAGACTGTTAACGTCTGTTTTCAAGAAAGGTGTTATGATAAATACGGCTGAAAGGACGTTTTAAGGATTTGTCATGATGGTATGACGTCAGAGGCGTGGGTTAAAGAAACTGAACAGTTCAGCCATTAAGTAATTAGTGGGATATTCAGTTAAGGCCATGCAAACAGGCGTCGAAATGGTTATTATATCAAGAAATGGCCTTCCTACCAATTCTGGCGAAAGGACATTCCTTGGGGGCAATTTGTTAACCCTCAATTTCGACGCTAGAAAGAATCAAAGCTATTTTATGTTAAAAAATTATTTTTAATGTAAAGAAGGCTTCGACCCAGTTTTTGGAGAAGCCTGAGTCGAATAGAGGTGTAGGAACCTCAAAAAATGGCTAAGTGCTGGAAGGGTTTCGACCATGAGAATGTGGAAACAAGCGCTGCAGTGGTTATATTAAGGCTGGAGGGAGTCTCCAATATTTGAAATTTAAACAAGAGCAGTTGTGAACGTGGGAACAGTTGAGACCAAGGAGAAGGCGCCAAAATCCACACGTTCGAAGCAGTAACCACCACTTAGTAGTTATTTCCTAGCACTATAAATAGGAGCTAGTTCTATGTAAATGGGGTGTTCATATTTTTGTACAAGTTACTCAAAGAAACTCAAAGTACCCGCGTGTAGAGAAACGAGTTCGTGAGAATGTACGTAATGTAACACCATTTTCTTCATTAATGCAATTTATCTTCATCATGTTTAAGATTCAGCCATTTAATTTCCATGCCTTTACATTTTCTTGAATTTTATCTGTCATGCCAAATTTACTTTCAAAGTTATTTAAACTTTCTGCATCTACCTTCGACTGCACTGTTACATTCAAGCATTTAATCTTCAAGCTTTTAATTTTCAAATTCTTTTATTTTCAAGAACGTGGAGTTCACCTTTAATCCATTGCATCTATTTTCAGAGCCTTTTACTTTCCTGCACTTTACCTTCGACAGCACTTTTCTCATTCCAACCTTTACTTTTCAAGAACGTGGAGTTCGTCGCATTTTACTTTCAAAGCCTTTTACTTCTTGTCCATTCCTTTCGACGCCTTTTATTTTTTGCACCCTTTACTTACAGCCCTTTAAATTTTAAGCCTTTACTTTACTTTATTGCAAGTAGTCGAACGTGGAGTTCAGTTAGATTTTATTTCAGCATTGTCGAACGTGGAGGTCAGTTTGCATTCTCTTTAATTTTCATTTTGTCATTTACACTTGTCTCTCAAATTTAGCACATGTCCTAGGATTTGTGTGGTCGATCCTGCAAGTTAATCAATTCACGTTTAGATTGATAGACCAGAGGTTGTTTACCAAAATTCACAGTAAACAGTGATTCATATCGATTTCCAACCGTGAAAACATCAATTCTATCGAAATGATCACAATTCCAATCAAGTGGAAAACATATATTTTTCAACCAAACATTCAAACAAATACATACATATACATATACAAGCAAGATATAATTGAAACTTCTCACCCTTACCCGATTAATCGCGCTTGAAACGGAGTATTGAAGATTTCCTCTCCTTCTCTTTCCTTCCTCTTCCTTTCTTTCTTTTCTCTTTATTTTCTCTCTTTTTCTCTCAAATCTCTATTTATAAAAATATCTAATTTTTCTAAAATATCTAACCCCTCAAAATGACCATTTTACCCCTCGGCTCAAATATCTCGCAAACGCTCTCAAAATGCGATAAAATATAATAACGATGAAAAATAATATATTGTCAAATAAAAGTCAAGAATAAAATAATATAAAAACAAAAATAATTAAATAGACTCGATTAAATAAATCGGACAAAACGGGGCGTTACAATTCTCCCCCCACTTAGACATTTTCGTCTATACTTGGTGCAAACAACTCCGGATACGACTCTCGTATCCGACTAACCCACTCTCATGCCATTAAAGGCAACACCACGAATAACACAAACCGACTGTTAGTTCTGCAGCTATGCAGTATTTGTGTTGGCTAAATTTTTTTAAAACCTATATGATAGCTTTATGTCACTAAAGTTGTTTTAACATGTTGTTTTGTGTATCTGCCATAGTAGTTTAGTTGCAGGTTGTGAAAGGTCAAGGAGGATGTCTTGACATGCTGCTCTGCACTAATTAGTTATGTTAAGTATCTATCTGTTTGCCGTGAATTTTGGTAAACAACCTCTGATCTATCAATCTAAACGCAAATTGATTTAACTTGCAGGATCGATCACACAAATCCTAGGACATGTGCTAAGTTTTAAGGGGAAATGTAAATGTATGAAATGTAAAATGAACTCCGCGTTCGACAGTAAAATAGACTACACGAACTCCACATTCGACTACTTGTGCAGTAAAGTAAAAAGCTTAAAAAGAGGGCTGTAAGTAAATGATGCAAAAACTTTAAAGACGTCAGATGTAAAAGACAGAAATGTAAAGAGCTTTGAGAAATAAAGATACAGGAAATGTAAAGTTCTGTCGAGAGTAAATAATGAGAGAAAATGCTCGAACTCCACGTTCTTTGAAAAGTAAATACTGGCAATGTAAAGGGTTGTCGAAAGTAATGCAGGGAGATGAAAGCTTCTGGAAATAAAGTGCAATGAACTCCATGTTCTTGAAGATAAAAAGGCAATTGAAAATAAATGCAGTAAAGGGAGAGGTTTGAAAGTAAAAGACTTTGAATGTAAAATGTGCAGAAAAATAGATGTCGAAGGCTTCTAAAGGAAAGTGCAACTACAGTGTAACATAAGGCTGATTGAAAATACAGTTCAAAGGACAAGATAAGACATGAAAGATTAAACTTAAGAAAATGTAAAGTGCTGAAACATAAACATGATGAAGAAAACAAATTGCATTGCTGAAGAAAGAGGTGGTGTTACATTACGTACATTCTCGCGAACTCGTTTCTCTACACGCGGGTACTTTGAGTTTCTTTGAGTCACAAGTACAAAAATATGAACACCCCTATTACATAAATCTAACTCCTATTTATAGTGCTAAGGGATAACTGCTAAGTAGTAGTTACTGCTCCAACGTGTCCCTTCTTGGCGCCTTCCTCCTGGTCTCAACTGTTCCCACGCTCACAACTGCCCTTATTTGAATTTCAAATATCTGAAATTCCCTCCAGCCCTTGCAGCGCGTATTCCACGTCCCCACGGTCGAAAGACTTTCCAACACTTAACCATTTTGAGGGGTTTCAGCGTACTCTCTTCGACTCAAGCTTTATTCAGGACTTGGTCTAAAACCCTCTTCTAGTTAAAAACAATCTCTTAACAATTTGAACCAACATTTTCTCTTTCCTAGCGTCGAAAAATAAGGGTTAACAAATTGCCCCCCAGGAATGACCTTTCGCCAGGATTGGTAGGAAGGCCATTTCTTGATCCAGAGACCCTTTCGACGCTTGTTTGCATGGCCCTTAGCCAAATACCCTATTAACCACTTTAGTGGCTGAACTGTTCAGTTCCTTTGACCCACGCTTCTGACGTCACACCATCATGATGAATTCTAAAAACGTCTCTTCAGCCGTTTTTCATCATAACACTTTTCTCGAAAAACAGACGTTTGCAGTCTGTACATAACTGCTCCCCTTTATCATGTCTCCATAAACAGGACATGTGTCCCACTACCCTCTCAACTTCAACGGTGGATCTTTAGTTTTGGGGGTTTCAAACGTTCATAAAAACCCACTTTCACCATTTAGTGACTTTTCCTTGTCTTCAAACTCTCAAACAAACTTCCTTCTTAGTTCATTTCCTCTTACGAAAAAACCCAGAAAACACCATCTTTCAACCTCCTTCAATAATGGCGTCTTCTCAAGCTAAAACCCAACCAAAGAAAACCCAGCGTGGCAAGGCTTCACAGTTTAAGCAAACCATTCCTCCTTTCACCAATATTCCAGGCCCCCAACTGGTGGATAACCGCCGCTGTCTGCCGGAACCTGCCACCGAAGAATCACAAGCCATTTATGAATCCCAGGTAATGATCCCTTTAATAGTCTCTAATAAACCTTACGCATTATCTGGTCCACTGGCTGATATGGATATTCTCCCTGAGAGACTAAGTGAGTTTCTCCCTTCCTACCGGAGAACACGCCCGCTGGCGCAAAAAAGTTTTTCCAACATCCATGCCACTGCTGAAACGTCTCCTGAGGACATCCCTTTGCCAAAATTCGACATTAGCTACCTTGTTGATGGCACCAGGCTGGTGAGAGCCGTCAACCCCTTGAAGGAGTTCGACCAATGGATGGCAAAAATGGAGAAAGTCAAGGTTGACCATTGGAAGCAAATAGGGATCTATGACCGTCTCATGCTGTCGAAAACTAGCATCCCTTATTGTCTGAATATGTTGGCAGCGTCCTTGTATTTTTGGGACTACACCCACTTCACCTTCCATCTGCCATGTGGGATGGTAACTCCAACTCTGTTCGACGTAGCTGCCATTACGGGTCTTCGCCCAGATGGCCTCACTTACAATCCTGAGGTTGATGCTGATGACACCATCAACATTTCATGTTCTAAACTCACGTATACTCTCTTCATCAAACACCACTTCAACCAAGAAGAAGACACGGTGTCTGATGAGGAACACATTGCTTTTCTCACAGTTTGGCTGTCGAGATATGTTTTCTGCACAAAATCCCTACAGGTAGCCAAGAAGTACTTGCCCTTGGCGAACCAACTCCATCACAACAGAGGGACTTGCCTGAGTGAACTCATTCTGGCAAACCTTTATGAGTCCATTAGCGACGGGGCCTCTCGACTGAAAGGTATGGAGGCTCAAGGTCCTATGCATCTGAGTGGACCTCTTTGGCTACTTCAGTTGTGGCTTAACGCCACCTTCGAGGCTAGCCTCCCCAGAAAAGGCCTGGTTGACGAAGCTTCTGTCGAGATCCGGGAGAGGAGTGTCGAAGGGACGCGCTTAGCCAAACTTACTCCTACTGATGATCGTGAAACCCCTCAAAGGGCTTTTACCAGCTATGTTATGATGTTTGCCAAGCGTTATGATTTTACTCCTAGCATGGCGCCCTTTGCTCACAGGAGGTATGGCCCTGTATGGTTCACCAGGCCATTCCCAGATCCTCGTCAACCTCTTGATCAAGAGTTTGTTACTATCTGGGAAGCTTTTCTAATCCCCAGACTTATTATACACAGGCTGAACTTAGGGAAAGGCTTGTCAGCGCTCATCGCCTATCAACCAAACCTCGTCTCTCGACAGTTTGGGCTGGCCCAAAGTTTCCCTCGATGCCTGTATGAGAGGAAGGGTCAAGTGATTCTCCACACTGCCTGCTTTGACGAGGCAAACGTTTCCCTCACCCTTGCCAGTCATAATGAGAGAAGAAAAGTTCTTTCTCCTGTATTTTTTTAGCCTTCTTTTCTTTGTACTTCTTCCTTCCATCTCTGGTGGTCGAAGCACTATAGCGAGCATTTCCTCGATGTGGCTATGCTTTCTTCATTACTTGACCAAGCTTTTCTCAATGTGCAGGACAAGACAAAAAAGAGTAAGTCCACTCACGTCGAAGAGATACAGGCTTTTCAAAAATACTTTGAAACCGTCTATCTACCAAATGATCTTAGTCGAACCATTCATGAGGCTGCTGTCACTCTAAAAAGAAAGTTTCTAGCTAAGCTAGATCAACTAAAACTTCCCCCGAACGTCCCTCGTGAGAAACGTTATGAGGTAGCTTTTAAACTTTTTCCTCCCAAGTTCCCTCGACTACCTACTACTGATTTTGGAGTGGGGCTTGCCCCTCCATTTCCAGACTGGTTTGTCTGCGGGGAGCATTTAAAACTTCTTCGACAGCAGGCTCAGCCAAAGGCCCAACGAGTGGTTTTGACTAAGCATGTGTTGGACAATTTTAAAGGACATCTTCATATAGGAATTCAGGACGTTCGTGTTGAATCTAAAATATATGAAGGTTTGAAACCATTAATCCATGGCTTTATGACCACTCACGTCATCATTAACTTGTAACAATTTTTCTGTTTTACAGCTGTGGCGAGGAAAGCTGCCTCGACTAGAGCTGCCACCTTGCAAAGTGGCAAAGACCAAGGGAGTACACAGGTATACTTTACACCTTTCATTTTTACTTGTACTCTATGAATTTCTTCTTCATTTTCACCGCCTCTTCAGACTGGTCGAAAGCCTTCCACACCTTCCAAGAAAGGCAAGAAAGATGCCCCAGCTGTGGTTACAGTCTCAGAGGCCTCAGATGAATCTCCTGAAGAGGTTCTCGCGAGAAAAAGGAAAAAACCCACAAAGGCCTCTGGACCTGCTGGCCCACCTCCTTCGAAGGTGGCCAAAATCCTCGAACAGACATCCACTACAAGTGGTGTCGAGAAGGAACCCTCCAAGGTAGCCTTGAGGCCCCCTCTTGGTGACCATGGGGTTGAAGAATCAAGTCCTGCTGTTGAGCAAACTCAGGTATGCATACCATTACCTTTCCTTTTATGCTTGACATCCCCTGCCTATTATTTCATTCTCATTATCTCCACTTGTGTTCTTCAGGCATCTATCATCAACAATCCGGACCCTCAACCAACTCCACGCAACTTCGCCACCGCTACACTTGACGAGCCCGTTCCTCACCCAACTTCAGAAAGCCTTACCACCACGCTTCTCAACAGCCAAGGTGAGCCAACTTATCACCCCTCTTCTGATATTGGCTCTGGTCTGAGTGAGATTAATCAACCTATTCCACGTGTTACAGCAACCACTGCAGCACCAGTTCCAACCCCAACTCAGCACGCACAAGCAGAGGGAGCTAACTCTGATGAGGATGTCGTTTCAAGCCCACCACTTATCAATCAGGGTACCTCCATGGATAAGGGCCAGATGATTGAAGACGAAAGGCGTGAACCTGAGATCCAAACACACAACGCTACTCTTGATCCCACCTCACCAGTTGATCAGCAGGAGAATGTGCAACCAGCTGCGGATGAATCTGATGAGGAAATGGGAGAGGGAGAAGATGAAGCAGAAAGGGAATCAGCAGAGGAGAAAGAAGAATAAGCTGAACCTCGCCCCCACCATACTCCTTCGCCTAGGGTTATTCCACTAGCTGGGGATTCGCTGACAGCACTCAAGTGGTCGAACCCACGTGAATTTGCCAAATTGATTCTTGAGCAAAGGCATGGTTCTTCCTCTGTTTCTTCGACCTCAGCGCCAGATGACTTCGCCCAATCAATTCTCCAAGTCATCAAGAAAAAAAAATTCAAAGGGGATATTTACAAAATTATGGCCTCCGATCCAACTGCATCCGTTTACCTGAAGGACACCCTCGCAAAGATTGAACTCACTACCCTCAATCCAGATGTCTCTGGTTTTCTGATAGAGCTAACTGCCGTGGTGAACCAAATATCTGCAGAAATAAAACTGCTTCCCTTGATCAAGGATACCATCGAGAGAACATCTGGCAGTGAGTGTGCAACCTGGTGTAGTGCACAAGAGGCGTATGACGAAATCCAACGTCTGGAGGCTGATCAAAATAAGAAACAAGACGAGATAGCCTCCAACACGAAGGACATCGAAGCGTGGAAGCAGCAGATCACAGAGCTACAAGCAAAAATTGCGAATGCTGAAAACCGCAATCGTGGTCTGCGCCAACTCGACGACACTGAGATGGCTGAAGAGACGAAGCATGCTATTGATCATATTGAAGCGGCTCAAAGATATGAGAAAGAGCTCGCAGACGTAAAACTTGACGAATCCTTGTGCAATGCTCGACTCAAATATCATATAGACTCCTTTCTCAGTTGGCGTCGAGGCTTCCCTTCTGATACCTTTATTTCATTTATCTAGTCGTCACTTGTTTCTTGGCCTTTTCAGGCTTTTTATGTAATGACAATTTTATGCCTGTTGGCACTGATTTAATTTATCATTATTATTCTGCTTTTAACTGCTTTTCGACCTATTTTGCATGATGATGCTCTCTATTGGCGTTTTTTTTTTTTACCAATCAAATTTGCAATTAAAGCATTTTATCCTTTTCTTGGAAAATCATCCTTCTCGCTTTAAACTCCAAGGCACAAGCCTCTAGCTTTTAAGTGACACTCATAGCATAGCCCTCGGGCCTATTTCCAAGAATCACTCACCTATTTCCACCGTTTGGCTGGCCAATCCAATCAGCCCTTAGCTTCTATAAATCTCTTCCATCTGACCACGCTTTGCATAGAAGCAACCATGAATACTTCAGAGACACCTCCAACCAAGAAGATGGCTGGAAAGGCCAAGGCAACTGAGGAAACAAAGAAAGTAGAGGCGCCTCGACAACCCAATGCCTCCATTGGAGCAGCCTCTTTGGCCAAGAAGAAGGAAACCAAAATGAAGATCTCCAAGAAAGGGCGCTCCAGCACCCAAGAATCTGATGATGAGCCAGATGCAGATTATATGGAATTCCTCAAATCCATAGATTGGAAAGATTACGAATAACCTTTCCTTGAGAAAGAAAATGTTGTACTATTTTCTATTTGCTTTGTATGCCATATTAGCCTAACTTGGCCTATTTTGGCCTTCTCTTATTAAATAAAGCTTACGTTTTAATATGAATCTCCTGCAGCATAGGCTTATATTTTTTCAAATACTTGCCATTTACTTTCAAGATTCTTTTGTCTTTATCTAACTCTTCCACTTCATAAGCTCCATTAGAGAACACTTGTATGACTTGGAATGGTCCTTCCCACTTAGGAGACCATTTGCCTAATGTTCTATCCTTTCGATCCATGGGAAAAATCACCTTCCAAACCAATTCCCCACATGCAAAAGATTTAGATTTAACCTTTCTGTTGTAGGAATCTTCGACCCTTTTCTTTTGTCTCCTCAGCAACTCTAAGGCTCTAAGCCTTTCTTCATCCAAATCCACTAATTCATTCATCATCATTTCCCAATAATTCTCAGAGGGAATTTCATGATGTCTTTGAATTCTCACGGACTGTAGATAAATCTCAACAGGCAATACTGCATCGTGACCAAAAGTGAGTCGAAAGGGGGTAGTGTTGGTAGCCTCTCTGGGGGATGTTCGACACGCCCAAAGAACTTGGTCTAATGTTTTGTGCCAATTTCTAGGCCTTTTTCCCACATGTTTCCTGATTAATCCAATTACTACCTTATTGGCAGCTTCGACCTGCCCATTGGCTTGAGCATAATAAGGTGTAGAAGTTACTAACTTAAAACCTATTTCTTTGGCAAATTCCTGCATCTTTCGACCAGTGAACACTGATCCCTGATCTGTAGTAATTGTTTCAGGAATACCAAATCTATAAATAATGTGACTTTGGATGAACTCAATAACATCTTCCTGCCCTACATTCACCAATGGTATTGCCTCAATCCACTTGGTGAAATAATCAATACCCACCAAAATATATCTCTGGTTCTTTGAAGATGCTGGTCGAATCTCTCCCACTATATCCAAAGCCCATCCTCTGAAAGGCCATGGCTTCACTATAGAATGTAATTCACTCGCAGGGATGTGCTGTATTCCAGCATGAATTTGACATTCTTGGCACCCTTTAGCAAATTCTATGCAATCCTTCAGCATAGTGGGCCAATACATGCCTTGTCGAAACAACAGCCATTTCATCTTCTGGCCAACTTGGTGTGCTCCACATGCCCCACTATGTACTGTCGAAAGTGCCCAATACGCCTCTGCTTCACTAAGGCATTTCAACAAGACTCCCTCAGGGGTTTTTTTAAATAGTTCATTACCCAATAGCACATAGCTTAAAGCTTGATATTTGACTTTTCGCTCTGTCGAAGCCGTTGGGTTTTGTAGATATTCAACTATTGGCTTTCTCCAGTCTTCATCCGTCAACCCATCTATAGCTAAAATTTCAAAATTTTCGCCATCCATGCACCCAAGCCTCGTTGTTTCTAAGTCTAATGAACATAATCCAATAGCCACCACCTTACTTCTTGCCTCAATTACTTCTTGAAGGTTTTCTTTCGACACCTTGTATCCAGAAGCAATTTGGGCCAAGTCGTTGGCAACTTGATTCTCTATTCTATGTATGTGTTGAATGGCCACTACCTCAAATTTCTTTAATAATCTATTGGTTATCACAAAGTACATAATGAGATTTTCTTTAACACATTTATACTCCTTTGTGATTTGTTTTATAATAAATTCTGAATCTCCCATTATTTCGACTCTAGTGCCCCCAATTCTAACAAAATTTCAAGGCCAGCAATTAATGCTTCATATTCAGCCTCATTGTTAGAACAAGGCCCTTCGACCTTATACTTGAATTTTGTTGGAATTTTTCCAGGAGAAATAATGTATATTCCTACTCCTGTTCCATTTTTATGACTTGATTCGTCAAAGTATAATTTCCAAGATCTTAATTCGACGTAATTCAAATCATTTTCATTTATGGAATGGTCAACTATGAAGTCTGCAACTATTTGCCCTTTCACAGCTTTTAAAGGTTGATATGTTAAGGAAAATTCTGTTAATGCTAATGCCCATTTGCCAATTCGACTGTGCAAAATAGGTTTAGATAACATATGTTTTATAACATCAAAGCGAGACAAAACATACACATCAACAGGTTTTATATATTGCTTCAGTTTAGTACAAGAGAAATACAAGCATAAACATAACTTTTCAATCATGCTATACCTAGTTTCTGCATCATTTAAAACTCGACTAAGGTAATAAATGGCTCTTTCGACTTCATTCTCATCTTCCTGAGCTAACATGCTCCCTAGGGTTTTGTCTGATGCAGCTATGTACAATCTCATACTTTTGTTTCGACAAGGTGGTGAAAGAATTGGAGGGTGACTTAGGTACTCCTTGATCTTGTCAAAGGCTTCCTGTTGTAACTGCCCCCACTTGAAACCATCTTTGCTAAAATGAAGCAATGGTGAAAAAGCTTGTGTTTTGCCACTCAGGTTGGATATAAACCTTCTTAAGAAGTTGATTTTGCCTAACAACGACTGCAACTCCTTTTTAGTTGATGGCGCTTTCGCCTCCATTATGGCTTTGGATTTATTCTGATTTATTTCAATTCCTTTCTTGTGGACCACAAAGCCTAAGAAATCCCATGCCTGCACACAAAAAGCACATTTAAGAGGATTCATTTTAAGACCATATTTTCTCATCCTTTCAAAGGATTGTCGAAGATGGTCAATGTGACTACTCCCAGAAACAGACTTTATAACAATATCATCAATATAAATTTGCATGAATGTGTCTATAAAATCGTGAAAAATTGAATTCATTGCCCTTTGGTAAGTGGCACCAGCATTCTTGAGACCAAAAGGCATCACTACCCATTCATAGGTGCCTAAGGCTCCAGGGCATCTAAAAGCAGTTTTATGAACATCTTCCTCAGCAGTGAATATTTGGTTGTAACCAGAATATCCATCCAGCATACTAAGATATTCATGTCCTGCTGCAGAATCTATTAACATTTCTGCTACTGGCATTGAATATTCATCTTTGGGAGTTGCAGAGTTTAAATCTCTAAAATCAATGCAAACTCTCAAAGACCCATTCTTTTTAATAACGGGTACTATATTAGCCAACCATTCGACATACCTTGTAGTGCGAATGAATTTGCAACGAAGCAGTCTTTCGACCTCCTCTTTGATTTTTGACAATATCTCTGGTGCAAATCGTCTTGGATTTTGCTTGACTGGTTTTTTTCCAAGTGTCATAGGCAACCTGTGTTCGACCAACTCCCTGCCCAAACCAGGCATCTCATCATAATCCCAGGCGAAGCAGTCTTTGAACTCTTTCAACAACTGAACTACTTTGACCTTCAACTGGGGATCAAGATTGACACTGATGTAGGTAGGCCTTTTGGTTGTCCCTTCACTGAGGTCCACTTCTTCTAAGGGGTCTTGTGCTAGCATTTTTACATTATTTGCCAACGGATCCTTCTCAAATCCCAAAGGCTCATCTTCATAGATGGCGTCGAGCCTCTGGCTTTGCCCTCCAATTTCAACCTTATCTGGAGGTTTTGGGTCGAAGTCCTTGCCAGGACCTTCTTGATACACTTCAGAAATGACTTCACCAGCCATATAATCATTGGCGGCTTCCAAAGCCGCTTGTAGTTTTGCTTCGGCCACATAGGCCGAAATTCTTTTCAAAGCGTCGAACTCAGTCATGATCACTGAATTCATCTCCCCACCCTGTGGGCTCTATTGGAGGCGTGCCTAGGCATGGCAATCTTCCTCCTGGTACCTCCCTGTCCCATCTGAAACCTTCAATAGGGTGCAAGTACAACGAATGAAACGTTTCCTCGTCAGGTGTAAACTCAAAATCAGCTGGAGGACATGGAGCAATGTTCGCCAGATGTTTCTCAAATTTCCTACTGTCCACATGATTAACAGGCACCTTGAAGTACCCTTGGTCAGCTTCAATGTTTTCCACTATCCCATCTGGTCTCCAGATTGTGATTCTCTGGTGCATAGACGAGGGTACTGCTCCTATCCCATGAATCCACTCCCTACCTAAGAGTAGATTATAATTAGCCTTTGTTTCGACGACCATGAACACTGTTGGTCTGGTAATAGTTCCCACAGTGAGATCTACCTGAATCACTCCCAGAGTAGAACCAACTTTGCCTTCATAGTTCGACAGAACCATGTTGTGGGGTTTAGTATCAGTTTCAAACTTTCCAATCTTGCTCAACAGAAACCTTGGCATCAGATTAACCGTCGCACCACAGTCTACCAAAATCTTGTTGACAGGAAGGTTCTCCACTTTTCCAGTAATATAAAGAGGCTTCAAGTGACCCTTCATTGCCTCCGTGGGACGCTCAAAGAAAGCATTTTGTTCTTCGACGCACCCATTGTTCATGATGTAATAGCACACAGGCTTGTGTGACATCATCTCCAATTCAGCAGTTTGGTCTAAGTCTTCGACCTCTGAAACTTGACCAAACTCTCTTGGCATTACAGACACCACATTTACCAAAATGTCTAGGGAAGCTGCTGACTCATTGTCGAAGTTATCAGTCATATTCTCATCTTCTTCGACCTTCTTTTATGGCTGACTAGTAAACAACTTTCGTCATATGGGCATCCTCTCCATTGCCCCAGCCACATTGGCGCTTGACTCCCCTTGCACCTGAGCCTCCCTAACAGCTTTTCGCCTGCGCTGCTCTCTTCGCCATTGCGATCTGGACATTGGGTTGTTACCCTTGTAATTCTGCGAAATGTATGCGGATTTGTTTGTGGTGCGATTCTCTTTTCTGTACTCAAAGGACGCACCTCTTTCCACATCGAACTTCTCCCACTTTTTCTTCCTTCCTTTCCCTTCAACAGGTTTGATCCAACTACCTGTTGGCGCATTCACAGCAGGTTTGAATGTTCCTGGCTTGGTCCTTGGTACTTAGTTCTTTGGCCCTGTCGAAAGTCGCCTGCGGTTAAAACCTTTGTGCCCCTTGTTCACCTTCTGCCCCCAGCTTTCGCCAGCCTTCTTAATGCCTTCCAGCTTGTGGGCAGCCTTTTCATCAAAAATGGCGCTGCACCTGGGACACAGCATTACTCCAGAGTCTTTTTTCTGGCAACGATGCAAGAAATCCACGATTGTCTCTTCTGGCTCAGGATAAGCCATTTTGTTACACTTCTCTTGCTCATCTACCTTACTCAATTGTTCATCCTTTCGATCCGTAATTTTGACCATGTTGACATCCATTATGTCCTTCAGGCGCATCTTGGAGAAGCTGGCTTCCAGACTTTCAGTGGTCTTTGCCAAGCAGCCACCACCTACTGCTGCTTTTGCAGCTCTTTGGGAGGCTTTTTCCCAAGCAGCTTTCTCAGCCTCCACCATCTCCTCAGCGTTGACTCTTTCGACGTCAGGAGACGTCTTGAAAAAATTTTCAGCAGCCATACAGATCCAATTTTCCACCAGACAACCATCCATGTCCAGCATCTCTCCAACCAAGAGCATGTTGTCTTCCAATTCCTTAACCACTTGAACTTTGGGGGCATTTCTACCCATAGCCTCCTTGGTGTTGATGCTATCTGAACTAGAATCAGACTCCTCAACCAACTCGACCAGATTTATTCCTTCATTGACAGTTATCTTCCAACCACTCCTGGTTACATCAAAACCCTTAGCAGCATTATCCATTTCCATAAACTTATCAGCAGTGTAACTGCAGTGTAACATAAGGCTGATTGAAAATACAGTTCAAAGGACAAGATAAGACATGAAAGATTAAACTTAAGAAAATGTAAAGTGCTGAAACATAAACATAATGAAGAAAACAAATTGCATTGCTGAAGAAAGAGGTGGTGTTACATTACGTACATTCTCGCGAACTCGTTTCTCTACACGCGGGTACTTTGAGTTTCTTTGAGTCACAAGTACAAAAATATGAACACCCCTATTACATAAATCTAACTCCTATTTATAGTGCTAAGGGATAACTGCTAAGTAGTAGTAACTACTCCAACGTGTCCCTTCTTGGCGCCTTCCTCCTGGTCTCAACTGTTCCCACGCTGACAACTGCCCTTATTTGAATTTCAAATATCTGAAATTCCCTCCAGTCCTTGCAGCGCGTATTCCACGTCCCCACGGTCGAAAGACTTTCCAACACTTAACCATTTTGAGGGGTTTCAGCGTACTCTCTTCGACTCAAGCTTTATTCAGGACTTGGTCTAAAACCCTCTTCTAGTTAAAAACAATCTCTTAACAATTTGAACCAACATTTGCTCTTTCCTAGCGTCGAGAAATGAGGGTTAACACTATCATATTAGATTAGTTGCAGGTTGTGGAGATTTCAAGTGTGATGTCTTGACATGTTGTGCTGCACTAAGCTGGTATGAGTGCATGGTTGTTTTAAGGTGTTGCTGTTTTGCTGTCATGTGCTGGTTAATCAAGATGTTCTAATGTACTGCATTCAACATGTCGGATAAAGATGTCCCATCCTGGATCATAGGACATCGCGTCTGTTATTGGATTGAAAGAAGATTCTGTTAGTTGTTATTTGTTATTGAATATTCTGTGAATATTTAGGTACCCTATGTGGCGTCCAAAGTAATTGGGTTGAGATTTTGTGTTGGTTTTCGGATTTTCACTACTTTCTAAATATGGAGACATATTAGGAAACTTTAGATTGAAGACCTATTTTCTTGGAGTTTATTTTGCAGAATTGTGTGCAGTCTCTCTGCTGCGTTTTGAAGCCCAAATCCAGTTGGGATGTAGGTTATAAATAGGAGTATTTGTAACCTGATTTAGTAACGATTCCAAGGTGTAAAATTATTAGGGTTTCGTTCTTGTGAACCACTCTCTAGGAGAGTTGGTTGGTTCCTGTACCACTCGACATGTGAGTTGGACAGTTTGTTAGTGTGATCCTCGAAGCTGTTAAGTAAGAGGAGTATTGTTCTTGGAGGAAGCTTTTAAGTAACTCGAAGTTGTGTCTTGGAAGTGTGTCTTCCTTGTTGAATTGTTGTATAGGTAAAGAGTCGTTGATGCAGTGGCGGAGTGTTGACTGATAGACATCATTGCGATGATTGGGAGTGAGAAGGGTTTCTCATACCTAAAGAGGATCTAGGTAGAAGGGTCATTGGGTAGTGGTTAAGTGATAAGCTGTAAACGGGGAGTTTAGCTTTGAATTGATATTGCTGATAGTGGACTTCATCCCTGGCTTGGTAGCCCCCAGAGTAGGTGTGTTAGACCGAACTGGGTTAACAATTCTATGTGCTTTGTTTTTATCTTTTCAGTACCGTGCTTATTGTTATATATCGTGCTATGTGTGTTCATGTCAGAGCAGATGTCGAATGACATGTTATAGGACATCTGAATTTTGCACATGTGCCAGAATTTCAATTGGTATCAAAGCAGGCATCCTGTTCTATTTCTGGGTGAGATCCTAGGGAAGATACTTTCTGGTCATGGGCAAGGTAAGTGGTACCTACTGAAAAGTTGCTTGAACTTGGAGAAGTTTATGTTGTTGTTTGAATGGTCCTTAGAAGTGGAGGATGAACTGTTCATGACAGAGTGTGTATTGTACTTGTCTATTGTTATCAGGCTTGTAGCTTTGATGGTAAGCTGTTGTGTGGTTTGATTTAATTTCAAACCTATGGAGTGTCGTGTTTGTGCAAGGGTTATAGAGGAGTTTTCTGGTGTGTGTTCCGCTGCTTATATATATCTGATGGAAAATTCCTGGTGGTTTATGTGTTGAGGCTGCAACACTCTGTTCTCCTCTGAAGGTGTATCACATGGTGTTGTGATACTTGAGGTTAATATTGACTGACTTATTAAAGTGACCAAAGATACTTGAGGTTTGACCCAAGTCTACTCATAAAGGAATTTTCAATAAGTATGTTGATCAGAAGGATACAATTTATTTTTGTTCTCTTCTCTGAAAGACCATCCACAGGTCTAAATTAAAGGATCCCATGGTGTTGTTCTTGAATGATGTTCTACCAGTTGTTGTGACATCAAACCAGCAGAGTGTGCAGAATCTAGTGGATAAAGATTTTGCATTGCAAATGTGTTTGGGGCAAGGAGGAGTTGGTGTTCTTTTGAACCAAAAGATTATGGTTCCCTGGTATTAGCATGAGAAGGTTCTTCTTAAGCTGGAGTTCAGTTATGTGGTGTCCTCACATAATGGAACATGTTTTTGCAAGGATTGAAAAGCATCCTTGTAGGAAGAAGCATATTTTATTTAACAATCTGTTTGTGATGACCAGTCAATATTTTTTTGTTCCAGAAACCTGATAGAGGGAATCTCCTCTTTAGGTGCAGAAGGATGGCATTCAACATCTCAAAGACAGACAGAAGGTCTGAACATCAGAAGGTTGAGAAGAAGATTCTTGAGATGTAGAGTATGCAGGTTCCTACTTGTATGTATGGTCTGGTTTTGAAGGTTGATCAGATGCTGATGGTCAATCCTCTTGTGTCCCTTGCAAGAGATGTGTGTGGTTTAATAAAAGAGGGATCAGCTAGTGCCACAAGTGTGCAGGAAAAGAATGTCGTACCTTGTGTGAGAAGGTTACCTTATCACATATGATAAATATCTTGACAGGAGTTGAGTATTTGTCTGTTTTTGATAAGGATGTGCATCTAACCGATAGTGAATACTCTGACGGGAGCTGAGCGTTTATCTAAGATGTTTTGCTTTCAACTAATGACAAAATACATTGACGGGAGACTATGCATATGTCTGATGTAAAAGTGTAGGACTGCAGAAATGTTGAGAATTTACTTCTCTCTATTTGGTGTGTTGGTGTGTGACGACCTGAATTATGCTGTTGAAGATAGAGATGGAAGACTATGAAGACGTCATAATCTTGATGGTTGGATCAGTTTATTTCTGATCTAGGTGCTTTGGAGCATGGTTTTTTCTTGTGAAAGTCGAGGATATGTGGCTGTTATCTCTGGTTTTCTACTGACGGCTCTACTAAGGGAAGCGGCATTCTTTGGTATAGCTATGGGGTAGTCTTGAACTACTTATCTTCTGAAGATTCAGATGTGGTAGGTTTGAAGTCTTAGTAGTTTCTGAGCAGGATGGAGGTTGTCTACTCAAACTTGATTATTGAATCAAGTCTATGAGAGCATGGAAATCTGTTTCTGCAAAGGGGGAGGTTCTTCTGAGTGGCAGAAGGAAGAGCTGAATTCAACAGTTGGATGTCATAATGCTCTGACATCTAGCTTAACATCAGAAGTCTCAGTTGGTGATGTGGCACATCAGCTTATGATAGGGTGATCTACAGGAATGAACAATAGGATGTTTCAAAAGATCGTTCTCTTGGCAGTTTGCGGGAGCTGCAGAAAGGAGAAGATGTTACATGACCATGGCTTAGGGAGTCTAAGTGTGTTTGCTATTGAGCAATTGGAACATGTGACTTGAAGATCAAGTTTCCTTGGTGGATCAGGATATCTCTGTGAGAGTTCTGACAAACGTGAAAAAGATCAAAATGTGGCATTTGGTTGTTTTCATATGAGGATTCATGAATGAGGTGATCAAACTGTGGCATTTGGTTGATCTCAGAAGTGGAATCGAAGAATCAAGATAATCAGAGTGTGGCAGCTGGTTATTATTGAGGATTGTCTTGGAACAAGTTACTCTTGGGAAGAAGGGTGATGAGTTGAAGACTCAAGGAGATTATTCTTCTTGAAGGTGGATGAGAGTTTATTTCTCTAGTTCTTTGGATTACTATGCTATAGTAAGTCCAGTTGGTGGAGCATATCAAGAATCATGGTGATGATGTCTTGGTGTGTGGCAGATGTTCTAACTTGGTGTTGGAACATTATCTGGGTTGGATTTCCTTGGTGAAGGATGATTGTGGTCTGGTTCAGGAGCTTGGTGCCTAAGGAGCGTCTACGTAGTCATACGGGAGAATGATGAAGTAAAAGGTTTGCCTTGGATGGAGAATGAAGTAGATCAGGTATTGATTGATTGGAAGTCTGAAGATGAAGAGTATGATAGGGAATGACTGCCTTTGGAAAGTTGGGGGATCTATGTGACCTTGATCTTTATCTAACAGTTTGTTTATGTTCCTCACGAATAGCTAAATTGTAACTTCATGTGTGAGTGACTGTTGTTTATTGTCATAAGGGATTGTGGTGCCAAAATGAATGTGCTTCAGCAGGTGGCTGGACTGGGAGTGAGCTCTTGAAGACATGAAGATGCGTCTTATGTTTTCCATTCAGGTGCACTAGTTATCCACGTCAGGGGGAGTAATACTACTGTTTTTTTCCTGCTTCTGGTTGATTTCCCTTAAATGCATAGTTGCTTGGTTTGGCATATTATGGCTAAAAAGGGGGAGAAGTAAGTGTCCTTGGTTGTTTCCTTGAGGGGGAGCTGGTTGTGTTATCCAAAGGTTATATGGATACTGCTCTGGTGTGCTATAGCTTTGTCAAATATGGCTAAAAAGGGGGAGAGTGTGTGATTGCATGATGTGCTGATAGCTGATGTCCCATATGATGTTCTAACATTTATGTGTGATTGCTAGTGTGAGTGGTGAGCTAGTTAGTAAATGTTGTTGTGAAGTTACTGCTGTGTGAGGTTGTGTATGTGTGCAGATGAAGATTGAGTGTTGATTTGCTTGTGTATATGTTGCAGTGCTGATAATTGTTTTATCTGCTACTGATGTGTGTGACTATCTTCTGCTGATATATTTGATATGATATGATGGTTTTAGCCAAAATTTGCCAAAGGGGGAGTTTGTTAGTTCTGCAGCTATGCAGTATTTGTGTTGGCTACATTTTGTTAAAACCTATATGATAGCTTTATGTCACTAAAGTTGTTTTAACATGCTGTTTTGTGTATCTGCCATAGTAGTTTAGTTGCAGGTTATGAAAGGTCAAGGAGGATGTCTTGACATGCTGCTCTGCACTAACTAGTTATGTTCAGTATCTATCATATTAAATTAGTTGCAGGTTGTGGAGATGTCAAGTGTGATGTCTTGACATGTTGTGTTGCACTAAGCTAGTATGAGTGCATGGTTGTTTTAAGGTGTTGCTGTTTTGCTGTCATGTGCTGGTTAATCAAGATGTTCTAATGTATTGCATTCAACATGTCGGATAAAGATGTCCCATCCTGGATCATAGGACATCGCGTCTGTTATTGGATTGAAAGAAGATTCTGTTAGTTGTTATTTGTTATTGAATATTCTGTGAATATTTAGTTACCCTATGTGGCGTCCAAAGTAATTGGGTTGAGATTTTGTGTTGGTTTTCGGATTTTCACTACTTTCTAAATATGGAGACATATTAGGAAACTTTAGAGTGAAGACCTATTTTCTTGGAGTTTATTTTGCAGAATTGTGTGTAGTCTCTCTGCTGCGTTTTGAAGCCCAAATCCAGTTGGGATGTAGGTTATAAATAGGAGTGTTTGTAACCTGATTTGGTAACGATTCCAAGGTGTAAAATTATTAGGGTTTCGTTCTTGTGAACCACTCTCTAGGAGAGTTGGTTGGTTCCTGTACCACTCGACATGTGAGTTGGACAGTTTGTTAGTGTGATCCTCGAAGCTGTTAAGTAAGAGGAGTATTGTTCTTGGAGGAAGCTTTTAAGTAACTCTAAGTTGTGTCTTGGAAGTGTGTCTTCCTTGTTGAATTGTTGTATAGGTAAAGAGCCGTTGATGCAGTGGCGGAGTGTTGACTGCTAGACATCATTGCGATGATTGGGAGTGAGAAAGGTTTCTCATACCTAGAGAGGATCTAGGTAGAAGGGTCATTGGGTAGTGGTTAAGTGATAAGCTGTAAACGGGGAGTTTAGCTTTGAATTGATACTGCTGATAGTGGACTTCATCCTTGGCTTGGTAGCCCGCAGAGTAGGTGTGTTAGACCGAACTGGGTTAACAATTCTGTGTGCTTTGTTTTTATCTTTTCAGTACCGTGCTTATTGTTATATATCGTGCCATGTGTGTTCATGTCAGAGCAGATGTCGAATGACATGTTATAGGACATCTGAATTCTGCACATGTGCCAAAATTTCACCGACAAAACACCTCGCTAACAGCAACTACTACAACGACACGACAACGGTAAGATGCAATGCCCATACAATGCACTTGACGACCAACTCACGACTCAAAGAATACCCAAGTTACGAACACACAGGTTCACTCTTGAACCGAAACACAACAAGATCGTTACCCTCACCATAGGTAACACTCCCCTGATTCCCCACAAGGAATTAGCTACTCGCACTCGAACCATCACGATGGAAACAAGGCAACAACACAAACAAGAACATAAAGTTCCACGACCCAACATTGTTTCAAGAACCTCTACATAACCACAATACCATCATCCTTGTCATACAACAATATTACCACAATGCTACAATTCACCAATCGAACATATAACCAAAACATTCATCTACATAGTAGCCCATGAATAATATTTAAACCTTTCACCTAACACTTCCATTCTGAAACGTCCAATGGTCTCATCATCCTACATTTTCATAATGTTCAACCTATGAACTCTTACCAGTCACACACGCATATACGAATTGTGCCACATCACACTTCCGCTACGCACTCAGATGACTCGTAACCCTCAAATCTACCAATTTCACGTCCAAAGTCTAACTCTTTCTCATATTCACCAAGAATCACAGTTCACTTTTAATATACCCAACCTCACACTCTGCTGTGTTAGCTTACACACTAGACACAAGTCTCTAAACTGCTCAACCAACTCTAATTCTCTGACCATCAAAATAGACATATTTAAAGACTTTCGACTTAACTCATCAGGCATGACATTAACTTTACCAATAGGATAATTCGAGCCAAGGTCATAACTAATCAGGAATTCCAACCATCCTCGTTGTCTCCTACTCTATTATTTCCGACCAAACAGGTACTCAATATTCTTGTGATTACTAAACACTTCGAACTCAAAACCATAAAAATAATACCTCCAGATTCCCAACACAAAAGTGACTGCAGCTATCTTGAAATCATAAATCCTCAATTGTCGTAAAGCATAAGCCACAAATTTACCATCTTACATTAACACACTGACTAAACTCATCATAGACGCATCCCAATACCTCACAAACGGTTTATCAGGATCATGCAGAATCAAAATTGGAGTCGTACCCTCAAACTTTCCTCACAATGAACATCCAAAGCAAACAACTTACCCTTTGCAAGTCAACTGAAGTAACGAAAATGCTAACTTGGAAAAGCCGTCCATAACCTCCGGTAATAATCAACTAAGCCCAAAAGTTTCTAATCTCCTTAATCGACTTTGGAGTCTCCCAATGTAGAACTGCATCTATTTTGGATAGATACACAACAATACCATCATTGGAAATAACATAACCAAGAAAACTAACCTCTTTCAATCAAAATTCTCACTCGATAATTTAGCAGAAAGCTCCCTCTCTTTCAACCCTTGTAACTCAATCCTCAAATACTCTACATACTCATCCTTTGATTTAAAATAAATCAGAATATCATCCAATAAACATCACTATAAACTTATCCAAACAAGTATGGAAGATATGATTTATATACTCCACAACCATAACATATACAACCTTCAAAATTCATTCTGAGCTCGAAACAATTTATCCAAAATAGCTTAACAATCTCTGGTTACCACATTCCATATCAATTCTTTTTACGGGGTTCCAACTCACTCCAGGTTTCTGCTGACACGAGATCTCAACCCATAACAAAAGTAATACCATCAAGGAACTTCAAATCATTTGCAATTCGTCACAATTCAAAACTCAAGCTATCCATAACACAATCGCAAGTTTCCATACTACTCGCCGATTAACACGCAACCTCATGCTATCATCCTTTTCCTTACCAACCATGTTGGACCTCTTCAAGTCAACACACTAAAGTTTCATCCAAAAACACATCTGAAAACCATGCACAACTGACGGCCCATCACTGTGGCTTCCTGCCAATTTCCAGAACACTATCATCACAAACATCTGAGTTTAACTTCCTAAAAGTCCTTCTGCTTACTTAGCAGATCCAAACCTCAAATCTTCACCTTCGTCAAATTTGAGTTCACACTCTACTCTCTGAGAACAACCATTAACGATACCCAATCGTTCTCTCTCAATGACTTCCCAACTGGACCAACATACCAAAACCTCTAATCCGTCTCATCTTCCGATATTAGAACCTTCATTGACTCAACCAAACAATCTGTACTCACTTGGCTTGGCTCCAAACAATTCACAAAACATACTATCAAAGCTGGAAAGACACGTTTATTCCATCCAACATAATTCCGTCTACTATCAACAAGAGATTAAGGGTGATCAGTTTCTCAATTTGTCAATAGACAGCCGGTAATCATGATGGGGCATAAACAATCTTTACCAAACTATAATAGCATTTCTTGCATCTTGTGCACAAAACTACCTAAGGTACAAATCCTTAGTTGACATAAACCATACCTCCGCATTCCCTCCGGAATCTGGAACAACACTGTCCAAACAACACTTACAATCTTGCAATCTATAACACACTGAGCCAATGCTCCACACCTGAAGCAACTTGGAGAAGCACAAGCTTCTCCCCCACTTATCTCATTCTAAATCCTGAAGACAAAGGATTAGAAAACCAAAAAGTACTGACAGTGTTTCACACACATATCACGTACTAAGGGACAAACAACATCGACAATATACAACTGTCACACCAACTGACTCAACAACTTGGCCGGACGGACCGACCTGCTCTGATACCACTAATGTAACACCCCGATTCCCATCGCGGATAAATAATACATAAATAAATCAGAGTGAATAAAAATTTATTCTTAGACAGAAACAAGGATGCCACATTTAAAGAAAGAAAACACAATCTCTGCTCAGAAATTTGATACATAACACAAAATGGAATAAACATAAAAGGGAAACTTTTTCCAACAAAAGGAAAGTTCAATTATGGAATAAATCGGAAAGATCCATAACTGACTCGTTTTACAAAATAAATTGTTTTATAACATCAAAATATTCATACAAAGGTAATACAAAATAGATCCAACAAATGTATACATATATAACAAAAGCGTTCCCCGACTCCCGTGTTACGTATCAAAGCAGACAGACTGACAAAAGGATAGAGAACTAATCTTCACAAAAGCCTCCAAGATACTAATCTGCAATTGCCTCATAGGGCATCAAACCACAGCAGAAGGGTGAGAAATAACAACTAAATCAAGATTGCATAATAATATGCAAACACATATAAATTCACATGCATAATTATTCTCACCACCAGCATCACATACTAATACATATAGCATGCCACAGATACATAACATCTTTCTAATAATCCAACCACATAGCATATATCAATTATACCAACATAATCACATATTCACACATAAGTCATACCAAAGTTATGACATATGGAAACACACCACCACATCACATATATTCATATATAGCATATCATATATAATTAATACAATCATTGTAATGTACAACATCCCCACCAAACATAGCATATGTCTATACATAAAACATGTCATCCACAATCCATACATTTATCACAAATGCATATCAAATCACCAATGTTATCACGAGCTCAACACATAATCAATCAATTCATAATTTCCCACACATAATCAATCCATTCACAATTTCCCACACATAATCAATCCATTCACAATTTCCCACACATAATCAATCCATTCATGATTTATGCAAATGCACAGAGACCGACACAACGACTCTATGCATGTGGTACCATTCCATCCATCATTCTCATCATCATTAATTCACTCAGAAATTATTGGAATCATCGTTTGTTACTTAGTGTAACTCCTCGTCGGGCAAACGATGTTCCCCGTCGCTTTAGGTCCTCTTTGTATAAGGCTCACGACGTTTATGGATCGCTTTAGGTCCTCTTTGTATAAGGCTCACAATCCGATCGCTTTAGGTACTCTTTGTATAAGGCTCACAATCGTCTATAACGTCTCTTTAGGTCCTCTTTGTATAAGGCTCATGACCGTTACAGCAGATTCCCTCTGGAATCATTTCGTCGCTCACACCCCACAAAGGCACACGACATCACAAGGTGCATATCATGATGCATGTCATATCAACGACTCATGACAATCAAATGCATATTCACAATCAATAATATGAATTATCTCATCATCATTATTCATGCATTGGAAATCAATTCAAACAATGCCTTTACTTGCCATAAGGCCACCAGATAACACACATTAAATTTGACATAAACAATGCATTTCATCATAATCCACAAACCACAACAATTAGCATTTTAGCATATACACTCATATCAATTCACATCAAGAATTACTCACCATCAGCCACACCAATCCTGCAATCATATAATGATACTCACAACACTAGGATTCACGCCACGAAGGCTACCCAGAACAACATACATTAATATAATACATTTGTATTCAATTCAACAAAGTATTTTGCCATAAGGCCACAAACCATCATCACAACATTTCATCACATGCATTCACATCATATAACAGCACACAAGCTATACGTTATATATCAAAAGCATATCGCATGATAACACATCAATCGCACACCATTACGACGGTAAAAGTCGACAAAACGACACGTTTTCAAATTCCCGACACAATTAAATCGGTCACTAATCTCAAAACCATTTTTATAAGAAAGAACATCTCATTAGCTTTCCAACGGTACTAAGAACGTCTCGATCCAAGTTACAGATCAAAAGTTATGAATTTTCAAAGAAAATAATTTATTGAAAAACTGCCAGATTCGCCTGACGACTTAGGATTTCGCCTGGTGAATCCCCCTTCGCCAGCACTTCGTCTGGCGAACTAGTGGCGAACCACAATTTTAGAAAAAAACCAAGAGTTCCAGTAGCTAACACATTTCTGTCTCCCCGTTTTCGCCTGGCGACTTATGATTTCGCCTGGCGAACTAGTGGCAAGACCTAATTCGCCTGGCGAATTCCAATTTTCCTGGCGAATCGCATCAGAACCAAAAATTTTCTGCTGCGGGTTACACGGTTCCAAACCCCACAATCCAACTTTCTCCAACCAAAACATTTTTAATCAATCAAAACAAGTATCAACAATGTTCATACATATAATACGATCATACTACGTGATTCATATCGATTTCCAACCGTGAAAACATTAATTCTATCGAAATGATCACAATTCCAATCAAGTGGAAAACATATATTTTTCAACCAAACATTCAAACAAATGCATATATATACATATACAAGCAAGATATAATCGAAACTTCTCACCCTTACCCGATTAATCGCGCTTGAAACGGAGTATTGAAGATTTCCTCTCCTTCTCTTTTCCTTCCTCTTCCTTTCTTTCTTTTCTCTTTCTTTTCTCTCTTTTTCTCTCAAATCTCTATTTATAAAAATATCTAATTTTTCTAAAATATCTAACCCCTCAAAATGACCATTTTACCCCTCAGCTCAAATATCTCGCAAACGCTCTCAAAACGCGATAAAACATAATAACGATGAAAAATAATATATTGTCAAATAAAATTCAAGAATAAAATAATATAAAAACAAAAATAATTAAATTGATTCGATTAAATAAATCGAACAAAACGGGGCGTTACACAAAACACAATAATTAACCGAACCTAGTATGTTCTTAAATGGATGAAAGAGGATTAGTTTGATGTAATATCCACCGTAGTCCCCAAGTATTTGGATACAAGTCGTAATTAACCTGTCACTCAAATGCTTGTCTCCCGCTAAGGAATCTTAACTTTATTCGCCTCACATATTTCATAAATAACTTAGATGAAAAATGATTAGTTGGACGTAATACCCATCCTAGTCCCCAAGTATTTGGATATTGATCGTAATTAGCTTGTGGTTCGAATACTCGCCATCCACCCAATAACAAACTCAACCAATCAAACTCATTTTTGCCAAAGCGCAATAAAAAAATCAAACCTTTTCATAAGCAAACGGTGTTTTATCCATTTTGACGTGATATACAAACAACGGTTCTGCCTCCCATGCGCGAGCAACAAGCAACGTTTAACCACTCGAATGCGATCCAATGAGGTCCATTCTGATGCAACGTACAAATAAACACTTAAGTCTCCCACGCGCGAGCATACAAGCAACGTTTAAACGCTAAATGTGACATAAACATCGTTCACTAAAATCAACCAACACACAATCATTTGCTAGCAAGAACTACGTAGCTTTGAGTTTCCCAACGAACCTGGGGATACGTAGGAGCGAGATTTAACATCTCGTTAAACACCTTAATAAAAACACTTATTTTTTAGTCCTTCTCATTTCACATAAGCGATAAACAATAATTAGGAAAAATCAAATAGCGTACGCCAACACTCATATTTGTAAAACTAACTAAACGGTTCTCGTTGAGTACAACAGATATGTGGGGGTGCTTATACCTTCCTCTAACATAATTGACTTTTGAACTCGAATTTGGTTGTGACGACCATATTTTTGTTCTTTTAGGATTTTATCGATGTTTCCCCTTAAAAAAATAAACTCTTGTGCAGACTTTGTTGTTATTTCGAGCGTTTGTACGCTCTGGTATTTTTTGCGACACGACAGTAATCAATTACACCAAAATAAGAAAATTACGAAGGTTCTGAAAGTATGATTACAACAGTTTCAGATGCCATAATTTACAAAAAAAAACACAATGAATTGAAAATGGAAAAACCATCTTTTTAATATAAATGCTTGAGTGTTTTGATGCATGATGATTTAGAAACTTTAGAGAAGAAAAGATCAATGATTTTTTGAGCATCTAAAGATATGCATAATGTGAATTATATTTGAATATCATTTCTTCAACATCCAATAATTTTCACAATCTTGAAATTTAATTGAGGTTTACTTCAACATTTTTCTTCTTTGATAAATTTTTGTTTACATCAACATTAAACTAAGATAGATTATGAACATCATTTCCAGTTTTCACACCTCATTTGAAACATAAGGTGCATTAAAGTCGCGAGTCACGTAAATTAGAAGCTCAAATCCACCACCGTCCTTCCGAACACTTGACACACTCTTCTTTATAAGCATTGTTTTCAAAAGTCATAAGGTTCATATTTTTGAAACCTAAATCTATTTATTCTTAATTACTTTTATCATCTCTATTGTTAACATAAATAACATATCTAATCAGCAAATACTTTACTTTATTTATTTGAGCGATCATTTCATTAAAACAATTTTGATTAGAAAATAAATTGTAACATCATAATTTATATAGATGAGTGGTGAAATAATTGATAAATTGAATCCAATACTATATGAATAGTAATAATCAAGCGAAGAGTGTGAGACATGGTAGACCCCAAGAAAATCAAGCGAAAACATAGGGAAGTGACGGTGATTGGTTGAGTGAACAGGTAAAGATGGGAACAAACACATTCACATGCACATGGGACGGTTAGAGTGAGGGTCACACATTTAGATATACCGGTACTTGTCCTTGTCTACACCACCTACGAAATTTTCTAGGTACCTTGTGTTTGTTTACAACCAATCCATCCATAATGCAAACAGTAACACAATACTGTTTGTTTGCAAGTGCATTAGGTTATTTTGGGAGGGGTCCTCGTACAAATGGTTTTGTTTTCAAATTTGCAATGCTTTCAAAATCTTTTGAGATTGGAAAAGATATGGTTTTCGATGGTTCTCTTTGGTGGCACCTCTTCTCCACCGTTTTAATGGGTGTCACTATCACGAGGCACCAACTATAGGCCATGGCCCAGTCGGTTGGAGTGAAGGCATATTGGACCCACAGTGTTTTGGATTGACGCTACTTTTTCTATCTCAAATTCTTTGCCGCTTTGCTTAGTCTTCGTACCGTAATCAGCACGCAGTCTGCACCCGCACAGGTATGACTGTACTCTGTACCTACTCTACCCCAATACCATCTCTTCATCTCTTATCCAATAGTAATAGTACTAGTATTTGAGATATGGGTGGACAATCGGTCGGATACGGTCGGTTTCGAGCCCAAAACTTAAATCTGACATAAATTACGGTTTTATTTTTATGGCCCAATTTCGACCGATAAAATTTTGGTTTTTGTCGGATTCGGTTAAGTCGGTATGGCGGTTAAATCGAATCGGTTTAGTCGGTTTAATATTTATTATAAAAAATTTATAAATTTTTTTTTTTAATTTTTGTATAAAAAATATTAAATTTTTAGAATAAAACTATTTTTTTAATAAAAATTATTATTACGAAATAATATTTTTAATATTATTTAACATTAATTTTAATCATTATCATACTTTAACCGATAAACTAAATAATATACAAAATTTTATATTACATATCTTGTATTTTTGAGAGTATATAATGCAATAATCAATTTATAAAAAGGATAGTATCTTGCAACATTATGAATCTCATTTTTATAGTGAGTCATTTTTATAGTAATAAAAATAAATAAAAAATATATTAATTAAGTTCGGTCGGTTTCAGTTTTCGTCGTATTCAAAATTAGTATCCGAGCCCGACCGAAGCAACTCTATAATATCCAAATTAAGCAACTGAATCAACCCGATACCCGACCCAATCAATTTGCACAAAAATGACAACGGGTCGGTCGGTTCAAATTTGTCCACCCCTAATTTGAGATATTATAGGGTTAATTTGGTTGTTTAATTTGGATATTATAGGGTTGCTTCGGTCGGGTTCGGATACTAATTTTGGATCCGACAAAAATCGAAACTGACCGAACTTAATTAATATATTTTTTATTTATTTTTATTACTATATGAATGACTGACTATAAAAATGAGATTCATAATGTTGCAGGATACTATTATTTTTATAAATTGATAATTGTATTGTATACTCTTAAAAATATAAGATATGTGATATAAATTTTTGTATATTATTTAGTTTATCGGTTAAAGTATAATAATGATCAAAATTAATATCAAATAATATTAAAAATATTATTCCGTAATAATAACTTTTATTTAAAAAATAGTTTTATTCTAAAAATTTAATATTTTTTATACAAAAATTAAAAAAATCATTTTTATAAATTTTTTCTAATAAATATTAAACCGACTAAACCGATCCGACCTAACCGCCAAACCGACTTAACCGAATCCGACGAAAACCGAAATTTTATCGGTCGAAATTGGGCCATAAAAATGAAACCATGGTTTACGTCGGATTTAAGTTTTGGGCCCGAAACCGACCGTAATCGACCGATTGTCCACCCCTAATATTGTCGATTGTCTTAGATTTTTTTTACAACAATGTCACTTTTTTAAATAATAAATACTAAAATGTCATAGGTTAAAAAAAACACTAAAATATCACCATTTTAATATGGGGCTCGACTAATGAAAGGAGAAATTATTGAAGCATTTGCTAGTTATGCATGGTCTCGGTCAATGATTGGTCGAACTATTAAAAAAAAGTTATTCAATGGTTCGTTCAACTATTGACCGAGCCCATGTATGGTTAAAAAATGTTTCAATGATTCTTCCTTTAATTGACCGAACCCAGGCCCGGCCCAAGGGGTAGGCGACCGAGGCCACCGCCTTGGGCGTCCAAATTTTGTTTCCTATGATTCAATGCTGGTAATATTCCAAGAAAATTTTACCCTATACCCCTGCATTTAATCCCATACCCCTACAATTTAAAATATTGGACAAAAATACCCCTGTATAAATACTCAAAATTTCAAAATTTTCACTTTTTCTCATTTATTTCCAGTCAGAACGTGAAAAAATAGTTCAGTTCATTTTGACTTCCGGAGAATCCAACCGTAAGATTTCCGGTTTACACTTTTGTGATGTTTACGCACCGGATAACTTGTGTTGTAGTTATCCGGTTAACATTTTGTTAATTGATTTTTCGGAGAACTTGATTTGTAGTTTTCCGGTTTGAATTTTGTAAATTGTTTTTTTTTCTTTTTCTTATTTTTTAAAGTGTAGTAGTATACCCATAAGTTTTGAGGAATCTTGTAAAAATAATACTAAAGTACTAAAATACTATTTTTTTAAAATTATAAATCTTAAATTTAGTTTGATTATTTTTGTATTTTTGTTGGATGGCTTTGTTATCAGAATAGAGTTGTAGTAATATTTTTCTTAGCTTTTTGACAGTTTTACATGCACCTCATCCAACTAACTTTAAGCCTGAGAATATATTTTTTATCTCCCCAGAATATGTAAAAGTGCCTGACTATGTTATCCAGTTCATTCTATAACAACATCGGAATTCTTAAACATCAGTTTTCCGGTTCTATAAAAAATACAAACCGAAGCACTTCTAGCTATGTTACCCGGACGTCTTCTTTGATTCAAACAGAAACCGGATAACTAGCATACAAGTTATCCGGTTTAGTAAAAATGTATTCCGGATGTATTAACAACAAGTTTTCCGGTTTGAAAAATATATACTCCGGATTTATTTACCTGTAGTTATCTGGTTTGTGTTGTTTTCTATATGTTAGTTTTTACTCATTTGACTGTGCAGTAAAAAAAAGTAAAAAAAAAAAAATTAAAAGGGTAAAATTGGAATATTTGCAAAATTGTAGGGGTATGGGTATAATTGTAGGGGTATAGGGTAAAATTTTCATATTCCAAAGCCTCTTGTTTTGTTTTCAACAAATTGAAATTTGCTTTAATGGAAAGTGTAAGGTAAGCAAGACTTTTGGAAAATTGTTACAAAAATATTAAAAATAAATAATAATAACTACTATCAAGAAAAAATAATTGAACATTGAATGGTTAATGTGAGAATAGTTAGCCACTAGTAATAAAAATAAAATTAAATAAATAAGAGTTAAATTAGAAATAAATAAAAATTTATTTAAGATTAACTTTTTTTTTTAATATATATATATATAGACGAGCTTTACTTGTAGATTAGCAAAAATGTAATTTTATATAGTTAAGACGAGAATAAATTGCCAACAATTGTTAAAATCAAAAGAATAAATAATTGTTAAATTAAAAATAAGTAAAAATATATTTAAGATTAACTTTTTTTCAATTAAAATTGGATATAATAATTTTTATTATCAACTAAAAAATATTAAATATAATTAATTATACTACATTAATATATAATTTAATTTTCAAAATATATAAATATAAAAATTTTAAAGCCAACCCTAACCGAACCTATATTAAAGTGGTGGCATTTTAGTTTTTTTTTTTAACATGTGACATTTTGGTACTTATTATTTCAGAGAGGGGCATTATTGTAAAAAAGTCATTGTCTTATATTGGAAGGTAATTCTTCCCGTCCACTTGATCAATTTTTTTCTTCAATTAATTGAATAATAATTAATTTATATATAGATCTTACTCTTCATTCCAAAAGCAATCTATATGTTAGTATAATTTAGGAACATGAACAATGAATATGTGTGAGTATCTTCAAATATAACATGAAAAGCGGAAATGAATAAAAGTCAATAAATATTTAGAAAATAATTTTACATAAAAAGTTTTATTCATTTTTAAAAGTTTTTATAAAGGGTTATAGACATTAATTCAACAAAAGAATAAAAGAGGATAAAGTGTCACATGAAAAAGTATAGTAGTCACAAACATTATGTCACTTGTCTCTTTCATACACTTTCTCGCATCACCGGCTCCGGGTCCGAGGGGTGGGTGTAGAGGTGCTAGTGGCAGTTTGTAGGCGGCACTGGTTGTTGATTGAGTTAGATTTTTGAATTCGAAAATATGCAACACTTCATAGAAAATTGCAACTATTGAAAAACGTTGCTATAGGAGAAACAACACAACTATTGGTAAAATATGTTGTTTCATCAAGGGTCGCAACCTTGTGAAACAACACAAACATGACCTATAAATAAGTCATTCCAAATTCAGAAATCACATCACAAAATTCATATTCTCTTCAGAAAATTCCACACTCTCTTCCCTACATTCAAGTTTTCATTCGTTTTGTGCAAATTCGAGTATATGCTAAATTATCATGGGTATTCTTGTATAGAAACTCTAAGACATTCGAGAGTGTTTGAAATACTATAAAGAAAGTGATATGTACACGATTCCAGCCTGGATCCATTCAATATAACCATTATCTAACAGTCTTATAATATCTCAAATCATGGCCACCAACGCTTCAGTTTCAAGCATCAAAGTCATGAACCAGGACCTTGTCAGGTTAGATCGTTTCGATGGAACAAACTTCACCCGTTGGCGGGACACAATGACATTTCTATTGACTGCATTGAAGATTCACTATGTCTTAGATCCTGATTTGACACCAATTCTAAAACCAATAGAAGAGGACACCGATGAAGTCAAGAAGGAACAAAAGAAGCGAAAGGAAGATGAATTGTTATGCCGTGGACATATTCTGAACGCATTATTTGATCGTTTCTATGATTTGTACACTGATACACAATCTGCAATAGAGATATGGAAAGCAATTGAATTCAAATTCAAGGCTGACGAGGAAGGTACGAAAAAGTTCTTAATATCTAAATATTTTGATTTTAAAATGTCAAATTCCAAGCCTATTCTTGCACAAGTACACGAGTTACAGGTTTTCTTGAATAAAATAAAAAGCTGTAAAAATAGACATTCCATAAGCTTTCCAAGTTGGTGCAATCATTGCAAAATTGCCACGCTCGTGGAAAGGATACATGAAGAAATTGCTGCATAATTCTGAGGATTTCTCATTGGTGAAACTTCTGAAACACCTTCGAATCAAGGAGGATATGAAGGATAGAGAAAAGTCAGAATCCGCTGGATACTCTAAAGCCAATGTTGTAATTGCAAAAGGAAAGAGGAAACATGATGGCATAAAGAACCATCCTGGCCCTAAGAAGGAACATAACAAGTTCAAAAACTCTAGCGAACCAAAAGGCGTCTGCTATATGTGCAGCAAACCAAGCCACTTTGCTCGAAATTACAGGCATAACAAGTCCACAAACGAAGTTAATGTGGTTCATGCAAATGATGACTTAATTGCTACGATGAGTGGGATTATGGGAATTAAAGACAAAATGCAAAGATGGTGGTATGATACATGTGTTACCGTGCGTGTTTCTTATGATAAAGCAACATTTAAAACCTACTCTAAAGTAAATGATGGACAATAAGTGTAGATGGAAAATGAAGCATGATCTAAATTCGTTGGAACAAGATCTGTCAAACTAAATTTCACTTCCGGGATGAAAGTCACTCTTGTCAATGTACTCCATGTCCCCGACATGAATAGGAACCTTGTTAATGGGGACTTGTTAAAAAAACCTGGTATTAAGCATGTATATGAATCAGGAAAACTAATATTGACCCATAATGGTGTATTTGTGGGAAAAGAATATTCGGCTAAGAGAATGATCAAACTTTGTACTACCGATAATATTATTAATGAAATTTCTAATTCCTCTGATATGCTTGAATCTATTCCTTTATGGAATTCTAAATTAGCACATGTTGGTATTAGTACCGCGAATACACTAATTAAATCCGGTTTGATCTCGTGCAATATTCATAATTTTCAAAAAATGTGAAATATGTGTCAAATAAAAAATGATCAAGAAACCTTTCAAAAATCTTGAAAGAAAATCAAAATTTTCTTGATCTTGTGCACTCTGATTTGTGTGACTTTAATGGCATGCTAACCCGTGGGGGAAATTGGTATTTCATAAAATTTATCGATGATTGCTCAAGGTTCAGACATGTATATCTTTTGAAGCATAAAGATGATGCTTTTCATGCCTTTAAAATTTGTAAAGCGAAAGCAGAAAATAAATTCAGTAGAATTATTAAAGTCCTTAGAAGTGATAGGGATGGTGAATACTTCTCTACGGTATTTGATGCATATTGTGAAGAATATGGCATTATACATGAATGTTACGCACCTCGTACACCACAACAAAATGGTCTAGCGGAGAGAAAGAATTGAACATATCAAGAAATGATAAATGCTATGTTAATGCATTCCGAATTGCCATTCAATTTATGGGGTGAAGCATTACTATCCGCATGTCATATAATGAATATGATTCCTTTAAAGTTAACCGGTATTTTTCCATATGAGATATGGAAAGGTAGATCACAAAATATCGGTTATCTAAGAGTGTGGAGATTTGTAGCATATTACAAGAATATGGATCCTAAAAGAATTAAATTAGGTCCTCGAGGGATCAAATGTGCTTTCACAAGATATGCATCAAATAGCAAAGCATGTAGACTTTTAAATTTGGAGTCTAACGTAATTGTTGAATCCCGAAATATGTGGTTTTTTTAAAACCTTATCATGAAGGATAAGGAATCCGAGATTCCCACGAATGAAGATTCATGTGATAAAGAATCTCCACGAATTGTTGAAATACAACCCAAAAGTATCTCACAGATTGTTGAAACACAACCTGAGCCTAGGATGAGCAAAAGATCCCGAAAAGCTAATGTTCTAGGACCAAATGAAATCGATTCTCAACGCATTTCCTTTGATATAGTTGAAGGAAATTGCGAGAATGATGTTCATAAGATCCCTATTATTCTTCAATTAAAATATGATCCTAAAACCTATAAAGAAGCAGTGGCTTCAACGGACTCTTCTTTTTGGAAAGATGTTATCCAAGACGAAATAGATTCAATCATTTCAAACCACGCTCGGGAACTTGTTAATCTTCAAAAGGGTTCAAGGCATATTGGATGTAAATGGGTGTTTAGAAAGAAATATCATAGTGATGGCACATTAAACACCTATAAGTCTATATTAGTAGCAAAAGGTTTCAGAAAAAAAGAAGGTGTTGATTATTTCGACACATATGCATCAGTTGCAAGGACGCCAACAATAAGAGTATTATTTGCATTAACTTCTCTGAATGACATTATAGTTCATCAAATAGATGTTAAAACAACATACTTAAATGGAGATCTCGATGAGGAAATCTACATGGAACAACCAGAAGGTTACTTGCTTCCTGAAAATGAACAAAAGGTATGCAAACTTGTCAAATCCTTATATGGTTTAAAACAGGCACCAAAACAATGACATCAAAAGTTTGTCTCTATCATACTTTCAAATGGCTTTACTCCAAATTTTTGTGGAAAATGTTTGTACACAAAGGTGCTTGGAAACATTGTAATATTTTTGTGTCTATATGTTGATGATATGTTGATCATTAGTAATGAGATGAATGGAAATTTAAAAACAAAGAAATTTCTGACTTCAACATTCAAGATGAAAGATCTTGGACTAGTTGACAATATTTTAGGGATCAAAGTAAAATAAAATAGTCGGGGTTATGAACTTAGTCAAAAACATTATATTGAGAAAATGTTGGATAAGTTCAAACACCTACACTTTAAGGAAGTAAACACTTCATTTGATCCTAGTGTCAAACTTCAAAAGAACAATGGAAGAAGTGTAGCCCAATTTGAATATGCAAGTGCAATTGGATGTCTAATGTATTTAATGTAGTGCACCAGACTTGACATAGCATTTGCAGTTATTAAGATGAGTTGATTTACTAACAATCCAAATGGTGATCACTGGAAAGCCATAACCAGAATTTTTGGTTACCTCTTAAAGACAAAAAATCTTGGCATTCGTTATGGTAGGTTTCCTTCCATACTAGAAGGATATACCGATGTGAGTTTGATATCGAGTGTTGGAGATCATAAATCTACAACTGGGTGGATATTTATATTAGTTGAAGGTGTGATTTCTTGGAAGAGCAAGAAACAAGCATGTGTTACTCTTTCGACCATGGAATCAGAGTTTGTGGCTCTTGCTTCCGCTTGTCAAGAAGCAGAATGGTTGAGAAACCTTCTGTTGGAGGTTCCATTAGCTAAAGAAAATGTTTCAAAAGTGTTGATACATCGTGATAGCCAAGCCACCCTAGCAAGAGCATTCAATAAAGTATATAATGGAAAGTCTCGGCACATAGGTCTTAGACATACATTCGTGAGAAAATTAATTAAAGATGGGATCATTTCATTGACATATATACGAACAAGCTATAATTTAGCTGATCTGTTTACTAAGCCACTGGCCAGAGACTTAGTAAAGACTACCTCGAGAGGTATGGGATTAAAACTCCTTGAATAAGGGTTCCGACAAGGGTAGCAACCTAATCTGAAGTTAATAAACCTTAACCTAAGATTCAATGGGTAACAACAAGTCGTTGATTTGGATGTTTCGCAACGTGTTTTGACAATTTTGACTATTACATATTAAGGGCTGAGTTTTTCAAACTCTTAATGAAGTTCTATATCGAAGATATGTATCTTAAGAAATAGATACAAAATGAACTTCACCTATATGAATTTCGAGATGGCGTCGTCTCAAAGTGAGAGTTGGAGTTTCTCTCATGAAAAATTCACGAAAAATAGGAAAAGCACATGGCCATAAATAGTCTTAGGTGAGAGATGTAGACAAAGAACCATTAAAGAACGTGTGTGAGGTAATGCAAGTATAATCATAAGGGATAACTGTTCAAAGCATTGCTACCTAACATTTTGATTAGACTTTGCATTATACTTACTAAGGTTAAGTTCAAATTGAAAGATACCTAACTATATTAACATTCTTTGTTTCTCTTTTTTGGAATTGATATTGTCATTATAAGAACAATTGAGGGATTGTTGTAATTTATGAACAATGAGTGTGCATGGGTGTGTTCCAAAATGACAAGAAAAGTGGAAGTGAATAAATGCCAATAAATGCTTGGGAAATAGTCCCACATAGCAAGTTTCACTCACTTTAAAAGCCTTTATAAAGAGTTGTTGACATTAACTCAACAAAAGGATAAAAGAGTATAAAGAGCCACATGGACAAGTATGGTGGTCCCAAGCATTATGCCACCTGTCTCCTCCATACAACCCTCGCCGGTGTCACCACCGGCGACACCGACTCTGGGTCCGGTCTAGGTCCGAAGGCGTGGGTGTAGAGGCGCTAGTGGTGGTTTGTAGGTGGCACTTGAGCACTTAGGCACGACGCATCGGAGCAATTGGGCTACTCGCAGCGTTATACGGTGGCTGACATATGGTAAACGCCTATTGCTCTTTTTTTGGTCGTTGCCTGAGTTGGATTTTTGAATTCGAAAATATGCAACACTTCATGAAGTGTTGCTGAATGGAAAATTGCAACTATTGAAAAACATTACTATAGGCGAAATAACACAACTATTGGTAAAAGATGTTGTTTCATCAAGGATCGCAACCTTGTAAAACAACACAAACATGGCTTATAAATAAGTCATTCCAAATTCAAAAATCACATCACAAAATTCATATCCTCTTCATAAAATTTCAGAATCTCTTCCCTACATTAGAGTTTTCATCATTCTTCTGCAAACTCGAGTATAGGCTGAATTATCCTGGGTATTCATGCATAGAAACTATAAGAAATTTGAGAGTGCTTGAAATACTATAAGGAAAATGTTTCGTACACGATTCTAGCCTGGATCCATTCAATTTAGAAGCTTTATCTAACAATATATATATGTTTGTTTTTTTAATAAAACATATGTTTGAATGCATCAGATTGAAATTCACAAAGTGTATTAAGATTACAGTAGTGCTAACATCTATATTAACATCCACTGATAACAATGAAAGTTGAAACATTGAAACATTGAAACATAAGCTCTTTTGGAAGTTGAAACATTGAAACATAAGCTATTTTGAAACAAATTATTTATTAATATTGCATACTTGAAGACCTGTTTATTTTCAGCATCGATTGGTGGTTCTTCAATAATGTAGTGAAGCAATTGCTCAAACCTGAAACATTGTCACAAGAACCAGGGTAAACAAGAAAGTTGAAACATTGAAACATAAGCTATTTTGAAACAAAATATTTGTTAAAACTGCATACTTGAAGACCCGTTTGTTTTCAATAGCGATTGGTGGTTCTTCAATAATGTTTCAACTGAAATTGCTTAACTTGCTCTTTATCTCTCAATCTGAAAGCAAAAAAAAAGGAATAGCAAAAAATTAATAATCATCTTGAGTATGTTGTATTTCACAGCATACTAAGCCTTAGTTTTCACTATATGACAACTATATTGATCCAAGTATTATTGTTTGGACAGATACGAAAAATAAGTAAAATAACAACTAAGTAACAAACATTATTGAGTTAAACAAAATTATTGATCCTTCAATGTCATTAGACTCTACATTTCACAGCATATCGAGCATTAATTTTCACTATATGATAGCTATATTGATCCAAATATTATCGTTTGGACATATACAGAAAATAAGTAAAACAACAACTAAGTAACAAACAGTATTGAGTTAAACAAAATTATTGATCCTTCAATATCATTAGACTATATGACAATTATATTGATCCAAATATATCATTAGATTATGACAAACAAAAATAATCATTGGAATGGATGAACTCAACACAAACATACAAGTTAATGAGACGACTGTTCAAGGCCTTGCATTCTTGTACCTATGGAAACAACAAAAGCTCTTCCAAAGTGTAATTCTCCTTGTCCAATACTACCTCAACCTACATATCATCAGCAACACAAAATGAGACACTGAGCAAGTATATAAGCTTGGCAAGCTTTCAGCCACCCTTAAATTTGATTGTAAAAACAAACATCCATCTTAATAGTTTCAATTTAATAATAAGCTCATTACAAAGAACATAATGACTCCAAAACTGATGAGTTCCAGATGAATATGTACCACACGGCAAAATAATAGTTCCAGTAGTGACTCCAAAAAATAGAGGTTTGTGTTGTTGAGTCATTAAGGCTTCAACCAGTTTTGAGAACAAATAAGGGTCTCGACCATTTCTAGACTCAAGGCGCTTATATACAGGTCTAAAATCCCCCTCCCCCTCCCCGTGCTAAAAACATTTTCTGAAGCTACGCTCGAAACAGGTGTCGCTAACACATCCCGAACCAATGTTGCTAAAATAAGATAACGGGTAAAATTCTCCTTCCACCAGTTAAGAATGTTAAAGTTTTCCCCATCCCCTCAGCAAGGGTCCCCTAAGTACTTCTCTAGTTCATTTTGATTTTAAATTGTTTCTTTCTTCTTCAAGTGTCTTTTAAAAGCATCAGCTCGTGTAAAAACTAATGGACTTTTAGTTTGGGAAGATGTTTCTCCAAGGGAAGTGCTTCCTAATGGTTCATTTACTAGACCAACCCCAACATTCTTATCATGCTCATATTTATACCAATTTTACAATTTAAAGAGACTAGTTTTTACACACTCAATATTTTTCTTGGCAAGTTCGTTATAAATCCCATACATGTCATTAAAAAACCAATCAATATAGCCAAACTTAAACCTAGGGTCAAAGATCACATCATAGTAAAGAAAATGATTCACTTTTCCCACATCCCACCAATATTTATCAAATTTAGTATTCATATTTGATACCACTTGAGGCACAAAAGTATTCATATTAAAAAATGCTTCTTGAAGCTCACACAAAATTGAAGACAAGTTACGGAAAGCTGAATGCAAGGACACTACTTGTGAAGCTTAAAAGACTTTGGTTGCTTCATGAAAGTGTTTAAAAAAAGCCACAAAAGCCCTAGATTTTTATAATCAATAGTAAAATGTGGACTAGAGAGGTGAAAAATTCCATGTATCCAGATGCCTCACCCTCTAAATTTTCAATTGTTGCCTCAAACTTTTCAGCAGCAACCAACATCAAGTAAGTGGAATTCCACCTTGTAGACACATCAAGACAAAGTTTTCTTTACATGTTATTCTAGTAATTTCAATACACTCCTTAAATTTATGAGCTCTTTGTGGAGAAGACCTCAAAAACCTAACAACATCATAGACACCTCAATAGCCAATTCATGGTATTTTTGTCTATCTCTCACTAACAAGTTTAAGATATGGGCAACACACCTCATATGCAAATAATCCCTCCCCCCTTTAAAGCATCCTTGTTCTTAAGTATTTTTTCCAAATAAGACACAACCACGTCATTACTTGTTGCATTGTCAAGGGTAATTGTTGACACTTTTCTAAGCTCTCACTCCTTCAAAACCTCTTCGACTTTCTTACTAATGTTTTCACCTTTGTGATTTGGAACTAAACTAAAACTAATATTTTTTTGTAGTTCCATGTGTTGTCAATGAAATGTGCAGTGGTGGCCATATAACTAAGGTTTTGAATGGAAGTTCAACAGTCTGTGGTTAGTGTAACCCTAGTACGATCAGATTTTAAAAAGGGCTTTTAGACGTAATTTTTCATCTAGGAAAAGTTGAAAGCAATCCCTAGCTACAGTCCTCCTTGAAGGAATAACCATTTGTGGTTTCAATTGTTTACATAGTTTCTTAAATCCATTACCCTCAAACACTCTAAAGGGGTGCTTAGCAAGGATGAAAAAGGTGTTAATAGCCCTCCTACATACTGCAACACTGAACCTTTTTCTTGTAGGAACTAAAAGACCACCCTCGTTGCTTACAAGGTTTTTTTAATTTGGGTCTTTCAACAAAAGGGCGGGGTTTTTGCAGCATATACTGACAAATCAAATACCAACAAAAGAACACCAAAAGTTTTATAATTAATTAGGTATTAGTTTGAAGATATTAGTTTACAAGTCAGTATATGCAATACATAATAGGTCTACAAAGGAAGTATATGCAAAAGTTGTATAATAGTTTGAAGATAATAGTTCTACAAAGTCAGTATATGCAATACACAATAGTTCGAAGATAATTAGGTAATAGTTCTACAAAGTAAGTATATGCAAAAGTTTTATAATTAATTAGGTATTAGTTTGAAGATATTTGTTTACAAGTCAGTATATGCAATACACAATAGTTCTACAAAGTAAATATATGCGAAAGTTTTATAATAGTTTGAAGATAATAGTTCTATAAAATCAGTATATGCAATACACAATAGTTCTACAAAGTAAGTATATTCAAAAGTAGATGCTAATATACTGACTTAGTAGCATCAAAACACTTATATTCTGTAACAATAGATGCCAAACACATCAAAATAGTTCTAATAAAGTAGATGCTAATATAATGACTTAGTAGCATCAAAACACTTATATTTTGTAACAGTAGATGCTAAAAACTTCTATGATGCAATACACACTAACAATAGTTCTACAAAGTAAACTCATGTTGAAGATTAAAATGAACAACTATTTAAAATACAATTACAATATAATTTATAAAAAAACATATTCAACCTACAAAAAGGTAAACACAGTCAACTCAGTTTTTATACACACTAACATACACACTAACAATACACAATAACATACACACTAAAAATACACACTTACAAGGTAGTATATGCATCAAAGATATTCTGGAATACTTATATGCAATACACACTAACAACTAACAACTTTTATACACACTAATGATCAGTACATTTTGATGCACTTTCTTATACTATTGTATTTAGGCAACTCTATAGTTTATTTTATTATTTTTACTATTTTAGTGTGTTTTTATATTTAAGTTTCAGGCTTTATTTTATTTTCAGCGTAAATTGTTATTTGATATCTTTTCACTGTTCAGACCATAACTTGAGCTACGAGAATCGGATTGACGCGTTCTAATATGCGTTTGAAAGCTAAGAAAAAGCGCTACAAGTATTGTGTTGAAGTCAAAAGCTGATTTGGAGTGAAAGAGGGTCGAAAATTAAGTTTAGTTCCAGACTTAATAAATATTTAGTTTTTGGGCCGGTTTTGTTTAGTTTTCGGGCCGGATGCTTTTAGGCCCGATTTCCCTTGTAACATAAAAACCTATGGCTGCAGTACTGTTCATCATTATGAATTTTCACGATACAATATTGCTTGTACGATTCATGGAGAACAAATCACCAAGGATTGACCTACTAATTCATGTTTCCTCCAATACGTTGAGGCTTTATATTTTCAATCCAATTTCTTTTCCCTTTCAATATTCTTCTATATATTTATATGCTTAATTCGAATTATATAGATTCATGTTGATTTATTCCAATTGGTTTATGTTCCTTGATCAGTATCGCGTTTAGCGTTGTTTTACTGTTAAATTGCATATGTTGAATCACATTTGCTTAATTTGTGAGTGCTGAATCTGTTTGCTTCATTCGGATAATAGGAGTGTAAACCGCATAGTGTCAATTTTGCTTGTTAATTGATATTGTAATCGAAAGAGGATTAGAATCCGCTTAGGGTTTTGGATTTATAATTACCAATGATAAATTGGGAAACCTAACAGTAGGTTGACTCATTTTAGCTTATTTCATAATCACTTATTTTCTCTGTATTCTTAATCGAATCTAAACCCCCTATATTTTTTCTTATTTGTTTAATTTTTCTAATAGTCCTCGCGATACGACTCGAGTGTCGCTTCCCTAACTACAGTTTTATTTACTCATTTTTGATCCGTGTGCAACAACGAATCAACTAACAAAGACAGATACCAAATTTTTATAACGACATACATACCTTGACTCACTCCTTGCAAGCTAGCACTTCCAGCACTAAGGAAGCTACCGTCTTCAACACCAAGGAAACTACCATCTCCGGCTCCATGCGAGCTACCTTCTCCATGTTCAATCTTCCAATAAAATAAATATAATGGAATTAGAAAGCACAATATGATAAATGGCATATTAGAAGCAGATTGCACACAGACAAGACATCAACTGAACTATACATACAACAACAATACTTTACAGTACAACATACTACATATGAGAGCACTTCAAAGCAAACAAAAACAATATTTGCAAACTGAAACCTTAGCATAATTTTAAAACACAACATACTACAACATACTTCATATGGGAGAACTTCAAACTAAACAGCAACAATATTTGCAAAGAATAGAGTTAAACCAAACATAAAACCAAATCAAACATCATACTACACATACTATGACATAGGTATTATAATTAAAATTACATAAAACACAAGATACTATCAGAAATCATACTAAATTGAAATAAAACATAAAACACACATTAAACCTAAATAAACATTAGGGATACTATCATAGTTAAAACAAAATTAGAGTTAAAATAAAACATCAAACTTGAAATCAAACATACATAACTAAACACATACATAACTCAAACATCAGAGTTAAAACAACTCTCAAAGCTAAAACAACATACATAAATAAACACATAAATATAACATTTGTCACATTTTAAAGCACTGTAAACGGAAAATAAACACTAGATAAAGAAGAAACTTTGGAATCATTGAGTAAAACAACATGCATCATTCTAATAGATTTAACAAATGTTTTCATTAAAAAACAACATGATTAAGCAAACCTAACAGAAGGGAATAAGCAACATAAACTACAAACACGCGCACGCATACACACACACACCCACACACACACGTACACACACACATACATATATATACACACACACACACCCACACACACACGTACACACACACACACACACATATATATATATATATATATATATATATATATATATATATATATATATATATAGAGAGAGAGAGAGAGAGAGAGAGAGAGAGTGAGAGAGAGAGATAGAGAGAGAGAGGAACTTACGTGATCGGTGGTGTTTGTTGGTCGGTGGACGACGATGATTATCGAGTATGGCGGTGGGTGATGTGATAAACCCTAGCGCAACAAAACGTGGTGAAACAATTAAAACTGAAGTGAATTTTGTTTGTGTAGAGTGACTGAGAGTGAGACATATTCATTTTAATTAGGATTGCCCTGGGCTGGTAGTATTAGGCCTAACATATCCAACCCAATTCCTTCAATACCTTATTAGGCCGATCGGATGTTGATTACCTTAGGCCCAAAATTTGTATCCTAAACCGACTGAGTTTACCCACAGAAACCCACACTTTACTGAACCGTTGAAATTGACCAATCGGCTCACTCGAACCGATGCTTAACTGGTGCTTGATTACTAGCCTAAATTGATCAAGTTAACCCACTAAAACCCGACCGAGTTACGGGATTCCACCCTTAAAATCCCAAATTCATTTTTTTCTTTCCTATTTTTAATGATTTTTCCTGTTTTCATAGTTTCGGAAAATTTCTAAACAAAATCCCAACATTATTATTTGACTTTAGTTAGATTAAATTTCGTGTTTTGGTATTATTTTTATTTTATTTTAATCGGTTTTTTTTTGTTTCCCATATATTTTTCTGTTTAGGGATATTGTTGGCATTTTTCGCATTTGTTTCTACATTGCTGAATTAGTTCTGACTACTAGGTATGGTTGTTCTGACTTGTTTGATTTTGATCCCGAAGTTGAAAGGTCCTTGTGTAACACCCCAATTTTAGTAATTAATTATTTATATTAATTAATTGAGTGATTTTATGAATTAATTGATTTATGTGATTTATTTGATTTATTTAAATTATTTGATTTTAATGAATTATTTGATTTATTGATTTTATATGAATTATTTGAATTATATGAATTAATTGATTTATTAAATTTATATAAATTAATTGATTTATTTGAGTATTTGGATTAAATGATTTATTGGACTTATTTGAAATAATTGATCTATTTGAGTTAATTGATTTATTCGATTTAATTGAATTAATTAATTTATTTGAATTAATTGATTTAATTGAATTATGTGATTTTTTGAATTATTTGAAATAATTAATTTATTTAATTACTTAATTTATTTGGAATATTTAACTTAAGTAATTTATTTAATTTATTCTATTTGATAGAATTTTAGATAATGGCTAGACTTTGGTTGGGCTTAAGGTGGTGTGTTAATATTAAGTGTAATGGGTTGAGTTATACCCACTTGGTTTAAGACAAGTTAAGGTTTTAGAAAAACAAAGTTAGTAAGAAAAATTGGAAAAGAGAAAAATAGAAGTGAAGAGAAGAAAGAGTAGAAGAGAAGAGGAAGAGTGGAGAAGAAGAAGAGAAACCTAAGAGGAAGCTCAAAAACTCAAGAAAACCCAGGTAAGAGTGAGTTTTCACTCAATTATTGGGTTTATTGATGATGATTAATGGGTAAAAATAGGGTTAGAGTAAAATCCCCAAAAAATTTCTATGAGATTGAAAATTATTAGGTTAATATTAATTTTTGAAAATATTAATTTTTGGTGTGTTTAGAACAGATTTTGGTGATATTTTTAGAGACCCATTTGATATTTGGTGTTTGAAATTAAAATATTTATATTTATTCATTATGCTGTAGCGTAAAATAAAGAGGAAATTAGAGATGGATGTTCCTCTGTTAAACATTACTGTAGCGGGTAGATTCATTGACCCCTCCACCTCTTTGCGTAGGAAAATATATATAATTGGTAGTAACGAATGTATTCATGTAGTACATGTGTATATAGAAAAATTAAGTGGCTCAGGAGCTATGCGTGTTAAATGAATATAAATGGCTATGTTGATTATTCTGGAAATGATGGACATTCTGCGAATGATATAATGTCGTGAGTCGTGACTATTTTGTGAGATAGCAGTTTGTCACATAAAGCATTTTCCTTACGACACTTGGATTGAACAAGGGAATTGAATTAGCTGCCGTTTTTGAATTAACTGCAACTCATGCAGTTTTTATCCAATGGCTTAAAATATATTTTCATGAAAAGCTTTGGTTCTCCTAATCATGAAATTAATTTACGAAATAGTTAGTAAGATTGGATTAGCATTGTTGACGGTCTCTGTGCCTGATATCAAATAATACTATGACATGTTATAATCAATATAGTAGCACACTAGGTACTTAGTAGGAATAAAATGTGAATCCCTTTTCATTTGACATCATGTAGTAGAAAAGAAAATATATTATAATGTAATGGATTAATGACATTAGGAAATGAAAAGAAAATAATTTTACTCTTCTTTTTCACAAGTCCTGTAGTGATGCATTAATATATTAAAACAACATAGCAATGAAAGTAGTGTATATATTAGTAAGAATGAGATTTGTAATAGAAAACTTATTTAATAATTAATTGAATATTGGATACTAAATGTTATATAATAAATATATTTTACTAAATTCCTAATAATTAATTAGAATGAGAATTAGTCATTTAAATTTAGTTATTAAATATTGGTTATTTATCAAATATGAATTATTTATTTCAATATTGATTGTCCATTTAAATATTGATTAATATTTATTGAATAGTGAAATTTTATTGAATATTGGATTCAATTATTAGTGATTGATTAATTAGTCTATATTTAATCGTTAATTGTGTTTGTGAGTTGTGATTTGATCGAATCGATCCTTGTGAATTAATTGCTAATTATGGTGATGATGTTAAAGTATGAATACTTTGATTTTGCAAATGTATTTGTATGTGCAATTGTGTGATAATTCAAGTGTAATGAATTATTAGGGATATGCGTGATATTAAGATTAGAGAATGGTCTTAATTGCATATGGTTGTTGATTGCATACACATCATTTGTGTCAAGAGGCAATGATTGCTAGTTCCGTGGGAGCTAGTGACTTGTCCCAATCCTAGAGTGGGGTTTGAAACCTTAGGGGACGGGCTTTTATTTGTTATTGGTCTAGGGGACGGACCCGGTTTAAGTGTAAAAACCAACAAATAATAACAAGTGTTGGTACCACATGGCATGAGTTGCATTGAGTCGTGCAACGAGTCACATTGCTCTGATTATGTACTCACTTTATGTTGCCATACTTATTTTGAATCATGTGGATCATTGGCTTTTATGCCTAAGTATTGATTATGAATGTGATGAGCATGGAACTTTCTTTATGACAAATATGATTAATTTGAATCTGCTGCTACATGTTAAGCGAAAGTTTTTGATAAGCATGAAATCATTTAAGTGTTAATGAGCATGACAGATGTTTGTGACGTTTTGAAAATATATGTGACACCTTTTTTTTTAAATGCATGATATTTACACTGATTTATTTATATATTTTTCGCGGGGTTTAGAATGGTGTTACACCTTGCATACACGCTGTAGAGCAAATCAGGCTAGCACTAGTTCACCACCTTAACGATTGTGATTCTGACTCTTTACATAGCATATTTGATTTTGATTATGAACTTGCTTTTAATAACATGGCTGAACAAAGAACATTAAGGGAGCTTATTTCTCCTGATGTTAATTATAATGGTTTATGTATTGAATATGTTGATGTTGTTGTTCCTTTTGAGTTGAAATCTGGTTTAATACACTTGTTGCCAAGGCTTAGTGGTCTTGCAAGTGAGTATCCACATAAGCATCTGAAGGAATTCCAGGTTGTTTATTCTACACCTTTGATATCTGAAGGAATAACAGAAGACCATATCAAGTTGAGATCCTTCTCGTTCTCACTTCAAGGTGCTGCAAAAGATTGGTTATATTACCTTCAGCCAAACACTATTACGAGCTGGACTGATCAGAAAAAAGTTATTCCTAGAGAAGTTATTTCCTACCTCTAGAGCTACATCAATCAGAAAAGAAATATGTGGTATTAGACAGGGCAATGAGTCATTATCTGAGTACTGGGAGAGGTACAAACAGTTAGTGTCTAGTTGTTCTCAACACCAGATTACCGAGCAATTGCTTATTCAGTACTTCAATAAAGGGTTGCTACCAATGGATAAAAACATTCTTGATGTTTCTAGTGGTCGAGCACTTTTTGATAAGACTCCAGCAACTGCTAAATCCTTGAGCACTTTTATATTATTTTATTCTTGACTTTTATTTGACAATATATTATTTTTCATCGTTATTATGTTTTATCGCGTTTTGAGAGCGTTTGCGAGATATTTGAGCTGAGGGGTAAAATGGTCATTTTGAGGGGTTAGATACTTTAGAAAAAATTAGATATTTTTATAAATAGAGATTTGAGAGAAAAAGAGAGAAAAGAAAGAGAAAGGAAGAGGAAGGAAAAGAGAAGGAGAGGAAAACTTATGGAAGAAGAAATCATCCGTTCAAGCGCGATTAATCAGGTAAGGGTAAGAAGTTTCGATTATATCTTGCTTGTATATGTATATATATGTATGTGGTTGAATGTTTACTTGTTTTTCATAGTTTTTTAATTCTAGGTTGAAGTGAGAAAAATGAATAGAAATCGATGTTTTCACGGTTGAAACTCGATATAAACGGCGTAGAATACTTGTTGTTATGTTTGGAACATGTTTTGGTTGATACAGTGTGATTTGGAAGTGTTTGGGTGGAAGAAATGAGGGATTTTGGCCCCAAATGACCTATATTGACGCTGCTGAGAATTTCTGGGTTCGCAGGTTCGCTTTGTGAACCACAGCGAAGGGGAAAGCGAAGGTTCGCCCAGAAGTTCGCATTGCGAACTTTATGCCATTTTTCTTCTGACTTGATTCGCTGGGAGTTCGCATTGTGAATAGGAAAGCGAACGTGACAGATTTCCCATTTTGTTTCCTTCATAACTTTTGAACCGTAAGTCCGTTTTGGCCGCCGTTCGAAGCGTTGGAAAGCTAATGAAATATTATTTCTATTAAAAATGGTTTGGAGGGCAGTAGATGATTTATTTAAGTCGTGGTTGTGTAAAAGTGTTGGGTTGTCGGGTTTTTATCGCGTTAAATACGTGCGGTCGGTGTTTTACAGTGTGTTGTGCTATTGTTATATGACGTGGAGCTTTTATGTGGTTTATATGATGTTGAAGTGTGTCATAAGTTGTTGTAATTGTTGTGGCCTTATGGAAAAATACTTTGTTGAATTGAATACAAATGTATAGTATTAATGTATGTTGTTGTGGGTAGTCTTTGTGGCGTGAATCCTAGTGTTGTGAATATCATTGTATGATTGTAGGGTTGTTGTGGTTGATGGTGAGTAATTCTTGATGTGAATTGATATGAGTGTATATACTAAAATGCTAATTGTTGTGGTTTGTGGATTATGATGAAATGCATTGTTTATGTGAAATTCAATGTGTTTTATTTGGTGGCCTTATGGCAAGTAAAAGCATTGTTTGAATTGATTTCCAATGCATGATTATTGATGTTGAGATGGTTCACATGGTTATATATGTATATAAATTTGATTGTCATGAGTCATTAGTATGCCATGCATCATGATATGCACTATGTGATGTCATGTGCCCTTGTGAGGTGTGAGCGACGAAACGATTCCAGAGGGAATCTGCTGTAACGATCGTGTGCCTTATACAAAGAGGACCTAAAGCGACGTTATAGACGACCGTGTGCCTTATACAAAGAGGACCTAAAGCGATCGGATCGTGTGCCTTATACAAAGAGGACCTAAAGCGATCCATAAACGTCGTGAGCCTTATACAAAGAGGTCCTAAAGCGACGGGGAACATCGTTTGCCCGACGGGGAGTTACACTAAGTAACAAGTGATGATTCCAATAATTCCTGAGTGAATTAATGATGATGAGATGATGGATGGAATGGTACTGCATGCATAGAGTCATTGTGTCGGTCTCTGTGTATTTGCATAAGTCATGAATGGATTGATTATGTGTGGGAAATTGTGAATGGGATTGATGAGTTGATATACATTAGTGATAAATGTATTGAGCATGATTGATATGCATTTGTGATAAATTCATTGGTTATGGATGATATGTTTTATGTATAGACATATGCTATGTTTTGTGGGGATGTTGTACATTACAATGATTGTATTAATTATCTATGATATGCTATATACGAATATATGTGATGTGGTGGTGTGTTTCCATATGTCATAACTTTGGTATGCCTTATGTGTGAATATGTGATTATGTTGGTATAATTGATATATGTTATGTGGTTGGATTATTAGAAATATGTTATGTATCTGTGGCATGCTATATGTATTAGTATGTGATGCTTGTGGTGAGAATAATTATGCATGTGAATTTATATGTGTTTGCATATTATTATGCAATCTTGATTTAGTTGCAGATTAGTATCTTGGAGGCTTTTGTGAAGATTAGTTCTCCATCCTTTTGTCGGTCTGTCTGCTCTGATACGTAACACGGGAGTCGGGGAACGCTTTTGTTATATATGTATACATTTGTTGGATCTATTTTGTATTACCTTTGTATGAATATTTTGATGTTATAAAACAATTTATTTTGTAAAACAAGTCAGTTATGGATCTTTCCGCTTTATTCCATAATTGAACTTTCCTTTTGTTGGAAAAAGTTTCCCTTTTATGTTTATTCCATTTTTTGTTATGTATCAAATTTATGAGCAGGGATTGTGTTTTCTTTCTTTAAATGTGGCATCCTTGTTTCTGTCTAAGAATAAATATTTATTCACTCTGATTTATTTATGTATTATTTATCCGCGATGGGAATTGGGGTGTTACATTAGTGGTATCAGAGCAGGTCGGTCCGTCCGGCCAAGTTGTTGAGTCAGTTGGTGTGACAGTTGAATACTGTCGATGTTGTTTGTCCCTTAGTACGTGATATGTGTGTGAAACACTGTCAGTTCTTTCTGGTTTTCTAATCCTTTGTCTTCAGGATTTAGAATGAGATAAGTGGGGGAGAAGCTTGTGCTTCTCCAAGTTGCTTCAGGTATGGAGCGTTGGCTCAGTGTGTTGTAGATTGCAAGATTGTAAGTGTTGTTAGGACAGTGTTGTTCCCGGTTCCATAGGGAATGCGGAGGTAAGGCTTATGTCAACTAAGAATTTGTGCCTTAGGTAGTTTTGTGCACAAGATGCAAGAAATGCTATTATAGTTTGGTAAAGACGGTTTATGCCTCATCATGATTGTCGCCTGTCTATTGACAAATTGAGGAACTGATCACCCTTAATCTCTTGTTGATAGTAGACGGAATTATGTTGGATTGAATAGGCGTGTCTTTCCAGCTTTGATAGTATGTTTTGTGAATCGTTTGGAGCCAAGCCAAGTGAGTACATATTGTTTTGTTGATTCGATGAAGATTCTTATATCGGAAGATGAGACGGATTAGAGGTTTTGGTATGTTGGTACAGTTGGGAAGTCATTGAGAGAGAATGATTGGGTATCGTTAATGGTTGTTCTCAGAGAGTAGAGTGTGAACTCAAATTCGACGAAGGTGAGAGGTTGAGGTTTGGATCTGCTAAGTAAGTAGAAGAACTTTTAGGAAGTGAAACTCAGATGTTTGTTATATTTGTGATAATAGTGTTCTGGAATTGACAGGAAAGCCACAGAGAAGGGCTGCCAGTTGTGCGTGATTGCCAGTTGTGGAGTATATAAATCGTATCCTTCATATTTGATTGGATAAGTTCAGAGTGGTGTTCATTAGGGATATTCTGATCTATTATAAAATCAGAAGTAGAGTATTTGAGGATTTAACTACAAGGGTTGAAAGAGAGGGAGCTTTCTGCTAAATTATCGAAGCGAGAATTTTGATTGAAAGAGGTTAGTTTTCTTGGTTATGTTATTTCCGATGATGGTATTGTTGTGTATCTATCCAAAATAGACGCAGTTCTACATTGAGAGACTCCGAAGTCGGTTAAGGAGATTAGAAACTTTTGGGCTTAGTTGGTTGTTACTACAGGTTATGGAAGACTTTGCTAAGTTAGTACTTCTGTTATCTCAGTTGACTTCCAAAGGATGAGTCGTTTGTTTTGGATGTTCGTTGTGAGTAAGTTTTGGTGAGCTGAAGTAGAGATTGACTACGGCTCCAATTTTGATTCTGCCTGATCCTAACAAACTGTTTATGGAATATTGGGATGCGTCCTTGATGAGTTTAGTTAGTGTGTTAATACAAGAGGGTAAAGTCATTTCTTATGCTTTACGACAATTGAGGATTCATGAAAAGGATTATCCTACTCATATTGGAGTTGGTTGTTTTGTGTTGAGAATCTAGAGGTATTATTTTGAGGGTTTTAGGTTCAAGGTGTTTGGTAATCGCAAGGGTTTAGAGTACTTGTTTGGTCAGAAGGAATAAGTAGGAGACAACGAGGATGGTTGGAATTCCTGATTAGTTATGACCTTGGCTCGAATTATCCTATTGATAAAGTTAATGTCGTGCCTGATGAGTTAAGTCGAAAATCTTTGCATATGTCTACTTTGATGGTTAAAGAGTGGGAACTTTTGGAAGAATTTAGAGATTTGAGTTTGGTGTGTGAATTGACATCTGATAGCGTGAGGCTTGGTATGTTAAAGGTCAATAATGATTTTTTGTTGACCGTTAGCGAGAAACAGAGGCTGCAGGTGAAATTTGTTGATTTGATGACGGTTGGAGATAAAGGTGTGAATGGTGACTTTGAAGTGGATGATTAGGGTGTTTTGAGATTCCGTGGTAGAATTTGTATTCCTGATGGTTCGGAATTGAAACAGATGATTTTAGAGGAAGGACACCGAAGTAGTTTGAGTATACATCCGGGAGCTAATAAAATGTATCAAGATTTGAATAAGATCTTATGATGGTCAGAGAATTAGAGTTGGTTGAGAAGTTCAGAGACTTGTGTCTGGTGTGTAAGCTAACACAGCAGAGTGTGAGGGTGGGTATATTAACGGTGAACAGTGATTTTTGGTGAATATGAGAAAGAGTTAGACTTTGGACGTGAAATTGGTAGATTTGATGGTTACGAGTAATCAGAGTGCGTAGCGGAAGCTTGATGTGGCACAATTCGTATATGCGTGTGTGACTTGTAAGAGTTCATAGGTTGAACATTGGAAACATGTAGGAATGATGAGACCATTGGACGTTTCAGAATGGAAGTGTTAGGTGAAAGGTTTAAATATTAATCATGGGCTACTATGTAGATGGATGTTTTGGTTATATGTTCGATTGGTGAATTGTAACATTGTTGTAATGATGTTGTGTGACAAAGAAGTTGGTATTCTAGTTTTATGGATGTTGTTAAGACGTTGTTTATGTCGTGGAACCTTATGTTCTTATCTTTGTTGTTGCCTCGTTTCCATGGTGATGGTTCGAGTGCGTGTAGCTAATTCCTATGATGGGGAATTAGGGGAGTGTTACCTACGGTGATGGTAACGATCTTGTTGTATTTCGGTTCAAGAGTGAACCTGTGTGTTCGTAACTTGGGTATTCTTTGAGTCATGAGTTGGTCGTCAAGTGCATTGTATGGGCATTGCATCTTGTCGTTGTTGTTATTACCGTTGTCGTGTCGTTGTAGTAGTTCTTGTTAGCGAGGTGGTTTGCCAGTTTGTGTTATTCGTGGTGTGCCTAGTGTTGGCATGTTAATGGGTTAGTCGGATACGAGAGTCGTATCCAGAGTTGTTTGCACCAAGTATATTTTCGAGGACGAAAATGTCTAAGTGGGGGAGAATTGTAACGCTCCGTTTTGTCCGATTTATTTAATCGAGCGATTTAATAATTTTCGTTTTTATATTATTTTATTCTTGACTTTTATTTGACAATATATTATTTTTCATCGTTATTATGTTTTATCACGTTTTGAGAGCGTTTGCGAGATATTTGAGCTGAGGGGTAAAGTGGTCATTTTGAGGGGTTAGATATTTTAGAAAAAATTAGATATTTTTATAAATAGAGATTTGAGAGAAAAAGAGAGAAAAGAAAGGGAAAGGAAGAGGAAGGAAAAGAGAAGGAGAGGAAAACTTATGGAAGAAGAAATCATCCGTTCAAGCGCGATTAATCGGGTAAGGGTGAGAAGTTTTGATTATATCTTGCTTGTATATGTATATGTATGTATGTGGTTGAATGTTTACTTGTTTTTCATAGTTTTTCAATTCTAGGTTGAAATGAGAAAAATGAATAGAAATCAATGTTTTCACGGTTAAAACTCGATATAAACTGCGTAGAATACTTGTTGTTATGTTTGGAACATGTTTGGGTTGATATAGTGTGATTTGGAAGTGTTTGGGGTGGAAGAAATGAGGGATTTTGGCCCCAAATGACCTATATTGACGCTGCTGAGAATTTCTGGGTTCGCAGGTTCGCTTTGCGAACCACAGCGAAGGGGAAAGCGAAGGTTCGCCCAGAAGTTCGCATTGCGAACTTTATGCCCTTTTTCTTCTGACATGGTTCGCTGGGAGTTCGCATTGCGAATAGGAAAGCGAACGTGATAGATTTCCCATTTTGTTTCCTTTATAAATTTTGAACCGTAACTCCGTTTTGGCCGCCATTCGAAGCGTTGGAAAGCTAATGAAATAATCTTTCTATTAAAAATGGTTTGGAGGACAGTAGATGATTTATTTAAGTCTTGGTTGTGTAAAAGTGTTGGGTTGTCGGGTTTTTATCGCGTTAAATGCGGTCGGTGAAAATCGGATAACAAGCTATTAATTAACTTGCATCATATTTCTTTTACAACCGACTTTGATTTATCCAAAGGAAAGGTTCAAGATCGAAGAAAACCTAAAGGGGGGAGATCTAAGGTTCGGGGGTTGGTTACGCCTAGGGAAGGTATTAGCACCCTAAAAGTCCGTAGTACTCTACGGGAGCCTCTTGTTTTACTTGTTATATCTCACTCGCTTGCTAAGGGTACTATGCTAACGGTTGAAAACCCTAGGGATTAGTATCTAAGTATACTCGACAAGGCATCGCACCTTGCGCCTACGTATCCTCGGGAATAGAATCAGAGTATGCGTAGTTCTGCTAAGTAATTAACTTTTGACTATGGTCAAAGTTCCCAGGGGAGAATGAGTACAAGCTCATTCTAGAGTTCAAGAACTCTCTAAATCTAAGTTATAATGGTCCTATGTTGAAGTTTTAGTCAAAAGGGAAAGTGAGTATTCATTAGGATGAATATCACCAAGAGTGTAAGAACTCTCTCCTAAGGCTAGTTATAACTTATTGGCTCTTAGGAGGTCAAGAAGTGAAAGTCATCTCTTAAGAGGCTACTAAGGTAAGATGGGGGCTATGACTTTAAGAGTCAATATTAATCACCTTCCTTTGGAATAGGGGAAAAGATAATAGTTGTAAGTTACTAAGAAATAACAAGTTATAAAAACACATATGATGATTATAAAAAGACATGAATATGGTAATTAGATGAAACAAGATCAAGATGTCAATTCAAAGTTTGGAAACATACATGAGACAAAGGTCAAATATGATGAATAGAAATAACATGACATGGTGAATAAGGAAGTGCAATAAAACTTTAATAAGCATTCATAATCCAAGCATGCATAAAAGTCTCAAAAATTAATATTTTTACTAATTTCTTTTTATATTTGAAAAATAGAGTCAACTAGGAGCAATTAGCAAAAAGAAGGAAAAGAAAAGGATAAAAATTGAACAAGTTACGATATTTTGAAAATTAAGTATAAACTTAAAAATAGTAAAATTAACAAGTGATAAAAAAAATTAAAAATCACATCACTAGGGCTTGAACCCCTGACATCCCGTTCACAGTTTAAAATCATTACCACCAGGCCAACGCGCACAGTTAATCATATAATGCAAACACAAATATATATTTAAGGCAAGCGAAATTCAACAAAAATAAATAAAAGACTGGGGCGAGGGGATTCTAACCCCAGTCTTCTGGGTTAGGCAAGGCGTGTTAGATAAGGGGCTTGCCACTGGGGTGGCCGGTACATCCGGTTGTTAAACGGATTCAAAAAACATAAAAATCTTGATGTGCGCGTATATTCCAAATAGATGACACAAACCAAACAACAAAAAGCCAAACACAATATCAATATTCACACTATGCCATACGCATCAGCCATACCAACAAAATGCAAACAGCAGCAAGATTAATCAATTGAGAAAAGGAATTGCTACATGATGAACACCATGGAAAAGATATGCCCATACGAAAACCTCATTCAAACATACAAGGCCACAACACCAAACATCAACAAGTGCACAACTCATCCAAAGAAAACTTAATGAAAAGGAAAACAAAAACGGGAAACATTCAATAAACTAGCAGATCCACATAGTATGGCAGGTAACGTTCAACAAGCAGATCCACATAGTATGGCAGGTAACGTTCAACAAGCACACTCACGACCAAAAGAAATCACACAAGGGCATACACATGAAAGGATTCAAAGAAAATCGTAGGGCATAGTTGATCATGAGCTACATGTTGGCAGACAGATTGTGAATCAAGGTAAATAAATAGGTGAAGTCAAGCATTGCGCTACTCACGTCATTAACCAAACATCAATGAGAACAAACTGAACTTGGTATAGTCAATATATAAAAACAAGGTGAAGAAAAGGTCAGCAGCTCTAGATGAATCTACAAGCTAGGTTCAACAGCATTATACTAAAAACAAGTGCATAATTTCAACCAAGCAATAAGGTGTCAAACGCATCAGTTCAGCAAGTATACCATAAAGCATACGGTCATAAACATAGATTGAAATAAAATAGGTTAGGTCATCAACACAAGTTGCCAAGGATTTTAAACAAACACGATTTAAATGCACAATAGTTGACAGTAAGGACGAAATCCACTAAGGCATACATTTCATGAGTTCAAGTGTACAACTGTTACAAGAAAGCAATCCACAAATCATGAACACATGCACATATATTGAAAGAAATATGCCAAGTCAACACATCAATGAATATAAAATAGAAAGATTTGCTAGAGACTTATGCATACACATGAAATGATTTCAAAGAAAACTCAAAACAAGCTAAAAGCATAATACACATGATGAGCAATATCAGAAAGTAACAACATAAACAGGTTACCAAGATATGGATTCATATTGTAGCAGAGGTAGAGGTCATAAAAAACTTAACACAAAAATAGGGCAAAACTAAGTAACACTTATCCCACATCAACAGACAACTTATGTAGCAATTAAGACATAGCACTCGAGAAAAATCAGGTACATTAACATATTATGAGCAACATCAAGACCGCAATATCAACATCAAAAACATAGACTTCAACAAGTTCAACAGTGTTAATAACCAACTTAAAACATGAGAAACCACCCAGTCAGGAATGCAACGTCAAAGGTGCCAGAGTTGTGTACAAGCAATGTGAACCAAATTGTGGCATAAGTCAGGCATGGATTACCAATATTACAACCAATATTCAAAGAACTCAACATATCAGGTCAAGAGTTAGTGACAACATTTAGTTCAAAACAAAGAAGTTCAATTAGCCAATCAATATCACATGGACATACAACTTCCAAAACCAGGGCACTATATATTAGCTATCAGTAAACATCAGCAATCAAGAACAAGTATTGATCCTAGGATAACCATAATATGGTGACAATTATAAGGTTTGATCAGAAATTGACAGCATAGCAATATAAGGATAACGAACACAACCAAACCAAGAAGACATGATCCACCTTATGATGATTCATAGTACAAAAGCTCAGAAATATTTCAAAGTTGGCATCAATATTATTAGGAAGTCACAAAACATGAGCAAAGCATGATGTTTAGGATGAGAAAATCATAAAGATGATGAAGGAAGAAGAGTTACCAAGTGGAGTATGTCCACTGTACCTCCAACCTTGCTAAGATTCCTTTCTGAACTTGAGGCTCCAACAATCAAACTCTTCTTGTTCGCAACACTTAAAGGCTCAAAAAATTTGTGTGTTAGGGAGGAAAAAGTTGATGATCGTGAACTGAGCTTGAACCTCTTTATATAGGCAATGAGATTGGGCCGGGTTGAATCTCAAACACTTGGTGGGCAAAGTAATGGGTAGGGTTTGTAACGTTAGAATTCAAATGCTGCTTATCCTTGGGAGACAAATGCTCCACTACTGCACAACGGCTCAGAGATGCAGGGTCAATACTTCAAAATGGTGTTGCCTCTTAGACTATCCCTCTGTTGCCACACAAGTAAGCAATGAAAGAGGAATATGATGGGGACAAGGCCATGGCAATTCGCAGGCGATGCAGAGTGAATCAGAGCGAATCAGATTGAATGACGAGAACGGTAATTCCCCAGAATCGCTTTTGATGAAACCAGATGGAGAATCTCAAAGAGGAAAGGTCTTGGGATCAAAAATCAAACTGAAACGCGCCAAAAAGTGAATTAAAACGGGTGAACTTGTTTGAATCTTCCTCCTTACATGCTGAACTCGTGAGCAAGAATAGAGAAGACGAACAACTTGGTTAATTTGCTTCCTTAGTACCATGTGTCGCCTTCTCATTGGCTGGCCAATGAGTTGAAAAGTCAACATGCTCAAACTTGCTTTCTATTGGTTATTTAACAATGAATAAAAACTCCAATAGTTTGTAACACATACTCCTTTCTTGGTCACGATGGGCTTAGGAAAATAAAAATGGTTTTTTCTTCTTTGTTGTAAACAAAGTAATTAGGAAAAGAAATAAACAATAATGGATAATTTGGCAAATTGATTAGGATTAAAAATGGTTTAGGAGAATTAAATTGAACAAGTTGAATAAAAATGGTTAAATGAAAAGGTTAATGAAATAGGTTTAGAAAAGGTTAAGTGATAATTGAGGGTAAATAAAGTGGGTAGAAATTTGGTCATGGTGGGTTAGGGTTAAGGATGACATCTCTTTGAAATGAGGGGCTTGCTTGATTCAATGCTCCATTCAAAATCTTGATTAATTACTCCTTGAATCTCCTTGAGATAAAACCTGATAAAAAAAGAACAAACACAAAAAAAACCTAAAAATAAAGGTTAGCTATGCAGCATGATTGACCTAAGATGATATGCAAGAGATCAATGGATCTAAGGGAAAAATTTGGGGTACAACAGTGGATTATGATGAAATGCATTGTTTATGTGAAATTCAATGTGTGTTATTTGGTGGCCTTATGGCAAGTAAAGACATTGTTTGAATTGATTTCCAATGCATGATTATTGATGTTCAGATGGTTCACATGGTTATATATGTATATGCATTTGATTTTCATGAGTCCTTAGTATGCCATGCAGCATGATATGCACCGTGCGATGTCGTGTGCCCTTGTGAGGTGTGAGCGACGAAACGATTCCAGAGGGAATCTGCTGTAACGATCGTGTGCCTTATACAAAGAGGACTTAACGCGACGTTATAGACGATCGTGTGCCTTATACAAAGAGGAACTAAAGCGATCGGATCGTGTGCCTTATACAAAGAGGACCTAAAGCGATCCATAAACGTCGTGAGCCTTATACAAAGAGGACCTAAAGCGACGGGGAACATCGAGGATAACCGGAGCAATCTTCGTTTCACTGGAGATGGCAGATCCATGCCAAAAATACAGTACTGCTAATTCTTCCTGTACAAACTTGATTCCGAAACGTCTTTATTCCAGAGTAAAACTTAGTTCATCTTTGTGTTTTCTTAGAAATTGCAACATTTTCGTTTTCAAAAATCAAGTGAAAATGACAAAGTTTTGCAAAATAAAGATGATGGTGTATTAAACAAGAAGATGGTTCAATAGCTGATATGCATTGAAAAATGGTGACTTGTCAAATAGTAGAGCCCCATGAAATATTACAAATGCAACAAAATGGCAATTTGGCAAAGGTTACATTGTATTCAATGACCAATAATCCTAACGACTAAGGACTCTAGTTGTAGCAAAAACTTGAGCTTCCTTGGGGATTCCAAGATACCAGTGAGGTGTCCTTGTCTCAAGCATAATACTTCCGCACCGAATCAGCATTCACAGGATGCGCAAGCTGTTCACCATCCATGGTTGTAAGAATTAGAGATCCTCCTGAAAACATTGTCTTGACTATGAATGGACCTTCATAATTGGGTGCCCATTTCCCACGGGCGTCTCTCTGCGACGGCGGAATCCTCTTAAGTACCAACTCACCTACTCGGAATTCCTGAATGCAGACCTTTTTATCGAATGCTCTCTTCATCTTCTTCTGGTACAAATGACCATGACACATGACTGTCAGGCGCTTCTCGTCAATTAGATTCAGCTGATCGTATCTTTCTTGAACCCATTCAGCTTCATCAAGCTTTGTTTCCATCAATATCCTCAGAGAAGGTATCTCAACTTCTATAGGGAGGAGAACATCTATCCCATATACCAACGAAAAAGGGGTTACCCCCGTTGATGTTCTGACTGACGTTCTATATCCACGTAGTGTAAACGGTAACATCTCATGCCAATCCTTGTATGTTTTGACCATTTTCTGAAGAATTTTCTTGATATTCTTGTTTGCAGCTTCGACCGCTCCGTTCATCTTTGGACGATACGGTGAAGAGTTATGGTGTTCAATCTTGAAGTTATCACACAATTCCTTCATGATTTTGTTATTCAAATTGGTTCCATTGTCAGTTATGATTCTGCTCGGAATCCCATAACGACAAATGATGTTGTTCTTAATGAAGCGAGCAACTACTTACTTAGTCACATTCGCATAAGAGGCGGCTTCCACCCACTTGGTAAAGTAATCTATAGCCACCAAAATGAAGCGATGCCCATTAGACGCTTTAGGCTCAATTGCCCCAATCATATCGATGCCCCACATAGAGAACGACCAGGGCGATGATAGCACATTCAACAGAGTAGGAGGAACATGCATTTTGTCCGCATAAATCTGACATTTATGTCATTTTCTAACGTACTGGATGCAATCAGTCTCCATAGTCAACCAATAGTATCCAGCCCTCAAAATCTTCTTAACCATGGCATGTCCATTGGCATGGGTGCCAAAACCTCCTTCATGGATATCATGGATCAGCAAGTCTGCTTCTCTCTTATCGACACACCTTAACAAAACCATATCATGATTCCTTTTGTACAGTACACCGTTGCTGATGAAGAACTTGGCTGACAATCTTCACAGAGTCTTCCTATCAAGAACGGAGGCGTTGGCCGGATATTCTTGATTTTTCAGAAAGTTCAAAATGTCGTGGAACCAAGGTTTGCCGTCTGATTCTTCTTCAATGGACTGGCAGTAGGCAGGCTCAGTCCTCATTTCAATACTGATTAATGGATCTTCATTGATAAATCTAACTTGCCACATCGAAGCCATTGTTGCTAAAGCATCAGCCACATGATTCTCAGTATGTGGCACATGGCGAAAAGTTATCTCATCAAAACACTTAATCAACTCCAAAGCATATGCCTGATAAGGGATAAGCTTCTCATCTTTTGTCTCCCACTCGCCTCTGATTTGATAAATGACTAGAGCAGAGTCACCCATAACTTCAAGAAAACAGATTCCAAGATCGATTGCAGCTTCCAGACCCAGAATGCACGCTTCATACTCAACAATATTATTCGTACACCCAAAATCCAATCTGGCTGTAAAAGGGGTGTAGCCACCTTCAGGATTAATTATAACAACACCTACCCCATGCCCCTTGTAATTGGACGAACCGTCGAACATCATCTTCCACCTATACTCAGCCCTGGGATCCTCTTCAGAGCTCAACTCTTCACAATCTTTCACTGCCATAATATCCTCGTCAGGGAAATGAAACTTGAGTGGTTCATAGTCTTCGACTGGTTGATCGGCAAGATATTCTGAAAGGACACTTCCTTTAATGGCCTTTTGAGTGACATACTGAATGTCATATTCAGATAATAACATGTGCCAGCGGGCAAGTCTACCCGTTTGAGCAGGTTTCTCGAAAATGTACTTTATCGGGTCCATCTTGGAAATCAATAAAGTAGTATAACAAATCAGGTACTGTCTTAGTCGTTTGGCGGCCCAAGTCAGAGCGCAACAAGTCTTTTCAAGTAGTGAGTAACGGCTTTCACTATCTGCAAACTTCTTACTCAGATAATAAATTACATGTTCTTTCCGGCCAGTCTCATCATGCTGTCCCAAAACACAGCCCATAGATTCTTCCAAAACAGTCAAATACATAAAGAGAGGTCTTTCGGGGACTGGAGGAATTAGAATAGGAGGTTCTTGGAGATAACCTTTGAGTTTCTCGAAAGCTTGTTGACAGTCAGCATTCAATTCTACTGGCTGATTCTTACGGAGTAATTTGAAAATTGGCGCACATATTGGAGTCATGTTGGAGATGAACTTGGAGATGTAATTCAAACGGCCCAAAAATCCTCTGACTTGAGACTCGGTTTGCGGAGCTGGCATTTCTTGAATTGCTCGCACTTTATCTGGATCCACTTCAATGCCCTTCTAGCTAACAATGAAACCCAATAACTTCCCTGACCTGACTCTAAAGGTACACTTTGCAGGGTTTAACCTCAACTGATACTTTTGAAGTCTCTTAAACAATTTTAACAAGTGGTCTACGTGCTCCTCCTCACTTTGTGATTTAGCTATCATGTCATCCACGTACACTTCAATCTCCTTGTGGATTATATCATGGAACAGGGTCACCATAGCTCTCTGGTAAGTTACCCCGACATTCTTCAATCCAAAAGGCATAACCTTGTAACAATAAGTACCCCACGGGGTGATGAAAGTAGTCTTGTCCATATCCGCTGGATCCATTCTAATCTGATTGTAGCCTGAAAAACCATCCATAAATGAGAAAATTGCGAAACGAGTCGTGTTGTCTACTAGCATATCGATATGCGGTAGAGGAAAATCATCCTTGGGACTAGCTTTGTTAAGGTCCCTATAATCCACGCACATTCGTACCTTTCCATTCTTCTTCATAACTGGAACAATATTAGCTACCCACTCTGGGTACTTGGAAACTGCTAAAAAACCGGCATCCAACTGTCTCTTAACTTCATCTCGAATTTTGAGGGCCATGTCAGGATGACTTCTACGAAGCTTTTGTTTTACTGGCGGGCACTCAGGCTTGAGCGGTAACTTGTGGACCACAATATCTGTATCTAAGCCAGGCATGTCTTGGTAGGACCAAGCAAACACGTCCACGTACTCTTCAAAGAGTGAAATCAACCGCTGTCTAATTTTTGGTTTCAGCGATGCCCCAATCTTAACCTCTTTCCTATCTTCCTCAGTGCCAAGATTGATGACATCCACCTGCTCTTCATGGGGCTGGAGATCCGTATACTGGTAATCACATATATCTGCTAGATCCTTGGGCACCTCACAATCTTCCTCCTCCTCAGCTTGATAGACAGGGGAGTCAAAGTCAATGGTAAGAGCAAGGTCATTGAATACAACAAGTTTATGATTCGTTCTGCACGATAAAATGACTTATCTTATTAAAATGCACAACAATTCAAGAACATGCGAGATGAAGATGTTTTTGTTTTGAAAAGATTGCCATTTTTTAGAAACGGAATGCAATAAAGTAAAGACAACGAGAATTTTAGCAAAACCTCATTTCATTGATTAAGATATTGAAAACGGAGGCCCGTACAAAATAATCCACTAGCTTTGGGCAAGACTAGGGAAATGAAAACAACAAATCAAAACAAGTTACTCTGGTTCTGGGTACAAAGTTGGGATCTCAATAGACTCTCAATTTCTTAACGCGTCTTCCTGGCGTAAAACCAAACGATCAATATCTTCCTCTTCTTCAGCACTTCCAATGATTGCGTGGACCTGATGTCCACCTCTGACAAACGTTTCCTGCACAGTCTTTATCTTCACCCCTCTCCTTCTTATACTTGAAGCAGCCTCATCTCCTGGAGTTGGTCTGTAACCCAACCCTTGGTGTCGGTTCCTCTTCTCAACCTCAATAACTTTGCCCCAACCTGCAGGCACGCCTTCTTGAAGGGCAGACCGAATACTATTATACGAAGCAAAGGATGGATATTCCGGTACCACTGGCTTTTCATTATCCATCATAACTGCATTAGCTATTTCCAGGGCTTGGAAAGAAGTCTCCAACGCGTCCTCATCAGCCTCAATGTAACGGAAGGACGACATGTTACTAACCATCAAGTCTTCTTCCCCATGCACAATGACCAACTTATCATCAATCACAAACTTTAATTTCTGATGTAGAGTTGAGGTGACAGCGCCAGCCTCATGGATCCAGGGCCTTCCTAGCAGACAACTATAGGCAGGATTAATATCTAAGACTTGAAACAGCACATTGAATTCCTGAGGACCGATCAAAACAGGTAGCTCAATTTCTCCCATTACAGATCTACGTGAACCATCAAAAGCTTTGACAATTAGTGACGTGGGTCTCATTATTCCTCCTTGGTATGCCAACTTATCGAGAGTCCTCTTCGGTAAAACATTCAGAGAAGATCCTGTATCTACGAGAACTCTAGCCAACGTGTCCTCATGACATTTCATTGATATGTGTAGCGCAAGATTGTGTTTCCGACCCGCTTGGGTCAACTCTTCGTCGCTGAAGATGAGTGTATTGCATGTAGTAATGTTAGCGGTAACATGATCAAACTGCCCGGAGGTAATATCTTGAGCTACATGAGCCTGGGCTAGTACCTTCTGCAGTGCTGATCGGTGGACTGGTGAATTAATCAATAGAGATAAAATGGAAATTTTTGATGGAGTTTGGTGGAGTTGATCCACAACCTTGTAGTCACTTCTTTTTATTATTCTGAGAAATTCTTCGTCCTCCTCCTTGGAGATCACTTCTTTACCTTTGTCATAGACGGGTACATGAATATTACCTTCTTTACCGGACACTTCTTTGTTCACAGGAGTATAAATCCCCCCACTCCTCGTCATTTTCCCCGTTCCTACTATACTGGACACATTCTTCTCATCAGTCCCCACCTCCTTCCTTGGGACTGGTTCTTCTATAACGACCCCCACCTCTTTCCTTGGGATCATTTCCTCCTTCTTCCTACCACCTGTAATGTCTTCGTAGATCCACGGTAACGCTTTGGTTCCTCTGAACCTGAATGAGACTGGTCTTGGGAAATTATTTCGCCTGGCATGATTAACAGGAGAAACAACTTTAGGTTTGTTGAATCTTGGAACTGATTGTTTAAACACGGGACTCACAGTACTTGCCCCTGGACTGTTGAATATGGGAATTACTGATATGTATTCCTCTTCGTTAAACACTGGCACTTGCTTTGGCAAATTGAACACTGGTTCAATCACTGCTACTCTGCTTTTTTTTCTGAAAACCTATAGGAAACCTTCATTAATCAACTGCTGAATATCATCTTGAACTAACTGACACCCTTCACTACTACCATCACACTCTTCACAACCACCATGGCAAACCTTGACCAATCCGGCGCTAAACAACTTGGCATGAAACGTTCTCAGGGGAGTTTTAATCTTCGCTGCATCTGAGACCAATACTTCATCATTCTCGTCTTCGATATCATTAGTTGAACCATGCGTTGGCAATGGGTTACTCTTCACGTTTGGCTGGTTATTAGCGAAAGACAGAATGTTTTTCTCCATCAGACTTTTCACCAGATTCTTTAATGCCAAACATCCTTCTAAATCATGGCCCACCCCTCCTTGATGGAAAGCACATGTTGCATTGGGGTTGAAGAACTGCAGAGACTTCTCAGATGGTGGCCCCAACGGCCTAGTAACAACTAATCCTTGCTCCACCAGAGAAGGATACAATGCTGTGTAGGTCATCGGTATGGGTGGAAAATTTGGTGTTACCGCCTGTCTTCTTTGAGGGGTATTTTGCTGTGGCGCTGACCACCTTTGCTGCTGGTAATTTTGATTTTGATTTCTCGGCCACTGCTGTTGATTCGGTGGCTGGGGAACAGGAACTGGTTGCATCATCTGATGGTTAAAAGCAGGCGTAACAGCCGCCACATATGGTTGTTGTGCGAACTGCATAGAGTAAATCGGTTGTTGAGGAAAACTGGGACTTGGTTGTTGTTGAAAGAGAGATCGTTTCCATCTGGGATTCTGACCCTTTGACATAGCAGCATTAGTCTCACCTTCTTTCTTCTTATGAAAATTACCCGGAGACTTCTTGACACTGTTACTAGTGGAACTACTAGGTGAACTGGCTACTTTTCCATTCTTCAAACCCACTTCTACTTTCACACCAATGGCAATAATGTCAGAAAAATTGGCACCAATATTACTGATCATCTTCTCATAAAATTCCGGCTTTACGGTATCCACAAACCAATCAGCTAATTCTTTTTCTGTCAACGACGGTTTAATCTGCGAGGCCGTTTCCCTCCATCTTTGAGCGTACTATTTGAATGACTCGGTGGTCTTTTGAGTCATAGTCAGCAGTTATCTGCGATCCGGAGCTAAGTCCAAATTATACTTATAATGTTTCACAAAGGCGTCCATTACGTCTTGAAAACACTTGATCTTAGACTGATCCAAACCTAGGTACCATTTTGCAGCGGCGCCTTTCAGGCTATCTTGGAAACATTGTATCATTAGCTTATCATTATCCATGTACGCAGCCATTCTCCAGAGGTACATGACCAAATGCGCTTTGGGGCACGTAGCACCGGAATACAATTCAAAACCTGGCAGCTTGAACTTCGGTGGAATTACTAGATTTGTAACCAAACACATGTCCTTGAGGTCAGTACTGAAGACATTACTTCCCTCCATAGCTTTCAACTTCCTCTGCATAACTTCCACACTCGCCCTCAACTTCTCATTACGATCCTCCTCCTCCACAGATATATTGTCATAATCAAAATGATGCTGATTCTGAAAAATAGGTTGGAACTGGGTCTGCACCACGAGCGGGGCATAAGTTGGAATAGTTTGCTGATTCTCACTAAACAACGGCACTGTTTGTTGCATAGACTGAGGAGCCGTGGTTCGTATAAAATCAAATGGCATCCCTAGAGTAGGGTTCACAACAGGTATAACCGGCGGCTCTACAGTTGTAGCAACTACCTCTGAGACTACAGTGACCTGCGTATCCATCTTTGCTCGTATGACATTCAAAGCTTCCATGATCTGCCCCATTCCTCCTCTCAATTCGTTGAGTTCGTTGTTAACCTGATCCAAATTCTCGCAATCCTCAGACATTCTTCTTCTTCGAGCCTATGCCCGGGTGTTGTAACGATGTAGAGAATTCAGGGTGACGGTTCTGGAGAAGATAAAACAACGATGAGACACGAAAGAATGCACATGCACATGCGAAGATGCAAATGCAAGCTAAACCATCAAGAACTAAAAATTATTTGCAAATAGTGTAAATAACAGGATTACCAACAACATAAACTCCTTCCCATTGAAAGATAATACAGGTGCTTACAAAAAGGAAATATTACAACCATTGTTCGAATTACATTAAAAGAAATACAACTTAAAACAGGATTACAACAACTGATCATAAAACAGGAAACTTAAAAGCTACAACTCTAAATAGGAGGGCCCTTCGCCTTCCTTGATCCCTTTCATGATCTCCTTGGTGCGCTGCTTGGTTCTGGCCTTCTCAACAGTCAGCTCTCCCAACAACTCCATCCTCTTCTGCTTGGCACTCATGGGTGTCTCGTAGTACGGAAAAGGCTTCTTCATGCTAAGCGAGATCCCCTGCGCCTATTTTAAATGAGCTTCTATGACGGGACCGGCAGTGGTCCACCTCTGCTGATTAATGTGGAACCAGGCATGCCCCATTTTGAGTTTGTCTTCAAATCCCTCTCCATACCTATAATAGATCAACTCCAGTTCCTTGGGATCTGGTTGTTCCTCAATGGGATGACCAAGCTGGCAACGAGCGAGCACCGGATTATAATTGATGCAACCACTCCGTCCCATGAGCGGCACGTTGGGATAGTCTCCACAGCTTACAATCACAAGGGTCCCTCTTAGATCCGAATCATACCACCTGATAGCAGAACGTTCTAGCTCCATTAGTTTCTTAGCCCAAAGGGCGCTGTCTCTTACCTCCTAAAATGTTGGAGTTGTAGGCAAATACGAAATGAACCACTTATAGAGCAGTGGAGCATAACAGACAATCACGCCTTCTTTTTTCATGACTTGTGTAGTAACTGAGAAGTACATATCAGCTAATAGAGTAGGGACAGGGTTCTGACTCATAAAGATTCGGATAGCCTGGACGTCGACGAAGTCTTTGACATTGGGAAACAGGAATAACCCGTACACTAGTAGAGCAAAAATTGATTCAAACATTACAGAGTCTCCCCTTCCTTGAAAGTGACGAGCCCTTTCAATAAAAAACTGAGCTGGTAAACCATGATACCCTTCTCTAGTAGTCATATTCTCTCGTATATACCTCTTTCGGATACTTAACCCTGCAGCAATCTCTTGGTTAAGGAACTCCCCTTCCACACCAGAAAATGGAGGATGATGCTGAATTGGTAAACTCATCATAGCTGAATACTCCTCTATAGTTGGAACCAGCTGGAAATTAGGAAATATGAAACAACGGTATGCGGGATGATATAGTTGCACCAAAGTTTCCAGCAATCCTTCCTTCACCTGTAGTTTCATTAGGGACAGAAGGTCTCCGTACTTGTCGATGAAACTTAGCGGGTCTTCAATTCTTCCTCCGATCTCTATCAGTTGCTCAACGTTAGGGATCAGGAAAGTAAAGGGCCAGTTTATCTTCTTGGTAGCCTCCATTCTCTACAAAGTCCTGCAAAACAAAGTTTAGTGTCTTGACGGTTTAGCGAAGATGCAAAATGTAATGCAAAGTTTCATGGAATTCAGACATTTTTGCAGAACATCGTGAAATATCAAAAACTCATTTTCATTGAAAACGGATTACAACAGTTAATACACTTCTGAGAGTCATAGAAAGGAAACTAAATAAAAGCCTAGAAAGCCCTAAGGAGATTCTCCTAAGAGTCGTAGCTTAAGCCTTTTGTTTTCTTCCTCCATCTGATCTCTTTCTGCGACAAGGTTGTCGACGATCGTCTTCCAAGCTGTAGGCTGAACAATAGAAGAACTTGGGTCTTCTTGGACCTTTCTTTTCTTGTAAGAGGTTAGTTCTTCATTCTTGGCGCACAGTTGTTTTCAAAGTTCAAAATTCTCCTCAACAACCACCTGATACTTGAGTCTCCATGCTTCCTCTGATCGCTGGGTCTGTTTCAATGATATCTCTAATTCCTCTTCTTTCGACATGAAGTACAGAATAGGCTCTTCTTTCATGGGAATTGGTTCCTCCCTCTTGTATGGCATCTTCAATTCAATGGCTCTCTTGCGAACCCACTGAAGATATGGCTCCAAAGAAACACAATTGGGTTTCCCCAAGGAGCTACTTCCTCTTTTACACTTGCTACCCCAGACTTTCAAGATCAGATCCCTTTGTTCTTCATTCTTATCATACTGTTCAAAATAAATTCCCTCTACATGAATTCTTAGGGGTTTATCCTTCAGAGGGTATCCCAACTGACGGCGTGCCAACACCGGATTGTAACTGATTCCACCTTTGATGCCAAGAAGAGGCACGTTGTTATACTGGCCACAACTGTCTGTTATTGAGATTTTGTCGTACACTCGATTGTACCAGTCAATGTCTGCATGAGAAAGGGCCATAATCTTCTTAGACCACCATCCCTTCTTAGGATCCCAAAATGCACCCTTCTCCGGTAAGTGTGAAACAAACCATCTATATAACACAAGGACACAACATGTGATCTATCCATTACTATGGGCATTTCTTGTATGGACTGAGTGATAGGCTTCAACAAGTAGGGTAGGTACAGGGTTTTTCTTCAGGAAGATCTTGATTGCGTTTAGGTCTACAAAGTTGTCGATGTTTGGAAACAAGAAAAGTCCATAAATGAGTAGAGCAAAAACGACTTCAAAGGCATCCCTGTTGGAGTGCTTAGCAAAGTAATGGGCTTTTCCACACAGGAACTTAGCAGTCAACCCAAAAATTCCTCCCTTGGAAATTAAGTTGTTTTTTATGTCAACTAATTCCAAGTGAGTCTCTTTAGCTATCTCTTCCTCTTTTGGGTTTCTGTTGAAGATAGGAAACGAAGAATCATCCTTGACGGGTAAACCAACTATCTGAGAATATTCTTCAAGCGTAGGCAAGAGTTGATAGTCGGGAAAGGTGAAACAATGATACTTTGGGTCATAGAACTGAAGCAAAGTTGAAAGGAGTCCTTCATCGACACTTTTCTTTAACAATATCCACAAATTCCCGTATCTGTCTTTGAATCCTTCGGGGTCTGTTAGCAAATCTCCCAATCTCCTTAGGTCATCCAATCTAGGGCTCTTGAAAGTGTATCTCACTGTTTTCCTTCTTGATTCCTCCATGATATCTCTGTGATATTTTGCAAAAAGAAGTCTGAGTTCCATGAAACTGATATGCATATGCTTATGCTATATGGATGCAACAAACACATACAAATACAAACACATAAAGGTTTGGGTTAAGAGCATGGAGTCAAGGTTCACCCTCCCATTGGTATGTACTATGGGTTTCCACCTGCCGAACAAGGTTCTAAAGGGTTCCCAGAGTCTACAGTCCATCTTTCGGATTTTGCCGACTTCCCAAATGACTTGGTAATCAACAAAATTCTCAAGAGAACCTCATCTGAGTGTAGTATCGCGTAGCAACTAATTTAGAAATAGACTTCTTCATAGTCCCCGCACTACATCTAAAAGGCTTAAGTGGGGTTTGGAAACTACGGTTCTCAGTATCAATGGCACCTAAATTGAGAGTAGCACGCTTTCACGAATATGATCATTCAACATGACTAAACTCTCAAGAGGGCCTAAACTGAGTGATGGTGTCTCAAGTTAACTTTTTTAGGAATCGACTCCTTCAAAGCCTCCTTGAATATACCATCGTCCTATCATAAGTGCACTCAAAATCCAGGTTAGGATTTATCTCACCACTCAACAACCAAGCCAAAAGATAATCAAGCAAAGCATATATACAGGTAATCAAGCAGATATACACAAATATAGCAAGCAAGTATAAATAAAACAAAGCGAAAGCAAGGTGGGCTTAACCCTAAAAAATAACAGTTTTCCCTAGTTAAGTCGCCATTTCTGTTGCGGTGAAAATCGGATAACAAGCTATTAATTAACTTGCATCATATTTCTTTTACAACCGACTTTGATTTATCCAAAGGAAAGGTTCAAGATCGAAGAAAACCTAAAGGGGGGAGATCTAAGGTTCGGGGGTTGGTTACGCCTAGGGAAGGTATTAGCACCCTAAAAGTCCGTAGTACTCTACGGGAGCCTCTTGTTTTACTTGTTATATCTCACTCGCTTGCTAAGGGTACTATGCTAACGGTTGAAAACCCTAGGGATTAGTATCTAAGTATACTCGACAAGGCATCGCACCTTGCGCCTACGTATCCTCGGGAATAGAATCAGAGTATGCGTAGTTCTACTAAGTAATGAACTTTTGACTATGGTCAAAGTTCCCAGGGGAGAATGAGTACAAGCTCATTCTAGAGTTCAAGAACTCTCTAAATCTAAGTTATAATGGTCCTATGTTGAAGTTTTAGTCAAAAGGGAAAGTGAATATTCATTAGGATGAATATCACCAAGAGTGTAAGAACTCTCTCCTAAGGCTAGTTATAACTTATTGGCTCTTAGGAGGCCAAAAAGTGAAAGTAATCTCTTAAGAGGCTACTAAGGTAAGATGGGGGCTATGACTTTAAGAGTCAATATTAATCACCTTCCTTTGGAATAGGGGGAAAGATAATAGTTGTAAGTTACTAAGAAATAACAAGTTATAAAAACACATATGATGATTATAAAAAGACATGAATATGGTAATGAGATGAAACAAGATCAAGATGTCAATTCAAAGTTTGGAAACATACATGAGACAAAGGTCAAATATGATGAATAGAAATAACATGACATGGTGAATAAAGAAGTGCAATAAAACTTTAATAAGCATTCATAATCCAAGCATGCATAAAAGTCTAAAAAATTAATATTTTTACTAATTTCTTTTTATATTTGAAAAATAGAGTCAACTAGGAGCAATTAGCAAAAAGAAGGAAAAAAAAGGATAAAAATTGAACAAGTTACGATATTTTGAAAATTAAGTATAAACTTAAAAATAGTAAAATTAACAAGTGATAAAAAAAATTAGAAATGGCATCACTAGGGCTTGAACCCCTGACATCCCGTTCACAGTTTAAAATCATTACCACCAGGCCAACGCGCACAGTTAATCATATAATGCAAACACAAATATATATTTAAGGCAAGCAAAATTCAACAAAAATAAATAAAAGACTGGGACGAGGGGATTCGAACCCCAGTCTTCTGGGTTAGGCAAGGCGTGTTAGATAAGGGGCTTGCCACTGGGGTGGCCGGTACATACGGTTGTTAAACGGATTCAAAAAACATAAAAATCTTGATGTGCGCGTATATTCCAAATAGATGACACAAACCAAACAACAAGAAGCCAAACACAATATCAATATTCACACTATGCCATACGCATCAGCCATACCAATAGAATGCAAACAGCAGCAAGATTAATCAATTGAGAAAAGGAATTACTACATGATGAACACCATGGAAAAGATATGCCCATACGAAAATCTCATTCAAACATACAAGGCCACAACACCAAACATCAACAAGTGCACAACTCATCCAAAGAAAACTTAATGAAAAGGAAAACGAAAATAGGAAACATTCAATAAACTAGCAGATCCACATAGTATGGCAGGTAACGTTCAACAAGCACACTCACGACCAAAAGAAATCACACAAGTGCATACACATGAAAGGATTCAAATAAAATCGTAGGGCATAGTTGATCATGAGCTATATGTTGGCAGACAGATTGTGAATCAAGGTAAATAAATAGGTGAAGTCAAGCATTGCGCTACTCACGTCATTAACCAAACATCAATGAGAACAAACTGAACATGGTATAGTCAATATATAAAAACAAGGTGAAGAAAAGGTCAGCATCTCTAGATGAATCTACAAGCCAGGTTCAACAACATTATACTAAAAACAAGTGCATAATTTCAACCAAGCAACAAGGTGTCAAACGCATCAGTTCAGCAAGTATACCATAAAGCATACGGTCATAAACATAGATTGAAATAAAATAGGTTAGGTCATCAACACAAGGTGCCAAGGATTTTAAACAAACACGATTTAAATGCACAATAGTTGACAGTAAGGACGAAATCCACTTAGGCATACATTTCATGAGTTCAAGTGTACAACTGTTACAAGAAAGCAATCCACAAATCATGAACACATGCACATATATTGAAAGAAATATGCCAAGTCAACACATCAATGAATATAAAACAGAAAGATTTGCTAGAGACTTATGAATACACATGAAATGATTTCAAAGAAAACTCAAAACAAGCTAAAAGCATAATACACATGATGAGCAATATCAGAAAGTAACAACATAAACAGGTTACCAAGATATGGATTCATATTGTAGCAGAGGTAGAGGTCATAAAAACCTTAACACAAAAACAGGGCAAAACTAAGTAACACTTATCCCACATCAACAGACAACTTATGTAGCAATTAAGGCATAACACTCGAGAAAAATCAGGTACATTAACATATTATGAGCAACATCAAGACCGCACAATCAACATCAAAAACATAGACTTCAACAAGTTCAACAGTGTTAATAACCAACTTAAAACATGAGAAACCACTCAGTCAGGAATGCAACGTCAAAGGTGCCAGAGTTGTGTACAAGCAATGTGAACCAAACTGTGGCATAAGTCAGGCATGGATTACCAATATTACAACCAATATTCAAAGAACTCAACATATCAGGTCAAGAGTTAGTGACAACATTTAGTTCAAAACAAAGAAGTTCAATTAGCCAATCAATATCACATGGACATACAACTTCCAAAACCAGGGCACTATATATTAGCTATCAGTAAACATCAGCAATCAAGAACAAGTATTGATCCTCAGATAACCATAATATGATGACAATTATAAGGTTTGATCAGAAATTGACAGCATAGCAATATAAGGATAACGAACACAACCAAACCAAGAAGACATGATCCACCTTATGATGATTCATAGTATAAAAGCTCAGAAATATTTCAAAGTTGGCATCAATATTATTAGGCAGTCACAAAACATGAGCAAAAGCATGATGTTTAGGATGAGAAAATCATAAAGATGATGAAGGAAGAAGAGTTACCGAGTGGAGTATGTCCACTGTACCTCCAACCTTGCTAAGATTCCTTTCTGAACTTGAGGCTCCAACAACCAAACTCTTCTTGCTCGCAACACTTAAAGGCTCAGAAAATTTGTGTGTTAGGGAGGAAAAAGTTGATGATCGTGAACTGAGCTTGAACCTCTTTATATAGGCAATGAGATTGGGCCGGGTTGAATCTCAAACACTTGGTGGGCAAAGTAATGGGTAGGGTTTGTAACGTTAGAATTCAAATGCTGCTTATCCTTGGGAGACAAACGCTCTACTACTGCACAACGGCTCAGAGATGCAGGGTCAATACTTCAAAATGGTATTGCCTTTGAGACTATCCCTCTATTGCCACACAAGTAAGCAATGAAAGAGGAAGATGATGGGGACAAGGCCATGGCAATTCGCAGGCGATGCAGAGTGAATCGGAGCGAATCAGATTGAATGATGAGAATGGTAAATCCCCAGAATCGCTTTTGATGAAACCAGATGGAGAAGCTCAAAGAGGAAACGTCTTGGGATCAAAAATCAAACTGAAACGCGCCAAAAATTGAATTGAAACGGTGAACTTGTTTGAATCTTCCTCCTTACATGCTGAACTCGTGAGCAAGAATAGAGAAGACGAACAACTTGGTTAATTTACTTCCTTAGTACCATGTGTCGCCTTCTCATTGGCTGGCCAATGAGTTGAAAAGTCAACTTGCTCAAACTTGCTTTATATTTTTTATTTGACAATGAATAAAAACTCCAATAATTTGTAACACATATTCCTTTCTTGGTCACGATGGGCTTAGGCAAATAAAAATGGTTTTTTCTTCTTTGTTGTAAACAAAGTAATTAGGAAAAGAAATAAACAATAATGGATAATTTGGCAAATTGATTAGGATTAAAAATGGTTTAGGAGAATTAAATTGAACAAGTTGAATAAAAAAGGTTAAATGAAAAGGTTAATGAAATAGGTTTAGAAAAGGTTAAGTGATAATTGAGGGTAAATAAAGTGGGTAGAAATTTGGTCATGGTGGGTTAGGGTTAAGGATGACATCTCTTTGAAATGAGGGGCTTGCTTGATTCAATGCTCCATTCAAAATCTTGATTAATTACTCCTTGAATCTCCTTGAGATAAAACCTGATAAAAAAAGAACAAACACAAACAAAACCTGAAAAAAAAGGTTAGCTATGCAGCATGATTGACCTAAGATGATATGCAAGAGATCAATGAATCTAAGGGAAAAATTTGGGGTACAACAGTTGATTATGATGAAATGCATTGTTTATGTGAAATTCAATGTGTGTTATTTGGTGGCCTTATGGCAAGTAAAGACATTGTTTGAATTGATTTCCAATGCATGATTATTGATGTTGAGATGGTTCACATGGTTATATATGTATATGCATTTGATTGTCATAAGTCCTTAAGATGCCATGCAGCATGATATGCACCATGTGATGTCGTGTGCCCTTGTGAGGTGTGAGCGACGAAACGATTCCAGAGGGAATCTGCTGTAACGATCGTGTGCCTTATACAAAGAGGACATAACGCGACGTTATAGACGATCATGAGCCTTATACAAAGAAGACCTAAAGCGACCGGATCGTGTGCCTTATACAAAGAGGACCTAAAGCGATCCATAAACGTCGTGAGCCTTATATAAAGAAGACCTAAAGCGACGGGGAACATCGTTTTCCTGACCGGGAGTTACACTAAGTAACAAGCGATGATTCCAATAATTCCTGAGTGAATTAATGATGATGAGAATGATGGATGGAATGGTACCGCATGCATAGAGTCGTTGTGTCGGTCTCTGTACATTTGCATAAGTCATGAATGGATTGATTATGTGTGGGAAATTGTGAATGGGATTGATGAGTTAATATACATTGGTGATAAATGTATTGAGCATGATTGATATGCATTTGTGATAAATGCATTGGTTATGGATGATATGTTTTATGTATAGACATATGCTATGTTTTGTGTGGATGTTGTACATTACAATGATTGTATTAATTATCTATGATATGCTATATATGAATATATGTGATGTGGTGGTGTGTTTCCATATGTCATAACTTTGGTATGCCTTATGTGTGAATATGTGATTATGTTGGTATAATTTATATATGCTATGTGGTTGGATTATTAGAAATATGTTATGTATCTGTGGCATGCTATATGTATTAGTATGTGATGCTTGTGGTGAGAATAATTATGCATGTGAATTTATATGTGTTTGAATATTATTATGCAATCTTGATTTAGTTGTTATTTCTCACCCTTCTGCTGTGGTTTGATGCCCTATGAGGCAATTGCAGATTAGTATCTTGGAGGCTTTTGTGAAGATTAGTTCTCCATCCTTTTGTCGGTCTGTCTGCTCTGATACGTAACACGGGAGTCGGGGAACGCTTTTGTTATATATGTATACATTTGTTGGATCTATTTTGTATTACCTTTGTATGAATATTTTGATGTTATAAAACAATTTATTTTGTAAAACAAGTCAGTTATGGATCTTTCCGCTTTATTCCATAATTGAACTTTCCTTTTGTTGGAAAAAGTTTCCCTTTTATGTTTATTCCATTTTGTGTTATGTATCAAATTTATGAGCAGAGATTGTGTTTTCTTTCTTTAAATGTGGCATCCTTGTTTCTGTCTAAGAATAAATTTTTATTCACTCTGATTTATTTATGTATTATTTATCCGCGATGGGAATTGGGGTGTTACATTAGTAGTATCAGAGCAGGTCGGTCCGTCCGGCCAAGTTGTTGAGTCAGTTGGTGTGACAGTTGAATACTGTCGATGTTGTTTGTCCCTTAGTACGTGATATGTGTGTGAAACACAGTTAGTTCTTTCTGGTTTTCTAATCCTTTGTCTTCAGGATTTAGAATGAGATAAGTGGGGGAGAAGCTTGTGCTTCTCCAAGTTGCTTCAGGTATGGAGCGTTGGCTTAGTGTGTTGTAGATTGCAAGATTGTAAGTGTTGTTTGGACAGTGTTGTTCCCGGTTCCGGAGGGAATGCGGAGGTAAGGCTTATGTCAACTAAGGATTTGTGCCTTAGGTAGTTTTGTGCACAAGATGCAAGAAATGCTATTATAGTTTGGTAAAGACGGTTTATGCCCCATCATGATTGTCGCCTGTCTATTGACAAATTGAGGAACTGATCACCCTTAATCTCTTGTTGATAGTAGACGGAATTATGTTGCAAGGAATAGACGTGTCTTTCCAGCTTTGATAGTATGTTTTGTGAATCGTTTGGGGCCAAGCCAAGTGAGTACAGATTGTTTTGTTGAGTCGATGAAGATTCTTATATCGGAAGATGAGACGGATTAGAGGTTTTGGTATGTTTGTCCAGTTGGGAAGTCATTGAGAGAGAACGATTGGGTATCGTTAATGGTTGTTCTCAGAGAGTAGAGTGTGAACTCAAATTCGACGAAGGTGAGGGTTTGAGGTTTGGATCTGCTAAGTAAGTAGAAGAACTTTTAGGAAGTGAAACTCAGATGTTTGTTATATTTGTGATAATAGTGTTCTGGAATTGACAGGAAAGCCACAGAGAAGGGCTGCCAGTTGTGCGTGATTGCTAGATGTGTTTCCGGATGGAATATTGGATGTTGGTGTTAGAATTACCCAGTGAAGAATTTTGCAAAAACTTTACGAATTTATATCTTTTGGAATTTGGTTGGGCATTACAATGTACAATGATGTTGTTCGGTGATAGTAATGCGTCTGGAATGTTTGTGGAGTATATGAATCGTATCCTCCATATTTGATTGGATAAGTTCAGAGTGGTGTTTATTAGGGATATTCTGATCTATTATAAAATCAGAAGTAGAGTATTTGAGGATTTAGCTACAAGGGTGGAAAGAGAGGGAGCTTTCTGCTAAATTATCGAAGCGAGAATTTTGATTGAAAGAGGTTAGTTTTCTTGGTTATGTTATTTCCGATGATGGTATTGTTGTGTATCTATCCAAAATAGACGCAGTTCTACATTAAGAGACTCCGAAGTCGGTTAAGGAGATTAGAAACTTTTGGGCTTAGTTGGTTGTTACTGCAGGTTATGGAAGACTTTGCTAAGTTAGTACTTCTGTTATCTCAGTTGACTTGCAAAGGGTGAGTCGTTTGTTTTGGATGTTCGTTGTGAGTAAGTTTTGGTGAGCTGAAGTAGAGATTGACTACGGCTCCAATTTTGATTCTGCCTGATCCTAATAAACTGTTTATGGAATATTAGGATGCGTCCTTGATGAGTTTAGTTAGTGTGTTAATGCGAGAGGGTAAAGTCATTTCTTATGCTTTACGACAATTGAGGATTCATGAAAAGGATTATCCTACTCATATTGGAGTTGGTTATTTTGTGTTGAGAATCTAGAGGTATTATTTTGAGGGTTTTAGGTTCAAGGTGTTTGGTAATCGCAAGGGTTTAGAGTACTTGTTTGGTCAGAAGGAATAAGTAGGAGACAACGAGGATGGTTGGAATTCCTGATTAGTTATGACCTTGGCTCAAATTATCCTATTGGTAAAGTTAATGTCGTTCCTGATGAGTTAAGTCGAAAATCTTTGCATATGTCTGCTTTGATGGTTAAAGAGTGGGAACTTTTGGAAGAATTTAAAGATTTGAGTTTGGTGTGTGAATTGACATCTGATAGCGTGAGGCTTGGTATGTTAAAGGTCAATAATGATTTTCTGTTGACCGTTAGCGAGAAACAGAGGCTGGAGGTGAAATTTGTTGATTTGATGACGGTTGGAGATAAAGGTGTGAATGGTGACTTTGAAGTGGATGATCAGGGTGTTTTGAGATTCCGTGGTAGAATTTGTATTCCTGAAGGTTCGGAATTGAAACAAATGATTTTAGAGGAAGGACACCGGAGTAGTTTGAGTATACATCCGGGAGCTAATAAAATGTATCAAGATTTGAAGAAGATCTTGTGATGGTCAGAGAATTAGAGTTGGTTGAGAAGTTCAGAGACTTGTGTCTGGTGTGTAAGCTAACACAACAGAGTATGAGGGTGGGTATATTAATGGTGAACAGTGATTTTTGGTGAATATGAGAAAGAGTTAGACTTTGGACGTGAAATTGGTAGATTTAATGGCTACGAGTAATCAGAGTGCGTAGCGGAAGCTTGGTGTGGCACAATTCGTATATGCGTGTGTGACTTGTAAGAGTTCATAGGTTGAACATTGGAAACATGTAGGAATGATGATACCATTGGACGTTTCAGAATGGAAGTGTTAGGTGAAAGGTTTAAATATTAATCATGGGCTACTATGTAGATGGATGTTTTGGTTATATGTTCGATTGGTGAATCGTAACATTGTTGTAATGATGTTGTGTGGCAAAGATGTTGGTATTCTAGTTTTATGGATGTTGTTAAGACGTTGTTTATGTCGTGGAACCTTATGTTCTTATCTTTGTTGTTGCCTCGTTTTCATGGTGATGGTTCGAGTGCGTGTAGCTAATTCCTATGATGGGGAATTAGGGGAGTGTTACCTACGGTGATGGTAACGATCTTGTTGTATTTCGGTTCAAGAGTGAACCTGTGTGTTCGTAACTTGGGTATTCTTTGAATCGTGAGTTGGTCGTCAAGTGCATTGTATGGGCATTGCATCTTGTCGTTGTTGTTATTACCGTTGTCGTGTCGTTGTTGTAGTTGTTGTTAGCGAGATGGTTTGCCAGATTGTGTTATTCGTGGTGTGCCTAGTGTTGGCATGTTAATGGGTTAGTCGGATACGAGAGTCGTATCCGGAGTTGTTTGCACCAAGTATATTTTCGAGGACGAAAATATCTAAGTGGGGGAGAATTGTAACGCCCCGTTTTGTCCAATTTATTTAATCGAGCGATTTAATTATTTTCATTTTTATATTATTTTATTCTTGACTTTTATTTGACAATGTATTATTTTTCATCGTTATTATGTTTTATCGCGTTTGAGAGCGTTTGCGAGATATTTGAGCTGAGGGGTAAAATGGTCATTTTGAGGGGTTAGATATTTTAGAAAAAATTAGATATTTTTATAAATAGAGATTTGAGAGAAAAAGAGATAAAAGAAAGAGAAAGGAAGAGGAAGGAAAAGAGAAGGAGAGGAAAACTTATGGAAGAAGAAATCATCCGTTCAAGCGCGATTAATCGGGTAAGGGTGAGAAGTTTCGATTATATCTTGCTTGTATATGTATATGTATGTATGTGGTTGAATGTTTACTTATTTTTCATAGTTTTTCAATTCTAGGTTGAAATGAGAAAAATGAATAGAAATCGATGTTTTCACGGTTGAAACTCGATATAAACTGCGTAGAATACTTGTTGTTATGTTTGGAACATGTTTTGGTTGATATAGTGTGATTTGGAAGTGTTTGGGTGGAAGAAATGAGGGATTTTGGCCCCTAATGACCTATATTGACGTTGCTGAGAATTTCTGGGTTCGCAGGTTCGCTTTGCGAACCACAGCGAAGGGGAAAGCGAAGGTTCGCCCAGAAGTTCGCATTGCGAACTTTATGCCCTTTTTCTTCTGACATGGTTCGCTGGGAGTTCGCATTGCGAATAGGAAAGCGAACGTGACAGATTTCCCATTTTGTTTCCTTCATAACTTTTGAACTGTAAGTCTGTTTTGGCCGTCGTTCGAAGCGTTGGAAAGTTAATGAAATATTCTTTCTATTAAAAATGGTTTGGAGGGCAGTAGATGATTTATTTAAGTCGTGGTTGTGTAAAAGTGTTGGGTTGTCGGGTTTTTATCGCTTTAAATGCTTGCGGTCGGTGTTTTACAATGTGTTGTGCTATTGTTATATGACGTGGAGCTTTTATGTGATTTATATGATGTTGAAGCGTGTGATAAGTTGTTATAATTGTTGTGGCCTTATGGAAAAATACTTTGTTGAATTAAATACAAATGTATGGTATTAATGTATGTTGTTGTGGGTAGCCTTTGTGGCGTGAATCCTAGTGTTGTGAATATCATTGTATGATTGTAGGGTTGTTGTGGTTGATGGTGAGTAATTCTTGATGTGAATTGATATGAGTGTATATGCTAAAATGCTAATTGTTGTGGTTTGTGGATTATGATGAAATGCATTGTTTATGTGAAATTCAATGTGTGTTATTTGGTGGCCTTATGGCAAGTAAAGACATTGTTTGAATTGATTTCCAATGCATGATTATTGATGTTGAGATGGTTCACATAGTTATATATGTATATGCATTTGATTGTCATGAGTCATTAGTATGCCATGCAGCATGATATGCACCATGTGATGTCGTGTGCCCTTGTGAGGTGTGAGCGACAAAACGATTCCAGAGGGAATCTGTTGTAACGATCGTGTGCCTTATACAAAGAGGACCTAAAGCGACGTTATAGACGATCGTGTGCCTTATACAAAGAGGACCTAAAGCGATCGGATCGTGTGCCTTATACAAAGAGGACCTAAAGCGACCCATAAACGTCGTGAGCCTTATACAAAGAGGACCTAAAGCGACGGGGAACATCGTTTGCCCGACGGGGAGTTACACTAAGTAACAAGCGATGATTCCAATAATTCCTGAGTGAATTAATGATGATGAGAATGATGGATGGAATGGTACCGCATGCATAGAGTCGTTGTGTCAGTCTCTGTGCATTTGCATAAGTCATGAATGGATTAATTATGTGTGGGAAATTGTGAATGGGATTGATGAGTTGATATACATTGGTGATAAATGTATTGAGCATGATTGATATGCATTTGTGATAAATGCATTGGTTATGGATGATATGTTTTATGTATAGACATATGCTATGTTTTGTGGGGATGTTGTACATTACAATGATTATATTAATTATCTATGATATGCTATATATGAATATATGTGATGTGGTGGTGTGTTTCCATATGTCATAACTTTGGTATGCCTTATGTGTGAATATGTGATTATGTTGGTATAATTGATATATGCTATGTGGTTGGATTACTAGAAATATGTTATGTATCTGTGGCATGCTATATGTATTAGTATGTGATGCTTGTGGTGAGAATAATTATGCATGTGAATTTATATGTGTTTGCATATTATTATGCAATCTTGATTTAGTTGTTATTTCTCACTCTTCTGCTGTGGTTTGATGCCCTATGAGGCAATTGCAGATTAGTATCTTAGAGGCTTTTGTGAAGATTAGTTTTACATCATTTTGTCGGTCTGTCTGCTCTGATACGTAACACGATAGTCGGGGAACGCTTTTGTTATATATGTATACATTTGTTGGATCTATTTTGTATTACCTTTGTATGAATATTTTGATGTTATAAAACAATTTATTTTGTAAAACAAGTCAGTTATGGATCTTTCCGCTTTATTCCATAATTGAACTTTCCTTTTGTTGGAAAAAGTTTCCCTTTTATGTTTATTCCATTTTGTGTTATGTATCAAATTTATAAGCAGTGATTGTGTTTTCTTTTTTTAAATGTGACATCCTTGTTTCTGTCTAAGAATAAATTTTTATTCACTCTGATTTATTTATGTATTATTTATCCGCGATGAGAATTGGGGTGTTACAGCATACACCATTTATCACAATGTTCTCCTTTAAACACTAGTAGATTAGCTGAGAATTAATTGGAGATTATGCTTCTCTTTTCCATGGATGAAAGTTATGAACTAAATCAGTGCTTTTGATATCAATTTGTTTAGTAACTTGACTTTCAAATTATTCCATAAATTAAAGAATCAAAGAAAGATAAAAGTAACAATGAGAGAAAAGCATATTGATTGAATGTGAGATGCAGATTACATTGAGAGAGAGAGAGAGATGTCTTTATATAATTAGAAAAGTTATAACTAATTGGTTAACTAAATATAACAGTCAAGTTGTAACATTTTGCTTATGTTGCAACACTTCAAATTGCCACTAAAACCAAAATGCCTGATTTGCAACACTTCAAACTGCCATTAAAATCAAAATACAAATAAATAAAAATCTAAATTACATTTCTAATAGGAGTTAGATTTGAGGGTGAGCTGTGGGCTCCAACTATACCATTAATTTCAAGTTAAATAGCCACTTTTGCTGCTCAGATTCGGTAATTTTTGGAATTCAATTAGATTAGACCAGATCTTGTTCTTCTCCTTTTATTATCTCAACTAAAAACGATTGTCATTGACAAAAGAAAAATAAGTTAAAAGCTATAAATGCTAAAACCGGTCTAAAAGATGACTCACTGAGAGTGATAGAATTTTGTTATGTTCCAATTACCAAACTTTTTCTTTTCTAATTTAATTTCAATCCAAATCTTATAGTCAGCTCAACTCAATTTTCATATTTTCAATGGCTTGGACAAACAGCCCAACAAACTCATTTTCTTTGTGAAGCTGTCAATGTCAAGTTAGTCAGCCTTATTACTAATTCCACCTCTATAGAACTTTCATTCACACCAATAGAGTACTTTAGTTATAAGATATTTCATCTCCTGTTATAAACACCTTTAATATTTTTCATATATATTAAAAGTAGTTAGTAAATTTAATATGTTAATTTTGCTTGTTGATCTTCCAAAGGTACTTTTATATCTTAACATGTGTAATTTTAATTTTTCATATTTTAACAATAAAAAAGAAATTAATCTCAGTTCTGGGCTCAAGCACTATTGGTGCTAAGTTGTAATCTATTATATCTATTATAATATATTAAATTTAATGCACTAAATAATATTATGACATATTATTAATTAAATCTTTTAATTAGTCCACATTTTAATTGGATATGTGTACAAATTGTCTATTCAACGCACGATAATTATATCTCAAAAAAATATTACATTATAGGTTCACTTTATTTTCTTTATGCATAATTGTTTATAAAAAAAATAACACAAACATCTTTCTATCATCATAGCTTTTTCTTTACTTACGAGTATACCTCAACTTATTCTTAAATTAATATGTTATATTAATTTCATGTATATAACCTTTAAACATTATTATATAAAATTTTATTCAATTTTCAAATAACACTGTAAGAAAAATTTGAGATTTAATTTACTCTCTATTGAAAATTAGAACAATTTTTATTTTTTAAAAAATAACTTATTCACTACTTAAACACCCTTAAAAATGAACAATCAGGTGCTTAACAATAAATATAAGGATATATCTAATATTTTAATGTTAATTAAAAATATATAATTTGAATCCTATATAAAAATTTGCTTTTAAAATGAGTCAAAATTTTCTATTTTCTATTTTGGACACTAACTACTTCTGTAATTTTTTAATGCACTTATTTTTATTCATAAACATTTTCATAACTAATAAAATTTTACCAAAAAATTTTATGACTTTTTAATTGTGTGTACATAAGATTTATATAAGCATGATTAAAAAAATTAGAAAAATAAAAAATAAAAAATAATACACATGATAAATATTTATTAAATAATTTAAATACGAATGTGATACATTCACACATAAATTTTCAAATTACTACAATAACATAAACTTTTAGAAATGACTCTCTTGAATGATAATGGAAAAAAATAATAATAAATAAATTGATTAGCATTTTTTTTTAATTATTTTACAATTTCATGATTCAACACTTTTAGTTATCTATTTTATTTCATATTTTTATGATTGAACATTTTCACTTATATTACTTATTTCAAATCTCACATTCAAATTAAATCACAATAAAATTAGAATCTTGTGGAATTTTTCAGGCTTATTTTATATTTTTACTTAAAATTTTACAATTTATTTTTTTGACTCTTCTAATTTTATTGTATAAATTATTGAACTTTTATAATAAATAATATCAAAATTTATTTTATTTAATATTACTTAATAATTTAGCTCCAACCCAGCCGCAGATCTTAATCAAGTTTTATTTAGTTTCTAGCCATTTCTGCACATACATTTTCACATTATCTACTATTTTTCTATGCATATTTATTTGGTTTGGAACAAATTTTCATTTCATGTTTTCCAAATGCACAATGAAATTCTGGCCTATGCAGACAGCAGATGTCCTAACACATGTCAAGACATTGTGCTACATAATCATTTAAACTTAGAGGTGCAACAGCAGACTGATACCTTGAATATCAGAACTACACAATCACAGATGTCATGACATCTGATCTAACATGTTAATCAAGACTGAACTGAAAATTGCAGAATGATAAACAACACAGAAATTGTTAACCCAGTTCGGTGCAAATCACCTACATCTGAGGGATACCAATCCAGGAAGAAGACTCCACTATCTGTAGTAAACTTATAAAGTTAAACTACCCCGTTTACAACTTTATCTCCTAAATACTACCCAATGAAATCTTTATCAAAGAACACCCTCTTTGATATGAGAATCACCACTCACTTCCCCTAATCACAATCTGTGATATCTAACAGTTACAATCTCCAGCAACTGCATCAATCTGTTCAATTGAAAGACATTCCTTCCAATAACAATATTCAGCCAAGACTCTTGACTAACAACCATACTCGGTTTTGCTTAAAAGCTTCAACCAAGAATAATACTTAACTCATGCTTCAAAGCTTCGAGTGAGAACAATTTACAACAACCTATGTCGACCACATAGTATCAAAAGATACATGGGTGACTTACAAACTACAGAAGGGACTCTCAAAACCCTAAATCCTTATGTTGCACCGACGGCTTGTCGTTGAGTGTGTCTACTTTTATTTTAGGTCTAGCAAGTCTTTATTTATAGACTCTTCCAGAATGGGCTTGGACTCTTCAATTAGGTCCAATCTTCACGCTGTAAAACTTCTGCAGAATCTTCACATAAAAATAGGAACAAATCTTTTATAGTTTCCTAAAAAATCTCAAAGATCCTTTTTATGAAATCCAATTAAATCTGGACTTGCTCCTAATAAATCTCCTTGACCTGCGTATAATGATGATGTATATCTAAAAGATCCTCATCAAATCAAATCTGTCAAGAGATACAAAATAAAAGCTCCTGCTGAACCAGCCAAAGATGTCGTGACATCTCTTTTCGACATCTTGATTAAAAGTCACATGACAGCAAAACAGCAACACCTGCTGTACCAGAACAAGATGTCATGACATCTGTCATGACAGTAATACTGTCATGACAGTTGATGAAGATGCTTCAACATCTTACTCAACATCTTGCTAAGTATAATAACCATATCTGTACTGATGTCTGATCAACCATGTCAGGACATCTTTCCCAACATCTTGTTGTAAACTTGTTTTAGCCAAAATGTAGCCAATCAAAGACCTAACACATAAAACATGTGAGAATTCTCTAGAGCCCCCAATAAGTCCTTCGGTCTGATTTAGTTCTAATAAACTTTCATTGGATAGAGTCGAAGAGATCTTAATCCACCGACATATAGCATACTAAACACGTAAAAATTTGGAGACTCAAAAAATATATGAGACATCAACTCTACATTCTCACACTTGTTGACACATTGAAGAGATCCTTGACTAATAATACTTATTTTAAATAAATGATCTCTGATAACTATTCTATTCTAAAATAGTCTCCATGTTAAGTAAGATACTTTGATAAAATCGCTTTATGTTACACCTTAGATCAAAACGAGTTGAAAGAGTTAAGAGTGTATAACATTTATGTCTTATATGTTTCTCTAACAGAACATTCACTTGATGAGTTCCACTCACCAAAATCTAGATGTCAAACGGTCTTCCACCAACTAGAAATTACTCTACCCCAAACTCTAATAGAATTATCTTTCAACTGTATCTATTAATTAATCAAGGTTCTATACCACAAGTCACCCCGTTCTGATCTTGTTTTCACTCCCATTTTTCTAGAAAGGTTTAAAAACCTTCAAGTTTTCATTTTACAAACCTCCCTCTTCGATATATCTACACACCTTTTCCATTGAACCTACATTATTTTCTTTTTTTTTCTCACTCCCTCTCCCTAAAAATTGTTTTAAAAAATATTGAGTTTACAGATGATGCCTCTTGGGGACTTAGGAACTAAACTAGAATAACAAACAATATGGATTTTATTAATACCCACATGATAATCAAAGAATAATTTTTTTTTATTTTTCCACACCTCAAAATCTTTATTTCACAACATCAATTACCAAAAGCTAGGTTTGTGAGTGCATCCTTTCATTTAGTCATGTTTTGAATGATGTCAAAATTAGAAACAATTTTAACATTTTTGTACATTGGACGGTATCAACCAAATTCTAGATGTGCATTGATCATCTTAGCATTAGGGTGCATATAAATATATTCGAAAATGATTGGAAATAACTTAGGCATGCTCTGTGCATCAAAAATGAGTTTTTACTGTGAAAAATGTTGCATAGACCAACATACACGGGTTCAGGTCGACCTATAGAAGCTTTTGCTTCAGTATAGGTCGACACATAGCATGCTCAGGTCGACCTCCATGCCTCAATAACGAAGGTTGTAGCCACTGCCTCCGGGTCGCCTCAGATAAACCGACTTAAAACCTTTACAGGTCGACCTATTGCTTTCATAGGCCGACCTATTCACTTCAAAACTTAAGAATTTGTTTTTACTCTCAATTTTTCTTGCATTCCTTTTGCTTCATATCTCTCATATATATATATATATACTCATACATGCATCATTTTCTAGTAAAGTACTAGTGTAAAACCTAAACGAAACCAGAATTACAAAGATACTCATCATCTTCAACCTCTCTTCTATACTTACACACAATCAAACTACACATAATAATTTTTTGATTGGGTGACCATTTAGATTAAGGTTGATAACGTCCAATTAGGTTGGTGTAACTGAGAATATTAGGTTGAGTTCTATGTACGCTTCAAATAAGAAAATAAAGTTGGGATTTTCCTTCAAGATCATTGAGGGTTTGAAGGTTTTGGACAAGATCACGCAAATACAGATTCGATTGAGTAAAGGCCTTGGGACAAGGTGGGTGGTACCTTGCAAGGGAGTAGCGTGAGATGGTGAATCGTGTTCGTGAATCTTGAGTTTAACAAGCGCATGCTTGGGATTAACCCGACCAAGCAAAAACCTTGAGACGGGAGGTTTTGCAAGGTAGTAACAAGAATTAGTGGATTGAAGCAGCATTGTCGGTTACTTGATCAAACTTTGATCAAGGGTTTTGTAGGTGGTAGAATCAACAACAAACCATAAGGTTTGTAGGGTTAGAGTTTGAAGGTGAGAAAAATACACAAGAAGGGGGTTGAATTGTGTTTTCCGTTTTCTTAATTTGCATTTGATTAGAGTTCAAAATCTAAACTAGTGTTCAGATTCTGGTTATACTTAGCAGCGGAATGTTAACATAAGCAAATAAATAATAGCAGAAGACACAAAGATTTATACTTGTTCCTCCCAAATGAGAGTAGTCCAATCCTCTTGTTTCACAAGAGATTTTCATTATAATCAAATCATGATTACAATCGCTTATGCATTCTGCATAAGACTTTTACAATGCTTAGGCCCTAAGTTCGAGACTTCTTGCTTAAACCCCTAAGGCTCAAGACTTCCTTGCTCAAGTCCTACAGACTCAAGACTTCCTTGCTTAGACCTTAAGCCTAATACTTTCCTGCTCAGGTCCCTCAGACCAGAGACTTCCTGCTCAAGTCCCTCAGACCCAAGACTTCCTACTCAGACCCACGGTACAAGACATCCCTGCTCAGGTTCCACGAACCCAAGACTTCCCGCTTAAACCCCTCAGGTTCAAGAATTTTGCTTATACCCTCGATCAGAGACTTCCTTGCTTGAATCCCACGAATTCAAGACTTCGGCTTAATCAATCCAATTGATTAAGTATTTCATTTCTCTATCACATAGCAAGAGACTTACATGGCTCAAGCATCTTAGCAAGAGACTTGGTTGTTCAATCAATCCACTTGATAAAGACTTTCAATGCTCTAGCACATAGCAGAAGACTTACATGGCTCAAGCATCTTGGCGAGAGACTTAATCTAAACTGCTAAACAATGTTCAACAAAATAGAGAACAAGGTGTACTTGGTAAACATATTAGAGGTACAGGGAAATCATCATAACAAAGACCTAAAGCTCTTAATATTTTTAATATATTCAATGTTTAAGAAATCTTAAGGCTTTTACAATTACAACCTACAACAGAAATTTTGCATACTCGATTATGTTGATAATTGCTGATCTTGTTACTCCTTTATTAGGTTGATCCATGTTAAAGATTCAGTTTGAACCTTCAGCTACTTATATAGCATTTGCAGAAGACTAGCCATTGGAGATATAACTTGATCAAGTGTCTTTGCTTTCTCCATAGTACAAGAGATGTTGAAGATATATACACCAAAATATCTTGATCCATTGTGTAACGTGTTTAACCATTGAGTCTTAAAAGAAATCTTGTACTATAGAGCCGTTGAGAGTAGATATTCGTAAAGTATGCCAACTTTCTTAAGACCTGTGAACTAAGTGTGAACTAAGACTCTAGCTGACAAACTGATTTGACAATGCAGCTTATTTTCTGCAGTACAGATAGCTTCAACTTTATCACTAATTCTGAATGATCACCAGAAGCCAATTTACATTCACCAAGTGTAGAGATAGCTATGTTGCTTCTTCTGATGCTAAGACCTTCAGCTTCAGAGTCTACGCCAGACATTACTTAGAGAGTGTTCTTCAGATTCTGTACCACCAGAAGCTAGCAATTCAGCTTCTCTCAAGTGTCCCTTGTATATCAGATTCTTAATATATATCTATAAGTATTAGAACCTGCAAACATGAAACACACATCAAATATAACCATGGTTGTCAAACTCGTGGGTAGACTTGTAAACTCGTACGAGTTTACAAGTCTAGGAAGCAAAAACAAGTAGACTCACACATAAAATCTTTTTTTGATAGACTCGAGTAGACTCGGGGAGACTCGCATAAACTCACATAGACTCGCGAGTCTATGGCGAGTTTACGAGTCTATAAATGTTTTTGAATTTTGTTTTTTTAACCCAAAAAAGGATCAAATTCCCCAAAAAAATTTATTTTATTTAAAAAAGCCCCCCCTTTTTTTTATTGTACGAGAGTTAGAAAGCCTCTTTCATAGTATCTTGTTTCAGCAAAGTTTATTCCTACCTTCATCCCTTCATAGACGATGTGCGTTTATTATGTCTCTTGCTTTGCTCAAGTTTGGTCCCGTAAATTAATCATTTGTTGTGTAAGTAGTTTCTTATACGTTTCACTTGGATGTTTCTCTTATATATTCTCTTATATATTCTTTTATGTAAAGATGATGAAAGGATAACTGAAGATCCTAATGAGGAAAATATGCAAACTGAATTTAATGTTGAGTAAGATGATGTTATTATTAACAATATTATGGAAGTTGATGTTGTTACTAATGTTGTGCAAAGTGGTGGTGGTGGTGGTGGAAATGTTGAATTTGGTGGAAGTGGAACTTCAAGCAATCCATCTTTGGTTAATGATGAAGAAGGTGTTTCATTCGGGCTAGAATTTGATTATGATACTCAAGATACCGATGAAGATGATGGTGATGATATTGGAGATGATTTCACTGGAGTTTTGGATGTTTAAAGCCATTAACATATCTTTTTATGATTTTTTTGCTTTTTGTAGTAGTCAATCAAGAAGAAATTAGTACTTTAAGTCTTTAAATACATACTTTGCTATTTTGTTTGTTTTATTATTGAGTTTTTTTGTTAAGAAATTTATTACAGATTAAGAAATTTAAATTTTGATGTTAATTGTTATTCTATTTTATATATATATATATATATATATATATATATATATATATATATATATATATATATATATATATATATGAAATTCTGGCATAGCAGACAGCAGATGTCCTAACACATGTCAAGACATTGTTCTGCATAATTATTAAATAAGAAGCAGAACAACAGACTGATTTCCAAAACATCAATAACTGCAGAAAGATAGATGTTTCCACATCTGTTCCAACATGTTTATCAAGAACAATAATAGAATATGTAAATCTACAGAATGATAAAAGAACACGGCAATTGTTAACCCAGTTCAGTGCAATTCACCTACTGTGGGGGATATGAATCCAGGAAAAAGACTTCATTATCTGTAGTATTACCATAAAGCTAAACTCCCCATTTTACAACTTTATCTCCTAATCACTACCCAATGAAATCTTTATCAAAGACATCTTCTTTGATATGAGAATCACTACTCACTTCCCCTAATCACAAACTATGATATCTACATCATCCCTGTCAATATAGAATTCCGTCAAGCATGCTTTACCAACAAGCTAACTCGGATTTGCTTAAAAGCTTCATCCAAGAACAATACACAATTCATTACCTAAAGGCTTCTGAATCTGTGTGATACTTGTGCCTTTCACAGTGCATCAGACGACACAAAGGAAGACTTACAAAGTCTAGAGAGCCAACGACTCTCAAAACCCTAAACCCTTAAATTACACACAAGAACTAGGTTACAATGGTATGTCCAAACCCTAGATCTAAGTCTTCTTATATAGGCTTCAGCAGTCTTGGGCTTCATATCTTTAGTCCTTGATCCATTCCTAAAAAGCGCATCAATTCTTGGGCAGATTTGTTCCAGATTTAACACATGCTAAATCAGTGTATTACTCCAGGATGTCGTGTCTTCAAGTTGGAACATCTTCTTCGACATCTTTGTTCATGGCCAGATTTCTTCATTTTTATCAACAATATGTTTTACCAAAATTTTTCCAAACCATATGAGCTTTCAATCTCCCTCTTTTGACAAATTTTGGCTAAAACTCCTTTTGGACAATAAACCCAGGATGCTCCTGAGTTTATTTTAGCCTTTAGTCTGAGTGGCGGTTATGATTGGAATATTGTGCATACCAAATTCATGTTGGTGTACACGAGGAGGAAGATAACACACACTCCCTCTTTCCCATTAGTCTTTATAACCCCATCAGAGAGGAAGAATAATCCCATGGTGAGTGAAGTTGAAAAAGGTCTGAAAGTTGAGACTCCTAAAGTAACAAGAAGGAAGTCTGAAACATAAGAACACTTGACACTCCTATTAAACACACTCCCCCTCCAGAGATCAGTTGTAGACTTTGTAATTATGAGTACATAAAGCATGTAACTCAGGTCACAAGACACAACTTGATCTTTAACTCAAATCACAAGACACAAGGGAAACATAGATAAGATGATCGAACAAACACCTTGTTCATTGTTCTTGCAAAACAACTGCAAGAACAACACACACATCCCCATCTATAGTGTGCAATTTTTGTCGGTGACGCGACCACCTTACTGCAATGGTTGGAATTGGGTGCTACTTTTTTATTTCTTATTTATCCTACGAAGTTGGAAAGGAAAGGGAAGATATCTAAAACTAACCTTGCATGCAAATGTTTTCTTTAACAAATGCTAAGAGATTGGGGGGTCCGGGGTCAAATTATACAATAGGGAGTTGTTAATTACCCAGCGTATATATGGTTATCCATAGATTGTTTGGCATGTTCTTCTGTCATCTACTTACTGGTGTTTGTCTGTCATAAATTGGGAAAGTTTTTCCTTTGGGAAATGTTGAGAGAGTATTTTTGTTGTTTTTCAGGTTTTTCGATGTTTTTGGTGAGGTACTGGACCTAAGGTTTTTGATTTGTGTGCTCGCTAAGATTTCACAATCTTATGCCTACGTATTCCCGTAACGATAACAGGGAAATCAGAGCAATCGTAGTTCCTCCTATTCTATGGGAGGAAAGATGTTTGGTTTCTTGTTTAAAGCCCATGATTGAAGCTAAAAGTTGTTTGTGTCTTGTTTGAAGCCTAAGATTAAAGCTAAAGGTTTGATTGAGAGAGAATTTGTCATCTCTAAAGGGAGATATTTCACCTATTCATCACAGATGTTGGGATTAGTTTAAAGGGAAATTACTTTAACTGGAATGTATGGAATCCAACAATGACATAACTTCCTTTATAAGAGAGATGTCCTGAAGGAGGAAACATTAACTCTGTGTAGAGCAATGCCATTTTTCCTTAGGAGTCTTTCATGCTAAGAGAGGGACATTGGTTTGGATGTAAATAATCCAGAGGCTTGCCACTTACATCAATTAGATGAAAGAGGAAGTTTACCAGGATAAGAGATGGACTACAGCTTGGATTTTTGAATCAACAAGTGTGCCACTTACGACAGTTATCTGGGATTAGGTTTTTTTATTGTCTGTTTTGGTGTGTGATGTACAGAGAAATGTCTTCCTACATAGAAATCTTGATTTCCTATGAGGAGAGCTGATTTTTGTGCGCCTTGATCAAAGCCCAAGGTTGAAGCTAAAAGGTTGACTCTATTTAGGGAGTTTTATTTCTGTCTTGTACAAAGCCCAAAATTAAGGCTAAAGAGAATTGACTCTTTTGGAGAATATTTAGTCTGTCTTGTACAAAGCCCAAGATTGAGGCTAAAAAAGAAATTGACTCCACTGGGGAGGTTTTATAAGTGTCTTCTACAAAGCCCAAGATTGAGGCTAAAAGATTTAACAGACTAAGCTGGAGAATATTTATATGTGTCTTGTACAAAGCCCAGGATGGAGGCTAAAAGTGTTGAGGGAAGAATCATTATACAAAGCCTAAGAGGAGGCTGGCTGGGGAATTCCTTATATGAAGCCTACGAGGAGGCTAACTTATGCTGAGGATTATTGAGATCCAGAGACAGGTCCAAATTGGGGAATCAACTCTTGCTGAGGATTGAAGAAGAGTTGAAATATCATATGCCTTGAGGTTCTGATTTAGAGTTTATTGACAGTGATTTAACCCTAGCCAGGGAATTTAGAATGAGAGTTTAAAGATTGAGTTTTAAAACCTATGGAGGTTTTAACTCTGCTGAAGGTTGATGAAATGATCAGGGTCTTTCCTGTACTTTTAGGAAACTTGAGGGTTTCTTTGAGATCCAAGAGGAGATGAGAATTTTCAAGTCTACTGGTATGAAGAGGTTTACTCTTAACGGGAGGGCGATCTTTGTATGATGCCCAAGAGGAGGCTGATGTTTTAAGGGATGAGAATCAACCCTAAATTGGTCTGATGTCCTGACTCTTTGGAGGGTTGATCTAGCAAAAGATGACTAGGTTCTGTCCTATACCTATAGGAGGACTTTGGGTCCTTGTACTAAGCCCAAGAGGAGGCTGAGAACTTCTAAGAAGCCTGAGGGTCCTTGTACAAAGCCCAAGAGGAGGCAGGGGATGCTTTTAGGAAGGCTGTGGGTCCAAACCTAAGAAAAGTTCAAGAGGGATTTCACCGAGAATAATCCTTTCTTTAGTGAACAGTTCTAGGGTTTGAAGAAATTCAAGAGAGGTTTCACCGGGAATTAATCCTCTATGGGGAAATGAATTTCTTGTACAAATTTCTAGTGGTGACAGTCTTGAGAAAAGTTTCACCGGGAATAATGCATTTCTCTATTCCATATTGTATAAGCCTAAAAGGAGGCAAGACTATATCCGGAAATTCCTACGGGAAACTAGTTTTGACTGTGTTGAAAGAGTGACCACTGGCTTGATCTAATCCTAGACCTAATTTTTGGGTAACTCTAAGAAGGTATATATAAGCATGTATATATATATATATAAGCATGTAAGTAAAAGAAAACTGGTAGAACTTACAGTTGTGAAAGCTGCCAGCATTTTAAACACAGTTGTATGGTTAGTTATTCAAGAAATTGAAGAAAGTTTTGATAACAACTATGAATTTGAATCTAAATCAAAAGGAAAGTGGTTTTAAAAGGAAGTTTGGGGCTTATACTCAAGGAGAGGCCCAGATGAACTCTTTTGAAAAGACGATGATCGCGTCGTAGTTTTAAAAACCACAGTGGGAGTTATACAATGATTGAGGTCCAAATTATTGTATTTACAAAGAAGATGGGTCTTACACTCTATTAGAGGCCCAAGGTTTATTTTTATATAAGAGATGGGGTTTACAACTCAAGGAGAGGCCCAGATGAAAAAAACAACAATCGCACCGTTATTTTGAAAACTGTACTGGGACTTATACAATGATTGAGGCCCAAATTATTGTATTTACAAAGGGATATTAGGTCTTACACTTTATTAGAGGCACAAAAATGTTTGAAAAGAATAAAGATGGGACTTACAACACAAGGGTAGACCCAGTTGAAAATTGTTTTGAAAATGGCGATCGCGCCGAGATTTTTTAAACGTATCGGGACTTATACAATGACTGAGGCCCAAAAATGGTTTATTTACAAAGGGATGAGCCTTACACTCTATAAAGAGGCCCAAAAATGTTTTAAAAGTAAAAGAGAATGGGACTTATAACTCAGGGAGAGGCCCAATGAAAGACAGTGATCGCACCATCGTTTTGAAAATCGTATCGGGTCTTAAACAATAATTGAGGCCCAAAAAAGTTTGTGTGTAACAAGGGATGGGTCTTACACTCTATTAGAGACCCAAAAAGTATTTAAAGAAAAAGAAAAATGAGACTTACAACCAAAAGGAGGCCCAAATGATTTTGTTTAAAAGGCGACGATCACACTGCATTTTTAGAAAACGCAGTGGGACTTATACAATGACTGAAGCCCAAAATTTATTTATGTGACAAGGGATGGGTCTTACATTCTATTAGAGGCCCAAATATGTTTGAAAAATGTTTGTGAGGGTGAAAATAATCAAAACCCTAATTTGATTAAAAATGCATTTTAATTTGAATAAAAAAACATTTTAAATGATCAAAATTATCAAACATGTGTGAGAAATAAGTTGTGATCTTGGATAAATGTTTGAAAAATCATGTTTAATCACATAAAAGATTAAAATTCATTTGAAATGAAAAGATCAAAGTGAGAATTTCATTTTAAAATGTTTAAAAACAAATAAAATGAAATTAATTACAAAAATTCTAACTATATTAAATAAATAATATAAATTGGGGATTTTTTTGTAAAATAAAATAATTTAACATTTTTGTGACTTTTTAGAAAAAGAACCAATAAAAAATGATAAAACAAAATGAGAGATAAATTAATTTTTGAAATCAATTAAATAAAATATCAAAAATTCAAAAATTCAAAAATTTGAAAAAGGGTGCCAAGAACACTTGTTCTTGCCCGCATGCCCTGTTTTGCCCAGATTTGCATTTTCTCACTTTTCTCTCTGATTACTCAATGGTTTTGCACGATTCAAACACCAATCTTGCTCATTTTTTAACAAGGATCACAACCATATAGATTAATTGCATTTATATTAAGTGTGGAGTGAGAAATCAAATGATGAACTCAAGAGCCCTAGTTTTAGCATGAACACTATGAAATTCCATACACGATTCATACATAGCAATTGATTAAGGGTTATCACTCTATATACATGCAGAAACAAGATGGTAACTCAAAAATTCATTTATGATGCATGTAATATGGAGTTTGAAGGCTTCAAGCTTACCTCTTGCAGCTGGTGATTGAATTCTATGTTTGAGGTGTTACATATGTTGTGTAATGATCTGGACAGCTCCAATGGACCTCAAGTAATGTGTTTGAAGGCTTGGAATGGATTGAATCAACTCAGAACTTGTTGTGGCACCACAATTGCAAACAAACCAAAAGCTTGAGCAAATGGATGATGACTTTGTGATTCTGATGTTCCAGATGTATTTCAAGGCCTGGATCACTCATATATGATGTATATGAGATGTTGGCATGATTGGTTTGGTTTGAATTGCTTAGTATTTCAAAATTCGATAGTGACTTGAAGTAGAAGGAAAATCTGGTTTTTTGAGAGTGATTTTGAGGAAAGCATCAGTTTGGGTGCTTTGGTGTACTTAAACTGATCACAAATGAGCTCTATTTATAGTATAGCAAGTTTGTTTTGAAAGGAATAGTGAATGACAACTAGTACAGGTCTTTGGTCAATGGTTGCATAAAGGAATCCAAGTCTTCTCTAGCCATTGACTTAGGTCAGTGCAGCAGGCCCATGGTCCTTTGTTACAGGGATAAGGCTTAACTCATTTAGTGATCAAAGACTCAGTAATGCCACCTTAATGCACCTCTTGAATGCCTTGAAACAAAATAGGAGTTTTTGGATTTGGAACATTGAATTTCACATGCCTACATGATGATCTTTTGTCTTGGGAGGCTTATGGCTCATAGATCTTTTACTTTGATCTAATCTTCAATGTTTCTAGAAGGATTACAAGACTTGTAATTGCATAAATTAGCCAATTCGAGCAAATGACCTATAATCTATCTTGGGAAGAAACCAGTCTTTGATGCCATGTTACAAGGGTTGTAACTCCCTACTCAAATTGAATTTGGAGATGATCTGATACTTTTTGGAAAGCTCTCATGACATACCTTACTTTGATGTTCAAGATTGGTCTTGGTTTAGCTTGGATCAAGGTGAAAAATGGCCTCAAAGTTGGTAAAAAATGAAACACATTCTGACTTGAAAATTTCACTAAGTGTTGGAAAAAGTGGTCATTTTCACTTTTTGTGATTTTGATCAATCCATAACTCAAAATCCATGAGGATTTGGAATCTGATGTAGTTGAGACTTTTTAAGTATGTCATGTGAACTTTCATTTGAGCTTTGGATGGAATAAAAAGGCCTTGTGGTTTAGGAGTTAAGACCTTGCAAAGTTGGTACCAAATCACTTTGTTCCATAACTTAGAAATTTTTTAAGTTTTTTATGTTTGCCCTTTTTGCAAGAAACCTCTCTTTTCTTGATTTTTCTTGATGAATGATGATCAAAACCATACATTAACATTGTTTTTGACTTAGGGGAGCCATATTTGTGAAAATTTCCAAAAAGTCAAACTTGATTTTGGGCACAATTGACTTTTTGTCAGATGAATTCCAAACTGTGTAATCCTCTATGCAATCAAGTTCTTGACCTAATTCAAACTTAATGGGTGGATTCCATAGGCGTTTAAGGGTGTCTTGAATCATGTCCCAAGGTTTGGGAACATGTCTTGGTCACAAGTCAAAGATACAGTTGACTTTTTCTTCAAAACCCTAAGTGTGGTCTAGATGAAATTGAAACTTGTGAATCAAGCTTCTTGGATCAATCCATTATTGTAAATGGATTAATGTGGTGTGTTTGAGGCCTTCAAATCATGTCTTGAGGTCTTGGTTCATGTCTTGCATCAAAAGTCAACTTAGGGGTGAATTAGGTCAAGAAACCCTAATTCCTAATTTTTGATGAAGGCTCCCCCTGAGGTTGTTTTGACTTGATGATTGGGTCTATGAGGTTCCTTTTAGCATTTTGAGTCATATTTTGAAGTAATATCTCATGCCCATATGAAAATTTTCTTCTGGAGGCCTTGGTCGACCAAAACCCTAATTTGGTGACACTGGCGATCTTGAGGCTTGATCCACTTGGAATGTTGCAATCTTGTGCTTGATTCTTGATGTGGGAGTCCTCTTGATCCTTCATGGGTGTTTGACAGGTTGGACAAGTTGAAGATCATGTCCTTTCTTTATTGATCCTTTGTCTAAGTGCTCTGAGAGGGTTCAAAACCCTAATTCTTGATTGTAGTGAATGCTCAACAATCCTTAAGTAGATTAATGAGGTATGATGGTACATCCATATTATGGTGATGATTTACACAATGATGGGAAATCTTTGTGGTCAAAATTTGGGGTACGACAGATGCCCCTATTTAATCTTCTTGGACCCGAAGCTGTGAATGGCGAAGATATTTAGACATTATGGGTGCAAGAGGATTAAATATCGGAATACCCAAAATTTTGACGGTGGTTATGAATGTCAGTTTCCTCATCCATCTTCTTTTGCTAAGCAATGCTACTTAGAAAAGGGTAAAACTTCCCCTCGATCCTGGTCTTCAGCCATGGAGCTGGTCTTAATTTCTGAAATAAACTTCCCCTTGATCATGGTCTTTAGCCATGGAACTGGTCTCAGTTTCTTTTGTAGTAAACTTCCCCTCAATCCTGGTCTTCAGCCACGGAACTTATCTTAGTTTCTTATAAACTTCCCCTCGAACCTGGTCTTCAGCCGTGGAACTGGTCTCAATTTCTGAAATAAACTTCCCTTCGATCCTGGTCTTCAGCCACAGAACTGGTCTCAGTTTCTGAAATAAACTTCCCCTCGATCCTGGTCTTTAGCCATGGAACTGGTCTTAGTTTCTAAAATAAACTTCCCCTCGATCCTAGTTTTTCAGCCACGAAACTGGTCTCTGTTTCTTCTTTCAAGTTTCTTTCTTGACAAGGAACGCTTTGTGTAGTGGTCTTCATCAAACTTCTCGCTGAGCTATACTGGGGAGATGCCATTTGATGGGAAATTTTGATGTCAGACTTGCTGGGGAAACCCATTTGTCTGTGCTGTAGATGTGTGCAAAATTCTCTGTTGGAGATGCCATTTGTTGACACTACTGGGGATTACGAGTCTCTTGAGATATTGTTTTTTGCTTGGGGATATTACATCATAATTTTTTCCGAGATCTTTTTGGAGAAATGCCATGTGATGTGATCCAATTTTGAGGTGCTGATGAATTTATTAACATCGAATCTTTTGGGAGAAAAACCGATGCATTGCCGAGAGTCTTCGGTTAAGAGGCTTTCTCTGGGGATTTTCCTTAATCCGGGAAAGCAAAGATATCATCTTCAATAGTGAAGAGTAATGTTCCAGAGGTGTCTGTCGAACATCTTCTTGCCTTTCAGAGGTTCAAGTTATCAAAGTGGTCGAGGACAGTTTCCAGTCCAGAAATAAACTGGGGATAGGTTGCTCAGATGATACATTTTCTGATGAGGAAAGAACTCAAACCAGGATTTTCTCTTATCTGACGCGGAAAGGGAAACTAAAAACTTGATCGACAAGAGGACTTTTACCACTTGGGGATGAATATTACCAAAGTGATAGTAATGCAATATGAATATGTATATGAATCAATTATGCATGGTGCATGTATGTTTATGCTAACAAAACAGACGTGACATATAGACTAGTGAGTGAACACGACTGGATACTCGACCACTGCGAGGGGATGAAAAGTACTATCAGTTCAAGACAACAATCCTGCTTGCTTAGAAGGGATAGACCCTGTGGGGGAGAAAGAACCATCAATTGGTTTTCAGAGGTGAGAACTCTGCCGGGAAATCAGACGAGATATTACATCTGAAACAATTGATCCTTCATTCAGGTATACTGGTTTAGAAGGAGTACTTTGATTCTGCATTTTGAGGTTTAATCACTTCCGGATAAGCCATCGATGTTCCTTTTTGTGTCTAGTAGTCAAAAGGAATTGCCATCTTTCTTTTAAAAATCAGAAGAAATTTTGACAAGTAAATTCATTTTTGTTTAGTTTCTAGAATCGTTAATCATGTTAAAAAATGTCATCCTGTAAAGCAAAAATAAGTGAGAATTGCAAAGAAAAGCACTAAGGCTCAAATTTTATTGATAGAATGGTAATCAGCCAAGCGCGTAATCCCATAGAGTATTTACAAAGTTTAGAAAAATGGTAATTTAACGGGAAAAAGGGCTACATTGAAACATAACGACCGCTATCCTTCTACCAACTTTGAATTCCGGACATTCTGAGCTTCTGTCGAAGGTGACCTTGACTGAAGTCTTCCTGATGGATGGCATTATTGCTGAGAAGTCAAACTGATCAGACGTAGTTACTTGCCATGAATCCCTAATTTTTGCCTGGATTGTCTTTTGAGGTTATCAGGATGATTATTTTGCTTATGTCTCTAATTTTTTGCTGGACCGCCCTTTCGGGTTTTCAATCCAGTGAGACGTTTTTTTTTATTTATTTAGGCGAAGTATTTCTTAACTATATCAACATTCGTGGGGTAGGTAAACTCCTCTCCATCCATGGTTGCAAGTCTCAAGGCGCCGCCTGAGAAGGCTTTCTTGACCACATAGGGGCCGTCATAATTCGGAGTCCATTTGCCCCTGGAATCAGTGAGGAATGATTGTATCTTCTTGAGCACGAGGTCTCCTTTCCTGAAGACACGGGGTCAGACCTTTTTGTCGAACACTTTCTTCATTCTTTGCTAATATAACTGGCCATGACATAGAGATGTCATTCTCTTTTCTTTGATTAGGTTCAGTTCATCGTGTTGACTTTGACACCATTCAGCTTCTGTTAGCTTGACTTCTATCAATACTCTCAGTGATGGGATCTCTACTTCTATGGGGATCACTGCTTCCATTCCATATACTAGAGAGAAAGGGGTTGCCCCTGTTGAAGCGCAGACAGATGTGCGATAACCGTGAAGAGCAAATGGCAGCATCTTGTGCCAGTCTTTATAGGTTACAACCATCTTTTGAACAGTCTTCTTGATGTTCTTGTTAGCCCTTTCTACCGCTCCGTTCATCTTAGGCCGGTAGGGAGATGAGTTATGGTGTTCGATCTTGAACTCAGCACATAACTCTTTCATTATCTTGTTATTCAAGTTGGATCCATTATTAGTAATGATCTGGCTTGGAACACCATAACGGCATATCAGACTGTTCTGGATAAATTGGACCACTACTTGTCTGGTTACATTGGTGCATGACACTACTTCGACCCATTTGGTGAAGTAGTCAATGGCTACCAGGATGAACCGATGTCCGTTCGAAGCTTTGGGTTCGATCATGCCAATCATATCGATTCCCCATATAGAAAAAGGCCATGGAGAAGAAAGAAATTTGAGATGCGTTGGCGGTACATGGATTTTGTCACCGTATATCTGACACTTGTGACACCTCGTCATGTACTTGTAGCAATCGGATTCCATTGTCAGCCAATAATATCCTGCTCTCAGAATTTTCCTTGCCATTGTGTGTCTATTGGCGTGAGTGCCAAAGGATCCTTCGTGAATCTCTTTCATCAACATGTTTGCTTCTGTTCTGTCTACGCATCTGAGCAAAACCATGTCGAAGTTTCTCTTATAGAGTGTATCACCATTTAAAAAGAAGTTGTCAGCCAGTCTTCTGAGAGTCTTCCTATCTTTTCTCACTGCCCCAGGTGGGTACTCCCGTCTTTGAAGGAAGCCCTTGATATCGTGATACCAAGGTTTGTCATCGATGACTGCTTCCATCGCGAAGATGTAAACGGGCCTTTCAAGGCACATTATGTCAATCTTAGGTACGTCATTCCATTGAATTATACTAATCATAGAAGAGAGAGTGGCTAGTGCACTATCCATGTGATTTTCTTCACTAGGAATGTTATGAAACTCGATTCTGTTGAAGAATGGTAACAACCTTTTCGCGTAATATTTGTAAGGAATCAGTCCTGATTGGTATGTGTTCCACTCTCCTTTGATCTGATTGATAACCAGGGCTGAGTCTCCATACACGTCTAAGTTCTTAATCCTTAAGTCAATTGCTTCTTCGAGACCCATGATACAAGCTTCATATTCGGTCTCATTGTTTGTGCATTTGCACGTCAGTCTGGAAGTGAAAGAAATTTGGGTACCCTGAGGTGTTACGATGATTGCCCCAATTCCGTTTCCATAAGTGTTGACAGGTCCGTCAAATATTAGTCCCCATTGGGAACTAGGTTCTGGCCCTTCACTGGGTAGCGGTTCATCGCAATATTTAATTTTCAAGTACATGACATCTTCGTCTGGGAAGTCAAATCCGACTGATTCCTGATGGTAAATCGGTTGATGAGCTAAATAATCGGCTAAAATACTTCCTTTTACAGCTTTTTAAGCGTGGTACTCGATGTCATATTCTGATAACAACATCTGCCAACGGGAAATCCTTCCCGTGAAATACTTCCTTTTACAGCTTTTTGAGCGTGGTACTCGATGTCAAATAAGACGTACTTGATTGGATCCATTTCTGAGATTAACCAAGTAGTGTGACAAAGCATGTACTGGCGAAGACGTTTGGCTGCCCAAGCTAGAGCATAACAAGTTTTCTCGAGCATAGTGTACCGAGTTTCACATTCAGTAAACTTCTTGCTTAAGTAGTAGATGGCATAATCTTTTCTTTTTATCTCGTCTTGTTGGCCAAGTACACAACCCATGGAATCTTCCAAGACTGTTAAGTAGATGATCAGTGGTATTCCTTCCACTGAAGGTGACAGGATAATGGGATTCAACAGATATTCTTTGATACTGTCAAAATCTTTTTTGACAATCTTCTGTCCATACGCAACTTTGATTCTTTCTGAGTAGTTTGAAGATTGGCGAGCATGTCGGGGTCATGAGGGATATGAACCTGGAGATGTAATTCAGTCGTCCCAAAAATCCTCTGACCTATTTTTTAGTCTGTGGTGAAAGCATTTCTTGAATGGCCCTGACCTTGTTAGGATCAACCTCAATTCCTTTATGGCTGACGATGAACCCTAAGATTTTTCCTAAGCAAACACCGAACGTGAACTTATTGGGATTCAAGTGGAGTTTGTATTTTCTCAGACGCTCAAATAACTTTGAATGGTGTGTCACATGCTCTTCTTCTGTTTTAGATTTAGCAATCATGTCATCGACGTAAACTTCAATCTCTTTGTGCATCATGTCATGAAACAGAGTTGTTATGGCCCTTTGATAGGTTGCCCCCACATTCTTCAGACCGAAAAGCATTACCTTGTAACAAAAGGTGCCCCATGGGGTGATGAATGAAGTTTTCTCCATATCTTCCGGCGGAATTTTGATTTGATTATAGCCCGAGAATCCATCCATGAAGGAGAAGACTTTGATTTTGTTGTACTGTCTACCAGCATGTCAATGTGTGGCAGGGGGAAGTCATCCTTTGGACTTGCTTTGTTCAGATCCCTGTAGTCTACACACATTCTGACTTTTCCGTCCTTTTTCAGAACTGGCACTATGTTAGCTAGCCATTGAGGATATTCTGAGGTGGCAAGGAAACTTGCGTCGATTTGTTTCTGCACTTCCTATTTATTTTTGTTAGCCATATCTGGATGAGTCCGTCTCATTCTCTGTTTCACTGGAGGACATTCTGCTTTTAGTGGTAAATGATGTTCTACGATACTGGTATCCAACCCTGGCATGTCCTGATAGGACCAAGCAAAAACATTTGGAAACTCTTTGAGAAGTTTTATCAAATCTTTTCTGACAGTTGGATTGAGCAGTGCTCCAATCTTACCTTCTTTCTTTTCTTCCTCTGAACCCAAATTGACCGTTTCCAACGGCTCTTTGTGAGGCTCAATAGACCTTTCCTCTAGTCTGAGTAGTCGATAAATCTCTTCTAGAATTTCTTCGTTCTCTTCTTCTTCAGCTTCAAATACCGGGAATTCAAAGTTGGGAGAAGGCATTGGATCGTATGTTTCAATGGGGCTTAAAATAAGCAATATGCATGACGTGATGATTCATTTTTTTAGCAAAGACAGAGAGAATGCAAGAGTATGTGCAGTGTATTTTTTTTTTGAAAAATGCTTGTTTTTATTTTGGGTTGTTTTAGGATTACCATTTTCTGAAAAACGAAAAGTGAAAACAGCAATAAATGCGGGAATTCAGGATGACATTATTTATTTACGATTTGTCGATTCTTGAAATGCAACCCTATAAAACAAAACTCTGTCGCTTTAGGCTAAGCGAAGAGGGACATTTACAGAAAGGTGAGCCCTATAAAAACATCAATTTCACTTAGGCAGGGTGAAAGGTTAGAACAAAGATGGCAATTACTTAGACTTATGGACGACTTTCGGGACATCGACAACAACCCATTGGCGACGTATTCCTATGTGAATCACAAAGCCTGGTATCTTTCTTCTTGGTTTGTCCTCAGAAACAACGCTGATTTCTGGTGGAGTAGGATTATTGAAGTCTTCCTCCCATGCAGAGTTGTCGTAGGAGAACTCTTCTGTTGTATTTTCCCTAGTGTTCTCACTCTCGAGAGGACCTCCCCATCCAGTTGGCTGGATGTCCTCGTATCTAATACGAGAGATTTCAGGAGCAGTGCACTTGACTAAGAAGTCGTACTTGCCACTCGGCTGTCCTAAAGTGTCCCATATTTCTGTGGGAGTGGACGAGTCATCTTCCTCAATGACGTTGACTTCAGGAAATGCATAGTTGATGAACTCTTGTCCTACAATCTTTGAAGATTCATTACCATGGTGCTGGTTATTTTCAAAATGTCCCGAGTAATGATCCCATGGTTTGGTGGGGACGTGGGTATTCTTTTCAATATTACTCAGCTGATAGGCATCACTGGGCTGACTCTTTTACCCCAAGCCTTCTGTGTACGGCCTCCAGATAGGCAAGTCATCCAGAGGATCATAATAGTCTTGATCGAAGTTGTCTTTCACCAGGTCATCTTCTAGTGAGTTAGGTGGAGCACGACATCCCTCAGGATCACAATCTCCATAAATCATTCGGACGTCTGATCTTGGTATATATCTCGGGCTCTGCTTTGGAAAACAGAATGGCATGTATGTTTCTTCCTAAGATATATAACCGTTATCGTTGAGATAAGATTTCCATTCCTTGTCCATATCAGAGGAGTCACTCTCATTAATGGTGTGTACTTCTTGAGACACTGGGTAAAGGAAGCCTCCACTGTGGAAGAAGTCCTGAATGGGATGAAAACTTTCATCTTTCTTGGCAGTCTGGGTACAGGTTGAAGAGAAACTAAAACCTTTATTTGTCTTGTTATCAGTAGGAATTACAATATGTCTCCATCCTTTTGTGTCATTACTCTTGGTTACTTCGAGAGCATCCTTATATGAGGAAATCAATGTCCCTCTTGCTGACTTTATCTCATTGCTCACCGAGAGTGCTTGGAACTGAGTTCCAACAACCTCTTCCGATTTTACACAGGAGAGTGATGATAAGTTGCTCACGATTAAGGCCTGCTCTCCGCTGACTGTAACTAACTTGTCATTCTTGACGAACTTCAGCTTTTGGTGAAGTGTCGAAGTGACTGCCCCAGCTTCGTGTATCCAAGGTCTTCCTAATGAAAAACTGTATGTTGCCCGGATATCCATGACTTGGAAAGTGTGAGGACTGATGGTTATGGGAAGACCGACTTCACCGATAACTGTTTTTCTAGATCCGTCAAAGGCTTTGACAATGATCTCACTGCCTCTCATCGGGGCTTCTTGAAATGATAGTTGTATCAGAGTTGATTTTGGCATAACATTCAAAGATGACCCCGTGTCTACCAATACGCTGGCTAAAGCATCGTCTTGGCAGTTGACTGTAATGTTAAGCGCCATATTATGATTCTTTCCTTCTTCCGGCATTTCTTCATCACTGAATCCTAAATTATTGCAGGAATTGATGTTGGAGATGATGCTGTCAAATTATCCTACCGCTACGTCTTGTTCCACGAAGGCTGGCTCTAAGACTTTCTGCAGAGCTTCCCTGTGAGCTTCGGAACTAAGTAGGAGAGATAGCACAGAGATTCGAGACGGAGTTTGCAACAGTTGGTCCACAATGTTGTACTCGCTTTTCTGGTTGAGCTTCAGCATCTCATCGTTGTTCTTTACAAGTTCTGGGTTACTGGATTGACCGACTTGTTGGTTTGGAACTTCTGTTTGAGGTTCCTTTTCTTTGGCTAGTTCTCCAACTCCTCTGTTGAAGATCCAGCCGCTTCGAATAACTCGACTGATGTCGGTAATGTTCACGACGGAGGGTAATGGAGTTTCCTTTCCATTTTCGATGGCCGTTGCACCGTACTTGTAAGGGATAACCTTTTCTGATTTGTACGATATTGGTCATAGCAGGTAGGTAACCACATGAGCTTTCTGATTTCTCTGACCGTTATAGGTAACCTCAATCAGTTCCTGGCTGGGAACCTTTCTACTATCAAGAGGGATTCTTGATTCATTGAGTAGAGGAATTGTGGCGCATACGTCCTTGGTCATTCCCTGATTGGAGATTATGATAGAGCTTTTGCTTTGACCAAGGAGGTGGTCTTGTATCATGTTAATCGACCCAGAACTCGAACATGGTCAAATCTCTTTTTGGTCCAACTAATTTTAAAGAGCTGCTCGTACGAGATAGTATCCTTGGTTGTTCTCCAAGCATACTCTACAGTGCTCATAATTATGCGGCGGTACCTGGACACTCCCACTTTGTATGCATTTCATCTTTACTAGATTTGTTTCCATTGAGCGGACATCACGACTTTGATGTCTACCAGGATTCTTGACAGTCATGTTAATCTGTTGTTAGCTTCATCTAGGTAGATCGGAAGCCACCAGTGGTCCAATAAGTGTTGAAGTGTTCTTTGTACCAGTGCACACCCTTGGTCGTCTTCACGGCATTCTTCACAGTCTTGATAATCATGTGAAGCCAAAAAACTGAGACTGACTTGCTTAGCATGTAGTTCCACCAGACTGGTATTCATCAAGCGTATGTCAAAGATCTGAACCATATTGACTTGATGGTTATTTCTTTCACGGTAGTCTTGGATCCCTCTGAGATCCATCTGACGTTTGAGGGCCTCTTGTATAAAAGAGCATCCCTGATTACTTGTTGAGCAGATCGGACAAGTGATGTAATCGTGTCGTGGAAGATTATAATATTGACCCTGTCTTGAATACATCGCCACCAAATTAATGTTCATTGCAAGAACGTTGTGGTTTTGAACAATGTTGGGATTCGACTGGGCCATGTTGACTTCTCGAATCAGGTGATCCTGAATCCAGCCCAGATCCATTTGTTATTGTAGAGCTTCTTGCACTACGGAACACCCCTGATTATTCTTTGAGCAGATATCACACTGGTGATAGTTGTGAGAGGGTACGTGGCCATACCCACTCTGTCTGCAATGCATTTTCACCAGATTGGTTCCCAACAGGAGTACATCGTGAATTTGATAATTGCGGCTAGATTCTTCCTCTATTAAATTAACTGCAGTCTTCTCATGTTGTGGCAACGGGTTCGTCTGAACATTCTAATTAGTATCTTTGAAAGATAAGATCCCGTTCTTGACAAGCTTTTGTACATCAGACTTGAAGCTGAGACAGTTCTCAATGTTGTGCCCCGATCCTCCTTAATGGTAAGGGCAAGTTTGATCTGCTTTGAACCAAAAAGGCGGATTTTCTAGTATTGTAAGAGGAGTCCTGGTTTGGATGCGCCCTTTGGACAGTAGAAGTGGAAATAGTTTTGTGTACAACATCAGTATAGGGTCAAACCCTGAAGGTCGTGTCGTATGATTGTTGTTGTTGTACTGTGGACAAGCCTGCTGAAGAAGCTGTTGTGGCCTTTGCTAATACTACTGTTGATTTGGTTGGCTTTGAGCAACTTGAGGTTGATAAGTCAGAGCTGGCACTGGGTTGATAGCGGGAGTTACCGCCGCTACTGGTCGATACCTTCGCCTTTGCTTTTCCAGAGAGATATGACTAATCTCCTGTTCTTTCTTCTTTTGGAAAGCACTACCGTACCTTTTGGTACTGCCAGATGGCTCTGCATCTTTGACCAATCATCCTTCTCGGATTGCTTCTTCAAGGCGTACTCCCATGTTCACCATTTCAGTGAAGTCACTGGGTGCACTGGCAACCATGCGGTCGTAATAAAACGTGCTTAAGGTTTTCAGGAAAATCTTGGTCATCTCCTTTTCCTCAAGAGGGGGACAGATCTGGGCGGTAATTTTATGCCATCTATGAGCATATTCTTTGAAAGTTTCTTTGTCCTTTTGTGACATTGCTCTGAGCTAATCCCTATCCGGTGCCATGTCCAGGTTGTATTTATACTGTTGAACGAAGGCTGCGCTGAGATCTCTGAAAGTACTGATCTTGGTGTGGTTTAAACCCATGTACCATTTGAGTGCGGCACCAGTTAAACTGTCTTGGAAGTAATGGATCAGTAGCTATTGATTTTCTGTCTGAGTTGACATTTTTCGAGCGTACATCATCAAATGACTTTGAGGGCAAGAGTTGCCTTTGTATTTTTCAAAGTCAGGCACCTTGAATTTGAGCGGTATCTTTACATTAGGGACCAAACAGAGGTCTGCGACGTCTTTTCCGAACAAGTCTTGACCGCAAATGGCATGCATTTCCAAGAATTGTTCCTGGAACTCATTCATCCTTTCGTACATGTCTTCGTTCCCACCAGAAACTTCTTGTGGAATCTGTCCTTCTGGGACAGTGTGTACCACTGATTATGGTATAAACATTATAGCGGTGACTCTCGGCGCTTCTATGCGCTGAAGTTTGTAACCTTCAGGAGTTACTGTCGTAAACCTTGCATCTTAGCTTTCGCAAAGTTTGTAACCTTCAGGTCCAACGGTTCCTGCTACGGCTTCTTGATCTTCAGCGACCGGCGGGATGTATCCTTCAGGTATAAAGTTGAGAGGCATGCCCCAGGGACGATCTTTAGGCATGTTGTACCGAGGATGATTCTCATGTGTCTCCATAATGGGCGTAGACGTGATCTATGAGATTATTGTCTTTTGATACCGCTGCTCCTGAGCTGCTGCCAGGGATTGCATGTCACCGTGAAGTTTTTCCAAACTTTCCTTCAGAGCATCGATTTCTTCTCTCAGCTCTCTGTTCTCTTCCTCGAGATCGTCCATTTTCTTTGGTCGATTGGCCCGAGTATTGTATGAGTGAGACAGTTTGACTCTAGAATCGTGACACATATGTGAGACTCAAAGATAAGAAAAATGTGTTATGTGAGAATGATGAATGATATGCAATGACATATTTTTAGTTTTTGTTTTAATCAAAAAGAAACTTCAACAAATAGATTGCAAATATCACATAGTAGGGGGACACCCCTTTTATTGAATTTGAAAGATTGCAGTATTTTATAAGGAAAAATAAAATATTTTACAAAGTGCTATAAGGAAAATGTCTAAGCTTATGGATCCTGAGTCCTCTCTGAAGAGAGCTCAGATGCTGGTTCCAGTAGTTTCCTTTTCTTTGACCGGGGCTCTTCAGCCGTTGTCGGGTTGTCAGTCCTTTGCCAAGTGAAAGGAGCGAGCAAATTTCTTCGGTCTTCCTAACTCTCTATAGCATGCTGTTCTAATATCTCAATCAGAGCATCATTTTCCTTTAATAGTTCCTAAATCTTGGTACACTCTAAATTGAGGATTCAGTATTTGTTCTTCCAAGAGCTCTTTCCACGTTGAACTTTGTTGAAAGCGACCTGGAGTTTTTCCGCATCAGACATGAAATAAAGGATATATTCCTTTAATGGAAAAACTTCTTGGCGAGGGTAAGGCATCCTCGGCTTGAGGGCTCTAGTTTGCACCCAGTGGAGATAAGGTTCCATAGAGGTACAGTCTGGTCTTCCCAAAGACTCTCTCCCCTTCCTGTGAATGTGTTGCCAAGCATGCACTATTTCTTTCTTTAGTGCCCTGTCATTTTCCCCTTCCTTGAAGAAAAGACCTTCCAGATGAACATTATGTGGGATATTCTTCATCGGGTATCTGAGTTGACAGCGAGCTAAAATTGGATGGTAGTTGATTCCTCCTTTAGTTCCAATAAGGGGTACGTTAGGGAAACTTCCACATCTTTCGATGATCTCTATCCCTTCATAAATCCTATTGTACCAATCTACGTCAGAGTTGGTAAGAGACATAATCCTTTGTGACCAACGTAGAGTACTCTTGTGATCCCAAAAAGCAGCATACTTGAGCAAATGGGAAATGAACCATTTGTAGAGTAACAGTACGCAGCATGTGATCATTCCTCCACTGTACAAATTCCTTAATTGTACAGAATGATACGCATCAGCGAGCAAAGTTATTACAGGGTTCCCAATCAGAAATATCTTAACAACATTGGTATCGACGAAGTTGTCGATGTTGGGAAAAAGGAATAACTCGTATATGAGTAGAACAAATATATCTTCGAAAGCCGTTATGTTTCCTACACTAGCAAAGAAAAGAGTTTTCTCCATCAGGAATTTAGCTGGTAAACCCTGGATTCCTCCTTTAGTGGTTATGTGAGTCCTAACTTCTGACTCGTCCAAAGAGATTGCTCTTGCAATGGTTTTTTCCTTTGGAATTTCTTCCAGTCCAGAAAATGGAGCTCGATCAGTGATAGGCAAATCAATCAGGTGAGAGTACTCTTCCAGTGTTGGTGCCAGTTGGTAATCCGGGAAAGTGAAGTAGTGATAAACTGGATCGTAGAACTGAATCAGCGTAGACATGATTCCTTCAACCATGTTAACCCTTAACAGAGACAACAGTCCTCTGTCCTTAGCTCTGAAAGCCTCGGGATTGCTAATCATCCTTGCCAATTTCCTTAAGTCCTCTAGTTTTTGAGCCTTGAAGGTGTACTTGTGTGTCTTTCTTCTACCGAAATCCATAATACAACCTCTGATATTTTCAATTATTGTTTTAGTTTATTTTGAAAAAAGATTTTTTTCTTGTTTGAAAAGAGTTTTTTAGATGAATGCATGAATGCAGCACACAAAAACATTTGAAAACATGGGTTCAAGGGTTCAACGTCACGAGCATGGAGTCATGGCTCTACCCATCCCCAAAGGTTGTACTATTTTGGTCAATTTTTGTACCTGTAAAACGGGTTCCACGGTTCCCAAAGTCATTGACCCCTCCTAGGGATATAAACAACAAGCTGATTCACTCGAGCAAGCAGTAATATCCTAGGATGAATCTCATTTGAGTGTCGTATCGCATATCAACTATTCCTGATAGTTACCGTACTACCAAATGGTCATATGGTTAACGTCTACTAAATCCTCAGGGTCATGGGTACCACACTAGGAAAGACAATGCTTTCACGACAATCGGTCGTTCAACATCGATACTTCCGTATGGGTACCTCGATTGATTCGGTGGGCTGCCAAGTTAGCTTGGTCGGGATTCACTACATATAAGTGTTTCCTGGATATGCCACCCCTATCTTAATGTTGTCTCAAACTTTCTACATGCGTATCAATCGTATTCCCATTTGACAGAAAAATAACCACGGGTATCAAGTAGGATGACAGTATATATATAGTATAGAAAATGTTGAACAACCTAGACCTCTTAGGAACTCTAAACCTAGGACTCCCCAGCAGAGTCGCCATTTTTTTGTAGCGTGCGATTTTTGTCAGTGACACGACCACCTTACCACAATGGTTAGAATTGGGTGCTACTTTCTGATTTCTTATTTATCCTATGAAGCTGGAAAGGAAAGGGAAAATATCTAAAACTAACCTTGCACACAAATGTTTTCTTCAACAAATGCTAAGAGATTGGGGGGTTCGGGGTCAGATTATACAATGGGGAGTTGTCAATTACCCATCGTATATATGGTTATCCATAGATTGTTTGGCATGTTCTTCTGTCATCTACTTACTGGTGTTTGTCTGTCATAAATTGGGAAAAATTTTCCTTTGGGAAATGTTGAGAGAGTATTTTTGTTGTTTTTCAGGTTTTTTGACGTTTTTGGTGAGGTACTGGCCCTAAGGTTTTTGATTTGTGTGCTCGCTAAGATTTCGCAATCTTATGCCTACGTATTCCCCTAATGATAACACGGAAATCAGAGCAATTGTAGTTCCTCCTATTCTATGGGAGGAAAGATGTTTGGTGTCTTGTTTAAAGCCCAAGATTGAAGCTAAAAGTTGTTTGTGTCTTGTTTAAAGCCCAAGATTGAAGTTAAAGGTTTGACTGAGACATAATTTGTCATCTTTAAAGGGAGATATCTCACCTATTCATCACAGATGTTGGGATTTGTTTAAAGGGGAATTACTTTAACTGGAATGTATGGAATCCAGCAATGCCATAACTTCCTTTATAAGAGAGATGTCCTGAAAGAGGAAACTTTAACTCTGTGTAGAGCAATGTCATTTTTCCTTAGGAGTCTTTCATGCTAAGAGAGGGACATTGGCTTGGATGTAAATAATCCAGAGGCTTGCCACTTACAGCAATTAGATGAAAGAGGAAGTTTACCAGGATAAGAGATAGACTACAACTTTGATTTTTGAATTAACAAGTGTGCCACTTACAGTAGTTATCTGGGATTAGGTTTTTTTTATTATCTGTTTTGATGTGTGATGTACAGAGAAATGTCTTCCTACAGAGAAATCTTGATTTTCTCTGAGGGGTGTTGATTTTTGTGTGCCTTGATCAAAGCCCAAGGTTGAAGCTAAAAGGTTGACTGTATTTAGGGAGTTTTATTTCTGCCTTATACAAAGCCCAAGATTGAGGCTAAAGAGAATTGACTCTTTCGGGGAATATTTGGTCGGTCTTGTACAAAGCCCAAGATTGAGGCTAAAAAAGAAATTGACTCCACTGGGGAGGTTTTATATGTGTCTTGTACAAAGCCCAAGATTGAGCCTAAAAGATTTGACTGACTCTGCTGGAGAATATTTATATGTGCCTTGTACAAAGCCCAAGATTGAGGCTAAAAGTGCTGAGGGAAGAGTCATTATACAAAGCCTAAGAGGAGGCTGGCTGGGGAATTCCTTATATGAAGCCTAAGAGGAGGCTAACTTCTGCTGAGGATTATTGAGATCCAGAGACAGGTCCAAATTGGGGAATCAACTCTTGCTGAGGATTAAAGAAGAGTTAAAATATCAGATGCCTTGAGGTTCTGATTTAGAGTTTATTCACAGTGATTTAACCCTAGCCGGGGAATTTAGAATGACATTTTAAAGATTGAGTTTTAAAACCTATGGAGGTTTTAACTCTGCTGGAGGTTGATGAAATGATCAGGGTCTTTCCTGTACTTTTAGGAAACTTGAGGGTTTCTTTGAGATCCAAGAGGAGATGAGACTTTCCAAGTCTACTGGTATGAAGAGGTTTACTCTTAACTGGAGGGTGATCTTTGTATGATGCCCAAGAGGAGGCCGATGTTTTAAGGGATGAGAATCAACCCTAAACTGGTATGATGTTTTGACTCTTTGGAGGATTGATCTAGCAAAAGATGACTAGGTTCTGTCCTATACATGTAGGAGGTCTTTGGGTCCTTATACTAAGCCCAAGAGGAGGCTGAGAACTTCTAAGAAGCTTGAGGGTCCTTGTACAAAGCCCAAGAGGAGGCATGGGATGCTTTTAGGAAGCCTGTGGGTCCAAACCTGAGAAAAGTTCAAGAAAGGTTTCACCAGGAATAATCCTTTCTTTAGTGAACAGTTCTAGGGTTTGTAGAAATTCAAGAGATGTTTCACCGGGAATTAATCCTCTCTGGGGAAATGAATTTCTTGTACAAATTTCTAGTGGTGACAGTCTTGAGAAAAGTTTCACCGGGAATAATGCCTTTCTCTGTTCCATATTGTATAAGCCCAAGAGGAGGCAAGACTGTATCTGGAATTTTCTACGGGGAACTAGTTTTGACTGTGTTGAAAGAGTGACCACTGGCTTGATCTAATCGTAGATCTAATTACTAGGGAACTCTAAGCAGGTATATATAAGCATGTATATACAGATGAAATATATATATATATATATAAGCAAGTATGTAAAAGAAAACTTGTAGAACTTACAGTTGTGCAAGCTTCCAGCATTATAAACATAGCTGTATGGTTAGTTATTCAAGAAATTGAAGAAAGTTTTGACAACAACTATGAATTTGAATCTAAATCAAAAGGAAAGTTGTTGTAAAAGGAAGTTTGGTGCTTATACTCAAGGAGAGGCCCAGATGAACTCTTTTGAAAAGACGACAATCACGTCGTAGTTTTGAAAACCACAGAGGGACTTATACAATGACGGAGGCCCAAATTATTGTATTTACAAAGAGGACGGGTCTTACATTCTATTATAGGCCCAAGGTTTATTTTTATACAAGAGATGAGGCTTACAACTCAAGGAGAGGCCCAGATGAAAAAAACAACGATCGCACCATTATTTTGAAAACTGTACTGGGACTTATACAATGACTGAGGCTCAAATTATTGTATTTACAAAGGGTTGTTGGGTCTTACACTCTATTAGAGGACCAAAAATGTTTGAAAAGAATAAAGATGGGACTTACAACACAAGGGTAGGCCCAGTTGAAAATTGTTTTGAAAATGGCGATCGCGCCGAGATTTTTAAAACGTATCGGGACTTATACAATGACTGAGGCCCAAAAATGGTTTATTTACAAAGGGATGGGACTTACACTCTATCAAGAGGCCCAAAAATGTTTTAAAAGGAAAAGAGAATGGGACTTATAACTCAGGGAGAGGCCCAATGAAAGACAGTGATCGCACCGTCGTTTTGAAAATCGTATCGGGTCTTAAACAATAATTGAGGCCCAAAAAAGTTTGTGTGTAACAAGGGATGGGTCTTACACTCTATTATAGGCCCAAAAAGTGTTTAAAGAAAAAGAAAAATGGGACTTACAACCAAAGGGAGGCCCATATGATTTTGTTTAAAAGGCGACGATCGCGTCACATTTTTAGAAAACGCAATGGGACTTATACAATGACTGAAGCCCAAAATTTATTTATGTGACAAGGGATGGGTCTTACACTCTATTAGAGGCCCAAAAATATTTGTGAGGGTGAAAATAATCAAAACCCTAATTTGATTAAAAATGTATTTTAATTTGAATAAAAAAACATTTTAAATGATCAAAATTATCAAACATGTGTGAGAAATAAGTTGTGATCTTGGATAAATGTTTGAAAAATCATGTTTAATCACATAAAATAGTAAAATTCATTTGAAATGAAAGATCAAAGTGAGAATTTCATTTTAAAATGTTTAAAAACAAATAAAATGAAACTAATTACAAAAATTCTAACTATATTAAATAAATAATATAAATTGGATTTTTTTGTAAAATAAAATAATTTAACATTTTTGTGACTTTTTTAAAAAAAGAACCAATAAAAAATGATAAAAAATGAGAGAGAAATTAATTTTTGAAATAAATTAAATAAAATATCAAAAATTCAAAAATTTGAAATTTTGGAAAAGGGCGCCAAGAACACTTGTTCTTGCTCACGTGCCCTGTTTTGCCCAGATTTGCATTTTCTCACATTTCTCTCTGATTACTCATTGGTTTAGCACGATTCAAACACCAATCTTGCTCGTTTTTGAACAAGGATCACAACCATATATATTAATTGCATTTATATTAAGTTTGGAGTGAGAAATCAAAGGATGAACTCAAGAACCCTAGTTTCAGCATGAACACTATGAAATTCCATACACGATTCATACATAGAAATTGATTGAGGGTTATCACTCTATATACATGCAGAAACAAGATGGTAACTCAAAAATTCATTTATGATACATGTAATATGGAGTTTGAAGGCTTCAGGCTTACCTCTTGCAGCTGGTGATCGAATTCTATGTTGGAGATGTTACAGATGTTGTGTAATGATCTGAACAACTCCAATGGACCTCAAGTAATGTGTTTGAAGGCTTGGAATGGACTGAATCAACTCAGAACTTATTGAGGCACCTCAATGATGCGTTGTATTCGCAAGTGCACGAATCGCGTCAGAGTAATATAAAAAGTTATCGTATCCACAGAGACCAAATGTCGATCTAACGATGTCCGTTTGTTACAGTGCTTATCTAAGGCAGTTCAATTCAGGGTTTACTAATGCAGAGGAAAATAAATAAAAGTAAATGACGAGGTAATAAAATTCAGACAAAACAATAGGCTTGAATTTAATTCTCATAACCGATAATATTTCTACATTCATCAACAGAACTACTTACGGGCAATATCTTCTATTTTAAGAAAAGAATTCAATTTAACAGAAACTGTCGCTTTCGCGTAGTCAGAACCAAGTTTACCCTCTAAACTAACCCCTTTATTGTCACTTATAAAAAGGCGCGCATTGCGTTAGAGTCATGGAAAACTTACTTTTATGAAATGTAAATTCTAAACTAAACAGAAAAGTATTTTGACCTGAAATCTCTAAACTAAAGAGGTTCAAAATGAACCAGATTCTAATCCCACTAACGCGTCCGAAAATAGTTTTAAAATCTCTTTTCTAAAGTGTTAAAAATTCCTACTCAACTGAGCAAAGCGCTTTCGCTGTATTTGATCAGTTGAGAACTAAACAAGTTCACAAATGGTTGGACGGCTTTCGATCTTACCCAACATTGCTTTTAAGTACAGAAAACTTGTGTTAAAGATTAAAACGACCCTTAAGTATTTCTATTAACGTATAGACGTATTACGGTGGTTATGGTCTTTACATTCTTACCTATCTAAAACTTAGCCAGCCATGGTAGTTATAACAGTCATGTTAATTCTTATCATGTATGGAATTAAGTCTTTTGAAAAGTAAAGTTTTGAAAAGTAAGGCAAGACAATAAATAAACAAAATAAAGCAAGTGCAAGAAATAAATGAAAGTAAATGCGATTAAAATAAAACCTGCTCCAAAGCGGAGTCTTTAAATCTGGTACAATGCAAGGAAAATAAAATGCTGGCAGGATTACTTCTACCAAAGTGCTCCAACTTGATTACAGTCACTCCAAGACTTGATTACAAACTCGATCACACACAGCGCAATAACTCCTCGATGTGAGAAGATTACCGCTTTACAAGAGTGAAATTTATGCCTAGGATGAAGTAAACTAAGATTGGATGATCCTAAAATTCGAGTCCTGAGAGTATTTATAGGCAAAGTTGGCATGGTGCAAAGACAAAAGTGACCTTGGCTTGAAAATGGGCGGGAACTGATTTTTGCCTTGTCGCGCCCGCGACAGGCCTACCGCGCCCGCGACATGAAGAAAATGGCCAAGGCGAGTGCTTGATCGTGGGAACATGGCAGTTGAGTTGTGGAGATCATGGGACACGTCGTCGCCTACCCTGGGGCGTCTGCGACAAGAGAAGCGACAAGAGTAAATTGCTGCCAAGCTTGAATTCTAGCTCCTTTTGCATCCTTTTTCGTCTGGGACCTTGATTTATTGAAAACCTGAAAACAAAGGAAAACATAACAATAACAAAGCAAAAATAATAGAAAAAAAACTAATATGCATGTGAAATCAGAGTCGAAAATACAGTATAATTTAGTGTCATCAAATTCTCCCACACTTAGACCTTTGCTTGTCCTCAAGCAAAACATTTAAAGCTCATAGAAAAATCAGTGTCGATCGATGATTTTTGGGCGAAAAGGGCTTCTAAGTCCGAGTCTGGATGCAGTGGTCGGTACTAACTGAGTGAACCAAGGGCATCGTGATGACACTAATCCGCAAATACGGACATAAACTTCGCTCCTATACCAATCAACCCATTATATCCCACAATACTTAGGCCTTCCTTTTCCATCTCTTTTGAGTCCTTTTCATTCAAGCGCAATCACATTAAGCCCGTTTTCCGCACATGCTTCATGGTAGAGTGACCTGTTAGTGATTCTGATCTTTTCATACCGGATTTCTGGCACAAGGAACTGTGTAAAATCCTTTTATTCCTCTCAAGTGCAGTTGTGGGGGATCAGATCGTAATCCGCCCTACCGAGTTCAGCGCCAGATACCTCTGAACCAACTGAAATGAGCAAGCTATTTTTTTTTGTGAACAAAATAAAGCAACGGTGCAAAATAAATTTTTTTTCTTTTTGCTTTTTTTTTCTTGCACTCAGATCAATCACTTATATTCGTCGGTCTCCTACTTAGAACATGTTTAGGCCGGAGCTGATTGCTGAAATAAACTACTAAGGATGATTTTGAAATGAAATTAGGGCCTTGGTACATGGGGTTTCAGGTGTGTTTCTTATATTTACGAAGTTCATGGTGTAAGGACGATACTGATGTTTCGAAGGTTCTCCCAAGTCACCGCATCCTAACCCGAACCTGTCTTAAAGTCCATAAATTTTTCAGAACAACACTTTTTCTAGAAATTTTTTTTTAGGGTTAAAATATGTGGGAAAAAATGAAGGTGAACCAAAAATATACTTATACTAACGACTCTTCAAACACATGCATTTTCTAAAACAGAAACAAAAGTAAATAACTGAAGGGAAATAAAAATAAACTACTAAAACGACGAAAAAAAAAACGATAAAATCTCCTCCCACACTTAAATCAAACATTATCCCCAATGTTTCGAAGTAAGCTAAGGAGAAAGGAACCTGGCAAAACTAGTGAGGACCGCTGGTGCCCTCGCCGCCCTGTGCTGAACGTTCGGAACGACGGGATCTGCTAAGGTGATGGTCTCGCTGGTCCATCCTAGCCTGCAATTCTATCTGAGCAGCTTTCACCTCACGAAGGTTACCTAAGATTGAACCCTGAGTGGCCTCCATAAGCTGAAAGTGCTGATGGTTATATTGCTGTTGACGGGACTGCTCAGAGGTGATCGCGAGCAGAGTACGGGAGATGGTCTCGTAAGATTGGTCCGCTCTCCGCTGCGACTCTTGCATAAAGCTCATCTGGTTCGCCATCTGTTGCTGAATAGAAGAGAGCAGGTCTTCATGCCATGCTTCTCTAGCCATATGGTCTCGCCACATCTCCTCCGTAATATAAAATCCGGGAGCAGCTCCTGCAAAATTTTTAGAAGAAGATGGTGCGGTGTGTGATTGTGTAGGGCGAGGGGGGGGCAGACGCTCTCTATGGTCATACTTATCATCTGTGTCGGGCCCCTCATTGTCATGGACATTAGGAGGAATTGGACCTAGAAAAGGTGGGGCAGTAAGGTAATAGATCCAGTTCCTCTCGAATCGTACATCTGTACGTCTACTGCACGACATAACAATTGATTCGACGGCTACCACGTGAATCATCAACTCATAACCACCAGCCCTCCTCAGTAACGTGGTCATCAGCATCTGCTCTCCCAAAGAATGTATGGGCAATGATCATCTGAAAGTATCGGAGAGCTGGGTTATGGATAACCTGCGAAATGTGAGTATCAGGGTCAGGGCCTCCACCTCCAGAGATGTCACTCCAAAATTTCTCCACGTCTCTACTCATGAAGTAACCCATGGGCAGCTCAGGGATAGCGCCAACTCCAGTCTCAAATCCAAGAAGATCACCGAACTCAGTATGGGTGAACGAATACTCTGTGCCAAATAACCTGAAGCTGGTGTGGCCATCTGGTCCCAAGTACAGATCATAGGAGAAAGAGCTGAGGAACTCCAGAGTGAGGTTCCTATAGGTGGGATGCAAATCATCAGCGTACTGGTCCTATTTGAGCTGGTGGGTCAAGTATCGGACACTGGGCTCTATGCCTAAAGCTTCCATGCAATCACTGTCTGGGTAGTGAGTGGGTACCATAGGTCTGAGTGAAAGCATCGCATAACGCTCTCTCTGGGCGTCGTCTCTAAAGGTCACGTGCATGTCATCGACTGGTGGCATCCTGAAAGAAAAGGTTAGGAAAAACAGGCCCTGAAATCAAACACACCAAACAAGTTAGACATATATGTACAAACAAACAAACAAACAAACGTAAATCAAAATAAACGGAAAGAAAATAAATACGAAAAGGAAAAGAACCATGGGTTGCCTCCCATGCAGCGCTTGCTTAACGTCGTTAGGTCGACGAGTTCAAGTCATGTATCTGGTGCGTGGATAGGTGGGTCTGTTAATGTGAACCTGGAGTAGTATGCTGGAATGTCACCTCCTTCATAATGCTTAAGCCTTTGTCCATTTACAACGAACGGACTGCAAGATTTGCTCTTAATTTCCACTGCCCCGGATTTTAGGACTTTGGAAACTTCGAACGGGCCCGTCCATCTAGATCGAAGCTTACCTGGAAAAAGTCGCAGTCTTGAATTGTATAGAAGAACAGGGTCACCTATGTTGAAGTCTTTTTTGACGATCTTCTTGTCATGCCATGCTTTGGTTCTCTCTTTATATATGATGGCATTTTCATAGGCTGATTGTCAGAGCTCTTCTAACTTATGTATGTCTAAGATGCGTTTCTCACCAGCTGCTAGGTAATCAAAATTTAAGGTTCTGATGGCCCAATATGCTTTGTGTTCCAATTCAAAGGGTAAGTGACATGATTTTCCGTAAACTAGTTGGTAAGGGGTTGTTCCAATGAGAGTCTTATAGGCTGTCCTGTAGGCCCACAGTGCTTCTGAAAGCTTCTGTGACCAATCCTTTCTGGATATCGAGACAGTTTTTTCTAATATATACTTGATCTCTCTATTGGATACTTCTACTTGCCCACTGGCTTGCGGGTGGTAAGGTGTGGCTACTCTATGTTTAACTCCATACTTCCTCAACAGTTTGTCAAAAATCCTAGATATAAAATGTGATCCTCCATCACTTATGACTAGTCTGGGAACTCCAAATCTAGGGAATATATTCTGCTTGAACATCTTAATCACCACTCGGGTGTCGTTTGTGGGTGCAGCTATAGCTTCAATCCATTTGGACACGTAATCGACAACGACTAAAATATATTTGTTTCCTAAGGATGATGGAAGAGGTCCCATAAAGTCGATTCCCCAAACATAAAAAAGTTCTACTTCTTGAATGTTTCTTAATGGCATTTCATTTCTCCTCGAGATGTTTCCAGAGCATTGACACGGGTCACACTTGGTTATATATGTATGAACATCACGCCATATAGTTGGCCAATAAATACCAGCTTGTAAGATCTTGGCGTGAGTCTTAGATGTGCTTGCGTGTCCTCCGTAGGGTGCTGAGTGACAATGTTCTATGATATAGAGCACTTCTTCCTCTGGAACACACCGGCGAAAGATTCCGTCAGTGCCTCTCTTAAAAAGGAGTGGTTCGTCCCAATAGAAATGTTTAACGTCATTGAAGAACTTCTTTTTCTGCTGATAGCTGAGGTCAGGAGGTATTATATCTGCAGCAAGATAGTTAACAAAATCTGCATACCAAGGTACATTATTTACCGCTAAGGATTTTTCAGAATCTTCTAAGGTTTCTAAACTTACATCTCCAATGGCATCTAGCTTAGCGATTAACCTATCATAAGCAAAGTCATCATTTATGGGTACTACATCAGGTTTCAAGAACTCAAGCCTGGAAAGGTGACCGGCAACTACATTCTCGGTGCCTTTCTTATCTCTAATATCAAGGTCAAATTCTTGCAATAAAAGTATCCACCGGAGTAATCTAGGTTTAGCATCCTTTTTATTCAAAAGGTATCGGATGGCAGCATGATCAGTGTAAACAATTATTTTGGCTCCCACCAAATAGGATCTAAATTTGTCTATGGCGAAAACTACGGCTAGGAGTTCTTTTTCTGTGGTTGCATAGTTTAGCTGAGCGGCATCTAGAGTTCTACTGGCGTAGTAAATCACATGTAACTTCTTATCAGATCTTTGCCCTAGCACTGCTCCTACAGCGTAATCACTAGCATCACACATGATTTCAAAAGGTTTTGTCCAATCTGGTGGTTGCATAATGGGTGCTGAGATTAAAGCTTGTTTTAAAAGGTTGAATGCTTCGTTGCATTTTTCATAAAAAATGAACTCGGCATCTTTCATCAGAAGACCTGTCAAAGGTTTAGTGATCTTAGAGAAGTTTTTAATGAAACGCCGGTAAAATCCAGCATGTCCAAGAAAACTTCGAACTTCTCTGATTGTTTTGGGTGGTTTAAGATTCTCTATCACCTCGATCTTGGCTTTATCAACTTCAATGCCTTTTTCAGAAACGATATGTCCTAGAACTATACCTTCAGTGACCATGAAGTGACATTTCTCCCAATTTAATACCAGGTTTACTTTGACACATCTCTTCAAGATCTTTTCAAGGTTGACTAGACAGTTATTGAAATCAAATCCGCAGACTGAGAAATCGTCCATGAATACTTCCATAATTCCATCAAGATAATCAGCGAAGATTGACATCATGCAACGCTGAAAAGTTGCTGGGGCATTACAGAGTCCGAAAGGCATACGTCTATAGGCAAAAGTTCCATATGGGCATGTGAAGGTTGTTTTCTCTTGGTCATCAGGGTGTATAGGAATTTGGAAAAAAACTGAATATCCGTCGAGGTAACAGAAGTAGGAATATCTAGCTAGACGTTCCAACATCTAATCTATAAAAGGTAATGGGAAATGGTCTTTCCTAGTGGCTTTGTTTAATTTTCTGTAATCTATGCACATACGCCAACCTCCTTCTATCCGTTTTGTAACGTGCTCACCTTTTTCATTTTGAACCACGGTGATGCCTCCCTTTTTAGGTACTACATGCACATGGCTTACCCATTTACTGTCCGAGATCTGATATATTATCCCTGCTTCCAACAACTTAAGAACTTCCTTCTTAACTACCTCGCTCATTATAGGGTTAATCCTTCTTTGGTGTTCTCTCGAAGGTTTAGCATCTTCTTCAAGTGAAATCCGGTGCATGCACACAGATGGACTTATTCCTTTAAGATCTGAGATGTTGTACCCTAGTGCTGAGGGATATCTTCGCAAGACATCTAAGAGTTGGTTTGTTTCAATTTGGTTCAGAACGGCACTGACTATAACTGGTCTGTCCATTTCTTTGTCTAAAAACTCATATCTTAGATTCTTGGGTAATTCTTTTAATTCTAAGGTTGGTTTGCTGGGGCTTTGTATAGGATCTGGAGTTAAGGATAGACATTCAAAAAGGCTATCATCTATGTAGGGTTCCATACTGTCATCATCTTTCTCAATGGGCGTTGAAGGTAGTTTTATTCTTTCTATCGGCTCTTCCTCGTTAAGTTCACGGACACATTCATCAATGACATCAACTGCATAACATGCATCTCCTATTACTGGTGCCGCGAGAAACTTTGCTAGGACAAAATCTAGTTTTTCGTTACCTACCTCAAAAGTCAATTTTCCTTTCTTGACATCTATTATGGCTCCTGCAGTTGATAGGAAGGGTCTTCCTAGGAGGATTGGGATATCTTTATCTTCTTTGATGTCCATTACGACGAAGTCGGTGGGAATGAACAACTTGCCTATTCTAACTGGGATGTCTTCTAATACGCCTACAGGGTATTTTATAGATCTGTCAGCTAATTGGAGAGACATCTTAGTAGGTTGCAAATCTCCTAGTTTCAATCGTTCACAAACTGCAAGGGGCATTAGGCTTACACTGGATCCTAAGTCCAGAAAGGCTTTATCTATGACATGATTCCCCAAAATACAAGGTATGGAGAAATTCCCCGGATCTTTGTCTTTTTTGTCAAGTTTGTTCTCGGAAATGGAATTACACTCCACTGGTTTTGGATCGTCAAGTCTACGTTTATTGGTGAGGATGTCCTTCAGGAATTTAGTATAAGATGGTATTTGGGTGATGGCTTCTGTAAAAGGAATCTCTACATGGAGTTTTTCTATAACTTTAACAAACTTCTGGAATTGGTCATTGATCTTAGTTTGTTTAAGTCTTTGTGGATAGGGAATTAGTGGTTTGTATGGCTGAGGGGGTGTTGAAGCTTCGTCCGTAACTTCTCCTTTATCTCTGTCTTTTTGTTTCTCAATTTCTACGGGTTCCTCACCTTCGGGGGTAGCATCTTTGTTGGAAATTTCAGAGTCACTCAATGTCGGATTTTTAGGCCCTTCATAAGTGGTTCCACTTCGTAAGGTAACAGCGTTAGCTTGCCCTCGAGGGTTCTGTTGAGGTTGTCCAGGAAATTGTCCTCCAGGAGTAGTTTGGGGTGCTTGCTTTAAGGCTACCTGAGAGATCTGGGTTTCAAGCATCTTGCTGTGGGTGGCCATTTGATCCATTTTGGTTCCTAGTTGGGTAAGCAGCTCATTCACATGAATGTTCTGATTTAGGAACTCTTTGTTTTGCTAGGCTTGTGCTGTCATAAAATCATTTAGCACTTTCTCAATATTTGGCTTAGGTGGCACTGCTTGCATAGGTTGGTTTTTTCTAGGTGCTTGATTGTTGGTTGATCTCGGAGGTGCTTGGTTTTGGATAGGGTTATTGTTTTTGTAGGAAAAATTAGGGTGATTCCTCCATAAAGGGTTGTAAGTATTTGAGAACGGGTTTCCTTGGGCATAGTTGACTGGGTCTGGGTTAGTCTCGTTTAACAGATGGCAGTCAGCTGATTGATGACCTTTAGTACCACAAAGTTCGCAATCCGACACTACTGCTGCTGCAGCAGTTGGTTGTGCGTACATTTGATCGATCTTGAGGGCCATAACATCCATTTTGGCTTGCATTATGTCTATAGAGCTTACCTCATGTTTACCTCCTTGGGCTTCTTTCTTTTCCACTGTTGCTCTTTTGTTTCCCCATTGATGATGGTTTTGAGCCATATCTTCAATGAGACCACAAGCGTCAGGATAGGGTTTGTTCATCAGGGCACAGCCAGCGGCAGCGTCGATGGACATCTTTGTGTTATAATGAAGTCCGTGGTAAAAGGTATGTATAATCAACCATTGCTCCAAACCGTGGTGTGGGCAAGCCCTTAGAAGGTCTTTATACCTCTCCCAAGCTTCAAATAGTGATTCTCCTTGGTTTTGGGTAAATCTTGTTATTTGGTTTCGGAGAACGGCTGTTTTGCTTCGGGGAAAGTATCTGGCAAGGAATGTTCTCCTAAGATCTTCCCATGTTGTTATAGAATTGGCTGGAAGGGAATCTAACCAAGTTAGGGCTTTGTCTCTAAGGTAAAAGGGAAATAGTCTTAAACGAATCGCCTCAGGACTAGCACCATTGGTCTTAAAGGTGTTTGACAACTGGATAAAGACTTTTAGATGTTGGTTTGGGTTTTCAGATGGTAGTCCTGCGAATTGGTTTTGTTGAACTAGTTGTAATAGGGACGGTTTTAGTTCAAAATTATTGGCAGGTATGGTAGGGTTAACTATACTAGAGCTCGGTTCTTCGTCAGCAGGCTGAGCGAATTCCTTAAGGGGTCTTTGGTTACGATCTTCGGCCATAGCTTGCTTAATTCGACGAAGCCAAAGTCGTGCTCTAGTGTAACGTTCTGGTTCCACTAAAGGATCTATTACACTACTGGAGCTGCAAGATCTTCGCATCGACCAGTTCGTGCGGCCCTAGTCTAAACGGTGATAACAAACAAAATTCGAAATTCGGCGAAATTGGTCCCCGGCAACGGTGCCAAAAACTTGATGCGTTGTATTCGCAAGTGCACGAATCACATCAGAGTAATATAAAAAGTTATCGTATCCACAGAGACCAAATGTCGATCTAACGATGTCCGTTTGTTACAGTGCTTATCTAAGGCAGTTCAATTCAGGGTTTACTAATGCAGAGGAAAATAAATAAAAGTAAATGACGAGGTAATAAAATTCAGACAAAACAATAGGCTTGAATGTAATTCTCATAACCGATAATATTTCTACATTCATCAACAGAACTACTTACGGGCAATATCTTCTATTTTAAGAAAAGAATTCAATTTAACAGGAACTGTCGCTTTCGCGTAGTCAGAACCAAGTTTACCCTCTAAACTAACCCCTTTATTGTCACTTATAAAAAGGCGCGCATTGCGTTAGAGTCATGGAAAACTTACTTTTAAGAAATGTAAATTCTAAACTAAACAGAAAAGTATTTTGACCTGAAATCTCTAAACTAAAGAGGTTCAAAATGAACCAGATTCTAATCCCACTAACGCGTCCAAAAATAGTTTTAAAATCTCTTTTCTAAAGTGTTAAAAATTCCTACTCAACTGAGCAAAGCGCTTTCGCTGTATTTGATCAGTTGAGAACTAAACAAGTTCACAAATGGTTGGACGGCTTTCGATCTTACCCAACATTGCTTTTAAGTACAGAAAACTTGTGTTAAAGATTAAAACGGCCCTTAAGTATTTCTATTAACGTATAGACGTATTACGGTGGTTATGGTCTTTACATTCTTACCTATCTAAAACTTAGCCAGCCATGGTAGTTATAACAGTCATGTTAATTCTTATCATGTATGGAATTAAGTCTTTTGAAAAGTAAAGTTTTGAAAAGTAAGGCAAGACAATAAATAAAAAAAATAAAGCAAGTGCAAGAAATAAATGAAAGTAAATGCGATTAAAATAAAACCTGCTCCAAAGCGGAGTCTTTAAATCTGGTACAATGCACGGAAAATAAAATGCTGGCAGGATTACTTCTACCAAAGTGCTCCAACTTGATTACAGACACTCCAAGACTTGATTACAAACTCGATCACACACAGCGCAATAACTCCTCGATGTGAGAAGATTACCGCTTTACAAGAGTGAAATTTATGCCTAGGATGAAGTAAACTAAGATTGGATGATACTAAAATTCGAGTCCTGAGAGTATTTATAGGCAAAGTTGGCATGGTGCAAAGACAAAAGTGACCTTGGCTTGAAAATGGGCGGGAACTGATTTTTGCCTTGTCGCGCCTGTAACGCCCCAGTTTTGTCTTATTTAATTAATCGAGTCGTTTTGATTATTTTATTATTATATTATTTTATTTTCGACTTTTATTTAGAAAAATGTTATTTTTCATCGTGATTATGTTTTATCGCGTTTTGAGAGCGTTTGCGAGATATTTGAGCTGAGGGGTATTTTGGTCTTTTGCTTGGGTAATTTTTATGTTTTTATATAAATAGAAAGTTGGAGGTGAGAAAGAGAGAAAAACAGAATTTTGAGAGAAAGGAAAAGAAAAGAAAGAAAATGGGAAGAAGAGAAAGAGAAGAGAAGGAAAAAGAGAGAAGAGGAAAATCGAGGAAATCTCCGTTTCAAGCGCGAATAATCGGGTAAGGGTGTGAAATATTGTTATATTAACATTGTATGTGTTTATGTATGGTTTCGTTGGAATCGTTTTGGTTGTTTTCGTTATAATACCGTTTAGGTCGATTTGGACATAATCGATAGAAACCGATGTTTTCACGGTTAGAATTCGAAATAAATTGCGTAGATTAGTCGTATGAGGTTAGGTCGAGATTATAGAAACTCGTTTGGTTGAAATCGGTTGATATTGTGAGTTCTGACATTTTTGGGGTTTTGAGAATGTGAGATTTTGGTGAAAATCGAATGTTGTGGAATCGGTGTTTTTTTATCCTAACATGTTGGTATGTATTTATGGAGGATTACCATGTATTTATTCGGAAGAAAGTAATTGAATCGGTCGGGTTTCCGGAGGGTTTTGTGTTGGGGCAGCAGCTTGTTTTTCTGATTTTTAACAGGTACAATCGATTGCAGCAGGATGCAAATCGATTGCACATGAAAAAAAGGGCGAAAAATGTGATTTCTGGGGCTGTGCAATCGATTGCACACAGGTGTAAATCGATTGCACTCTGCTGTTCTTTTTCAAAAATTTGTTTTTTTTTAAAGTTGCATAACTTTTTCGTCGTTTATCCGTTTTAGCTGTTCTTTATATCGATCTGAAGCTAAAAATATGTTCTATGATTTGGTGAAGAAAAATATTATTTTTAGCCGACTTTTAGCCGACTTTTCTGAGAAACCGTAAGATGGAATTTTTGAGTTATTTTCTATATTGTGCGATAGGATATGATATGTAACGTATGACTTGTGTGAGGGATGTTTGATGGGTATATGATGTTGTGGTGAAGGTTTGTGGCCGTTTGGCAATTATGTGCATTGTATTATATGTACTTGAAATGCATGATTTAATGTATGAGCCTTGATTTCCATGGGTCATTATATGACATGCATCCGGTTGTAGACATTGTAGATCCCTTCGTGGGTGTAAACAATGCATGTAGACATTGTAGATCCCTTTGTGGGTGTAAACAATGCATGTAGACATTGTAGATCCCTTTGTGGGTGTAAACAATGCATGTAGACATTGTAGATCCCTTCGTGGGTGTAAACAATGCATGTTGAATTGTAGATCCCTTATGGGTGTAAGCAATTGTTGTATTGATCGTGTGCCTATTATAAAGGACTAAAAACGATCCATAACGTCGTATGCTTGTTGATAAGTGGTAGCGACGGGGAAGATCGTATGCCCGACGGGGAGTTACCCTAAGTAACGAGCGATGATTCCAAGAGTTCCTAGGGGACTAATGGTACCGCATTGCATTTGCATAGAGTCGTGAGTCGGTCTCTATGATTTGCATTTCTCATCTTTAAATGATGCATTGGTGAATAAACATATATGTGTATGTTTATGTGGAATAATAAGAATTGTGAAAGTAAGCATTATGAGAAATATGCTTGGTTTTATATATATATATGCCTTGCGATGTATATTGAGTGAGATGTGATGATTGTGACATAGTAAACATTGATATATGTATGTTTATGGGAAATGATATAAACTGTATCTTATAATGATGCATTGTTGAATGAACAAGTATGTGTGTGTTCATGTGGAATGATGATAATGGTGAATGTATGGATAATGAATATGCTTGATGATATATCTATATTGTGATATATGAGGAGTTGTGGTGAGAATATGTGTTATATGTTTATGTTGTAGTACATAATTATATGCATTGTTATTATGATAATATTTCTCACCCTTCTGCTGTTTTATGATGCTCTACGAGGCATTGCAGATTAGGTATCTGGCGGTCTTTTGTGAAGCCTGTCTTCATTTTTCTTGTTGGTCGGTTGGCTCTGATATGTAGCACCGGGTAGCTAGGAAGTTTTGATCTTTTTGTGATACATTTGCATATGTATCTTGCTGATGAATTTGTGTATATAAACATGATGTATATATATACGTTGATGGATATATGTGGTTGTTATTCAATATTTTAGATGTTTCCGCTTTTATTCTAAATATTGAGATGTGGGTATAAGGACTGAGATCCTTTGTTGTTTGAAAGTTACCCCACTGTTGCATATCATTTATTGAGCATGTGTTGTATGTTTTAATTTCAAGCATAATGTGACATACCTTTTTATGCCGTGTTTACAATTATACTCTGATGAAATTTCCAATACGTGCCTAAATGATTTATTTGATTATTTGGGGGTATAGAAAGGGGGTGTTACAATAAGTGGTATCAGAGCCAGTGTTGAGTCAGTTGTTGAGTCTGTTGGTGTGACAGTTGAATACTGCCGGTGTTGTTTGTTCCTTAGTACGTGATATGTGTGTGAAACACTGTCAGTACTTTCTGGTTTTCTAATCCTTTGTTTTCAGGAGTTAGAATGAGATAAGTGGGGGAGAAGCTGGTACTTCTCCATGTTGCTTCAGGTGTGGAGCGCTGGCTCAGTGTGTTGTGAATTGCAAGATTGTAAGTGTTGTTTGGACAGTGTTGTTCCCGATTCCGTAAGAAATGCGGAGGTAAGGTTTATGTCAACTAAGGATTTGTGCCTTAGGTAGTTTTGTGTATGGGATGCAAGAAAGGCTATTATAGTTTGGTAAAGACGGTTTATGCCCCATCATGATTGTCGACTGTCTATTGGCAAATTGAGGAACTGATCACCCTTAATCTCTTGTTGATAGCAGACGGAAATTATGTTGGATGGAATAGGCGGGTCTTTCCGGCTTTGATAGTGTGTGAGATGAATTGTTTGGAATTTAAGGAGATGATTACAGATTGTTTTGATGAGTCGATGAAGATGGTAATATCGGAAGATGAAATGGATTAGAGGTTTTGGTATGTTAGTCCAGTTGGGAAGTCATTGAGAGAGAATGATTGGGTTTTATTTAAGGACTGCTTCACAGAGAGTAGAGATTAAACTTAATTGGACGAAGGTGAATAGTTGAGGTTTATATCTGCTAAGTAAGTAGGAAACTCTTAGTAGATGGGAATAAGATGTTTGTTTTGTCTGTGATGGTAGTGTTCTGGGAATTGGCAGGAAGTCGCAGTGATGGGCCGTCAGTTGGGCATAGTTTTCAGATGTGTTTTTGGATGGAACATTAAGGTGTTGTCTTAGAGAGCTCCAGTATTGTTGGTAACAAAAGGAAGGATGATGGAATGGAATAACAAGTATAATGGTATTGAGACTATGGACAGCAAACTTAGAGTTCTGGTGGGTTTGGAGTCTTTGGAGTTTTAAGGCATTAATGGAAATTGTGAGGAAACCCTTGTGGGTGGATGTAACATTGTGTTTGAGAATTAATTTTGGTTGGTTGTTGATACATGTTGGAATTGCAGAATTGGACGGTCAGGAGAAGAAATTGGGTATGGATTACTAACAGTTGAATAAGGTAATGATTGAGAATAAGTGTCCACTTTCATGAACAGATGACTAGAATGGGTTGGTTGAGTTTGAGTGGATTACAATTGTTTGGAATGTTTGATAAAAGTGGTGAATTGTGTGAGTTGAGGCTTTGATCGATTTAATGTGATTGGTTAGGTTTGTTATCCTCGGAATAGGTTGTTATTTACACGGTTAAGCTTGTATGTGAGTAACCAGTTACCCAGTGAAAAGTTTTGCAAAAGCTTTAAGGATTTATATCTTTTGAATTTTGGTTGGGAATTGCAACGTACAATGATGGTATTTGGTGTAAGTAACGCGTCTCTAATGTTTATGGAGTAGAGGAATCGTATCTTCCATATTTAATTGGATAAGTTAGTAGTGGTTTTGATTGAGGATATTTGGATTTGTTATAAACTCAGAGGAAGAATGAGTAAAGTGTTTGAGATTTGAATTACAAGTGTTGAAAAGAGACGAAGTTTTATGCTAAGTTATTCGAGTGGGAATTTTGGTTGAAAAGGGTTAGTTTCTTGGAATGTTATTTCAGATGAGAGTATGGTTAATGGATCCATCGGAAGTAGATGTAGTTCTACATGAGAGGCTCCGAAGTTAGTTAAGGAGATTAGAAACTTTTGGACTCAGTTGGTTGTTATTACAGGTTATGGAAGACTTTGTTAAGTTCGTACTTCTGGTATCTCAGTTGACTTACAAAGGGTGAGTCGTTTGTTTGGATGTTCGTTGTGAGTAAGTTTTGGTGAGCTGGAGTAGAAGTTGTCTACGGTTTCAGCTTTGATTTTGTGTGATCCTAATAAACCGGTTGTGGGGTATTGTGATGTGTCTTTGATGAGTTTAGTCAACGTGGTAATGCAAGAGGGTAAAGTCGTGGCTTATGCTTTACGACAATTGAGGATTTATAAAAGGATCTGTATTATTATGGATTTGGAATTGGTTGCGGTGGTATTGTGTTGGGATATTTGGAGGTATTATCTTTATGGTTCTAGGTTCGAAGTGTTTGGTAATCGCAAGGATATTGAGTACTTGTTTGGTCTAAAGGAATAGAGTATGAGACAACAAGGATGGTTAGAGTTCGTGATGAGTTATGAATTTGGCTTGGATTATCCTTTGGGGGAAAAGCTGTTGTTGTGCCTGAAAAGTTAAGTCGGAAGTTTCTATGCATGTCTGTTTTGATGGTCAGGGAGTTAGAATTAGTTGAGCAATTCCGAGACTTGTGTATGGTGTATGAGATAACACAGGAGAGTGTGAGGTTGGTAATATTAAAGTGAATAGTGATTTTTGGCGAATATGAGAAAGAGTTAGACTTTGGACGTGAAATTGATAGTTTTGATAGTTGCGAGTAATCAGAGTGCTCAGCGGAAGCGTGAGGTGGCACATTTTGTATTTACGTGTGGGACTTGTAAGAGTTCATAGGTTGAACATTGAGAACATGTAGGAATGATGAGACCATTGGACGTTTCAGAATGGAAGTGTTAGGTGAAAGGTTTAAATATTATTCATGGGCTACTATGTAGATGGATGTTTTGGTTATATGTTCGATTGGGAATCGTAGCATTGTTGTAATAAGGTTGTGTGACAAGGATGTTGGTATCGTAGTTTTCCTTGAGTTGTGAGTTGGTCGTCAAGTGCATTGTATGGGCTTTGCATCTTGTCGTTGTTGTTGTTATCGTTGTCGTGCCGTTTTGTATCTGCTATTAGCACGGTGGTTTGTCAGTTGTGTTATTTGTGGTGTGCCTTTTGTTGGCATGTTGGTTTGTTAGTCGGATGCGAGAGTCGTGTCCGGAGTTGTTCGTCTCAGTATATTTTCGAGGACGAAAATTTCTAAGTGGGGGAGAGTTGTAACGCCCCGGTTTTGTCTTATTTAATTAATCGAGTCGTTTTGATTATTTTATTATTATATTATTTTATTTTTGACTTTTATTTAGAAAAATGTTATTTTTTATCGTGATTATGTTTTATCGCGTTTTGAGAGCGTTTGCGAGATATTTGAGCTGAGGGGTATTTTGGTCTTTTGCTTGGGTAAGTTTTATGTTTTTATATAAATAGAAAGTTGGAGGTGAGAAAGAGAGAAAAACAGAATTTTGAGAGAAAGGAAAAGAAAAGAAAGAAAATGGGAAGAAGAGAAAGAGAAGAGAAGGAAAAAGAGAGAAGAGGAAAAAGAGGAAAATCGAGGAAATCTCCGTTTCAAGCGCGAATAATCGGGTAAGGGTGTGAAATATTGTTATCTTAACATTGTATGTGTTTATGTATGGTTTCGTTGGAATCGTTTTGGTTGTTTTCGTTATAATACCGTTTAGGTCGATTTGGACATAATCGATAGAAACCGATGTTTTCACGGTTAGAATTCGAAATAAATTGCGTAGATTAGTCGTATGAGGTTAGGTCGAGATTATAGAAACTCGTTTGGTTGAAATCGGTTGATATTGTGAGTTCTGACATTTTTGGGGTTTTGAGAATGTGAGATTTTGGTGAAAATTGAATGTTGTGGAATCGGTGTTTTTTTATCCTAACATGTTGGTATGTATTTATGGAGGATTACCATGTATTTATTCGGAAGAAAGTAATTGAATCGGTCGGGTTTCCGGAGGGTTTTGTGTTGGGGCAGCAGCTTGTTTTTCTGATTTTTAACAGGTACAATCGATTGCAGCAGGATGCAAATCGATTGCACATGAAAAAAAGGGCGAAAATGTGATTTCTGGGGCCGTGCAATCGATTGCACACAGGTGTAAATCGATTGCACTCTGCTGTTCTTTTTCAAAAATTTGTTTTTTTTTAAAAGTTGCATAACTTTTTCGTCGTTTATCCGTTTTAGCTGTTCTTTATATCGATTTGAAGCTAAAAATATGTTCTATGATTTGGTGAAGAAAAATATTATTTTTAGCCGACTTTTAGCCGACTTTTCCAAGAAACCGTAAGATGGAATTTTTGAGTTATTTTCTATATTGTGCGATAGGATATGATATGTAACGTATAACTTGTGTGAGGGATGTTTGATGGGTATATGATGTTGTGGTGAAGGTTTGTGGCCGTTTGGCAATTATGTGCATTGTATTATATGTACTTGAAATGCATGATTTAATGTATGAGCCTTGATTTCCATGGGTCATTATATGACATGCATCCGGTTGTAGACATTGTAGATCCCTTCGTGGGTGTAAACAATGCATGTAGACATTGTAGATCCCTTTGTGGGTGTAAACAATGCATGTAGACATTGTAGATCCCTTCGTGGGTGTAAACAATGCATGTTGAATTGTAGATCCCTTATGGGTGTAAGCAATTGTTGTATTGATCGTGTGCCTATTATAAAGGACTAAAAACGATCCATAACGTCGTATGCTTGTTGATAAGTGGTAGCGACGGGGAACATCGTATGCCCGACGGGGAGTTACCCTAAGTAACGAGCGATGATTCCAAGAGTTCCTAGGGGACTAATGGTACCGCATTGCATTTGCATAGAGTCGTGAGTCGGTCTCTATGATTTGCATTTCTCATCTTTAAATGATGCATTGGTGAATAAACATATATGTGTATGTTTATGTGGAATCATAAGAATTGTGAAAGTAAGCATTATGAGAAATATGCTTGGTTTTATATATATATGCCTTGCGATGTATATTGAGTGAGATGTGATGATTGTGACATAGTAAACATTGATATATGTATGTTTATGGGAAATGATATAAACTGTATCTTATAATGATGCATTGTTGAATGAACAAGTATGTGTGTGTTCATGTGGAATGATGATAATGGTGAATGTATGGATAATGAATATGCTTGATGATATATCTATATTGTGATATATGAGGAGTTGTGGTGAGAATATGTGTTATATGTTTATGTTGTAGTACATAATTATATGCATTGTTATTATGATAATATTTCTCACCCTTCTGCTGTTTTATGATGCTCTACGAGGCATTGCAGATTAGGTATCTGGCGGTCTTTTGTGAAGCCTGTCTTCATTTTTCTTGTTGGTCGGTTGGCTCTGATATGTAGCACCGGGTAGCTAGGAAGTTTTGATCTTTTTGTGATACATTTGCATATGTATCTTGCTGATGAATTTGTGTATATAAACATGATGTATATATATACGTTGATGTATATATGTGGTTGTTATTCAATATTTTAGATGTTTCCGCTTTTATTCTAAATATTGAGATGTGGGTATAAGGACTGAGATCCTTTGTTGTTTGAAAGTTACCCCACTGTTGCATATCATTTGTTGAGCATGTGTTGTATGTTTTAATTTCAAGCATAATGTGACATACCTTTTTATGCCGTGTTTACAATTATACTCTGATGAAATTTCCAATACGTGCCTAAATGATTTATTTGATTATTTGGGGGTATAGAAAGGGGGTGTTACAGCGCCCGCGACAGGCCTACCGCGCCCGCGACATGAAGAAAATGGCCAAGGCGAGTGCTTGATCGTGGGAACGTGGCAGTTGAGTTGTGGAGATCATGGGACACGTCGTCGCCTACCCTGGGGCGTCCGCGACAAGAGAAGCGACAAGAGTAAATTGCTGCCAAACTTGAATTCTAGCTCCTTTTGCATCCTTTTTCGTCTGGGACCTTGATTTATTGAAAACCTGAAAACAAAGGAAAACATAACAATAACAAAGCAAAAATAATATAAAAAAAACTAATATGCATGTGAAATCAGAGTCGAAAATACAGTATAATTTAGTGTCATCACTCAACTGCAAACAGACCAAAAGTTTGAGCAAATGGATGGTGACTTTGTGATTTTGATGTTCCAGGTATGTTTCAAGGCCATGGATCACTCATAGATGATGTATATGAGGTGTTGGCATGATTGGTTTAGTTTGAATTGCTTCCTATTTCAAAATTCGACAGTGACTTGAAATAGAAGGAAAATATGGTTTTTTGAGAGTGATTTTGAGGAAACACTAGTACAGTAAGAGTAATTTACACCCGTTTTTTTTACATTTAACACCCGTTATTAGAGGGTGTGAATTCAACGGGTGAGAAATGTCTGACGAATTTACATCCGTTTAAAAACGGGTGTAAATAGATGTTATATTAGACCATTTTTTTGTTGAAATCGGGTGTAAATGTTTACATATATACATTTATAAATGGTATATTACACCCTGTATTATAGAAATCGGGTGTAAATATTTACATGTATAAATTTATAGATGGTATATTACTCCCTTTTTTGTTTAAAATGGGTGTATAAATATGTAATATTACACCCTGTTTTTTAGAAAACGGGTGTAAATTTTTAAATAACTGCATTTAAATTAAGCATATTTACTCCCCATTTGATAAAAATCGGGTGCAAAATGAACAATGGTTACCCTAGATATTGGCAAGTTTACACCCTATTTTCTAAATAGGGTGTAAAAATATGATATATTACACTCGATTTTACCATCCAAATCCCATACATGTTTGTATCATTCTTCCATTATTCATAATTATAAACTCAAATAGGCAAAAACATGCAACAAAGCAAAATGATAATAGATTGCAAAACATGCAACATAGCAAAATGATAATTGATTAAAACAGAGTCAACATTATGATATTAACACACATAAAGATAATAGAATAATTCTAAGCTACTAAAGCTCAAACATACAATATAAATCCATTAACAGAAACCAACATAATTGCACAAAAGGCCAATGAATCAGCTTATTTCCATTATGCCATTACAACACTATCAAAGGTTCACTTGCACAAGAAGCAACTCCACTGGTCTAAACATAAAGCAACAACAATAACATCTACTTTACACTGGTAGGTTTGAATGAAAAACAATTTTTTACTGTCATAGTGGTAAATTATTTACTACTTGGAGGAGGGCCGCCAAAGAGATAATCTAAGGAACATCCACCACCCGGAGCATCGTGAACTTTTGTCGAGGGTCGATCCTGCACCCAAAAGAAAACCATTGTCTTACTAGTGGTTTAAAAAATCAAGAAAATAGGAAGTTAGTTGACAAGGGCATACAGTGAGGAAGTTGCCACTGTTTTTTCCATCGGCGCGATGGTAATTGTTCTTGAGACACCCAGGAATTCCAGCTGGAGCTTCTGGGGAGTCACTAACAGCAAATTTGTCATGCATAAATAAGTGATTATGTGATTGACTCATCTTTCAATAGTATCTTGTAGCAGTAACAGCTTTTCAGCCCTTCTTGATTCCTGTAACATTCATGAGCACTGTTCTTTACCTGCTGAAAATCCCATATCACACTGAATTTGGCCACAGTTGCAACCAGGTGTCGTTCTTGTTTACCGTTCTCAGTCACCTGAAACACAAAAAACAAATTATTAATATCTGCTACAGGTTTAAATTAATTTTATTAATTCACATTACATGCAAGTATGCATAATGGAATAAACAAGGAATTCTATCTCGTTGCATTAAATCAGATCCATGATAATTTCACCATTGCTATTATATAGATCACACATTCCGTCAATGCAATCCCAGCTTTTAAACATTGCTAATGTAACTCAAACAAAAGAAACAGAAAGTATATGATCGACTAAGTTTGCCTACATACCATTGCTAAATAAGACATATGATCCAATAAGTTTACCTACATACTATTACTAAATAAGACATATGATCCACTAAGTTTACCTACATACTATTGCTAAATAAGACAGCACAAGTTTAATCCATGCATGAATAACACCTTTGTTTTTGCACTTGGTAATAAGCCTATAACAGGAAAGATCCACTAAGAACATAAAAAATATTAAAACATAAAAAATAGAAATCTTAAAACAAGTTTAATCCACTAGAACAAAAAGGAAAGATCCAATAGAAATCTTAAAACATAAAAAATACATAAATTTGGACAGAATCAAAGTTCATACCATTTTTCTATTAGCATCTTCTTCATCCACATTGTGGCCTCCTTCTTCTAATTCTTCACCATCAACAGACTCTCTCATCCATATCAGCAATGAATAATAAAACAAGTTAAGGTTCCAATCAGAACAACTTCAAAGAGAAAAATACTATGCTACGAATGAAATAAAGTTATTTATTATTATAAGCATATTGAAATTAGAAATTATACAAATCAAGATGACAAAAGATGGTAACATATGGGTTTCTCTTTTGTAAACATATTTATACAAATCAGTTAGACATATCAATGTTTAAAGAAACATTACCTTTTGATTGAAGGATAGTAACATATCATCTGATTAATCTTGCTTTAAGAAAACCTTGTTAGTGATATCTTACTAGAACATCGTGAAAACAGGAAAGCTAGAAGGCTTCGATTCGATGTAACGACGTTACAGAACATCAGCTTAAGCATGTGCTTGTAATCATCAACCAGCTTAAGAGCACATTTCTCCATAATTGTTGCGGTATGCAACAGAGAAGGTTCTGCTACATGTAACTCATCATCCATAATTGTTGTTGTATGCAACAGAGAAGGTTCTGCTAATGTCGGTTTCTTACACCAACACCGACACATACACACCTTCAGTGCTTCAGAGATAACATAACAATTAACTTCTCAACAAACACAATAAAAAATAAGCAAGATCTTATTGAAGTTAACAACAATAGGATGATAAAATCATACACTAAATCCATCTTTCATCCATAGTAGATAAAATATCTAAAATAACAGAAACCAAATGATAATAAAACAAACTAAAATAAGCATATATAATATAACTTTTCACGATAATTCTTCAGGCATTAACATTTCAAATCTACAAACAATGGAAGAAAATATCACAATCGAAACATTTCTTATTAATTGATCAATAAATGATAATGTTGAGAACAAATTGAGATCAATGATTGGAAGAGGAAAAAACACACCTTTTTGGAGATATGGATTGTACTCGGTAGCGGAGAGATGCATCTTGATATCATCCAGCGTTTCACATTAGCAAAGGTTATAGTAATCCGAGGTGGTGAGTAAACCGGAACGATGACCACTGACGATTGCCTCAAGGTAACCGCTGTGGATGTTGAAAGTGGGATTTTGAATCCGTACATGTTGAATCGGATATGGATTCGGGTCAGGTTAGGAAATGGATCGAGAATTGGAGAGAAAGAGAGAAGCACGAGAATTGGAGAGAAAGAGAGAAGCACCTCCTTCAGAGACAGAGAAGCCGAGAGAGATCGTTTGAGACCGAGAAGGATGAGCTGAAAGAGAAAGAGAGATTGAGCGAGTTCTAATCGCGAAAATACCTAGATATGAGATTTTTTTGGTTCTTATTTTTTTCAATGACAAAAATGTCCTCAATAAAAAGACAAATGACAAGATTATTTTTTTATTTTAAATTCTCTCACGACTTTTTTTTTTTTAATTTCAAACTGAACGATTGATTTGTTAAATCATTTTTAAAATGTAAGTACTAGCTATGAAAATTTCCTTTGTGGTATAAGCACATGTAATCAACTACAAATTAACTAGAACATAAATATGTTTCAAAATTCCGGTAGCGATATTTGTTAAGTATACTTATCATTTTGAGAAAAAAAAATCACTGACACTGTAAAAATTTTTACACTGTCAATCAATTAGAGACATGAATCAGAATAAATTCAAATTTTATTTTTAAAATACTGAAATGACATGACAAATATAAGAGTTTTAATTTGTTGCATATGCAAAACTTTCTTACACTGACAGTGCACTACCATTAAACCCTATTATTTTTTCCTTAAAATTATATAAATTAAAATGACATTATAAATTTTATTTTAAAATTTTCATAATTTTTGAAAATAAAATAAATACATAGCTTTCTTTTATATAATACTAAATACGTGACATGTGAATAGGTGTACAAACTTTTCTAAAAAATAGAATTAGGTGTGTATACATATTTTTTAAAAGACTTCTCTAAAAATATTCAATTAAACAATATATATAAAAAAATAATTTTTTTTAGCAAAAGTGCTTATTGACCTAGCAGTTGCGTAGAACAATGAATTAATTATAAATTTAAAGTAGCTGGTTTTGAATTCCACTTATGTAATTTTTTTAAATAGCAAAATAGCTTGCAGAAAATATTGTATATTCCTAAAAAAAAGTAATATATATATATATATATATATATATATATATATATATATATATATATATATATATATATATATATAATTTCGTTTTTAAATTTTATTTTAAGATTCTCTTCAATTGATAAAAAGTATTTTTTTAGTCAAAATATTTTTTTTACTTTTATTTTGATTAAGAGTGTTTTTGGAAAGCATATTTTATTATTTTATTTCCCTAATAAAAATATACTTTTTTTTAATTTGATTAAAAAATTACTTTTGTAGAATTCTAATATTGGAAAAGTACTTTTTTAGTCTATTTAAATTTACACCCGTTTTAAATTTAATGGGAGTAATAGAGATTTGATTATAATAATATTTTGAATTCACACCCGTTATAAAAAAAAAGGTGTCTATTATTACATGATAATACTTAAAATGACACTTTATTTACAAAATTGCCACCGTGTTTCTTATTTACACCCGTTTTTAGTATAACGGGTGTAAATTTTAAAATTATATTCTTCTTTTTGCACTAGTGAAAGCATCAGTTTGGGTACTTTGGTGTACTTAAACTGATCACAAATGAGCTTTATTTATAGTAGAGCAAGTTTGTTTTGCAAGGAATAGTGAATGGCAACTGGTACAGGTGTTTGGCCAATGGTTGCATAAAGGAATCCAAGTCTTCTCTAGCCATTGACTTGGATCAGTGCAGCAGGCCTATGGTCCTTTGTTGCAGGGATAAGGCTTGACTCATTCAGTGATCAAAGACTCAGTCCATGCCACCTCAATGTACCTCTTGAATGCCTTGAAACAAAATGGGAGTTTTTGGATTTGGAACATTGAATTTCACATGCCTACATGATGATCTTTTGTCTTGGGAGACTTGTGGCTCAGAGATCTTTTGCTTTGATCTGATCTTCAATGTTTCTAGAAGGATTACAAGACTTGTAATTGCACAAATTAGCCAATTCGATCAAATGACCTATAATCTGTCTTGGGAAGAAACCAGACTTTGATGCCATGTTCCAAGGGTTGTAACTCCCTACTCAAATTGAATTTGGAGATGATCTGATATTTGTTGGAAAACTCTCATGACATACTTTAACTTTGATGTTCAAGACTTGTCTTGGTTTAGCTTGGATCAAGGTGAAAAATGGCCTCAAAGTTGGTAAAAAATGAAACAGATTCTGACTTGAAATTTTCACTAAGTCTTGGAAAAAGTGGTCATTTTCACTTTTTGTGATTTTGAACAATCCATAACTCAAAACCCATGAGGATTTGGAATCTGATGTAGTTGACACTTTTGAAGTATGTCATGTGAACTTTCATTTGAGCTTTGGATGGAAGAAGAAGGCCTTGTGGTTTAGGAGTTATGACCTTGCAAAGTTGGTACCAAATCACTTTGTTCCATAACTTAGAAAAATTTTAAGTTTTCTATGGTTGCCCCTTTTGCAAGAAACCTCTCTTTTCTTGATTTTTCTTGATGAATAATGATCAAAACCATACATTAACATTGTTTTTTACTTAGGGGAGCCATATTTGTGAAAAATTCCAAAAAGTCAAACTTGATTTTGGGCACAGTGGACTTTTTGTCAGATGAATTCCAAACTGTGTAATCCTCTATGCAATCAAGTTCTTGACCTAATTCAAACCTAATGGGTGGATTACATAGGTGTGTAAGGGTGTCTTGAATCATGTCCCAAGGTTTGGGAAGATTTCTTGGTCAAAAGTCAAAGATAGAGTTGACTTTTTCTTCAAAACCCTAATTGTGGTCCAGATGAAATTGAAACTTGTGAATCAAGCTTCTTGGATCAATCCATTATTGTAAATGGATAAATGTAGTGTATTTGAGGCCTTTAAATCATGTCTTGAGGTCTTGGTTCATGTCTTGCCTCAAAATTCAACTTAGGGGTGAATTAGGTCAAGAAACCCTAATTCCTGATTTTTGGTGAAGGCTCTCCCTGAGGTTGTTTTTACTTGATGATTGGGTCCATGAGGTTCCTTTTAGCATTTTGAGTCATATTTTGAAGTAATGGCTCATGCCCAGATGAAATTTTTCATCTGAAGGCCTTGGTCGACCAAAACCCTAATTTGGTGACACTGGCGATCTTGAGGCTTGATCCACTTGGAATGTTGCAATCCTGTGCTTGATTCTTGATGTGGGAGTCCTCTTGATACTTCATGGGTGTTTGAGAGGTCAGAAAAGTTGAAGATCATGTCCTTTCTTGATTGATCCTTTGTCTAAGTGCTCTGAGAGGTTTCAAAACCCTAATTCTTGATTGTAGTGAATGATCAATAATCCTTAAGGAGATTGATGCGGTATAATGGTACATCCATATTGTGGTGATGATTTAAACAATGATGGGAAATATATGTGGTAAACATTTGGGGTATGACACCATCCCCTGTACCAGTGACTCACACTCCCCCTTTTTAGCCAAAAATTGGCAAAAATAGCCAAGACATTCCCATACCCAACCAATACTAATCCAGACTCGAACAAAAGACATTTGGAACAAAGAAAACATAGCCTGAGACAGACTCATCCAAGGACTCCCTTAAATACCCAAGAAATTTCCTTCGAATATAACAAACCATTGAAAATAACGATGGTCCATTCAATGAAATCATTAATCAAAGGATGTAACTTCACTAGAACAAATGTGCACTGGCCAAGAATGCTTTGTCTGTTTCTTCTTTAAGGAGAACCGTCCAAAATTAATGTAAGTAACGATGAACATGTTTTGCACGTGCATGTTCTCAATTATCCAAGGCACACCGACCAAAAGACCAGTTACTTTTAAAATCATGTTATTACCAATGTCCTGACATCATGTCAGACACTGTCTACCAAAAACTTTTGTATTGATCAATACCCCCACAGCCTGCAACATCAGTAAAATGTCAAAACATCCTTCTTGACATCTCATCTTAAAAATAATCACAGTTTGCTTGACCTCCAAACAAAATGGATTCAGAACTGCACCCTTGCAGTAATACTTCTTTGATCAAGGAGCAACTCCCCCTATCTAAGATAACCAGTGCTCCTCCAATGAACACTTATGTTGATGAATGGAAAACATAAGACGCATCTTCATGTCTTCAAGAGCGCACCCTCTGTTCAACATGCCTGCTAAACACAATCATCTTTGCATTATTGCTCCTTCTGACAAGAAACAATAATCACTCACACATGAACACTACCATGCCTCCCATGAGGTCACATTAGGATCACCATCCTAAATCAACAAACTCTTGGATTGAGACAAAAATCGCCATTGATCCCTCTCTTCTTGAACCCATCTATACACCACACGAATTCCTCTTGAATTCTCATGTATAGACCTCCATGTTCCTTGAGATAAAACCTAATTGATCTGGAATGCTCCATATTCCTCAAAGAGATACCATACCTCTTAGATTGTTATCTTCTTAACGATGTCAGATATCGTACACATGCTCTAGAACTTCTCAGCTCATTTGCTCCACAAACACTAAACCGATCCACATTTAGCATGTCACATTCACATCAGACTTCTAAGACAGTCCTTTACCCATCATTCTCCCGTACGACAATATAAATACCTCTTAGACAAGATGTGAGTGTCAAGTTCCACACTCAAAACTTAGAATCCTACTCCAAGGATAACTTACCCAGAAGATGTTCTAACATTAGTTAGGACATCCTTCACATATCATAGACACCAACCAACATAGTTCTAGATATGTTCCACCACTGGACTTACTCTTTGCATAGTAATCCAACTGAAGATCTTCAAATAACATTGTGCCACCAGCTTGATCAACAAGAACTCCAGATAACCACAGAGATAAATAAACTCTCATCCACCAAAAGACGCTAATCTTCCATAAACTGAGAACTTCTGCCACAAGCTCCAAGATAGAAAATAATCAACACCTCCTCAAGTCTTCAACCAATCACCCTTCTGCCCAAGAGTAATTTGTTCCAAGACACTCCTCAAGAGTAATCAAATGCCACTGTTTGATTATATTGATTTCTCGAATCCACATATGAGAACTACCAAATGCCACTTTTGATTGCCTCATCCTTCTTGAATTCAAATATGAAACCAACTAAATGCCACTTTTTGATTGATCTCACCCTTCTTCAGAACTCCCACAAGATACACTGATCCACCAATGAAATCTGATCCCAAATTACATGAACTACTTGCTCCATAGCAAGCCATATTGGATCCACCAAGCCTTAGACATGTAACATCTTCTCCTACTTGCAGCTCCCGCAAACTGCTATGAGACAGACCTTTTTGAAGCATCCATAACTTCCATTCTCCTCTAGATCAACTTATCTTAAGTTGATGTGCCATATCACCAGCTGAGATCCTGATGTTAAGCTCGATGTCAGAACATTCTTGTTGCGGTGAGAATCGGATAACAAGCTATTAATTAACTTGCATCACATTTCTTTGAATTCACAACCGACTTTGATTTATCCAAAGGAAAGGTTCAAAATCGAGAAAAACCTAAAGAGGGGAGATTTAAGTTTCGGGGGTTGGTTACGCCTAGGGAAGGTATTAGCATCCTAAGCGTCCGTAGTACTCTACGGGAACCTCTTGTTTAGTTTGTGTTATGTTATGTTTGCTTGCTAAGGTATCTGCTAAAGGTAAAGACCTAAGAGTATGTACACTAGTTTGCTCGCCAAGACGTCGCATCTTGTGCCTACGTATCTGACTAAAGAATCAGAGCAACCGTAGTTCACCTAACTAAGGGGTGAAAGAGGAACCATTGACTATGGCCAAAGTTCCAAGGGGAAATGAGTATGAGCTCATTTAGAGTTTTAAGAAACTCTCTAAATCTAAGTTATGATGGGAAAAGTGAGTTCTCATGATGATGAGAATCACATAGAGTTTATAAACTCTATCCTACTTCTAAGGTATGATTCCATGGCTCTTATGATGCCAAGAAAAAGGGAAAGGTTCTTATGAGGCCTAGGTGGTATGATTTGTTTATTTACTTATGAGTCAACTGAGGGGAACTTTCCTTTGGACGAGTATTGATGATGTGTCAAATGAAACAGGCAACCAGAATAATTGTCTACAAGACTTTATCAGAAAATATGTATAGGTCCTGCCAAAGGGGGAAATGAAGAGTGAGTACTCAAAGAAATTAAAAATTGAAATGACATAGAAGTAGTCTCGTCTTAATCATGACTTAATCGAGAAATCGATAATCAATGATTCTTGACTTTCATCGACTAAAAAGTAAATGAAACTGAAATAAAAAGAAAGTGGTCTCATATTGATCAAAGTTTTTATCGCTTTAATGAGATCAACCAAACCATGAAGTTTGTTATATCATCGACCCAAAATGAAGATAATGAAATCGAAATGAAAAATAAGGTTGGTTTCGTCTTAATCAAGATTTAAATCGATAAATCGATAATCTTAGATTTTTGACCTTCATCGACCAATAAAGATAAGTAAAAAGTGGCCTCCTATTTATCAAGACTTTATTGACTTGAAATAGTCAAAGTCAAGAGTTGTGTAATGTCATTGGCCCTAAAATAAAGGAAATGGAATTGAAGTGAAAATAAAGGTGGTCTCGTCTAAATCAAGATTTAACTCGATAAAATCGATAATCTTTTTGTTAGACTTTCATTGACCAACTAAAAGGAAAAATAAAAAAATGGCCTCATGTGAATCAAGATATTTAGTGATTTGAGATAAACCACCAAGTCATGATTTTTGTGATATCATTGGCCCAAAAATAAAAGAAATGGAATCGAAAGGAAAATAAAGGTAGTCTCGTCTAAATCAAGATTTTAAATCGATAAATCGATAATCTTTCTATTAGACTTTCATTGACCAACAAAAATAAAGAAACGAGCCTCATACATATCAAGACTTTTAGTCATTTGGAATAAATCAACCAAGTCATGATTTTTATATATCATTGGCCCAAAAAAAAATTGAAAACAAAAATAAAAAATGAAAAGTGAAATTAATAAAAAAACTAGCAATTTAATACTAAAATACTTAAAAGAATGTTTTGAAGCAAAAATCAAAATAATTAAAAAACATAATGAGAAATGAGGTTGAGAATAGGTGGAATCATGTGGGTTCAAAGCCCATCATCCACCCTTTTAAACAACACAGACAAGAATATAGGAATGGGGTGTGTAGCAAAGAGTGGAATTGAAAATGGGCTTATTGAAGCCCACCTCATGCTGAACGGTTGTCAAAAAAAGAAAAAGGGTGGTGTAAAGAAGAAACAGAATAGGCTCATCAGCCCACTTATCTATACCAGTATCATCCACTAAAAACTCGGTGGAAACAAAGAGTCTAGCAACAGGTTTTTGGAATAAAAGAAAAATGACATCCTAAATTTATTTACTCCTTCACGGATACAACCATCATCAGTAACAGAGAACGGATCGAGAAACTTCGAACAACATCAATAACACGCGAGAACGGATCGGAAGGTAATGGCATCATCTCGATATCGCTCACCTTCTTTTTGGTTTATGATTTGGTTTCCGTCTCTCTTCTTCCTTTGTTTTGATTCGATTTACCTCGTCTCTCACTCTTCTTCCTTTCTGGATCTGGTTTGAATCAGAAATTGGGTTGTAGGTGTGATAAGGGTTTCAGTTGCTGAAGATTTGGAGGATTGTTTGGATGTTTGTGGGTTGTTTGTTGGTTTGTTGTTTAAGGTGATGCGATGGTAGAGCGTTGGCTGTGTTTGATTGAAGGGTGGTTACAAACACTATTGTTGTGGGTTGATGAAGCTCGGCCGGTTATAATGGAGGAAATAGCGTTGGTTTTTGTTGGGATGAAGGCTGTTGTTATGAGTTCAGTGGGTTTGGGTTTATGGAAAGAGGTTTTAAAGGTTGAACGAGGATGGAGGTAGTTCGGTTTGGATTATTTTGGGGAGAGAGTTTCGAAACAGTTTTCGTCGGAGAAACTGGGTTATGTTGGAGTTGAGGAAGGCGGAGAAGCTGGGTGGTTTGAGATTGTTTTGTGAGGGAGAGATGGTCGTTGCTTGATGCGAAGGAAGGTCGGAGAAGGGTTAATGGAGATTTGAAGGAGTCGTGTATCAAAAGATGTTTGGTTGTTGTTCAGGTTTTGTATGAAGAGTAATTGATGAAATTAGAGACTGGTTGAAACAGAGATTGAAAGAAGGTCTTTTCTTTTTTTTTCTCCTCCACGAGGTATCCTCCCCTCCTCCTTTTAATCTGTTCTCACTCCTCTTTTCATGACTGGCTTTTGTGCTGAAATGTTGCTCTCAATCACAGGTTAGTGCAGGCGTTGGTGAGGTAGCAAGGAGGCCGTACAAGCTTATGTAGCAGGCTGTGATTTTTGGAGTGTTATGTGGGAATATCGTGCAGTGTTTTTGATGCTGCAAGGTCATGTTGTTGTCAAGATTAAGTCCAAGGTAGCAGTATTCAACGCAGGGAGTAATGCAGCAGCATGGCAATTTATTTGGTTTAGCAGGGTGATGGGATGGTGTACGGCTTTGGCAAGGTTTTAACATGAAGCGATAACAGTAGTACGTATCAACAGGTTTTCTTTTGAGAATAGCTTCGGTCAAATTCTTGTTCTCACCTTCTCCCTCTCTTTTCAACTTTGTTTTCCCTTTTTCTTGGTACTGCTGATGTCGTGACATTGACTTCTTGTTATGTTGCGTATACTTTTTCAATTTGTAGGCTAGCTAGGAGCATTGTGTCGTTACGTGGACATGAATGAGATTGTAGCATGGTAGTAAGTAGCATGGCGCATGGAAAGAACTTTTGTTTCTTTTTCTTGAAGCTTTTTATTACACATGAATTACAGGAAATGACAAAATGGGCTATGTGGCATAGAGCTCTATGTTTTGAATTAAGATTAAGACATGAACAATTATAATTTGGACAATGAGATAAAAAAAATAAAAAGAGAACTGAAACTAGGAAAGGAAACTTGAATAAAGTTTGAAACTTTGGAAAGGATTGAATTTGGCTAAGATTGGAAGGAAATTTGAAAAAAATTACAATGGATTGAAATGTGGAATGGAATTTGGAATTTGAATAGAAATTGAAATTTGAAATAAATCGAAATGGAATTGAAAATTGAAATTGGTTAGAATTGAACATGGACCTTGAAATTTTGAATGGAAATAAAATTTGAACTTGATATCTTGGACCTGTAACTTGAAAATTGACATGGAATTTGAATCGTGAATCTTTGAATTCTGACTAAATCATGAATCAATTCCAAACGTGAGCCACTTGAAACAATTCTGAATAAAATGACACTTCTGACTTGATCCAACAACTTGTCCTCGACATCAAATTTCAGCATCTTGAATTCTTTATCAAAATCAAGGCAGAAATGCATTGAAACGTTGAATCAAATCCATGAGACATATCACCACATCTTGATTCCAACATGAAATGAACTTGAATCGGACAGAAAGCTTGAATCTTCCTCTAAAAGAAAAAGCATGGACCACACTATCAATACTCGAAGTAACTGACCGAATGTCTTAAAGTTAAATGGCTCTTAAAGCTTGACTTCATCGAATAAACTTGAACTTTGGACAAAATCCTGATCTGGATCCTCAAACACAAGTACTTGAATTCAATCCGCACTTGTCCTTAAAATAGCCAATGACACAGATGACCTGAGATGGGAATAACATTGCCACTTTACCAAAACCCTAATTGAAATGAATTGGCTATGATAATTCTCAACCATGAAACAACTGCTCTTGCCACAGCCTGATGACTAACACTGAAACAAACCACTTATTTGACCATGATTAGGTCAAACTTCCATTTAGTTTCAAACCATGCCGCACACACACACTTAGCCTGACAACCTTGTCTGATTCTTAATTCGATCTTGCAAGACCTGAGATTCGAAGAACTTGTGATGAAGCTATATTGCACTTGATTATTGATGAAAGGAGATCTCTTGAAAGTATGAGGACTTGCTCGGTTGAAGATCTATCCAAAACCTTAATTGATCAACCCTTGAAGATTCTGAAACAAACCCTGATTCACAAAGGAAACAAAACAAGAAGAGTCTGAAAAAATGGTTAGTTATGCAATATGATTGAACCCTAAATGTAGGTTCCAGATGATATGACATCTAAGGGGTAAAATTTGGGGTATAACAGTTGCCCCTATTTAAATAGCTTTACCGGATGACACGAGGAATGGAAATCCTCAGGGCATCAGGGTGAAAGGTATTTAAATATAGAAAATCGAAAATTTTGCCCTTAGATGGAATGCATATGCTAAGGACAGGCAACAGACATGCAGATGCTGACATGCCCTGAACTTCTAGTATGATGATATGATGCCATAATAGTGCAAGAAATGCAGACAAACAAGACACCAAAGGATAGAGAGCAACCAAACACAGGTGTGCTTCATTGGGGAAGGAATAAAAGTTAGTATCCCCGAGGAAAACTCACTGGGGATGCAGACTAGCCAACAAAAAAACTCACTGGGGAGACTCTGGGGCAACACTGGGGATTGAAGACGAAACTAAGGGGGACACCCTACAGATCCTTACTGGAGGTAGGAGCCAGAAAGGTATTCTCCACTGCGGAAAGATCCAGGGAGATGGACGACAGGTTCATATGTGATCGGACGATACTGGGGAAATAAGACGCACTCTTACTGGGCATGAAACCAGAAAGAAGACATGATCTCCACTGGGGGATCAATTTGAAATAAAGGATAGACATCCTACAAAAGAGTTTCTGGGGATTTCTTATATTGAAGAGTTCAAACGGGATCTTCAAGAAAAGCCAGAAAAGACAGAGACCAAACTCTGTGTGTGCCAAATGATGATCAATCATAAGGACTTTCAAAAAGATACTGGTAATGACTGAACTTCTGTTGGGAACCAGATTAAAGTACCAATAAGGATTGGACTCAGAAGTGATATGTCAGTATGCACCAATTTGAGTTGGGTTTGGGGTTTAGGTTCATATTTGACCTGAGTTTAAGCAATACAGGTTCACGATAACCTGATACAAACAAACGGTTCACGATAACTGGGAATTCAGGTTCACGATAACCTGATACAAACAAACGGTTCACGATAACCTGATACAAACAAACGGTTCACAATAACCTGATACAAACAAACAGTTCACGATAACCGGGAATACAAGTTCACGATAACCTGATTTCAAACAACAGACTCATGATAATCTGAAGTTTATTTTCATGATAACCTGATACAAACAACTGGTTCACGATAACCAGAGGTTTAGGTTCATGTTTGACTCGATTCAAACAAAGACGGTTTTAAACAACAGACTCACGATAATCTGAAGCAAACAGAGGGTTCACGATAACCAGGAATTAAACAACGAGCTCACGATAACTCGAAGTTTAGGTTCATGTTTGACTCGATTCAAACAAGAACGGTTTTAAACAACAGACTCACGATAATCTGAAGCAGACAGAGGGTTCACGATAACCAAGAATTAAACAACGAGCTCACGATAACTCGAAGTTTAGGTTCATGCTTGACTCGATTCAAACAAGAACGGTTTTAAACAACAGACTCACGATAATCTGAAGCAAACAGAGGGTTCACGATAACCAGGAATTAAACAACGAGCTCACGATAACTAGAAGTTTAGGTTCATGTTTGACTCGATTCAAACAAGAACTGTTTAAACAACAGACTCACGGTAATCTGAAGTTTAGGTTCATATTTGACCTGGTTTTAAACAACGGGTTCACGATAACCTGAAGTTTGGGTTCACGATAACCTGATACAAACAACTGGTTCACGATAACCAGAGGTTTAGGTTCACGATAACCTGGGTTCAAACAACAGATTCACGATAATCTGAAGTTTAGGTTCATATTTGACCTGGTTAAACAATGCTAGTGATTACTGGACTTTAGGCATCCAAATAAGGAGATTAAGTATCAGATAGATTGGTACCGGGGTTGCATCAATGAAGATTAGACTTCCTGGGGAATATCAATTATGGTTGCAACAAGGGATGACGGCAAGGAAACAAAACATATCCGAGGGTATAGAACCTGAACTCCGAACACGTCATCAAATAGGTTGACGGGAAGGAAATAATACATATCCGAGGGTACGGAACCTGAACTCGGAACACTTCATCAAAAAGGGGTTGACGGAAAGATACAACTGAATTGAAGAGTTACATCACCAAGGGATTGATGGAAAGAAAACGGACATTGTCAAAGGATTGACGGAGCAACAATTGGTTCACTAAAGAGTGATATCATCAAAGGGTTGATGAGAATGGAAACTAACATCATCAAAGGAGACACCTCGTCAAAGAATTGACGGAAAGAAACAAACCCAAACATCAACATTGTCATTGGATTGACAAAATGAAACCAAACACCCAAACATCATCCACGTCAAAGGATTGGCAGAATGAAAACAAACACCAAACATCATCCACGTCAAAGGATTGACAGAATGAAACAAATCACTAAGAAGTGGCATCATCAGAGGACAGATGGTAAAGACACTGAAATAAATGGTCACATCATCAAAGGATTGATGGAAAGAAAGCTGTCATCGTCAAAGGGAATGACGGAAAACAATTGACTCACTAAAGAGTGACATCATCCAAGGGTAGATGAAGAGGAAACTTTTCACTAAAGAGTGACATCATCAACGGGTTGACGGGGAAGATACCGACATAAATGATGACATCGTCAAAGAGTTGACAGAAATAAGAAGACCTCAAATAAGAAACTCATCAAGGGATTGATGGAAATGTTTGATTGAAGGTAACACCATTGGTAACTGTAGAAGGGTGAATAAAACCAAGGATGGATGAGATTCTCGTGAGAGAGATTGCCACTTATCGTTGCGAAGGTAATGATAGCAAAATAAGCTTCTCAAGGAGATTGCCACTTGTTGTTGGGTATAAATTCCAAAGAGATGTTGATATCACAACACTGCTGGAGGAATAATTGTGTCTTCAATGTGGACCTGTAAAAGATTCTTCTGCAAGACACAATGCAAAATAAATGCACATTCAAAATAAGGTTTGGAAACCACACCTGCCAGGGACCAAAGTTCAATCTAGGAACAAGCTAGAAAGAAACGGTCAAACAAGACTCCGACCATTGAGGAATGAACTCAAATGGGGATTTACCTTATACAAATGTGGAAAAGACAACTGAACCAACCATCATCCACGAGGATAAAACTCTGTGGGGAATTCAGAAAAGATGGGCACTTTATGCCTAGGGTTGACTTTCTGTTGGAGTGAATAGACAAACCCAGTCACTTGGGGAGATAAACACCAAAGTGAATCAAAGGCAGGTAAACACCAGGAAGATAGAAAAATGCTAAGATGCTATGCATATGAGTGCTTAGGCCATGCTTATGCTTATGCTGACAAAACATACAAAAGGAAGCGAGACCGGAGATGAAATAAACATCTCGACAAGGATACCTAGCCAACCTCATCAGATTGGACCATTACTGGGGATGAATAAGTAGGATCACCAACTTCACTGGGAAAGAAGTATTCCTCCTGAGGTATAGCATCACGACTTCACTAGGATTGCCATCATGAGCTTGATTTCCTTACTGGAGGAGGAAAATCCGTGGAGATTGGCTAAGCTCGACCGAAATAACAGCTTATTAGGGAGCTAGCAAAGGATATCACCAGAACAGAGTAATTCTGCATCCTGACTTGTATGGTGATCACCATAATAAACAACAGCTCTTGCAACAGATAATCTTAAAATCTTCTCTACCCTAGATTACATGGTATGTTGGAAGAAAATACCAAGAGGATTTTACAGAAGAATCGACATACGAAATGCCTCAATATTTTCAAACTCTTGGAGAGATTCATGAATCTCGGCGTAACTGCCCATGATTAACGATGTTTGCACAACAAAGTCCTTGAACTTGCTCTTCAGGCTGACTGATCTGTGAAAGAGGTGCCCCAGACTGATTGACCTTTTAGAGATTTACCAAATCTCAACCTGATTGCCCCTGATTAATGGTATTCGTGATACAACATCCTCAGACTGCGGTAGAAACGACTGGGGAACACACTTGCCCCTGTTGGCTCGGTTGTTCTGTGAAGGAGATGTCCCTGACTAACTGTTTTTTAGAGATTTGCCGAATCTCGACCTGACTGCCCCTGATTAACTGATAGGTAATCAAAAGGATTTTATAGAAGAATTGGTAGACCAGATGCCTCAAATTCTTTAAACTTTTGAAGGAGAAATGACATAACTGCCCCTGATTAATTGTATTTGCAAAACAAAGTACTCAGACTGTGGTAGTGACGACTGAGGAACAAACTTGCCCCTATTGGTGGGTCACTGGAGTCCTTCCCTTGAAACACTTGTCATAAGATGACCTTAAGAGAGATTGCCTCAATATTCTGAACTTTTGAAGAGTTTCACCCCTGATTCAATAGCTCTTGGAATGGTGGATTGACAGATCCTTCCGCTTGGTTGCCCCTGACTGAGCTTCCTTTATCAAGTCAAATTCCCTAGCTGGCTGCATTTGTTGGGATTTCTTTGACATTTAATTGTCTTTGCCAAGAAGTATTGTTCATTTAAAATTGGAAATTTCAATGCAAAATTCATGCAAGCTTCTGAAAACAAAGTTTTATTGATGAAACACACACAGTGGAGTGATTAAATCAAAAACAAAATGGATCTAGTCATTTACGAAATGACAGATGAAGTAATCAACACACGTAGATAGCAAAGATCATTAGGAGTCAGGTTAATCAACCTTGCTGTAGTATGCTTTCAAAACAACCTTACCTCAATTAGGTCTTTTAAAGGTTGTAACGTGGCTTGGTTCACGGTTTATGAAACAAAGGATAACGACTCAAAGTTTATTTGTACCCAACCACTCTTCGTGATGAACTCCGATCCTAAGCTCAGTTAACTCAGGCTATACATTCAGATTCCCATAGGCTAGGAATTGAGCTGATGATAATTGATGATTCAGACACCTTTGGTAGTCAATACTCCCTTCCAACATTTGGTTATCCTTTATTGCTGAGGTTATGAGACCTTTTCTTTGCTTTTGTTTGAAGTTTTGAGACCTCTTCTTTGTCTTTATGAGACCTCCTCTTTGCTTGATTGAGGTTATGAGATCTTTTTCTTTTCTCGATTGTTGTACGAACCTTCTTATATAAGGCAAATTTTTGGGCTTCCCATCTTCCTTGGCTTTTGCCTTGAAAGGGGCTCGGCTTATTCTTCGATTAAGGATTTCTTGACGATCCTTCCTTATTTGTCGCTTGGAGGAACAACTTGTATAATGCTAACTCACTTGATTGGAGAGAAGCTGACTGGCATCTTGCATGAAGCATTTGCATTAGAATGCATAACCAAGTTAAACTGAGAACTACCCTTCCCCAAGGTTGGGATTTAAGGGTTTTTTTGTGTAAGAAAAGAAACTCCTACTTCTAGGCTCGAAGGGTTAACGAAGGATTATATTCCTTATTTCTCCAGTGTTTGGGAATTGAAACAATGCCTTACATCCTTGGAAAGGTTTAATCGAAAGCATACCATAGCTATTAGGGATGTAATGTTTTCGTCATCCTCCCCAATCTTTGCTTAAGCAAACAGTTTGATGGGAAGAAACAAGATAAAGATATATTTTTTGTTTTTTTTTTATAAACATAAAAGCAAATGAGTGAAACGAATGGACTTAATCAAAAGATGCATAAACACTTCATTAATCTTGCCAATTTGAAAAAACAACAGCTTATAAGCAAATACAATTTCAAACATGCAAATAAAATACAACAAAATGCTAAACAGCCAAAAGATTGCCAGCTTCGGGGAACTGGAATTTCCTTTTTGATTTGCCAAGCTGTGATAACCGTCTTCAAAGTTGTTTATCGAGATCAGTCTGAGAATCACCTTCACATCCACTCTCAGAAATTTCTTCCATCTCAGACTCTGATGAACTCGCTTGATTAGGTGAAGATTATTGATTTGAATACCTTAAGGTGTGAATGAGATCTTCTCAGAGTCTAACAGATTTTGAACCTTGTTTCTGAGCATTCTACAATCTTCAGTTGAATGCCTTTGTGCCCCAACATAGTAGTCACAACGGACGTCAGTGTCAAAGTCTGACGAGTCTGGAAAAGATGTTGGATCTATCTCCTCTGGCACTATCAATCCACTTTTGATTAAATCTGGTAAGAACTGACTGTATGGTATTGGAAATGGAGTGAAATTCCTTTTTGGCTTTCTTGGCCTTTGCCGTGCATGTTGCCGCGCCTGATGGCGGTAGGACTGTTGATAATGATGAGGTCTTTGATTTGGAGAGAAAGATTGACTCTGTAGAGAGGATGGTATCTGACGCTGAGACCCAAAAGATTGCTGACTCTGAACACTTGAGTTGCATGAACGCTGAGGTATTGGAGATTCCGATGTAGAATTACTTTCTTTCTCCCATTCTTCTTGAGAAGTGACAACTGACTTACTCTCACTAGCTGGGATATTCGAGGTACCTCGGATTTTTCCGTTCTTGAGACCGCTCTCAATGCGCTCTCCAGCTATTACCAAATCAGAGAAGTTTGATGTCACAATGCTAAACAGCTTTTCTCGGTACGGGCCTTGCAAGGTATCCACGAACCAATCAACCAATTCCTTATCTAAGAGTGGTGGTTGAACGCGAGCAACTACTTCTCTCCACCTCTGAGCATACTTTTTGAAGGATTCATTGTCTTCTTGAGATAAGTATATCAAATGCAGACGACTGGGAGCCAAGTCAAGATTCTAGTTGTACTGCTTAACAAAAGCATTGGATAGGTCAGTCCATGATTGGATGTTGCTACTCACTAGTTGCATGTACCAACTCAGTGATGCCCCACTCAGACTGTCTTGGAAACAGTGGATCATGAGCTTGTCGTTGCGGACATGTGAAGTCATTTTTCTGCAAAACATCACCAAATGTTGTTTCGGACAACTATCCCCTTTGTACTTCTCAAACTTCGGCGTTTTGAACTCAGGAGGTATCACAAGGTCGGGTACCAAACACATGTTCAAAGCATTCAAATTTTCAGAGTCACGACCCTTCATGGAATCAAGCATCTTTTCCAAGGCACGACATTTTTCCATTAACTCAACGTCTCGTGGGTCCTTGGTTTTCATCACAGGGACTACCTCTTGGGAATCTAGCTCAGAGAATGCGAAACTATGATATTCCACAGCATCAACAGAAGAGGAATGCCCATCTCGGACAAAGGCACGTTCTTGAATAACCTGGTTCTCAACAGGAATCTGCATAGGTTGAGCTTAGGCAACATTGTTCACAGGCACACCCTGAATATTGTCCTCTCTCTGTGCCAAGGCTATCATAATCTGATCCAACTGGTTTCTCAATACGTCGAAATCTTCTTTGGTCACGAACTGGTTCTGCTCTTTTGAGTTCAAGATCCTCCAAAATCTACTTCAAGTCCAATGATGGCTTCAGGAAGTCAACTGGGTTACAGACAAAGGACGGGTGAGTCTCAAGGCTGAGAAGTGCAAATGCAATGCAAATGCGCATGCAATGCTAATGCAAGCCGAATGGTTTCAAGGAACTCGAAGGAAAGTTGCAAAAAAATTTGTGGAAAAACTGAGTTTTGTTTCAAAATCCACGATCTTTATTGGTTTTTACAAAGGAAAAGGCATTAGAGTTTCTTGAAACCGAAGGGCTAACATGAATGAATGTATGCACAAACACACATATACATATGTTCACATATTCACACAGGCAAACAGAATAAGGGCCTAGGTTTGAAGATCATGAGCATGGAGCCATGGCCTACCCATCCAAAAGGTGTGTACTATGGGTTTTCATCTGCAGAACAGGGTTCTAAGAAGTTCCCAGAGTCGAAAATCCATCTTTCGGATTTTAAGGATTTCCCAGATGACTTGGTAATCAATAAAATTCTCAAGAGGATCTCGTCTGAGTGTAGTATCGCATGACAACCAATTCAGAAATAGACTCCATCATGGTCACCGCACTACATCCTAAAAAGGCTTAGTGGGGTTTGGTAACTATGGTTCTCAATATCATGGGCTCCTAGGTTGAGAGTAGCACGTCTTCATGAACGAATTTGTTCAACATAACTAGACTCTCAAGAGGGCCTCAACTGAGTGATGGTGTCTCAATTCAAATTTTCAAGATTCGACTCCCTCAAAGCCTCCTTGAATACCATCGTCTTATCCTAATTGCACTCAAGTCTGGGTTAGGACTTATCTCACCACTCAATAGTAACACCCTACACACAGAAGATCCCAAGCAAAACAGGTATACAGATATATACAAATATGTACAAGTATAGCAAATAAACATAAATAACATAAACAAAACAAAGTGGGCTTAACCCTAAAAAATAAGCATGTCCCCAGTGGAGTCGCCATTTCTGTTGCGGTGAGAATCAGATAACAAGCAATTAATTAACCTGCATCACATTTCTTTGAATTCACAACCGACTTTGATTTATCCAAAGGAAAGGTTCAAGATCGAGAAAAACCTAAAGAGGGGAGATCTAAGGTTCGGGGGTTGGTTACACCTAGGGAAGGTATTAGCATCCTAAGCGTCCGTAGTACTCTACGGGAACCTCTTGTTTAGTTTTTGTTATGTTATGTTTGCTTGCTAAGGTATCTGCTAAAGGTAAAGACCTAAGAGTATGTACACTAGTTTGCTCGCCAAGACGTCACATCTTGTGCCTACGTATCTGACTAAAGAATCAGAGCAACCGTAGTTCACCTAACTAAGGGGTGAAAGAGGAACCATTGACTATGGCCAAAGTTCCAAGGGGAAATGAGTATGAGCTCATTTAGAGTTTTAGGAAACTCTCTAAATCTAAGTTATGATGGGAAAAGTGAGTTCTCATGATGATGAGAATCACATAGAGTTTATAAACTCTATCCTACTTCTAAGGTATGATTCCATGGCTCTTATGAGGCCAAGAAAAAGGGAAAGGCTCTTATGCGGCCTAGGTGGTATGATTTGTTTATTGACTTATGAGTCAACTGAGGGGAACTTTCCTTTGGACGAGTATTGACGATGTGTCAAATGAAACAGGCAACCAGAATAATTGTCTACAAGACTTTATCAGAAAATATGTACAGGTCCCGCCAAAGGGGGAAATGAAGAGTGAGTACTCAAAGAAATTAAAAATTGAAATAACATAGAAGTAGTCTCGTCTTAATCATGATTTAATCAAGAAATCGATAATCAATGATTCTTGACTTTCACCGACTAAAAAGTAAATGAAACTGAAATAAAAAGAAAATGGTCTCATATTGATCAAAGTTTTTATCGCTTTAATGAGATCAACCAAACCATGAAGTTTGTTATATCATCAACCCAAAATAAAGATAATGAAATCGAAATGAAAAATAAGGTTGGTCTCGTCTTAATCAAGATTTAAATCGATAAATCGATAATCTTAGATTTTTGACCTTCATCGACCAATAAAGATAAGTAAAAAGTGGCCTCCTATTTATCAAGACTTTATTGACTTGAAATAGTCAAAGTCAAGAGTTGTGTAATGTCATTGGCCCTAAAATAAAGGAAATGGAATTGAAGTGAAAATAAAGGTGGTCTCGTCTAAATCAAGATTTAACTCGATAAAATCGATAATCTTTTTGTTAGACTTTCATTGACCAACTAAATGGAAAAATAAAAAAATGGCCTCATATGAATCAAGATATTTAGTGATTTGAGATAAACCACCAAGTCATGATTTTTGTGATATCATTGGCCCAAAAAGAAAAGAAATGGAATCGAAAGGAAAATAAAGTTAGTCTCGTCTAAATCAAGATTTTAAACTGATAAATCGATAATCTTTCTATTAGACTTTCATTGACCAACAAAAATAAAGAAATGAGCCTCATACATATCAAGACTTTTAGTCATTTTGAATAAATCAACCAAGTCATGATTTTTATATATCATTGGCCCAAAAAGAAATTGAAAACAAAAATAAAAAATGGAAAGTGAAATTAATAAAAAAACTAGCAATTTAAAACTAAAATACTTAAAAGAATGTTTTGAAGCAAAAATCAAAATAATTAAAAAACATAATGAGAAATGAGGTTGAGAATAGGTGGAATCATGTGGGTTCAAAGCCCATCATCCATCCTTTTAAACAACACGGACAAGAATATAGGAATGGGGTGTGTAGCAAAGAGTGGAATTGAAAATGGGCTTATTGAAGCCCACCTCATGCTGAACGGTTGTCAAAAAAAGAAAAAGGGTGGCGTAAAGAAGAAACAGAATGGGCTCATCAGCCCACTTATCTATACCAGTATCATCCACTAAAAACTCGGTGGAAACAAAGAGTCTAGCAACAGGTTTTTGGAATAAAAGAAAAATGACATCCTAATTTTATTTACTCCTTCACGGATAAAACCATCATCAGTAACAGAGAACGGATCGAGAAACTTCGAACAACATCAACAACACGCGAGAACGGATCTGAAGGTAATGGTATCATCTCGATATCGCTCACCTTCTTTTTGGTTTATGATTTGATTTCCGGCTCTCTTCTTCCTTTGTTTTGATTCGATTTACCTCGCCTCTCACTCTTCTTCCTTTCTGGATCTGGTTTGAATCAGAAATTGGGTTGTAGGTGTGATAAGGGTTTCGGTTGCTGAAGATTTGGAGGATTGTTTGGATGTTTGTGGGTTGTTTGTTGGTTTGTTGTTTAAGGTGATGCGATGGTAGAGCGTTGGCTGTGTTTGATTGAAGGGTGGTTGCGAACACTGTTGTTGTGGGTTGATGAAGCTCGACCGATTTTAATGGAGGAAATAACGTTGGTTTTTGTTGGGATGAAGGCTGTTGTTATGAGTTCAGTGGGTTTGGGTTTATGGAAAGAGGTTTTAAAGGTTGAACGAGGATGAAGGTAGTTCGGTTTGGATTATTTTGGGGAGAGAGTTTCGAAACAGTTTTCGGCGGAGAAACTGGGTTATGTTGGAGTTGAGGAAGGCGGAGAAGCTGGGTTATTTGAGATTGTTTTGTGAGGGAGAGATGGTCGTTGCTTGATGCGAAGGAAGGTCGGAGAAGGGTTAATGGAGATTTGAAGGAGTCGTGTATCAAAAGATGTTTGGTTGTTGTTCAGGTTTTGTGTGAAGAGGAATTGATGAGATTAGAGACTGGTTGAAACAGAGATTGAAAGAAGGTCTTTTCTTTTTTTTTTCTCCTCCACGAGGTATCCTCCTCTCCTCATTTTAATCCGTTCTCACTCCTCTTTTTGAATCGAATTTTGAAATTCATTTCTCTGTTCTGGCCTCTTGGTTGTGCCATCGTTTTCATGACTGGCTTTTGTGCTGAAATGTTGCTCTCAATCATAGGTTAGTGCAGGCTTTGGTGAGGTAGCAAGGAGGTTGTACAAGCTTATGTAGCAGGCTGTGGTTTTTGGAGTGTTCTGTGGGAATATCGTGCAGTGTTTTTGATGCTGCAAGGTCATGTTATTGTCAAGATTAAGTCCAAGGTAGCAGTATTCAACGCAGGGAGTAATGCAGCAGCATGGCAATTTATTTGGTTTAGCAGGGTGATGGGATGGTGTACGACTTTGGCAAGGTTTTAACGTGAAGCGATAACAGTAGTACGTATCAACAGGTTTTCTTTTGAGAATAACTTCTGTCAAATTCTTGTTCTCACCTTCTCCCTCTCTTTTCAACTTTGTTTTCCCTTTTTCTTGGTACTGCTGATGTCGTGACATTGACTTCTTGTTATGTTGCATATACTTTTGCAATTTGCAGGCTAGCTAGGAGCATTGTGTCGTTACGTGGACATGAATGAGATTGTAGCATGGTAGTAAGTAGCATGGCGCATGGAAAGAACTTTTGTTTCTTTTTCTTGAAGCTTTTTATTACACATAAATTACAGGAAATGACAAAATGGGCTATGTGGCATAGATCTCTATGTTTTGAATTAAGATTAAGACATGAACAATTATAATTTGGACAATGAGATAAAAAAAATAAAAAGAGAACCAAAACTTGGAAAGGAAACTTGAATAAAGTTTGAAACTTTGGAAAGGATTGAATTTGGCTAAGATTGGAAGGAAATTTGAAAAAAATTACAATGGATTGAAATGTGGAATGGAATTTGGAATTTGAATAGAAATTGAAATTCGAAATAAATCGAAATGGATTTGAAAATTGAAATTGGTTAGAATTGAACATGGACCTTGAAATTTTGAATGGAAATAAAATTTGAACTTGATATCTTGGACCTGTAACTTGAAAATTGACATGGAATTTGAATCGTGAATCTTTGAATTCTGACTAAATCATGAATCAATTCCAAACGTGAGCTACTTGAAACAATTCTGAATAAAATGACACTTCTGACTTGATCCAACAACTTGTCCTTGACATCAAATTTTAGCATCTTGAATTCTTTATCAAAATCAAGCCAGAAATGCATTGAAACCTTGAATCAAATCCATGAGACATATCACCACATCCTGATTCCAACATGAAATGAACTTGAATCGGACAGAAAGCTTGAATCTTCCTCTAAAAGAAAAAGCATGGACCACACTATCAATACTCGAAGTAACTGACCGAATGTCTTGAAGTTAAATGGCTCTTAAAGCTTGACTTCATCGAATAAACTTGAACTTTGGACAAAATCCTGATCTGGATCCTCAAACACAAGTACTTGAATTCAATCCACACTTGTCCTTAAAATAGCCAATGACACAGATGACCTGAGATGAGAATTGCATTGCCACTTTACCAAAACCCTAATTGAAATGAATTGGCTCTGATAATTCTCAACCATGAAACAACTGCCCTTGCCACAGCCTGATGACAAAAACTGAAACAAACCACTTATTTGACCAAGATTAGGTCAAATTTCCATTTAGTTTCAAACCATGCCGCACACATGTCATACCCCAAATTTTGACCACTAAGATTTCCCATCATTGTGTAAATCCTCATCACAATATGGATGTACCTTTATGCCTCATCAATCTCCTCAAGGAATTGTTGAGCATTCACCACAATCAAAATTAGGGTTTCAAGCCCACTCTGAGCTCTTAGACAAATGATCAATCAAGAAATGACATGACTTCAACTTCTCTAACCTCTCAAACATCCATAATAGATCAAGAAGACTCCCACTTCAAGGATTAAGCACAAGGTTGCTCCCTTCTAGATGGATCAAGCTTCAAGATCGACAGTGTCACCAAATTAGGATTTTGGTCGACCAGGGCCTCCAGATGGAAATTTTCATTTGTGCATAAGCCAAAGATCCAAAACATAACCTAATATGCTCCATGGAACCTCATAAACCAAATCATTAAGTCAATCTTGCCTCAGGGGATGCATTCATCAAAAATCAGGAATTAGGGTTTCTTGACCTAATTCACCCCTAAGTTGAATTTTGGGACAAATTATGAACCAAGACCTCAAGACATTATTTGAGGGTCTCTAATATACCATATTGATCCATTTGGGACAATGGATTGATCCAAGAAGCTTGAGCAACAAGTTTCAATTTCATCTGAACCACAGTTAGGGTTTCGCGGGAAAAGTCAACTGTAACTTTGACTTTTAACCAGGACATGCTCCCAAGCCCTAAGACATGATTCAACATACCCTATAACACCCATGGAACATGTCCATCAAGTTTGATTTAGGTCAAGGACATGATTTCCTGAAGAATTGCACAGTTTGGAATTCATCTGACAAAAAGTCAACTGTGCACAAAAGTCAACTTTGACTTTTTGAGATTTTTCACAAAAGTGGATTTTTAACCCTAAATTGATGTTAATGTATGATTTGAATCATCATTCATCAAGAAAAATCAAAGAAAATGGGATAACTTGTAAAAGGGGTAACCATAAAAACTTAGAAAATTTTCTAAGTTATGAAAAAAAGTGACAAAGGTACCAACTTTGGAGGATCATAACTCCTAAACCACAAAGCCATTCTTTTCCATCCAAAGCTTGATTTGTAGATCTCATTGCCCTCTACAAAAGCTTCATACTGACCTATGTCCAAATTCCTCATAGATTTTGAGTTATGGAGTGATCAAAATCAAGAAAAGTCACTTTGTTCCAACACTTAGTGAAAATTTCACTAAGTCGGATTTTGCCTTACTTTTTCCAAATGTAGGGACATTTTTCACTTGGATCCAAAAAGTATCAAAACCAAATATGATCAAATAGTTGTTGTATCATATAAGAGCTTTCCAAAATGGCGAAGAACATCACCAAATTCAACTTGAGCCATGAGATATGACATTGGCAAGTTGCCTTGCTGAAATTTGCCAAGGCAAGGCAGATTTTTGTACTTTTGGTCGATTTTCCAAAATCAGCCAATTACAAGCCTTGTCATCACCTTGGACACATCTGAGGATTGAATCTAAAGGGGACAATCACTGAGCTAAGCCTCCAAAGTCCTTGGAACAAGAAATAGCATGCTAAACCTAGAATTGCCCAAAATAGGGACAAGACTCCAATTTTGGATTGGAGCATTCAATGGAAGCACCAAGGTGGCATGGACTGAGCCATTAGCAACTGAATTCAGTCAAGACTTATCCAAGACCAAGGGGACCAGTAGCCTGTGTCCTAACCTCTAGTCAATGGCTAGAGGAGACTTGTGTTTTCATTTGCCAACATTGGCCAAACCTACTCAGCAGTTGCCATTCACTATTCCTTGCAAAACAAACTTGCTCTACTAAAAATAGAGCTCAATTGTGATCAGTTTAAGTACACCAAAGGCCTACAACACTTGCCTTTCTCAAAATCCACTTCTCACTCTCAAAAATGCCTTTCTTAGCAAGTCACTATCGGGTTTTTCATTAGAGAGCAATTCCACTCAAACCAATCACACACACACACACCTCATATACATCATATGTGAGCTGATCAAACACTTAAACAACATCTGGAACACTGATTTCTCAGAATCACCAGTCAATTGCTCAAGGTTTTAACCAAGTTGCAGTTGAGATGCCATGAAGTGATCCAGCCAATTTCCATCAAGTCCAAGCATTCAAACATACTCCATAGGGTCTAGGGAAGCTATTCAGATCATCACAATTCATCTGTAACACCTCCTACTCAGAAATCAATTTGCTCTTGCTGTCACGACCTAGAGGTAAGCCTAAACTTGGTCATCTCTCAATCTATGCATATTTACTCGCACAATACTTTTGCCAAATGTTCATAATCATGCATGGAATGTTTCCCCTCAAGTAATTGCTTTGTTTGAATCGTGTATCAAAAATCCCAGCCTTCATGCAGAATTTAGGGTTCTTGAGGATTTTTCGTGATTTCTTGTTTTATGCTTAATTTAAATGAAATTAATTGCCATATACATGATCGTGAGGTTGAAACGAGTTGATTGGTATGTGGATTGCATGATATGATCAAGTATTCCGTGAGATTGGATAGAAAATGCAAATCTGGGCAAAACTGAAAAACGCGCGTGTTCTTCAGCTGTTCTTGGCGCCATTTCTCTCAAATTCAAATATTTGAATTTTGTGATTTTATTTAATTGATTCAGAAATTAACTTCTCTCTGAGTTTTAATGATTTTGAGTTGATTCTTTTTTTAATAATTCACAAAAATGTTAAAATATTTTATTTTCCCAAAAAATCCCAAAAATATTATTTATTTCATATAATTGATATTTTTGTAAAGAATTAATATTTTAATTGTTTTTTTGACATTTTGAATATTTTTTCCACCTTGATTTTGCAACTTTTAATGCCTTCTAATTATTTTGTAGGTCAATACTTAATTTTTAAAGCATTAATCCAAGATCACAATTTGTTTTCCATATGTTAAACAATTTTGATCATTTTAATTGAATTTTTATTCAATTAAAACACATTTTGAAAACAAATTAGGGTTTTTGATTAATTCAACTCTCATAAATCATTTCAAACTTTTGGGCCTCTTAATAGAGTGTAAGACCCAAAACCCACTTGTACAAACAATTTTGGGCCTCACTTATTGTATAAGTCTCCATGTACAAGTAAACGGCGCGATCGTCGCCTTTTAAAAATCAATTGGGCCTACCCTCGAGTAGTAAGACCCATTCTTCTTTTTTAAACCTCTTTAGGCCTCTAATAGAGTGTAAGACCCAATCCCCTTTTAACCAAAACAAATTTGGGCCTTAGATATTGTATAAGCCCCTTCGCGTTAAAAGAAAATCTCTGCGCGATCGCCATTTCAAACGAAAAATCATCTGGGCCTACCCTCGTGTTATAAGCTCCACTCTTTTTCTTTAAACCTTTTGGGCCTCTTGAGAGAGTGTAAGACCCAAATCCCTTTGTACAGCAAACCATTTTTTTGGGCCTCAGTCACTTATATAAGTCCCTCTGTACAAATTCAACAGTGCGCTCACTGATAAAACCCTGGGCTTCTCCTTGAGTTGTAAGCCCCAAATCTTTCTTTTTCAAAGCACATTCTCCTTTGATTTTGAAATATACTATTGTTTTCAATCTTTCTTTGTTGAACAACTAACCAAACAACATGGAACCTCTACAACCGAGTGAGTGTTTACCCGCTTTCATTTACCGCTTTCATAAACTCATATAAACTGTGTAATAATAGTATAGATATTTAGAGTTTCCCCGGCAACTACGTCTAGCATTAAGCCCGTTGATCACTCTTAAATAGTCAAAACTAGATCCCCATAGGATTACCAGACACAGTCTTCCCTCTTCTTGGGGTTAAACGATATGGAGATGTGAAAGGCAGATTCTTTTTGAACCATTTCTCAGACTGTCACTCGTAGAAGTTGTCAAAGAAACTCTATTCCCCAGAGATGATCTCTTCTCCGTGAATTGCATCTCTTGAGTTTCTTCCAAATTCTCGAACTTTCCTGGCTTGATCTATTCTTCGTGAATAGCCTGTCTTGAACTTCTCGGGGTTTGGGGACCCACAGGCTTCTTAAAAGCAAAGAAACTCTATTCCCCTGAGATGATATTTTCTCCGTGAATGGCATCTCTTGAGTTTCTTCCAAATTCTCGAACTTTCCTGGCTTGATCTATTCTTCGTGAATAATCTGTCTTGAATTTCTTGGGGTTTAGGGACCCACAGGCTTCCTAAAAGCATCCCCGCCTCCTCTTGGGCGTTGTACAAGGACCCGTCGGCTTTTTAGAAGTATTCACAGCCTTCTCTTAGGCTTCGTATAAATGATTTCTTCCTCCGGGAATGATAGCCTCCTCTTGGGCTTAGTACAAATTGTCCCTCGGCTTCTTAAAAGTTTCCAGCCTCCTCTTGGGCTTAGTACAAATTGTCCCGACGACCTCCTAAAGGTATAGGAACAGACATCCGTTATCTTAATAGAACAGTATTTCCAGGAGTCTACTACTGTTTCTCAAAGCATAGTACAAAAGATGAAACTCTAGACTTGGACAGTCTAATTTCCTTGAGTCTCAAAGACATTCTCAAGCACCCTTCAAGAATAAGAAGGAACCCCGTAGACTCGGACAGTCTCAATACCCTTTGGATTTCCCGTTTCCTTAAAGAACAGGAAATAACCCCGATCCTCGAATCAAAATCCATGAGTACATTGTTACTCATATAAGAACTGATTTTCTCTTTGAACCCATATACTGGACCTGTCACTCAACTGAAACAGCACCATAGCCTCTCTCTTGGGCTTTATACAATGATTCTCCCCAGCGGAGCTAACAAATAGCCTCCATCTCGGGCTTCGTACGAGATACAAAATCACTCTCTTGTTGAGTATAAAAGATTCTCTTGGCGAGTCACCATCTTTAGCCTCCATCTCGGGCTTCGTACGAGATACAAAAAACTCTCTTGTTGAGTCAAATAGCCTCCATCTCGGGCTTTATACGAGATACCAAAAGACTCCCTCGTTGAGTCAAAACGTTTCAGCCTCTCCCTCGGGCTTTGTACGAGACACATATTGGCCTCCTCTTAGGCTTTGTATAGTAAAACCACTGGTTGATCCAATCTACCTTTTAGCATCAAAGATGTGGCTCGTTCACAGTACACAAACATCAACAACTCCTTCCCCTTCATCTAATCGCTGTAAGCGGCAAGCCTCTGGATTATTTACATCCACGCCACTGTCCCTCTTCTGGCATGAGAAATTCCTAAGGAAAGATGACATTGCTCTAAACTAAGTTAAAGTCTTCTCCTTCAGGTTGGAAATCCCCTATAAAGGATATTATGGCATTGCCGGATTCACAAATCCCGGTTAAAGTAATTCTCCTTTATAAACAGTTGTGACATACAAACCCCTCTTTAGAGATGACAAATTCTCTCTAAAGCCAAACTCTTTTAGCTTCATATCTTGGGCTTTGAACAAGATACAAATAGACTTTTTAGCTTCATATCTTGAGCTTTGAACAACATACAAACTACCTTTAGCTTCACGTCTTGAGCTATGAACAAGACACCAAAACACCATTTCCTCCCGTAGAATAGGAGGAACTACGATCGCTCTAATTTCCCTGTTTCGGTAAACGGGAATATGTAGGCATAAGATTGAAAGAAAAATCTTAGCGAGCACCCTAAACAAAAACCCAAAATCCCATACTTTCATACATCCGTCCTAACATTTCAACTGATAGTCTAAAACAATTTTTTTTAACAAAATAACCTAGGAGAGACCCCGAATCTTTGTAGAATCTGTAAACCAACAGTTTTGACTGTTTAACCTCAGTATGCAAGCAGGGTTAGTTGGAGACATCTATTTCCCTTCCTTCATCAGCTTCAATAGGATAAAAAATGAATCGAGCTGTAGTACTAGAGCGATTGTGCTTCGCAACCACATCCAAAAATCCCTCGCTACAGAAGAATGGCGAATCTACTGGGGACTGCGAGATCTTGTTCTCTTCACATCTCTTAGGTAGAAACCTTAAAAAATTCTCTTTCTTTCTTTCTTTTCTGGGATTGGACTTTTTGTTGACTTCGCTAGGATCTTAGGTCAAAACCTTTAAGTTGGGAAAGAACCACAGAATGGCGTCTCCGCCGGGGAGCCATTTTCTGTCAGGAACATAAGATTCTTAGCTTTTTAAAAGTCTAGGACATTAGGACAAATATATATACTGCTTTTCCTAATTGATATCTGTGTTTATTTTTCTGCTAATGGAATGCGTGTGATGCCGCATGTGGAAAGATTGAGTATACACTTAAGATAAGTGATGGCGACGAGGTCGACCATCAACCTCAGTGGAGGCTTCCCAATGCAACCCATTCCCTCTCATAGGCAATGGGCCGATTGTGACGTCTGAGAAGCTGAGGAGCCAACCCTTTTGTAGTGCGAAAACTATCGGAAATGGTTGTCACGCGATACTACCCTCATTTGAGGCAGATGATCTATTCTCGGTGAATAGCATTTACTCTAAGATTTCATACAGCTCGTTGGCGATCCGCTTGATGTTTGTTATCCTGGGAGGAGCTGATGATTTTGAGTACAAGTACAAAAAATCACCCTAGTATAAACCTTTGGGGATGGGTAGAGCCTTGACTCCATGACAACGAACCTTTGACCCCATGTTTTTTCTATGTTTTTGTGTGCTGCATTCATGCATTCATTTAAAAAACATTAAAACATTCAAAAAAATTTCTCTTCTAGTCTCTCTGTTTTTTTTTCAAAATAAACAGAGACTGTGTTTGCAAATATCAGAGAAAAGGATTGCGCTAATGGATTTGAGTAGAAGGAGAACTCAAAAGTACATCTTCAGGATTCCAAAAATAGAGGATTTAAGAGGTTTGGCGAGGATGATCGCAAACCAAGAGGCTTTTAGAGCCAAGTACGGAGGTTTGCTATCTCTGCTAAGAGTCCATGTGATTGAGGAAATCATGGATGTGCTCATTCGGTTCTACGATCCCGTCTATCACTATTTTACGATCCGGTCTAGCACCAACGCTGGAGGAATACTCTCACCTGATTGATTTACACATCACTAATCGAGCTCCATTTTCTGGACTGGAAGAAATTCCAAAGAATCAGACCATTGCAAGAGCAATTCATTTGGACGAGTCTGAGGTCAGGACTCACATGACCACTAAGGGTGGCATACAAGGTTTGCCAGCCCAGTTCTTGACAAAGAAAGCCCTGTACTTCGCTAGTATCGGGAACGTGACTGCTTTTGAAAGAATCTTTGTTTTACTCACCTACGGGTTATTTCTGTTGCCCAACATTAATAACTTCGTCGATATCAACTCCATTAAGGTTTTTCTCATTGGAAACCCTGTACCAACTTTGCTCGCAGATGCGTATCATTCTGTACACTTGGGAAATTTGTACAGCGGAGGGGAGATCACATGGTGCGTACCTCTGCTTTATAAATGGTTTATCTCGCACTTGCCTAAGTCTGCTGCTTTTTGGGATCACAAGAGTGCCTTACGTTGGTCGCAGAAAATCATGTCCCTCACCAACTCTGACATAGATTGGTGTAATAGGATTTATGATGGGATCAGGATCATTGACCGTTATGGAAACTTCCCCAACGTACCACTTATAGGAACTAAGGAAGGAATCAATTACCATCCAGTTCTCGTTCGTCGTCAATTTGGATACCCGATGAGACACGTCCCACGGGGTGTTCATCTGGAAGGTCTTTTCTTTAAGGAAGGAGAAAGTGACAGAGCACTAAAAACGGGAATAGTGCACGCTTGGAAACATGTTCATAAGAAAGGACGGGAGTCTCTAGGAAAACCAGACTGTGTCTCGGTGGAGCCTTATCTCCACTGGGTACAAACTAGAGCTCTCAAGCTAAAGATGCCTTATCCTCGTCATGGAGTTCTTCCACCGAGGGAGTCTGTCATGTACTTCATGACTGAGACTGAAAAGCTCCAGGTTACTCTTAACAAAGTTTAACGGGAGAGGAGGTCTTGGAAGAACAAGTACCGCACCCTCAACGTGGAGTGCATCAAAACACAGCAACTACTGAAAGATAAGGACGCTCTGATTGAAATTTTGGAGCAGCATGTTGTGGATAATCAGGATGACCAAAGGAATTTGCTCGCTCCTTTCACCTGGCAAAGGAAAGACAACCCGACAACGGCCCAAGAGCCCCGGTCCAAGAAAAGGAAAGTACCAGAATCAGCACCCGAGTTCTCCTCAGAGAGGACTCGGGACCCATTAGCTTTGGTTTCTGTTTCTGCACCTTGTAATTTCCTGTATTTCCATTTCCGCAATCCTTCGAATTCAATAAAATGGGGTTTCCCCATTGTTTGATATTTGCAATCTAATTGTCGAAGTTTATTTTGATTAAACCAAAAAACAATTAATATAATCATTGCATTCATCATTCTCACATCGCGTATTCTTCTTACATACGAATCTCACGTTTGTGTCCCGGTTGGAGAGTCAAACTGTCTCATTCGTACAATACTCGGGCCAATCGTCAGAAAAAGATGGATGATCTTGAGGAAGAGAACAAAGAGTTGAAAGAAGAGATCGACGCCCTGAGAGAGGATATGAGAAAGCTTCGTAACGACATGCAAGCCATGGCAGAAGCTTAGCTACAAAGGACTGTGATCTCAGAGATCACCTCAACGCCCATAGTGGAGAAGTATGATCCTAGGTATCAAATGTCGAAAGATCGTCCTTGGGGCATGCCTGTTAACTATATCCCAGAAGGATATGTTCCGCCGATCACTGAAGATCAGGGAATCATAACAAAAGCCGCTGGACCTGAAGGTTACAAACTTCGGGAAAGCGAAGATGCCAGGGGCATACTGAAGACTCCTGAAGGTTACAAACTTCGGGAAACGCCAAGATTCACTGCCGTAGTCACGGTACCACCCCCTGTGGTGCACACTGTCCCGGAAGGACAAGTTCCACCGACCCCTTCTGGTAATAAGGAAACTATGTTCGATAGAATGGATGAGTTCCAGGAACAGTTCTTGGAAATGCAGAAGGAACTGCAAGCCATCCGCGGTCAGGATCTATTTGGAAAGGACGCCGCAGACCTCTGTCTGGTCCCCAATGTGAAAGTTCCGCACAAGTTCCAAGTGCCCGACTTTGAAAAATACAGGGGTAACTCTTGCCCTCAGAGCCATTTAGTGATGTACGCTCGGCGAATGTCAGCTCAGACGGAGAATCAGGACCTACTGATTCACTACTTTCAGGATAGTTTAACCGATGCCGCACTCAAATGGTACATGGGTTTAAACCGTACTACTATCAGTACATTCAGAGATCTTGGTACTGCCTTCGTCCAACAATACAAATACAATTTGGACATGGCATCGGACAGAGATTAACTCAGATCAATGTCACAAAAGGACAAGGAAACCTTTAAGGAGTACACTCCGAGATGGCCCGAAATTGCCGCTCAGATCTGTCCACCTCATAAGGAAAAAGAGATGACAAAGATCTTCTTAAAGACCTTAAGCTCATTTTACTATGACAGAATGGTTGCCAGTGCGCCCAGTGATTTCACCGAGATGGTGGGCATGGGAGTTCGTCTTGAGGAAGTCGTCCGAGAAGGACGTTTGATAAAAGACGCTGGATCATCGAGTAGTACAAAACGATACGGTAGTGCTCTCCCTAAGAAAAAAGAGCAAGATATTGGGAATATCTCTCTCGGAAAGCAAAGGCGACGTTATCAACCGGTAGTAGCTGTAACTCCTGCTATCAGCCCTGCGCCTATTCCTACGTATCAACCTCAGGTTGCGCAAAGCCAACCTAATCAGCAAAGGACACAACAGCCTCTGCAGCAGGCTCGTCCTCCATACAACAACAACCGTACAACGCGGCCACCAGGGTTTGTTCCTATACCCATGTTGTACGCAGAACTATTTCCGTTACTATTGGCCAAGGGGCACATCCAGACTAAGTCTCCTCTTACAGTACCGGAAAATCCGCCTTTTTGGTTCAAAGCAGATCAGATATGCCCTTATCATCAAGGAGGATCAGGGCATAACATAGAGAACTGTCTCAATTTCAAGTCCGACGTGCAAAAGCTTGTTAGGAGCGGGCTCTTATATTTCAAAGATACGAATCCCAATGTTCTTACGAACCCGCTGCCTCAACATGAGAAAGCTGCAGTCAACCTGATTGAGAAAGAACTTAACAATGTCTATCAAATTCATGATGTACTCTTGTTGAGGACCAATCTGGTCAAGATGCATTGTAGACAAAGTGGGTACGGCCATGTGCTACCTCATAATTATCACCAATGTGATATCTGCTCTAAAAGTAATCAAGGATGTTCTGTGGTGCAAGCAGCCCTACAGGAATAGATGGATCTCAGATGGATCTAGGAGCACCGAGTTCGTGGAGTTAACATGGTGTCATACCCCAAATTTTGACCACTAAGATTTCCCATTATTGTGAAAATCATCATCACAATATGGATGGGCCACATACTTCATCAGTCTCCCCAAAGATGGGTGAGCATTCACTACAATCAAAACTAGGGTTTCAAGCCCTCTCAGAGCCTTAGACAAAGGATCAATCAAGGAATGACATGATCTTCAACTTGTCTAACATCCACAATGGATCAAAAGGACTCCCACTTCAAGGATTAAGCATAAGGATGCTCCCTTCTAGGTGGATTAAGTCTCAAGATCGACAGTGTCACCAAATTAGGGTTTTGGTCGACCAGGGCCTCCAGATGGAAATTTTTCATCTGGGCACAAGCCAATGATCCAAAACATAACCTAATATACTTCATGGGACCTCATGGACCCAATCATCAAGTCAATTTTGCCTCAGGGGATGCATTCATAAAAAATCAGGAATTAGGGTTTCTTGACCTAATTCACCCCTAAGTTAACTTTTAGGGCAAATCATGAACCAAGACCTCAAGAGAGGGTTTGAGGGTCTCTAATGCACTATATTGATCCATTTGGAACAATGGATTAATCCGAAAAGCTTGAGCAACAAGTCTCAATTTCATCTGCACCACAGTTAGGGTTTTAAGGAAAAAGTCAACTGTAACTTTGACTTTTGACCAGGACATGCTCCCAAGCCCTATGACATGCATCAATATACCCTATGACACCCATGGAACATGTCCATCAAGTTTGATTTAGGTCAAGGACATGATTTCATGAAGAATTGCACAGTTTGGAATTCATTTGATAAAAAGTTAATTGTGCACAAAAGTCAACTTTGACTTTTTGAGATTTTTCACCAAAATGGATTTTTAACCCTAAAATGATGTTAATGTATGATTTGAATCATCATTCATCAAGAAAAATCAAGAAAATTTGGATAACTTGTAAAAGGGGTAACCATAAAAAACTTAGAAAATTTTCTAAGTTAAAAGTAAATAGGATAGGGTACCAACTTTGGAGGGTCATAACTCCTAAACCACAAAGCCATTTTCTCCCATCCAAGGCTTGATTTGTAGATCTCATTTCCCTCTACAAAAACTTCAACTAGACATAATTCTAATTCATCATGGATTTTGAGTTATGGAGTGATCAAAATCAAGAAAAGTCACTTTGTTCCAACACTTAGTGAAAATTTCACTAAGTCAGATTTTACCCTACTTTTTGCCAAATGTAGGGGGATTTTTCACTTGATTTCAAAAGAGATCAAAACCAAATATGTTCAAACAGTTGTTGTATTATGTAAGGGCTTTCCAAAATGACCAAGAACATTACCAAATTCAATTTGAGTCATGAGATATGACATTGGAAAGTTGCCTTGCTGAAATCTGCCAAGGCAAGGCAGAATTTGCATTTTTCCTTGATTTGCCAAAATCAGCCAAATCCAAATGCTCCTATCCACTTGGACACCTCTGAGGATTGAATCTAAAGGGGACAATCACTGAGCCAAGCCTCCAAAGTCTTTGGAACAAGAAATAGCATGTTGAACCTAGAATGGCCAAAATAGGGACAAGACTTCAATTTTGGATTGGAGCATTCAATGGAAGCATCAAGGTGGCATGGACTGAGCCATTCTCAACTGAATTCAGTTAAGACTTATCCAAGACCAAGGGAACCACATCCCTGTGCCCTAACCTCTAGTCAATGGCTAGAGGAGACTTGGATTTCCATTGGCCAACATTGAACAAACACCTGCTGCAGTTGCCATTCACTGTGGATCCTAAAACAAACTTGCTCTACTATAAATAGAGCTCAATTGTGATCAGTTTGAGTACACCAAAGCCATCCAACAGATGCTTTCCTCAAAATCTCTTCTTTCACTCCAATTTTGCCTTCTAAGGCAAGTCACTATCGGGTTTTGAGTTTGAGAGCTTTTCCAATCAAACCAATCACTCACACACCTCACATACATCATATAGAAGTGATCCAAACACTCACATAACATCTGGAACACAGATTTCACAAAATCACCAGTCAATTGCTCAAGGTTTTAACCAAAGTGCAGTTGAGATGCCATGAAGTGATCCAGCCATTCTTAGTCAAGTCCAAGCATTCAAACACACTCCATAGGGTGTAGGGAAGCTGATCAGATCATCACAATTCATCTGTAACACCTCCTACTCAGAAATCAATTTGCTCTTGCTGTCACGACCTAGAGGTAAGCCTATACTTGGTCATCTCTCAATCTATGCATATTTCCTCGCACAATACGTTTGCCAAATGTTCATAATCATGCATGGAATGTTTCCCCTAAAGTAATTGCATTGTTTGAATCGTGTATAAAAAATCCTAGCCTTCATGCAGAAATTAGGGTTCTTGAGGATTTTTCATGATTTCTTGTTATATGTTTAATTTAAATGAAATTAAATACCATAGACATGATTGTGAGGTTGAAACGAGTTGATTGGTATGTGGATTACATGATATGATTAAGTATTCAGTGAGATTGGAGAAAAAATGCAAATCTGGGCCAAGCTGAAACACGCGCGTGTTCTTCAGCTGTTCTTGGCGCCATTTTTCATAAATTCAAATATTTGAATTTTGTGATTTTATTTAATTGATTCAAAAATTAATTTCTCTCCGAGTTTTAATGATTTTGAGTTGATTCCTTTTTTAATAATTCACAAAAATGTTAAAATATTTTATTTTCCCAAAAAATCCCAAAAATATTATTTATTTTGTATAATTGATATTTTTGCAAAAAATTAATGTTTTAATTGTTTTTAACATTTAAAATATTTTTTCCACCTTGATTTTGCAACTTTTAATGCTTTCTAATTATTTTGTAGGTCAATACTTAATTTTTGAAGCATTAATCCAAGATCATAATTTGTTTTCCATGTGTTAAACAATTTTAATCATTTTAATTGAATTTTTATTCAATTAAATACATTTTTGAAAATAAATTAGGGTTTTTGAATTAATTCAAACCTGATAAATCATTTTCAAAACACTTTGGGCCTCTAATAGAGTGTAAGACCCAATCCTTTTTTGACCAAATCATTTTTGGGCCTCAGTGTATTATATAAGTCCCGATACCGTAAAAAACAAACGGCGCGATCGTCGCCTTTTGAAAAATAACCTTTTGGGCCTCTCCTCGAGCTATAAGACCCATTTAAAACTTTTTGGGCCTCTAATAGAGTGTAAGACCCAACCCTCTTTTAACCAAAATCACTTTGGGCCTCAGATATTGTATAAGCCCCTTCGCGTTAAAAGAAAACCTCGGCGCGATCGCCATTTTTAAACGAAAAATCATCTGGGCCTACCCTCGTGTTATAAGTCCCACTCTTTTTCTTTAAACTTTTTGGGCCTCTTGAGAGAGTGTAAGACCTATCCCTTTGTACAGAAAATGATTTTTGGGCCACAGTCACTTGTATAAGTCCCTCTGTACAAATTCAAACAGTGCGCTCACTGATAAAACCCTGGGCCTCTCCTTGAGCTGTAAGCCCCAAATCTTTCTTTTTCAAAGCACTTTCTCCTTCGATTTTGAATATACTGTTGTTTTCAATATTTCTTTGTTGAACAACTAACTAAACAGCATGGAAGCTCTACAACCAAGTAAGTGGTTATCACTTTCATTTACCGCTTTTATATACATATAACTGTATTGTGGGGCAGTTTCGCTGTAAGTCTTCTTTCATAAACTCATATCAACTGTGTAATAATAGTATAGATATTTAGAGTTTCCCCGGCAACTAAGTTTAGCATTAAGCCGGTTGATCACTCTTAAATAATCAAAACTAGATCCCCATAGGATTACTAGACATAGTCTTCCCTCCTCTTGGGGTTAAACAATATGGAGACATGAAAGACAGCATTCTCGGTGAACCCTTTCATAGACTGTCACTCGTAGAAGTTGTCAAAGAAACTCTATTCCCCAGAGATGATCTTTTCTCCGTGAATGGCATCTCTTGAGTTTCTTCCAAAGTCTCGAACTTTCCTGACTTGATCTATTCCTTGTGAATAGCTTGCCTTGAATTTCTCGGGGTTTGGGGACCCACAGGCTTCTTAAAAGCACTTGTCAAGAAACTCTACTCCCCAGAGATGATCTTTTCTCCGTGAATGACATCTCTTGAGTTTCTTCCAAATTCTCGAACTTTCCTGACTTGATATATTCCTTGTGAATAGCTTGCCTTGAATTTCTCGGGGTTTGGGGACCCATCGGCTTCTTAAAAGCATCGGCCTCCTCTTGGGCATCATACAAGGACCCACAGGCTTCCTAAAAGCAACCGTGCCTCCTCTTGGGCTTAGTACAAGGACCCGCCGGCTTCTTAGAAGTATTCACAGCCTCCTCTTAGGCTTCGTATAATGATCTCTTCCTCCGGGAATGATAGCCTCCTCTTGGGCATCGTACAAGGACCGATCAGCTTCTTAAAAGTTTCCAGCCTCCTCTTGAGCTTCATACAAATTGTCCCGACGACCTCCTAGAGGTATAGGAACAGAACTTAGTCATCTGCATAGAACAGTCCTTTCATAGAGTCTACTACTGTTTCTCAAAGCACAGTACAAAAGATGACACTCTAGACTTGGACAGTCTAATATCCTTGAGTCTCACAGACATTCTCAAGCACCCTTCCAGAATAGGAAGAAAACCCGTAGACTCAGACAGTCTCAATACCCTTCGGATTTCCCACTTCCTTAAAGAACAGGAATAACCCGGATCCTCGAATCAAATCCTTGAGTACAGTGTTGCTCATATAAGAACTGATTTCTCTTTAAAAATCAGTATATTGGACCTGTCACTTAACTGAAACAGTCACCATAGCCTCCTCTTAGGCTTTGTATAATGATCCTTCTCCAGTGAAGTTAGCCTCCTCTTGGGCTTTGTACAATTTATCCTCCCTTTTTGGAGTCAAACAACATTTAGCCTCTCTCTCGGGCTTTGTACGAGACACATAAGAGACTCCCTCGTTGAGTCAATCACCCCTTTTGCCTCTATCTCGGGCTTTATACGAGATACAAAAAGGTTCTTATTTGAGCCAAACAAATTTCAGACTCCATCTCGGGCTTGATACGAGATACAAAAAAAACTCTCCTGTTGAGTCAAATAGCATCCATCTCGGGCTTTATACGAGATACCATAAGATTCCCTCGTTGAGTCAAAACCTTTTAGCCTCTCTCTCGGGCTTTGTACGAGACACATATTAGCCTCCTCTTAGGCTTTGTATAAGAAAACCACTGGTTAATCCAATCAACCTTTTAGCATCAAAGCTGTGCCTCGTTCACAGTACACAAGCATCAACAACTCCTTCCCCTCCATCTAACTGTTGTAAGCGGCAAGCCTCTGGATCATCTACATCCATACCAATGTCCCTCTTTTAGTATGCGAAATTCCTAAGGAAAGATGGCATTGCTCTACACTGAGTTAAAGCCTTCTCCTTCAGGTTGAAATCCCCTATAAAGTAAATTATGGCATTGCCGGATAGACACATCCCGGTTAAAGTAATTCTCCTTTATAAACAGTCGTAACAGACAAACCCCTCTTTAGAGATGACAAATTCTCTCTAAAGACAACACTTTTCAGATTCACATCTTGGGTTTTAAACAAGATACAAATAGACCTTTTAGCTTCACATCTTGGGCTTTGAACAAGATACAAACCACCTTTCGCTTCACGTCTTGGGCTTTGAACAAGACACCAAAAACACCCATTTCCTCCCATAGAATAGGAGGAACTACGAACGCTCTGATTTCCCTGTTTCGGTAAACGGGAATACGTAGGCATAAGATTGAAAGAAAAATCTTAGCGAGCACACTAAACAAAAACCCAAAATCCCATACTTTCATATATATTCGTCCTAAACATCTCAACCGATAGCCTAAAGCACCCCTCTTCACCAAAATAAACTTAGGAGAAACCCCGAATCTTTGTAGCACCTGTAACCTAACAGACCGCTGTTTAATCTCAGTATGCAAGTAGGGTTAGTTGGAGACATCTATTTCCCTTTCTTCATCAGCTTTAATAGGATAAAAAATGAATCGAGCTGTAGTACCAGAGCGATCGTGCTTCGCAACCACATCCAAAAATCACTCGCTACAGAAAAATGGCGACTCTACTGGGGACAATCATAGGTCTCTTTAGGGATTTTGTTCTTTTTTGTCCCCTAGGTGGAAACCTTGACATCATTAGGATCTTAGGTCAAAACGCCGTTAATTTGGAATGAAACCACAGATTGGTAACTCTGTCGGGAAACCATTTTCTGTCAGGAACTTAAGATTCTTAGCTTTTAAAAGTCTAGGATGATTAGGACAAATATATATACTGCTTTTCCTAATTGTTATACGTGTTTATTTTTCTGCTAATGGGAATGCGTGTGATGCTGCATGTGGAAAGATCGAGTATACACTTAAGATAAGTGATGGCGACGAGGTCGACCATCAACCTTAGTGGAGGCTGACCAATGCAACCCATTCTCTCACCTAGACAATGGGCCGATTGTGATGTCTGAGAAGCTGAGGAGCCAAACCCTTTTGTAGTGCGGAAACTATCAGGAATAGTTATTACGCGATACTACCCTCATTTGAGGCTGGTGATCTATTCTCGGTGAATGGCACTTACTCTAAGATTGCTCTACAACTCGCTGGCGATCCGCTTGTTGTTTTGCTTTCCTGGGAGGAGCTGATGATAATGAGTACATGTACAAAAATCACCCTAGTATAAACCTTTGGGGATGGGTAGAGCCTTGACTTCATGACAACGACCCTTTGACCCCATGTTTTTTCTATGTTTTTGTGTGCTGCATTCATGCATTCATTTAAAAAACATTAAAAACATTCAAAAAAAATTTCTCTTCTAGTCTCTCTGTTTTTCAAAATAAACTAAGACTGTGATTGCAAATATCAGAGAAAAGGATTGCACTAATGGATTTCGGTAGAAGGAGAACTCATAGTTACACCTTCAAGGTTCTAAAGCTAGAGGATTTGAGAAGGTTAGCGAGGATGATCACTAACCCAGAGGCTTTCAGAGCCAAGCACGGAGGTTTGCTACCACTGTTAAGAGTCCATGTGATTGAGGGAATCATGGATGCGCTCATTCAGTTTTATGATCCAGTTTATCACTGTTTCACATTCCCAGATTACCAGCTCGCACCAACGCTGGAGGAGTATTCTCATCTGATTGATCTACACATTACTGATCGAGCTCCATTTTCTGGACAGGAAGAAATTCCAAACAATCAGACCATTGCAAGAGCAATTCATTTGGACGAGTCTGAAGTTAGGATTCACCTAACTACCAAGGGTGGCATCCAAGGTTTGCCAGCCCAGTTCTTGACAAAGAAAGCCCTGTATTTTTCCAGTATAGGAAACGTGACTGCTTTTGAAAGCGTCTTTGTCTTGCTCGCCTACGGGTTATTTTTATTTCCCAACATTAATAATTTCGTCGATATCAACTCCATTAAGGTTTTTCTCATTGGAAACCCTGTGCCGACTTTGCTCGCAGATGCGTATCATTCTGTACACTTGGGAAATTTGTACAGCAGAGGGGAGATCACATGCTGTGTACCTCTGCTTTACAAATGGTTTATCTCTCACTTGCCCAAGTCTGCTGCTTTTTGGGATTGTAAGAGTGCCTTGCGCTGGTCGCAGAAGATCATGTCTCTCACCAACTCTGATATAGATTGGTGTAATAGGATTTATGATGGAATCAGGATCATTGACCGTTGTGGAAACTTCCCCAACGTACCCGTTATAGGAATTAAGGGAGGAATCAACTATCATCCGGTGTTGGTTCGCCATCAATTTGGATACCCGATGAAGGTCTTTTCTTCAAAGAAGGAGAAAACGAAAGGGCACTAAAGACGGAAATAGTGCACGCTTGGAAGCATGTTCATAAGAAAGGACGAGAGTCTCTGGGAAAACCAGACTGTGTCTCGGTGGAGCCTTACCTCCATTGGGTACAAACTAGAGCTCTCAAGCTAAAGATGCCTTATCCTCGTTACGAAGTTCTTCCGCCAAAGGAATCTGTCATGTACTTCATGATGGAAACTGAAAAGCTTCAGGTTACTCTCAACAAAGTTCAAAAGGAGAGAAGGTCTTGGAAGAACAAGTATCGCACCCTCGATGTGGAGTGTATCAAAATACAGCAACTACTGAAAGAAAAGGATGCTCTGATCGAGATTTTAGAGCAACATGCTGTAGAAAATCAGGATGACCAAAGGAATTTGCCCACTCCTTTCACCTGGCAAAGGAATGACAACCCGACAACGACCCAAGAGCCCCGGTCGAAGAAAAGGAAGATATCAGAATAAGCACCCGATTTCTCTTCAGAGAGGACTCGAGACCCATTAGTTTAGGTTTCTGTTTCTGCACCTTGTGATCTACCGTATTTCCATTTCTGTAATCCTTTGAATTCAATAAAAAAAGGGGTTTCCCCACTGTTTGATATTTGCAATCTAATTGTCAAAGTTTATTTTGATTAAACCTTAACCAATTAATATAATCATTGCATTCATCATTCTCACATCGCGAATTCTTCTTATCTGCGAATCTCACGTTTGTGTCTCGGTTCTAGAGTCAAACTGTCTCATTCGTATAATACTCGGGCCAATCGTCAGAAAAAGATGGATAGTCTTGAGGAAGAAAACAGAGAGTTGAAGGAAGAGATCGACGCTCTGAGAGAGGATATGAGAAAGCTTTGTAACGACATGCAAGCCATGGCAGAAGCTCAGCTACAAAGAACTGTGATCTCAGAGATCACCTCAACGCCCATAGTGGAGAAGTATGATCCTAGGTATCAAATACCGAAAGATCGTCCTTGGGGCATGCCTGTTAACTATATCCCGGAAGGATATGTTCCGCCGATCACTGAAGATCAGATAATCACAACAGAAGCCGTTGGGCCTGAAGGTTACAAACTTCAGGAAAGCGAAGATGCCAGAGGCATACTGAAGACTCCTAAAGGTTACAAACTTCGGGAGACGCCAAGACTCACTACCGTAGTCATGGTATGACCCCCTGTGGTGCACACTGTCCCAGAAGGACAGATTCCACAGACACCTTCTAGTAAAAAGGAAACTATGTTTGACAGAATGGAGGAATTCCAGGAGAAGTTCTTGGAAATGCAGAAGGAACTGCAAGCCATTCACGGTCAGGATCTATTTGGAAAGGACGCCGCAGACCTCTGCTTGGTCCCCAATGTGAAAGTTCCGCACAAATTTCAAGTGCCCGACGTTGAAAAGTACAAGGGTAACTCTTGCCCTCAAAGCCATCTGGTGATGTACGCCCGGTGGATGTCAGCTCAGAGGGAAAATCAGGACCTACTGATTCACTACTTTCAGGATAGTTTAACCGGTGCCGCACTCAAATGATACATGGGTTTAAACCGTGCCACGATCAGCACATTCAGAGATCTTGGCACTGCCTTTGTCCAACAATACAAATATAATTTGGACATGGCACCCGACAGAGACCAGCTCAGATCGATGTCGCAAAAGGACAAGGAAACCTTTAAGGAGTATGCTCAAAGGTGGCGTGAAATTGCCGCTCAAATTTGTCCACCTCTTGAGGAAAAAGAGATGACAAAGATCTTCTTAAAGACCTTAAGCTCATTTTACTATGACCGAATGGTTGCCAGTGCGCCCAGTGATTTCACCGAAATGGTTGACATGGGGGTACGTCTTGAGGAAGCCGTCCGAGAAGGACGTTTGGTAAAAGACACTGGATCGACGAGCGGTACTAAAAAATACGGTAGTGCTCTCCCTAAGAAAAAAGAGCAAGATATTGGGAATATCTCTCTCGGAAAGCAAAGGCGACGTTATCAACCGGTAGCAGCTGTGACTCCTGCTATCAACCCTGCGTCTATTCCTACGTATCAACCTCAGGTTACGCAGAGCCAACCTGATCAACAAAGGACACAACAACCTCTTCAGCAGGCTCGTCCTCCATACAACAACAACCGTACAACACGGCCACCAGGATTTGATCCTATACCTGTGTCGTACGTAAAGCTGTTTCCATTACTACTGGCTAAGGGGCACATTCAGACTAAAACTCTTCTTATAGTACCAGAAAATCCGCCTTTTTGGTTTAAAGTGGATCAAACTTGCCCTTATCATCAAGGAGGTCCAGGGCATAACATAGAGACTTGTCTCAATTTCAAGTCCGACGTGCAAAAACTTGTTAGGAGCGGGGTCTTATCTTTCAAGGATACAAATCCTAGTGTTCTCACGAACCCGCTGCCTCAACATGAGAAGGATGTAGTCAATTTGATAGAAGGAGAGACTAACAATGTCTATCAAATTCATGATGTACTCTTTTTGAAAACCAATTTGGTCAAGATGCATTGTAGACAGAGTGGATATGGCCATGTGCCACCTCATAATTATCACCAGTGTGATATCTGCTCTAAAGAAAATCAGGGATGTTCTGTGGTGCAATTAGCTCTACAGGATCAGATGGATCCAAGAGCACCAAGTTCGTGGAGTTAACACGGTTTACACGAATTCTAACGTCATTCAGAACCACGATATCCGTGCAATGAATGTCAATCTGGTGGCGATGCATTTAAGGCAAAGCCAGTATCATAATCTGCCGCGGCACGATTACAGTTCTTGTCTAATTTGCTCGGTAAATAAACAGGGATGCTCTTTCATACAGGAGGCACTCCAGCGTCAGATGGATCTTGGATGGATCCAAGACTACCATGATAGGAATTCCTATTAAATCAACATGGTTCAGATCTTCGATATTCGCGTGATGAATACCAACCTGGTAGGGTTACATGCTGAGCAGGTCCGACTTGGATTCTTAACATCACATGACTATCAAAGCTGTAAAGCGGGATGCAAAAACGATCGAGGTTGTACCCTTGTCCAGGAGGCACTTCAGCACTTGTTAAATCACTGGTGGATGCCAATTTATATGAACGAAGATACTCAGCAAATTAGTATCAGTAACAGGAATCCTACTCGGCGTCAGAATCAGGATGTCCGATCTGTGGAAGCTAACCCAGTAAGGTTACATTGTATTCAAAGTGGGCGTGGCCAGGTGCCACCACACAACTATGAATGTTGCGGCGTCTGTTCGGAAAGTAACCAAGGGTGTTACTTTGTGAGAGCAGCTCTTCAGGGTCAGGTAGATCGTTGAGAGATTCGCCCATATCCGGGTTCTGGACCCATCAACTGGATGCCGAACTACCTTGCCGAGCAAGTTGAGGATGTTGTCATGATCTCTGGTCATCACAGGACCAGGGATGTTTTTGCCATTATCCCTCTACTTGACGAATCTAAAGTTCCCAACCGGGAACGGATCGAGATTAATTATGATGGTCAGAAAAATCAGAGGACTCCCGTAGTCATCTATCTACCGGGACCAACACCGTACGAATCAACTAAGGCTATCCCTTACAAATACGGTGCAACGACAGTTGAAAATAGAAAGGAAATTCCATTACCCTCCGTTGTGAATATTGCAGACATCAGTCGTGTAACACGGAGTGGCAGAATCTTCAACCGAGGGGTTGGGGAACTTAACAAGGAAAAGGAACTTCAGACGGAAACTCCTGATCCATCAGTCGGTCAATCCAGTAATCCCGACCTTTTGAAAAACGATGATGAGATGCTGAAGCTCATCCAAAGGAGTGAATATAACATTGTTGATTAACTATTACAGACTCCTTCAAAGATCTCGGTATTATCACTGTTACTCAGTTCAGAAGCCCACAGGGAGGCTCTACAAAAAGTCTTGGAGCAAGCCTTTGTGGAACAGGATGTAACAATCAGACAGTTCGATAACATTGTCTCTAACATCATTTCCTGCAACAATTTGGAATTTAGTAATGAGGAATTACCCGAAGAGGGTCGCCGTCATAACATGGCGCTCAACATTACAGTTAACTGCCAGGACGATGCTTTAGCCAGCGTACTGGTAGACACAGGGTCAGCCCTGAATGTTATGTCGAAGTCCACTTTGATGCAATTATCATTCAAAGGCCCTCCGATGAGAATCAGTGAGGTCGTCGTCAAAGCGTTCGACGAATCCAGAAAAATAGTTATCGGCGAAGTTGATCTTCCCATAACTATTGGTCCTCACACTTTCCAAGTCACTTTCCAGGTCATGGACATCCGGGCAACGTACAGTTGTTTATTAGGAAGACCTTGGATACATCAGGCTGGAGCGGTCACTTCGACCCTCCATCAAAAGCTAAAGTTCGTCAAGAACGATCAACTTGTCACAGTCTGTGGAGAACAGGCCTTTCTCATAAGTAACTTATCATCATCTACTTGTGTAGAACCCGAGGAGGTTATTGGAACTCAGTTCCAAGCACTGTCGGTAAGCAAGAACAATCAGTTCAGAGGAGGAACCTCGATTTCCTCATATAAAGATGCTATCAAAGCGGTCGAGAGTACCGATACAACAGGGTGGGGACAGCTTGTCATTCCTATTGACAATAAAACAAAGAAGGGTCTTGGTTTTTCTGCAACCTGTACCCGGACAGCTGCCAACGATGAGAGTCTTCATCCCCTTCAAAACTTCCTCCACAGTGGAGGTTTTCTTCACCCGGTGTCTCAAGCAGTACATGCTATCAATGAGGAAGATCCCTCTGACACGGATGAAGAATGGAAGTCCTATCTTAATGAGGACGGTTATATGTCTCAGGAAGAGGTGCCTACACCATTTTGCTATCCCGCACAGAGTCAGAGATTTATACCAAGGTCAGACGTCGAAATGATCTACGGAGATTGTGATCCAGAAGGATGCCGTGCTCCGCCAAATTCATTAGAGGAAGACACTCTGATGAAAGACAACTTTGACCACAATTACTATGGCCCAAGGGATGGTCTGCCAATGTGGTAGCCTTATCCAGGAGATTTGAGGCCAGAAAGTCAGTCGAGAAATGAAAATTAGCTGAGCATCATTGAACAGAATACCTGTGTCCCCACCATGTCATGGGATCAACACTCAGGTCATTCGGAAACTACTCAACATGAGGATGAATTTGCAACGTTTGCAGGACTTGAATTCATCAACTATGCTTTTCCCGAGGTCAACATCATCGAGAGGGATGACTCCTCCAGTTCGAAAGAAATGTGGGACACCTTGGGACAACCGAGTGGAAAATTTGACTATATGGTCAAGTACACCGCTCCCGAAAGCTCTCGTATCAGACTCGAAGACATCCAGCCAACTGGATGGGGAGATACAGCTGAGAGCACAAATGGTATGCAAAATACAGCTGAGAGCACAAATGCTTGGGAGACAGATTCCAATGATCCCGCTCCACCAGAAATCATCGTTATTTCTGAAGACAAATCAAGGAAGGTGCCAGACTTTGAGATTCACCGAGGAGTTCGCCGCCAATGGGTTGCCGTCGAGGTTCCGAAGATTGTTCATAAGTCAAAGTAATTGCCATCTTTAACCTTTCACCCTGCCCAGGTGAAACGGATGTTTTGATAGGGCTCGCTTTCTGTAAATTTTCCCTCTTCGCTTAGCCCAAAGCGTCAAAGTTTTGTTTTATAGGGTTGTAGTTTCAAGGAATCGACTTGTTCATTAATAAAATAAAGTCGTTCTGTAATTTCCGCATTAATTGTTGTTTTCTCTTTTCGTTTTTCAGAAAATGATAATCCTAAAAAACAATTCAAATAAGAACAAGCAGTAAAATAAATACACTGCACACACTTGCATTTTCTCTATCTCTTCTAAACACGAATCATCACGTCATGCAGATTGCTTGTTTTAAACCCCGTTGAAACATACGATCCGATGCCTTCTCCCAACTTTGAGTTCCCGGTATTCGAGGCTGAAGAAGAAAATGACGACAAAATTCCAGAAGAGATCTCTCGACTACTCAGACAAGAGGAAAGGTCCATTGAACCTCACAAAGAGCCGGTGGAAACGGTAAACTTGGGTTCAGAAAAAGAGAGAAAAGAAATCAGGATTGGCGCACTGCTCAGTCCAACTGCCAGAGAGGGTTTGATAAAGCTTCTCAAAGAATTCCCCGATGAATTCGCTTGGTCCTATCAGGACATGCCAGGGTTGGATACCAGCATCGTGGAACATCATTTACCGTTGAGATCGGAATGTCCGCCAGTAAAGCAAAGGTTGACACGCACTCACCCGGACATGGCCATCAAAATCAAAGTGGAGGTACAGAAACAGATTGACGCAGGTTTCCTCGCCACATCAGAATATCCTCAATGGTTAGCCAACATCGTACCCGTTCCCAAAAAGGACGGAAAGGTCAGAATGTGTGTCGACTACAGGGATCTAAACAAGGCTAGTCCAAAGGAAGAATTTCCTTTACCACACATTGACATGCTGGTAGACAGCACAACAAAGTTCGAAGTTTTCTCCTTCATGGATGGATTCTCGGGATATAACCAGATCAAAATGGCGCCGAAAGACATGGAGAAAACTTCATTCATTACCCCACGGGGTACCTTTTGTTACAAGGTAGTGCCGTTCGGCTTGAAGAACGTCGGGGCAACCTATCAAAGGGCCATGACTACTCTGTTTCATGACATGATACACAAGGAAATAGAGGTATATGTCGATGATATGATTGCCAAATCTAAAATAGAGAGTGACACGTTGAACATCTGTCAAAATTGTTCGAACGTCTAAGAAAATTCAAGCTCCGCTTGAATCCCAACAAGTGCACCTTCGGTGTCCGTTCAGGGAAATTACTAGGGTTCATCGTCAGCCAGAAAGGAATTGCGTTTAATCCTGACAAGGTCAAGGCCATTCAAGAAATGCCTTCTCCGAAAACTGAAAAACAAGGCAGAGGATTCCTGGGACGTTTGAACTACATCTCCAGATTCATATTCCTCATGACCGCTACGTGTGCGCCGATTTTCAAATTACTCAAAAAGAACCAGGATTGCGTTTGGACAGAAGATTGCCAAACCGCCTTCGACAATATTAAGGAATATTTGTTGAATCCTCCGATTCTATCACCTCCAGTGGAAGGAAGACCACTGATCATCTACTTCACAGTCTTGGAAGACTCAATGGGGTGTGTACTTGGCCAACAAGACAAAACCAAATGGAAAGAGTTTGCCATTTACTATTTGAGCAAGAAATTCACCGACTGCGAAACTCGGTACACGATGCTTGAGAAAACTTGTTGTGCTTTGGCTTGGGCAGCCAAACATCGTCGTACGCTAATGTAACCCAACAAGTGGTGGTCCGATTTATAAAAAACAATATCATCTGCCGTTATGGTGTTCCGAACCAGATCATTACGGATAATGGATCTAACTTGAACAATAAGATGATGAAAGAGTTGTGCGCAGAGTTCAAGATCGAACACCATAACTCATCTCCTTACCGACCCAAGATGAACGGAGCGGTAGAAGCGGCTAACAAGAACATCAAGAGGATTGTTCAGAAGATGGTTGTAACCTACAAAGATTGGCACGAGATGCTACCCTTTGCTCTTCATGGTTATCGTACATCTGTCCGCACTTCAACAGGGGCAACCCCTTTCTCTCTAGTATATGGCATGGAAGCAGTGCTCCCCATAGAAGTAGAAATCCCGTCAATCCGGGTATTGATAGAAGCTGAGCTGACAGAAGCTGGATGGTGTCAAAGTCGACACGACGAACTGAATCTGATCGAAGAAAGGCGAATCACAGCTCTATGCCATGGTCAATTGTATCAGCAAAGAATGAAGAGGGCGTTTGACAAAAGGTCCGACCTCGCGTCTTCAGGAAAGGATCCCTTGTGCTAAAAAAGATACAATCATTTCTCACTGATTTGCAAGGCAAATGGACTCCAAATTATGACGGCCCCTACGTGGTCACGAAAGCTTTCTCAGGCGGCGCCTTGAGACTTACAATCATGGACAGAGAGGAATTTGCCTACCCCACGAATGTTGATGTTTCAAGAATTTGCCTACCCCGTCTCGGTGGATTGAAAACCCGAAAGGGCGGTCCAGGCAAAAGTTAGAGACAAAATAAAAAAAAATCATCCCGGTGGATTGGAAACATCACAGTACAATCCAGGCAAAAGTTAGGGATAATGACAAGTAACTATGTTCAACAGAGGCAAGTCCCTCAGCAGCAGTTACACCATCCATCGGAGGAAAACTCCCGTTAAGGTCATCTTCGACAGAAGCTCAGGATGCCCAGAATTCAAAGTTGGTAGAAGGATAGTGGTCGTTATGTTTCAACATAGCCCTTTTTCCCTGGAAATTACCATTTTCTAGCTTTGTATATACTCTTTGGAATCATGCGTTTGGTTGATCTCCATCTTATCAATAAAATTTGAGCCCTTGTGCTTTTGTTTGTAATTCTCATTTGTTTTAGCTTTACGGAATGACATTTTAACATGCTCAATGATTCTTGAAATAAAACAAAAATGAATTTACTTGTAAAACTTTTTCTGCTTTTAAAATAAAGATGGCAATTTCTTTTGACTGTTGAACATCAAAAGAGCATCAACCGCTTCTCCAAAAGTAAGTAAACTTCAAAGTGCAGAATCAAAGTACTCCTTCTATGCCAGTGCGCCTGAATGAAGGATCAACAGTGTCGGATGCAACTAATCCATCTGACATCTTCGGCAGAGTCTTTATCTCCTAAGCCCAATTAACGGTATTCCCCGCAGGGATTATCTCTCCTAAGCAAGGCAGAATTGCTATCGTGAACAAGTGATACTTTACATCTCCCACTGTGGCCGAGTATCCCGTCATGTTCATCCATTAGTCTGTATGTCGCGTTAGTTCTGTCAGCATAAACATACATACATCATGCAATGTTGATTTGCATTCACATTCGCATTGCATCATTGTCACTCTAGTTGGTCTTATCCCCTAGTGATAAAAGTCCTCTCAATCGAGTCGTCGTTTCTTTCCTCGTCGGGAAATGCTGCGTCTGAACAATCTCTCTCTTCCAGTTTATTTCTGGATGGAAGTTGGCTCCTCGACCACTTTGATAACTTGAACCTCTGAAAAACCAGAGAAACTTCAGTCAACATCAATCTTCGCCATTGAAGATGATATCCTTGCTTTCCCGGATTAAGGAAAATCCCTAGAGAAAGCCTCTTAATCAGAGATTCGGTGGTACAGCAGTTTTTCTCCGAAAAAACCACTGATGAAAAGGTCATCGGCACCTCAAAATTGGATCCCATCATATGGCATTTCTCTGGGAAGATCCTGAGAAAAGTATGATGTAATATCCCCAAGCATGAAAGCAGTCTCTCAAGGGACTCGCATTCCCCAAATAGAGTCAATAAATGGCATCTCCAATAGAGAAGTT